>BQMF02000196.1:0-729738 GCA_027922465.2 Turritopsis dohrnii | reverse complement strand
GTCAGCAGTTTTTATATGTGAGTCTCTCATTGGTGGAAATTGAAAAGCACCAGACATATCAACAATATCTAAGCATAAGTTGTAACCCCTGTATTTATATTCACGCGTATAAAAATCTTCAACCGTTGGTTTATATTGAAAGGAGAATGAATTGTCTAAGAATCTTGTTATCAGTGAAGTTTTGCCGCATTTTGACGAACCCACCATGACAAGCTTTCGTGGCTTCTGTTTTGTTTTGACCGTGTTTTGATGGTGACGTATGGCGCGATAAGCTGCCACATTTTTCTTGTTCATGTTTTCATCAAACTTCATGATTCTGTGTTTTTCAGCTATTGTTTTTTTTTACTACCTACAAAAGAAATAAGATAAATTTAAAAAAACAGGTATTAGAAATTTTTGAAAACATACCAGAAGCAGATTATTTCTATTGTGATAGCTACATGCGTTACCTAAGACAAATTAAGTAATAGTTTCTATGAACAAGAACGTCAGATGGACTACACAAAATAACCAAAACAGACTAGTCAATAAATAACAAACACAGAAAATAAAATGTAGTATCCATGTTGTAGTTCTATTTATTATGATGTCAAAGACAACTGTGTGCCAACGCGTTATGATGTGTCATTTATCGTTTGACGCACGACGAGTTACTCATGCTTACAGGGATAAGTGTGTGTTCATTATATATTGAATGATGCAAATTTATATCCGGGTATCTAAGATGTCTTATGTAAACTACTTCAGTGAGATTAGGAGAGTTAAAAAAAAAAAAAACAAAAAGAAGGTTTCCATAACGTAAGATAAATATTATTCCGCATCTGATGTGATACCAAATTGAAGTTTGTTTGTAGTCTTTCCTAAGATTGATAACAGTCGCAAATCCTTTAACATATCTCATTTAGAAAACCACGATTAATTTACTAAAACACCGAGCCACACATATAGTAACACGCGTTTATTATAACGTTTTTGTATTAGTAGCAGAGAGTGAGTATTAAAGGCGTGTCTCATTCTGTGGGTTAAATTGATTCTATTGATAGGTTTAAAAAACGGATATTAATTATGTATTAACCTTTTGTATTAATAACCAAAATTTCCTATGATTTTTTCAAAGATGTGTGTATGCTTAGACCATAAAAATAAATCACTTTTTCTCTTTAATGTATCCAATTACACATAGAATGACTTTTAATTTTTTTCAGTCGGATTTCTTTTGCTGACTCGTCCGATAGTCAAACCATTCTCAATATCTACGTCAAAATGAACTTCAAGTGAACAGAAAGACTTATTAAAGCAGAACCAAGTTGAAAGTTATTGAACAGCTGTATAATGAGAAAATGACATGTGTCTAATCGAATCTTAACAATTAACTGCAAGAACAGAAAATAAATTTCCAGACAGCATACTGGTGATAGCATGCGATAAGTTGAAAGCAATTGTTTAAACGCATGAAAGAGAAAGTAAAGTGTTTTGAAATGTTTGATTAAGTTATATGACATCAATAAAAAGGTCAACAACATAAATATATGAAACTTGAATATTAAAAACTAACCTGATCTATCGAAGTTATTTATTCAAACTTATAGAAGCCACAAATTACAAATTGTTTTTACAGAAATTATCTGCACATTATATATAAGACCATTCGACGTCACAACAATGTTTAAACTAATTTATTGAATAACAATATTTCATGCAGAACACGTCAATACAAGAAACAGCCAAGTAATTAAGCACGAATGTTTGCTAACAGAAGCCAAGTTTAAAAGACAACAAATCAATCAAAGCTTCATCTTCTGAAACTCAACAGCCATTGGTGATTACATATAGGAAAGAAAGGGAAAAAACAACAACCTTTTCTTCAGTGTTTAACTGAAGTCAAAAGAAAACCATATCGACAGTGAAAACACGATATTGCTGTGTTTTGATTCATTCCCTTACAACTGTTTCACAACAAACAAGAAGAGAGTACAATATCAAACATCTCAATTACGTTTGGGACAGTAGCTATAAAGGTGGAGAGCCTTTTAAGTAAATAACACTTTAAATTGAAAGTCGTATAAGGTAATTGATACATTAACTTTGCTTCGGAGGGACTAACCACATTGAGATTTATACAATTGCGATAAATTAGTGGGAAAACGACTAAAGTTTAAGTATGAGATTACGTCAAAGAAGCACGTGCTTCCTTTCTCTCTTTCATTGGCTGTTTTGTTGTTAGTGTTTCCAAACGTTAAAAGTTTTCTTCCACCTAGTAGAACTGTCGCCAGAATAACAAGCAATTATACAGGGTCAATTAAAATACGTATTTATAGACTGCGTAGGGGTATTTTAAGAAAAAATTGCAACTTTAAACAACAGTGTCCCCCCACCTTGTTGGCTCTCTGTTGCAACACAACAATCTCAACCGACACATTCGTAAATGGAAGTTTTAATTTTCCTGTTGATTGTGAACAAGACTGAAAAATAACACATAATTAAGATTAAGGCCAAATCTCCAATAATAGTGACAAATAATCTCGTGTCCAAATACATCTAGCTACCACTTGAACGGTTTCAATAGGCTGGAATTTAGGTATCAATTTATCAGCCAAATGCTCAAGCCCAAACAGACACAACCATGACACAAACGGAAATGACAGACTGTACAGAATTACGCAAATCTCTTATCAAATTCGAGTATTCTCAAATTACAAATGAATATATCTAGGTCAAAAATATGATATATCAGAGGTCTACGTGATAGATTTTCAAATAGATGATGTTCTTATTTTGACAGTCTAGTAGGATTAATATTTACTTAAATATCTCGAAAATCTTTGATGACGACAAATGACGTGGTTTCATGATTTGCAAGGGTAGGGTGAGTTCTATAAAAGTTAGATGATATGTTGATACCAGCATAGAAGAGTCTCGAGAGCTTTTGGCATGTCTCATCTCGAAACTTGGCGGAGAAATTGCTGTGTCACTTAAACCACGCATAGTCATACATACACGTTTAAATTCTGAAGTGAATCTTGTAATAAGACAGTAAGAAAATCATAAATGCTTTAGATGTGAGAAGATCAATCTAGTGTGTAGTAAGAATCGAGGGTTGTCATGTTTTTCTAGGTAAGGCTCAAACACTGATTGTTGACTTGTTGAAATGTGTTCTTCTAGAAATTAGAACTTTACCGTTGATGTAACCGTCACGCTGATTCATCAAATTTTATCCAATCATATGGGCTTCACGATTCACGTTCATCTAACTGAACATACGCTTCAATAAGATGATGATTGTAAAAAAAAAATGAACAAAGACGAAACGTTTTATGAAGAAATATCAATTCTTACCGGAATAAGTAAACACGCTTGTGAAGGATAATGATAATATTTCGCCTTTTATGGCAAATTATCTCGTTTGTAACATCTGCTTCTGCTGTCTAATTTTGGCTATTACGGCTGTATAAAACGTGCAGTTAAATTTTCTACCTCTTTTGATTTTTGTTTGTTTTTGAACTTCTTCGTATTGTAATTGTCAATAACTTTGAATGAAGAATTGACGTCATTAACATGACATGAAATAAGGCTTACTCAGGATGTCGGAAGCCTAGATTTTCAATATAAACGCCGGAAAATCAATATCGGTAAAACACCATCTATCGCGACACATCACGTAAAGAATCTAATTAGCAATATTGTTACAAATTTTAAACAACGGAGAAGTATGGGATAATTTTTTGTTTCTTCGTTTTGATAACTGATTAATGTTAATAGAGTATATTAAATTCAGCTAATCCCAAGTAAGAACATTATTTTTCTGCTTGCTGCCCTTCTAGCAAAAAATCTTTCATATTGTGTTTTGACCTAACTAACAAAGCTTGTCCTCATTTTTAACATCTTAATTGATTACAATTATTCCACTGGGAAATAAAAGTGAATATTGCTAACTGATAAATATATGACGTCAGATAAACAATAGGAGGCTTGGAAACGAGGCCAAATATGAAAATTTAGTTTCATGAAGTCGTTGAATGGAAATTCGGAAAAAGTCTATTAAAGTCATTTTCAACCTTAATACATTTTTAGACAAGATTTTTATTTAAAAAGTGCGAGTACTTCATCTTCTCAACTCCGTCTGTTCTGCTTTGTTGAAAGGTGGGCGACTATAAACAATTGCGTTTTGCTGATATAAAAACTTCAACTAAGATAACAAACGAAAGAGGAACGAAATTGAAAGATTTTCTGCAATAAGGATTTATATCATGAGGTACGTTTATCTGGCGAAGCGCTATCATTATTGTAGTGAAAACACTTTTAAAAATATTTCACTGCAAATCCCAAACACATTTCACAAGGCTTTCACCGTAGAAATCTGATGGTAACGATTTGTCAGATGAACTATTGATAAGGACATAATATAGTATTAATCGTCAATAGCCGAATGAATGGTTTGAAGCAAGGAAGCTCTGATAACAAATAGTGATGTGAGAATATCGAGAGAAAAAGTTAAACTAAGATATTCATCATTACCCTTTCTGTTTCTTTGTATGAATGACTATTTGTTTTATTAACTTAATCTGATCAGTCACTTAGACAGGAAATCAGTACTTTTTCATAATGACTTCAAATATCCACGCGCTAGGCTAACTCATGTGAGTATCATCCATACGATTTTGTGTTGGATTATAAATCTTCTTAATCTTTTAAGAAGGAAGGTTTGCTTAGTGTTTGACGTGTGTTGTCAAGTCAACTTCTCTGTAACTGTAGGCAATACGAGTGTTTTGTTTATAGAACATTTGTTGCTACCATCGAAATTTGATCTATTTCTAACTTTCCTTACCGTTGAATCGATGTTATTTTGAGAGAAGAGTAGTTATACGTTATACGCTATAAGTTTAAATAAAAACCTTTTGTTATTTGAACAAAGGGTTTAGGATCACGAGACGTACGACAAGTTATGAACACGCTAAGAACGTTTTAGCTTCGCGAACGTTTCTTCTGAAGTAGATATCTATATATTTCAATAAATATAGTGCTTTAAGAGAGTGTTCTAGAAGATTATACAAGCTAAGCAGGCAGATCATACTTTGTATTTGCAAAGTTTCAAAAAACAGTTTAGGATATAGTGTCACATAGCAAGAACGAGAATCGCACACACCTGTCTTTCTTGGAAGTGTCTCCCCGAAACTGACAAAAATGTTAAGCTGTTGCGTGGAGATGGAAAAATGTTGTTCCATTTGAAGAGCTCATCAGTAAACACCAAATTCTCTTTGATTCAAGTAGTAAAAAATATGACAAACTACAGCTTTTAACTTCCCGAATTTTAAGTCGTCTTTCACAAATTATTATTCAACATAAGATGCACAAACTTTGAATTCCTGCTTGCGTGGAAAATCCCACTAATTTTATAATTTTAGTCGTCCCGTATCTATACTAATCCATCTGAAATAAAATAAAGAAAAACAAAAAAAAGAACGAAACAAATACATTCCAATTTTAAAAACATATTTTCCTTCACTATAGCAGAGCAACTATTCACTGTGTTGATTCATCAATGACGTCAATGACTTTAATCATAGGTTTGAAAACAAACGGTTGAACAATACTAACATTAAAAAACATGTATCGTAAACATCTGCGAAAGGAAACAAAACCATGTTATTAAAACATGCGGTGTTTTGAAATAGCCTTTATTTACTTACTGAAAGCTGTTTTGGGCGCAGCTAGACATTATTGACATCTTGGCAACTGCATAATAAACTCTGAATGAAGCGTGTATTAAATGCACGTATGGATTTTCCCTAAGCTCAAATTATCTGTACAAAAGCCAAGACACTTCGATAACATTCAGGTTTCTTATGCTGCTTTATTCGTTCTACTGTACACTAAACAATTCCTGTATGCAACCATTTCCCCGATCTCCCTTAAACAAAAGTTCAATTTCTCATAGTCTTCAAGCTTTCGTTATTCGTGATTTCCAGCTCGTCAAATAATACTTAAGAAATCTAAAGGAAACAAAAAATTCTTTAATATTTATTATCGTCATTTTTATGGAAAGATACTATCTTTTGTTCCGTCTATATCTATGCATATTTTATGTGTTTAAATGTTTTTACAGTCTCGCCTTAGCAACTAACTGAACATCTACCTCCAGTGAGTTCACTCCTCTCTCATTTGAACGAAAGTTAACTAAAATCAAATCGAATATAATCTAAAACATCTTGAACTTTTGAATTTAGTGTGGTGGACAGGTTTATAACCTTCATAACATCAGCAAAGAATATACAACAAGCAGCCACAACGGACATCAAATATACAAGAACATATCTGCATAATGTAAACATAGTTAGAAATGAATGCAGGAAGTTTCACTTTGATCTCATTAAAAGGGATTACCAAGTTTTTATCTTTGTGCATTTTGTTGCTTATAATGGTTGGTAAATAACTCGTGAGTATCATTACACGTTTCTTTCTGATTCACAATAATTTCGCTGACAAATGCGAATTCTATTTGAGCTGTAATGACAAATATTGAGTTTCGATAAAACATTATGATGCCTTGACGTAAAAGAATCAGCATGCATACAACTTAAAAATGTTTTGCATTTCTGATTCCATGCTTCACCAATGATTAAGGTCTACAAACACGTCGATCCTTAAAAAAGCAGTTTACAATTCTATTAGAAATGTGCAGTCCATTGGCCCAAAATCAAATTAGAAGAATCGGACATGGTAATTCCGAAAGTATGACGTAAAATGCTGATGGAGTAGTAGAAGAGGCGAATAGGGAACTAGAAGACTAAAAACCTCCAGGTACTCGTGTACCCAATCTTAGTTATATATCTAAATTTTCACATTACAAAGGTAGGTTGGAAATTTCTAAGTGGTAATCAAAGCGCAATACCAAAATCTAAACTGAAGTGCTAATTCCATTTGATTGTTTGTTACATAATGAAATTAGCTGCTCAACGAAATTCAAAACAATGTAATTGACCATTATGTATGTTACTTGGGCTGAATAATTACCTTCCGAAGGTTTTATGAATAACAGCAGTAGATTAACGACTATATGGGAATGGTTAATGCACTGCATTACCTAATGAGTCATGCAAGCAAAGAAAGTTTATAAATCATATCTTTATTTTTTTTTACTAAATTTTTTTTCAGAGGTAACTAGCCAGAAGTTTATAGGCCATGAATTTCCATTGATGCGGTGTTTTTATCTGCCTACCGAAACTTGCTGTGCGACACATGGGCAGCATTGCTCGAATTTTCTTGAAGATCAGTATGCAGTCAAATGATAGCTCAATATAGGTTTTCATAAGCTACTTTGGAGAGAAATATCCTGTTAACAGTTAACTTAGGTAACAATACGGCGCAGCTGCCGATTTTGAGGAATCGTCATCGGTCCTATTTCATGAAGTTCCTACTTATTGGGAGCACGGAGATTTCAGACCATCTGTGAATGAGTCCAAACAAACACATCTGCAATTTTACTGAATCAAAACATACTATAACTTACTTTCTGAATTGGCAAAATAATCTCCTATAGTTTTCTATAGTTAAACTCGCGAACATTACAGTACAGTACTATCGGATGAAACCTATTGAAATCGCTTATGCAACAATATTAAATAGAGGCGGTTGTTTGTGTCAATGTAGTCTTGCTGGTGGGAACGTCACATAGCAACCTTGCAAACGTTACGCAATGTGTTATAAAAAATGGGAATGACAGCAGATATTAAATTTTGATTTCTTGTGACACATATGCATGTTGTTATTATATCAAAATTAGTTCATGAGAAATCAAAGACGAATAAATAGATTATGGATTACTTTGCAGAAAGGTTTTTAAATCCAATAAGAAAAGCGATATAGGTGATAACATCAGTGTATCAAGACCATGAGCATAAAACGTAAAGTAATAAAAAATGAACGAAAATAAAATCAGAAATATGTAAAAACCTTTAATCTTTTCAGCGAGCCATAACAAAATGTCATAATAGTAATATTTAAGTCTAGCTATTACATTTCCAACTCCATTAAAATTTCATTCCATGTTTATTATCTATATCACATTCAATTTCTGAAGGTTCTGTACTGATCATCACCAACAGTTATGAAAATATATTCAGAAAATAGAGATCGTAAACCCGACCGCAATAAGTGATTTAATAGGCCAGTCTTATAGCTAACTATCCTTAATATCCGTATTTATTATTGAATTGCCATGACCGCATGTCTATTTTAAGGAACACATATATAAGACAGGTGTTTGCATCACAATTTATTAATAGATAGCCTTTATTCAATGTTTTTTTTTCAACCATGTTTGGGCTGTTAGTGGGATCATTAGAACAGAGAGAGCGGGGGTGGCTTACAAACTTTTTTTTTTTGCTTCTATGAAGTCATAAAAAAAAAGGAAATGAAAGGTTTGTGAATGATCAAACATAATCAGCATTGATAAAAACTACCTTTTATGATATCTTCAATATGGACGAATTCCGGTGTGACCACGGAAAAACAATATAACGTGTGACAGAGAACAGAAATTCTCTCAAAAGACAAAAGATAAAAGGCAGTTGGAGGTTGCATCTTCGAAAATCGAAATGCTAAATCCAAATTTATCGATTTGTAACCTGTTACTGTTTTGAGGTATTGAATGTTTTTAGTGACTTCAAAAGCAAATCATAAAGATATTGAGAAATGAATTCTCTTAACTGTTAAATAAAAGTGACAATGAAATTCATATGACTTTGGGGCTACACTTTCCATAATCCAATCAAATGTACCTACTGATTGTTCCAAAATCTAGTAGGTTTGAAATATAATCAGTGTTAAAGCAATAAAAATCATACCCATTGATTCTTGAAGGTTACACAACTTCACTTAAAAACAAATTTGTGGGTCATAACACTTAACTTATAAGGTAAGTGGTTCAAGAGACTTTCAAGAGATTTCAAAATCAGTTTTTAATCAGTCGTTGAAAAAAAATGTGTAAAATCTAACGAATGCTGAAGTTAACTGACTCAACAAGTGCGAAGTGTTTTCAAATGTATCTTAGTGATTATTTCCTCAAAGATATCAATGCTTCTCTTAGATGACTTCATATTTGAAGTCCCGCTTAAGAATGTCCCGCTTATCCTGGATCCTACTCAAGAATGTTTTGTTGAAATTAGATAAGAAAGTTCGCTGGAACAGGAAAATCTGTCTCGTTAAGAGAAGGTTCCACTTATCCGAGGTCATACTTAAGGGGTAATGTATAGATGTTTCGAAGGCGGAAAAGCAGTGACACGGTGAGATCATGGTTGAAAAACGCTTTAATGATTGGACACCAATATGTGCTGAAACACAACAAATATACTTTGCAGACTGTATGACACAGTGAGACAGATAGAGGATACTTTTCTGTTTTGGCATGACATTCGAATCGCAAATGCTACAAAATTATATGAATTAATATATTACATATATTAAGTTTATAACTCCTTATGTTCTTGCGACAGGTAAATAAGTTATTGTGAAATTTGTGTTTGTTGCATGTTACCAGCCAAAAATGTCTTTCGCAAGCGTGTTTTATTAAACTAATTTTTAAACTATTTTTAGGCCGTGAAAATATGAAATCAAAATGGTAGCTGTAGAATTGCATAGAAATATTTTTTATTGATACCTGTTTCGATTTGAAAGATTTTTAAATTTTGTTTATCACTTAAGAGAACCTCGTTAAGTGCTGGTGCCAATCCATGACTGTCTTTTACATACATTTCTTATGAAAATGTGGTAAAAGCAAACTTACGAAAAGCCAATGCAGTAAGATAGTACTCTAGCAAAATGTTATTGGAGCAAAATCTGCACGTTATACCTGCTTATTTAAACCTCGCAGATCTTTTATGTAAAGAATAGAAATACCTTTGTTTGCGTTTCTCTCCAGTTCATAATAACTTTCAAACATTAGTTTCTGATGATGTCTCTGTCCAATTCCTTTCTAATCGCACCAGGGCGCCAAATCCGAAAAGACACGTATGGCAATAGTTTCAGAAGTTAATCGTCGCACTTTTTTTGTTGTCCGTTAATTCGATAAAACCGGGATGCCATTTCACTCATAGCTAAGGTACCGTTTACACTGTAGGATTTTTTGTTACAAAACAAATACATTTTGTGCGATACCTTAAAATGAGTAAGAACAGAACATGAAATAGTTTAGAAACAATTCAGGATTGTGCATGACGCACATGTTGTGAGAATGCTTTTCTTTCGACTTTGTGAGTCCATAAACTTTTCGTCCTTAGTTGAATTAATCTACAATAATTTTCTGTAGTTCTCAGGGGAAACATCAAAAAAAGGGAAGTTATTCCACCCTTGTGAAAAATTAAGGAAGTGCTACAACTCGATATATAAGTTAAACAATTGCTAAGTCATCTTCCAAACTATAGGCAACAAACAGAAAAATATCAATTCTTGTGAATCAAAACCCGAGGCCGAAAGCATCCGGTTACTTAATTACAATTAATTCTTTTTGGAAGAGATTAATTTACTTGGCCGATCGATTCAAAACAATGTTCCTTTTCCGATACGCATCCCTATTCTTATGTTTTCATATTTCATATTTTGATAATTTTTTCTTCTTACTAGGATAGTGTAACTATAGCCTAATGAATGACGTAGTTTTCACATTTTTCGAATACACAAATTATTCACAAGCGTGACAGATTGACGTCAACGTAACCATAACATCAAACAGTTAGAGAGCATACTTTGTTCACATTTAGTGTGACTAGACACATAAACTCCCTCCTCCGCGGGGATGATTTTATTTTCTGAAGTAGCGGGGATTAGTCATACGAATGTTGTTTCAGCGCATTTAGAACAAAAGTCATTGTTTTGATGAGATCACAAAAATCAATCACCGGTGTTGCACAGTTTTAATTGCTGTAATTTTACATTTCCTATCTTCTAATCACAAACTACTTCAAAAATTGAGTTGTGAAGTAAAAATCAGTCCGATTTTTACGTAGGTAAAAAGCCGTTTATTGACTTTGTCATTGTCATTAAGAAACTTTAAATACTTCAATCCTTCATTTTTTTAGCTTAATCTCAGCAGCTACCATTTTGAATAATGGCATTTGTATCATTAACAAAATGTGGTGATACCCCGGGAACAAATTAATTTTTACAAATTATTTTTAAAGTTTTTTTGTTATCATCAATTATGTGGCAAATATTAAGATAGGAAACAAGGTGAGAAATTCATGAACTGTGGATGAAAGTATCAACAGTCATTTTATAATGTGTAGTTTTTACGGTCGAACTTTTGCCTTGTCTAATGTCAATCTAATGGCCTGTACTTATAAAATTTCTTGCATTCTTAAGTAAAAGTATTGACAATGTCTAATCGCAGGTCAAATGATTTACATCAGACAAGGCGAAAGTTCGACCGTATAAACTACCTCAAGGTATGGTTTGGGCCTGGTTAATTTAGTTACCAAGACCTGGAGCATGCGAAGGCTTTCATGATTAAAGGTCTGTATAATTAAATCACAGATCTGTAGAATTAAATATCATGATATAAAACTTATGCAATAAAAGAAATTATCCAAAAACTAATAATACAAGTGGATTTACGACGCAAGACAGACTGAAGAGAACATTAACGAAATTATAAGACATTACATTAGCTTTTTTGAGCGCTTTTGAGAATTTTTTGAGATTTGGGGAAGAAAGCACTCCTACATAATTGAAATAATACATCCTTATGAAAGACTATTACAAAAAATCACCTTTCTCATATAAAAAACAAGGGATGCAGGAAACTTTGAAAGCTTAAAAAGTTTTTATAAAAAAATGATTATTTCGAAGCCTACTGAGTTCTGTTGCACTTCTACATACACATCCAACCTAGCAGGCTACAACGTAGTTTTTGCGGAAATCAGGTTACTGTTAGTGCAATGTTATTCGTCTGCTGGGTAAGATTTAAGTCACGTGTTTGGAATAATAGTTTTTAACTGGCTATGAGGTTTCTTAAAAGACATTTTTTCAGATCATTAGGTTTAACGGTATTAACTGCAAAACATATCACGAAAGACTTGAGGATTAAAAAACGAAGAAGTTAAGTGCAGTACATGGCATCTTCAGTGTGTTTGTCTGTGTTTTTATAAAAGAAATGCTTAGCGAATGGAACGTGCGCGAAACCGTATTTCTCTACATAACAAAGTCTTCATGTTAATCTTTCGTCCGAGCAGTTTATCAACAAATGGAGATTTCCCATTTGTTATTGTAGTTTTTCAGATGAAAGTTGATAAATGACCGTGATAAATATTTTTCTAGTGAATTCTTACGACAAACAGTGAGAGTGAAGTTCTTTAAACACGCGTTAAAATTTTATGATGACTTTCTTACTTAAAATCTCACATTATTATTAATTTTCTCAAAATACTATAATGTAGGTTTGTCGCTGGACGTTTTTGTGCAGTGTTTCTTTTTTGTGTTTCTTTTGTCAACATTACCAGTTCTTCTTCTACATTAAACTTGCGACAAGTTCGTTTCGAACTAATCCAACCAATCAGGTTAAACATCCTATTTTACTTTTCGCGCTTTGTCGGTACCGTTGGCCATTTAAGTGACGTCACAGTTAATTGAAAGCAACGTTGACTGTCCGACAGCGAAAGTCATATCTAGTAAATTCATTTATGATTCATAATTGGTGAAATTTCCTAACAAAACATTAACGTATCTCATTGATTTCAATGTGATTTTCACAGGAAATTGGATTATATATTAAAATCGTGCACGGTGTTTGTTTGTTTAACCGCTAAGAAGCTTTTGATTTATAGTCAATATTGTGATGATTGGAAAACAAACTAACGAAAGAAAAATACAACGAACCGTTATCTTTAGATTTTGTGGAGTCGTCATATCAGAAATTCAAGCCTAGCTGAATAGGCTCGCCTTTTGAAAGAAATTCCGACATTGTAAAACGCGTTGCCATATGAACAGTTGCGAAAGTGTTGTATTCTCGCGAAGGTTTACTTTTTCGTAATGCTACCGTCATTATAGTCACTTTGTGACCTTAATCTTTCCAGGTGCTTCCACATTCTTATTTTAGTTCCATAGTTCGTTTAAGCATTTAACTAATACCCTTAATTTCAATCACTACATGGTGTATTTAGAGGTGTTTCTGTGAGGTCATAAAATCAGGGTATCAGAAGGACTTATAAAGATAGTAAGAACCTTAAGCCAATATTTATGTCGCCTTTTAGTGAAACCTTTAGAAATCTATTCTTAACAAAACTTAAAAATTCATTTATTCAAAATCGAGCTTTTCAGCTTACGCCATCATCAGGTTATATACCATCTGATTAGGGCGTAATTGTATTGAATCATGGCTGATATAAACTTTACATTTTTAACTAACATGGCGAATCTATTACTAATTCTTGACTTTTTCAAATTCTTCAAGAAACGCTTCTCGTTAATCAATGCTTTTTGGTGGACGATTATTTACGATTAAATATATGCGATTTTCTATATTTCACAAAACGAAAATAAGAGCCTTATTTTCGAAGTAATCGCCTTTTTAGACATCTAAAGAGATTTCAGGTTATCTGAATCGTACGAATGGAATTTTAAACTAACTGATACAAATAGTGCAATGTATTAAAAACCAGACGAACTCTTTTACAATTTCAGTTTATTACGGTAGCAGCGTAAGCGAATACCGTATTAAAACACCCTTGGACTCCTACTACTACTACTCCTACTACTATTCCTACTCCGGCCGAAACGGCAGTTTTTAGCCTACGATTTAGAGTATGCGAGTCCCCACTAAAAACTCAATATACATTCTAATGAACGAACGCAGCCTTTTGAATTTTCGAAGGTTTTCAATCACATACATTTAAAATACGTTTTCTTTGATATTTTATCACTTAATTGATGAAGGAATGGATATTAATCAAATAGGTCTACATAAAACTGGGACTTTTAGTTACTTTTATGGTACTGAATCAATGAACTTTGGCACTTGGAAATAGATATGTTTTTCCTGTCAGTAAAGCACAGATCAGACTTTCTTATTACTTTCTATGTTTGTTAGCTATCTGTTCTGTCTTTGAACATCAAGGTTTTCAAAAATCGAGTTAAAAAAGGCAGTTATCTGTTTGAATTCATTTTCGGTTTCAAAAAATTATAATTCAAAACATACATTTTTTTTCGAAGAAACGCGTTGTTTTTCTACATAAGCTCTTATAAAAAAACGTACGTTATAAACAGCTCATGCATGTATAATTCTTTTGTCTTCTAATAAATTAAATTTCTGGTGTGTTGCGATTAGACCCTATTTACACGAGTTAGTAATTTTAAACATTATAATATCGTTTATGCCTGTTTTCCACCAGTAAGATATCTCAAGAAATAACGTTTACAGAACGTTTAAGAACTTTAAGTAAAATTTCAAATTTAAAAGTATTCTTGTGGCAAGTACTTTTGCTGCTACCGTTTTGCGCCATCTGGCTCTTGTCATACTTAGCATACGATTCTATTTTCGTACATGAATTTATTAGAATCTTTATCCAGTAAAATTTTTAATGTATCAAAATATTCAACGAGATGTAATTATTAAAAACATCTCAAGTCATTTAACGAACAAATATTTTCACCTGCATACAACATTGCATTACGGTAGCTGATAGGTTATTGTTGTGTGAGATAATTAACTAAGCGAAATAAGTAAAAAGGGGTTCTTTGCTGATAAAGTTGTCATATTGACATTCATTATATCAAAATTTGTGCACCTCCGTATTTAACTCTCTTAATCCGTATGAATTTTAATGTCTATTCACCTACCATCTCCTTATAAATGAACTTTTGTAATTCAAGCTTCCAATAAACAGGGCCAGTGACACCGGGGTGGCCAGGGGTGCTTCCCCCTAACTTTCCTTGAACCTTAACAATCCTTCACACGTACACGTAAATTATTATGCCTTTTGTGTTTTAGATTTAAATCGACCAATAGCATTTCTGTCACATATAATATCGTAATGGTGATAAAGACGAGTTTCCTGACTTTATATAATTGAATTTATATATTAAAAATTACAAAATAATGCGGGAAATAAATTCATGTTTCTGGAAAATCAATGTGTATCGTTTAAAAAAAAGAGAATATATACGATATACGCTTCATGTATATGATGTTATGAGCATCCAGAATCCGACAATATAATGCGTATAACAAGTATATCATAAAGGTACGTACTACCTCCAAAAGTATGTAGCCGCATGGCACCGTTTGTACACGCAGGGTATGCGACAGTCGTATACTATCGTCTTAAAGAACATATACAACATATATACTGTCGGGTACGGCTATATCGCATTGATGTATGCTAACGCATATTTGTATGTAACCGACCATATCCGCTAGATTACACTGTCGTAATCTCAGGTATTTTATGCTGTGAAAACGAAAACAAAATTTTCAGTTGTTTCTGTTATTAGTTTCGGAAAGGAATCGATCGAATAGAAGAGCAATGAGCACTCATACTTGGAAATGTTCAAGCAAGTGTTCAGTTCACATGTATCAGTACTTGGAGTGCAGCACCCAGATATCCTGAACACGAAATTAAAATCATAATACAATTAAGTAACCAAGGAAAATACGACAAAGCATTGGAAATGTTCAAAGAAGTGTTGAATTCAGAAGTATGAGTACTTGGAGTGGAGCGCCCAAACACCCAAACCACGAAAGGTAAAATCGCAATCCAATTAAGTAACCAAGGAAAATACGGCAAAGCATTGGAAATGTTGAAACAAGTGTTGAGTTCACGCGTATCAGTACTTGAAGTGGAGCACCCAGATACCCTGAAAACGAAATATGACATTGCAAACCAATTAAGTCACCAAGGAAAATACGACGAACTATCGATATATTCGAAGGAGTGCTGAGTTCACATGTATCGCCACTTGCAGTTGTGAACATGCATGCAATGTAAATGACCAACATCGATTTATACTTTACTGTACCTACTAATTTTGAGACCAGAATTTTGAGATTATTAATCAGTATGAAATTATGTATCAGAATCGTCAACGACATTAGGGGAGTAGGAAAATGCAACAGCACGGTTACTGCCTGGAAATAGCATTTGCACTTATTCCATTATAATCGATGGCTATAAATTGGTATGTAATATAGAATGACGTAGGCCATAAAATACGTTTTTTTGTAATTAAAAGTTTCACGAGTAAGCACAATGTTTTTGCGCTGATGTCGTCTCAATCTAAAAATGGATTTAAAGTTGAAGGTATAAATTATTTTTTGTGAAGACAAAGTGTTTAGATCTGAGAAACTAGAATGTATTTATTACCGTTGCCTATATTTAGTACTTTTTTGTTTGATTTATAAATGAGATAAGGAATCGTTAAACAGAGTTTTTGAAGTTTGAAGATGTTGCTAAGAGGACATTTTTGATTTGACTACATCTCTAGGTACTCGCTGAGTGAAATATTTTTCAACTGTCTCAGAATAAATACTGCATCTTATACTACTATGAATTCTCAAGAAACCTAAATCATTTCACACTGTTCACCAATATTATGCATTGATGATATATTATACTTATAGTTCACGTGTTTTTGTGTTTTTTGAAACTGCTGAACTCCATTGTATTTCCTTTTATAAGTGAATGTTTGTAAGAATTTAGATTTGCTGACTATGAAAGCCCCATATAAAACTATTGGTTACCGTGAATTTTATAAGATCATGAAAGTTCTAATGAATCAGAATAGATAAAATTCACTTTATAACTTATTGAAAGGAAAGTATGGCATCTTCAAAGGATAGCTTGACATCTTGTTAGATACATTTATTACGTTTAATTCTTTTGAGTGGAAAGATAGAGCATTTTATAGTTTATAGAAATCAATTATAGCAGATGAAGCGCTTGTATTCCCTTAGCTTTTTGCGTAAAAGTAGGATATTTCTGTATTCTCCTAGTTTCGATCATTGTCACTTGACTATCAGTTGATTATGTACTTACTTCATCGGGTTCAGGCTCAATCATTTATAAATTAAAAAACTTTTAGCCATCTCCATTGAAATAAATTGGAAATTGAGATATTCCTCACAGTCATTCAAGCAGTTCATCATTAATCTCAATACGGCAATTGTGAAAATCATAAGAAGTGATATTACTGATAAAGTAATCAGTAATTTATCAGAAATTTATCAGTAATAATCAGTAATACTAATAAATAATCAGCAATTTATCAGTATTTGCCGATTATTTTATCAGTAATTACTGATTCATCGAACGAATTACTGATAAATCGAACGAATTACTGATTAAATCTGTTGTTTTCTAATCAATAGCTTACTGATAAATTTATCAGAAATTATCACTTGTTATGATTTTCCCTCAAACTGTCACAATTGCATGGCTTCTTTGCTAGATGCCTTAAAGGACAAGCAAAGCTGAACGGAATTGGTTAGATTCACCCGATTCATTTCATACAGTAAGATACTCTTACTTAGTGGTTTTATGTTAACAAGGTTTCGATCAAATTACTTTGTTTATTGGATACTCTATAATCAATATCGTATTTCCATGCTTGTTTGTAGGTCAATGTTAGTTACTGTCTACTGTAGTTACTGTCTTTCAGTTTAGTTATTATTATCTTTGGTGCAAAGTGACAGCAGATATTGGTTTGCCTGCGGACGATGATGATCCTGAAAATGAAAAGTGGCGTGGTGAGTTCTATGCTGTAATGGCCACTGGTTACATAACACCAAATTCAATTATATATTCCAGATTTCCCTGCATAAAATGTTGATTTATTTGCGTGCTTACAAATGGTTTGTTTTGAAGAGCTAGGCAATGCCTTATTCTTTAGACAACCTCACGATAACCTTTGATTTGAACTGCATTTAATTCGCTAACTTTCCTTTAATATATAGTTTATTTTCAACTTTTGTAAAGCTTGAAAATTACATTCTTATTCTACATCACCTACTTTAATTGATGAAACTACTTTAACTGTCATTTACCGAAGACATACCGCTATACAACGCACACTAAGTATTTACGTGAGTTAACGTGATCATTAAAAAGGGCTCGCAACCACATCAAGTACTTATTATTTATTATTAATTATTTATTTATAAAACTATTCATTACCAGTGATGGTGAATGTGGACAATCACATCTAAGGAAATCCTAAAAAGCCTAAAGTGTAATATTAACTGATGTGGCTGCTGTGAACGTTTCTGTTACACAAAAAAAATCGATTACTTGTGAGAATTCAAATAATAAAAAGTTACTTTAGGGATTTGAAGCTTTTTCTTGTATCAAAAGAAACATCATTACTTTGCACGCTTATTTGAAGTGTTGATGTGAAGTTTCTAATGACTTTGTAGGGAAAAATTCACGAACAACTCTACTAAGTTGTATACAATTCCCTACAAATCTATAGAAAAATAGGTTCGTGTAAACGAAACATGATTTTTCCGAATCCCGCTAATCACACAATCCCTTTTGGTGGATTATCAAATATAACAGTTGGAGACTTTTATCAACTGCCACCTATTAATCAGCGGTTAATTTTCCGAAATACATAGACCCCCTTTTCAATTTTTCACATTTGTGGTTATTGTTTGAAGTTGCCGAGCTGACTCAAGTAATCAGACGAAAAGGAGACATTGTGTATATCAAATTGTTGAATAAGTGAAGAACTGGAGACATTTAAGAACATTACGCTGTTGATACGATATCGCTGTGAATTGTGAAGACCAACAATAGATTAGCTACATCCTTATTTGCATCGTCACTACTGCTTTGAACCTATTGCCCAAACATTTTAGACCAACTCTAATAGAAGAAGATTGCAATTTCTTACAAATGCAAACTAGTGTTTGATCCCTGCAGGTGTTATTCTGATTATTTCCGATCTTGAAGAAACATAGCAATGCTCAAATGGGAACAATGTTACCTGTTCAAATAGAAAGTATTTAATTAACACTATCTATGTAATGTTACATTCATCTGCAGGTTTGAAAATGAAAATGATTAGTAGGGATGAATTTGTAAAACAGTTTAAAGCTATCTCGCTACGTGCATCACATACATTAAAATTAAGATAAATCATCATCAATTAACATAGTTTCCTATAATTTTAGCTTGGGCATGTACTGTCCATAACGCCCAATGGAAGCAACTTAAAACATCGGTGATTTGTTTCGAAATGTTCAAGCAGTAATTTGTTCCGAAATGTTCAAGCAGTGGCGTTTTAATATATGTTAAATATATCTCGAACTCAGCTAAATAACATCATTACAAGGTTGGTAACTGATTGGTGATAGAAAGGAATCAAACTATAAGCAACTAGCAATAGAGATCTTTCAAACATAATAAGACACTTGAGTTCAATAAACCCCAGTTATAGTTCGTGGAGAATTCAAAATCGATGTCTCCAACGACAATGCTGAAAATGTCATGTAAGGAATATGTTGTGATAAATGAACCAACGTACTTCTTTTAACTAGCCGCCAAGGTGGCGTCGCTCGCCGCCCATGTCTACCTGCTCTGTATCACTGTATCAATAAACGTCAAATTTCCTTATCAACGGCTCATACAACTTGGAAAAGATTCGAAGTCACAACCTCTAGTGTGCAGTCAGTATTACATCAGTGTTACATTAACTATTTTTCAGTTTTTTCATTATGTGTTACTTATTTATTTTTTAAAACCAATCGTTGATCAGTACAACAATACACTCAAAACATAGGAAGAAAAAACTTCAACTTTTTATTAGCTTTTTGTTTTAAAAAAGTTACGCGCTCTAACATGGGTGCTATCAAACAGGGCAAAAATGGTTTCTCTTCTTAAAAAGTTCACACGGGAGGAGAGAAAAAAGGCAAGTGCTAAATGAATAAACTGAATAAAAGAAACGTTCGATCAGAAGCGCTTAACAAATAAAAGAAATTAAATTATTAAAACAAAAGCAAAAAAAAAAAAAAAAAAAAAAACATTTTGTTTTGATATGATACTCTTTTTTACCTATCGGTTTTTAAACATTTTGATTGCTCAAAAAAAAAGTTCACCCGTCTCAGACAGTCAGGCAAGAGTTAGTGGCAAACCGAACATATGATGCTGCCACTTTCTGCCACTGCTGCTTTTTGTCCAAAATGTTTAATCAGTTTGTTCCTTTGTATTTAGTTGATGTACTGTTTTCAAAGCCAAGTCAACGTGGAATATAAAACTAACAATAATAATAAAAACAAAACGTTATTCCTATTAGTTCATCAGCCAAAAAAAGTCACGTTCGATTGGGGTTGCAATGTATTTGCTTCGAACTCACGTCGCACACAAAAAAAGAAATAATTTCGCTCACAACTCATCTACCATTTTGCGTGACTTACAGACAAACAAACAAACAAACAAACAAACGGAGAATCGGCTATTAATATATAGACTAGCCGCCCATGTCCACCTGCTCTGTATCACTGTATCAATAAACGTCAAATTTTCTTATAAACGGCTCGTACAACTTGTGTTCAACCAGAAGCAGATTCGAAGTCACAACCTCTGGTAAAACCAATCTTTTATCAGTGTAACAATACACTCAAAACGTATAGAGAGAAAACTTCAACTTTTTATTAACTTTTGTTTTAAAAAGTTACGCACTCTAACATGGGTGCTATCAAACGTAAGGGGGAAATGGTTTCTCTTCTTAAAAAGATCACGCGGGAGGAAAGAAAAAAAGGCACGTGCTGAATGAATAAAGTGAATAAAAAAACGTTCGATCTGATTAAAATAGATTAAAAGAAATCGATTAAACAACTATTATGACAAAAGCAAAAAAAATATTTTGTATCATGATACTCTTTTTTTACCTATCGGTCTTTAAACATTTTGATTGCTCGAAAAAAAGTTCACCCGTCTCAGACAGTCAGGCAAGGATACGTTATGATACGCTGGTAAACCGCACATGCTGCCACTGCTGCTTTATGTCCAAAACGTTTAATCAGTTAGTTTCTTTGCATTTAGTTGATGTATTGTTTTCAAAGCCAAGTCAACGTGGAATATAAAACTAACAATAATAATAAAAACAAAACGTTATTCCTATTAGTTCATCAGCCAAAAAAAGTCACGTTCGATTGGGGGTTGCAATGTATTTGCTTCGAACTCACGTCGCACACACAAAAAAAAATAATTTCGCTCACAACTCAATCTACCATTTTGCGTGACTTACAGACAAACAAACAAACAAACAAACAAACGGAGAATCGGCTATTAATATATAGATTACGTGCTCTTCTTCTTTTTGACCATATGTATATTAAGAAAACATTTACTGGCAAAGTTAGCGATGTACATTATATGGAGAAATGAATATTGCTTTGCGGTTTTGTTGTGTTTCTTGTTTGTATGTATATTTTTGCCATTTTATTCCCTAAATAATTTAAATTTGGTTGTCTCGTGATAAATGGTTTGCCTAAGACTGCAAAGATTGTGAGAATCAAACGTGAAAATGCAGCTGGTTACGATAGAAAGTCAGCGGCATTTTTCTTAATTTTACGACTGGCACTCTTTCTTGCACTTGAATAGTGCGGACCAAATATTATTTTAATAGTCATAAACGATGATGACGGCGAAACTCTATATACTCAGCTGTTTAAAACCGCTGTTTGAAAATGTTTTAACAAGCATACTCTAAAACTAGCATTTAATAGTTTGTATCGTTTATTGTGCACTAATAAGTCCTATTTGGATGTAGAGTTCATATACAGTGTGAATAAAGCTTTAACTGCTCTGAAAGCTCTTCGAATCAAAAACAAGTTCTTATAACATAGCTTGGCCTCTTGATAATTTTTTTTGTTATTTTGTGTTCTGTGATTGAATTAAAAACTTACGTTTAAGTTGCGATATTTTTTGCGTTTGCACTGTCGGAAGGTTTTAGCTTTTTGTTTTGTTCTTTTTTATATCGCGGTGTCAATGGTGTGAAGTTCGAATGACGTTCGATTTGGATTCTATTGACGTAATCTTTGTGATGAAGGACCTACAACTCTGCTTTTCTCTTGGCAAACTGAATCGCACGTTTTTTCAATACATCCTCGTACATACTATGAAAGACTTCTCTCATTTTATTCCATGTTTCTGATTTCTAATTTACTAAAACAATATATTTACTGACATACAACACATCAACCTTGTGCGTCACACTGAACACTATCAACAAAATAACCACTGACAAAGACACAAGAACAGCACAGCGCACTCTACTATACACTTACAATACCCCACAATCCTTACACTAACACAACGCCATGGCTCCCGTTTTTCGACGTTTTTGGCCCTTTTTTGATGAGTCAGCAAATTTTCAAACTCAAATATCTCATGATCTAGCCATGGAAACCTTATAAACTATACCTCTAATCGATAGTACTCTTTTAGGTGCGTCTAATTAAGGTGTTTTTTTTCACTCAAAAGTTTCTCAAAAATGCTGAAGGTCTGTTGCATTTTTAATGACGTGTAGTCCAATTCTGGGGACTTAGTCGACTAAATTAGACAAATGACCCCATTTTGGAGATTTACTCTTCAAGCCCTATCTGATGATACAATCAGTTTTAGCTTAATAAGAGCTTCGAAAATCGACTTTTTAAGGGCAATGACCCTACCCAATTCAAAACCCTATAACAAAATTTACCCAGCTTTGCCAGCTTGGCAAAACTGGTTTTGAAGTCACAAGGGACCATATAACGAGAAAATAAAATAAGAACCCATATATACTAATTGCATGGGTGCAAACAAAATACCCCATTTCACCACCGGACTATAATATGGTTGATTTCTCATGGTTTTAATTTAAATCTCCTTTGATTTTAAATCAAAAGTATAAAAATAAACTTCGATGAAATTTATGGTTGATTTATAAATGATGGTTTCACCAATGTGATTAAAGCAAGTAACATCATAAGTAATATCATAACAATTCTTTGCTGGTGGTAACTTATATGGCGTTCTCACATCGCTTCAAACAGTCAACAGTAAAGAGATTGATTTAGCAATGAATTTTTCATGTTGTTATCGCTACTGACATTAGGATACCCGTAGCGAAACAAGTCCTTAAAATACCCGAGTTTCTCTCTTTTTACTACTATAAGTAACGAACGACTTATGAACGAGAATATTTACATGAAATTGGTACCAAATTTTCAATTGTGACCAAATGTTGATAGTACTCGAATTTTTATAAGAATTTGTGGAAAGAACAATTGAAATGTGCTGATTTCGATTTAAGAAATTATAATTGTCCCGAAGAGACCTTTCCAGATTTTCTGTTTAAACATCGTCTTGTGGCTAAGCCAACGAGTATCGCCTTATTTTAAAGATTTTAATTGTCTCACTCAGACCCTGACCTGCTGATCTCCATATAAAACACCCTTAATGTCCTTCACTGTACTAGAACCAATACAATGATTTAATGTCAGTGTTTATCAATTGATGAGTAACAATGTTTGCGAAAATGGCATAAGGTGCGTCCAACAATATTCATCTCCTTAAAGTGTTCTCCCTAAGTTCAATGACTTCCTTTTAATCAATGAGATAATTCAATGGTCATGTTTATCAAACTAATGAGTAACATTTAGAAACATCTGGAATGATCGATTTCTTTGTTGCGCTGTACACGCATTGAAACATTTTTGAAAGTGTCACTTAAGTCACTTAACTAATCCTTTCCCAGCGGGCACAAAGACGTCGCAAAATCGACGACTTTACAAGACGTCTTTAAGACGTCGCACAATGGTCGCCAAATGGGAGCCTTAAAATCGTCACAGGATTATAAAATTTACTCGTTCGTCATCGTACAGTTATTGTAGAGATGTCTTTCCAAAACATCTCAAAGGCGTCGCTCAATAGTCGTGAAATGGGAATCTCAATAACATCCCAACAATGTCACTACGACGTCTTAGGAATCTGAAATTTACTCTATTGTCGTCGTAGCGACGTCTTAAAGACTTTGTTGAAATCATTAAAAGAACAAAACATACGAATTCAAGATGTCTTCATTTTAAGTCTTTTTAAATTTTACAACGCCACAATTTAGCTACAATTCAACATATATAACCTAATTTATTATCAAGTTATGAAATTTTGAATCACATCCATTTCCACATTTAAAACTCTCCTTGACAAGACTTTTTGAAATTTGGCCAACCTCCTTGTCGATCAGGGGCATCTTTAAGCATCAATGGAAGTTTTTTTATGTCATCTTCAGTGAATTGTGATACTGGAGTACTGAAACTAAATACAACAAAATGTATAAATATGTATAAATATACTCGCCGAACGGATTCAGAAAACAGAAACTCACCGTTAATTCGCACGAACAGTGTCGAAACTTTAAAGGGTGTTTTTTCATTTCCGGACTGACAGTTTAACTTGAACAAAACACCATGTAAAATTTAATACTTCTAACTTTTATCTTAAAGGGGAATCAAACCCTCAGATAAAATTTTGTAAATTCATTCAAAAAATCAAATTAATAAAAATAAAACTTGTTTGAGACTAAAAATAATCTTCCTTCTCTTCGTAATTCGTCATAATTGAACCTAAAAACATTAGCGCTGAAGTCCAAGACAGAAGCCGTAGTCACGTGATATGACGTGTATTACGCTTAAGTTTCGCTCGATCATAGAGAAGTGATAAGGATGGCAAACAGTGAAACTGAATATCACCAAAGATATCTGATACTACTGACGAGGAAAATGAAGTAATTAAGAGTTTAGGGTGCTGTCTAAACAAATCCGTTTGAAGTTGATTAAATGTAAATGCTGTCAGGAGAATGCAACTCTTTTAGATGATAAACAGGATAACATTCAGTGTATCACTTCACATAGGGACGAGGGTTGGTTTTTGAGACCCCAAAAAATCGAAGACATTTTCATGTAAATTTTCGTCACTCTGAGAAAAGACGTATAACAAACTATTTGTTTCGTATATAAAATAATTACCTGCTGCTGTTTTTCGATCTGTAAGTAACTTAGATATTAATAATGTCTGCCACCCGTTTTTGTCGCAATAAACTTAAGACATGAAAAACAGTCCATTCTTCGACACGAGGTAACTCAATCATAACGACGGAGAGCAGAAAAATATGTTGAGGGTAATGTACATCGCGAAATCTCCTCCGTGAACTTTTTCAACAAAGTATGAGGGACTTATAATAAGAGAAAAAAATAGGAAATAGAATTTTTTTATTTTTCCTAATAAAATTATGGCTTAACAAGAGAATTAAATGAAAAAAGTTTTTGGGTTTGATTTCCCTTTAAACCTCTTTTTATCTAAACTTACATTAAACTTATGTTACATGTATTATTATTAAAAAAGCATGCTTACGCCTACCGTAAATATCAGAACAAGCGCCCGAGGCGCTTATTAAATTTTTGGATTTTTTGCATGGGCGCTTAATCGAGGGGGCGCTTAATAAATGAAGGGCGCTAATAAATTTTTTCTGAATTTGCACTAGATAAAGACAACGATAATTTTTATTTTGATCGACATCATCTTTCTCTTCATCATTTTTCATCGGTTATTGAACGCAGATACAAGAAATTACGTAGGTTACAGAAGCGAAAAATGGAACTTGTGGTGCCCACACAAAATGTAGTCGAACAGTAACAATCCCTGATGAATAATTGTTGAAGATCAAAGAACAGCTTTCAATCTTGAGTTGAAACATTGAAAGAAAAATTATAGATGCCCACAACATAAACTATGTATTTTTTATTCCCGATATATGAAAGTAAAAATTTCAAATAAGCGCCCAGTTTCTCAAGGCAATTTTTGATTAACCGCCCTCTTTTATAAGGTGGGCGCTTATTCAACTTAGTGGAAATTACCTGGGCGCTTATTAGAGGGGGGTGCTTAATAAATGCTGGGCGCTTAATCGGATATTTACGGTATTCTACGGTATTCGGTATAGCCATTTTATACTTTTGAAGCTTTCTAACACGTGAATTTTATAACCCGGGAAATTCTCTTTGTCTTATGTATTTGTGATTGGTTAATTTTAAATTCTTAAAATCTGTCAACTGTAGTAAAACAAATTCGATGAATCTTTATCGACTGATCGCTTTTGAAAATTTGAAATTCTTTAGAAGGTCGTAATTTAATCGTCCCAAAACGTCGTTAAATCATCCCACGACCAAGGAAAAGAATGTAAAACGAATCTAAATTCCATATGTCCCATGTTATTGTTACTTGACGTATACTGTTTAATGACAGCAGAATGAAATTTGTAACTTCTTACCAAGTCTTTTTTTGATCGTAAAAAGATCGCAAAAGGGACGTTCCACTTTCAGACGTCCCAACGACGTCACAAATTGATCTCTCGATTAAACCGCCATTGCGCGATTAAAATGAGACGTCCCAAAGACGTCGTAAAATTATTCCTAACACAACCAATGAACAGAAGGAATATGTCTGGTCAGTACTGTTGAAGTACAAGGAAGGCATATGATCAACATAAAATGCTACTGACTTGTCGCCTTGATTCATTTTTCATGTATGGAATGGCGTTTGAAATAAACCAAACAAAAAGGAACTGTTAAGCCAACGATCTAAAATCCTTAATAAATGCCGAACACAGGTGGCCCACCACCTATAAATTCTAGGACAAATTTAATCTGGGGAAAGCTGAGCAATGCTGACGTTGAACAAAGCATCAATGCCATTTATGAGGAGATAGTATTTTGGCGTAAGAATCTCTTCAAACTTCCATCAGGGAATGCAGGTAAACGGTTCATTCGGGAAACAACTAGACTGATAGATGCGTGGAATAGTGACGCCGAAAACATGGCTGGTATCGCACTTAAAACAACTATGATCATGCCGAGTGTTCTACTTCAAAAACCAAGTCCTAGATCAACGTCAAAAGAACATACAACACATCTTCAGCGTAGACTTAACTTATGGGATGAGGGATATTTTGACCAGCTTATGGATGAAGCGAGAACCATTCAACAACGTCTAAAATCTTCTTCCTCAAGGAAATCCGAAGAAAGTCTAGCAAAACGTTTCTCCCGTCTAATGCTGACGGGACAAGTCCACGCGGCAGTCCGCTTACTGGATGAAGAAGAAAATCTTGGAGTACACTCGCTCGACAGTGCTACACTCGAAACACTTAGATCTTTACACCCATCCAGCAAAACCGCATCAATTGACGTTTTTCTTCCTGGCGATCCGAATCCCGTAAATCCAATCGTCTACGAAGAGATAGATGCCTTGACAGTACAAAAAGCGGCTCTTCATACAAATGGCGCTGCTGGACCATCTGCTATGGACGCCAAAGGATGGAGGCGAATGCTTTTGTCAAGATCGTTTGGTACAGCTTCTGATGACCTGTGTAAATCCATCGCTACCATGACAAGGAAGTTATGTTCTAAACCTGTTCAGACTTACGAAATTAACAACATCCAAACATCTTCTATCGAATCATATCTTGCATGTCGCCTAATTCCATTGAAGAAAAAACCAAATGGTATTCGACCTATAGGAATAGGGGAAGCTCTACGCAGAATCGTTGGGAAGTCTGTTCTCTCAGTTTTCAAGCCCGATGTCATGAAAAGCTCGGGATCCTTACAGTTATGTGCCGGACAGTCATCAGGGTGCGAAGCAGCAGTTCATGCCATGACCACAATATTAGATGAAGACACCAGTGATGGGCTCCTAATGGTTGACTCAAATGCTTTTAACTCCATTAATAGAAAAGCAGTTCTACATAACATCAACAAATTATGCCCTGTCCTTACTACCTATGTCACGAACTGCTACCAACATCCATCACGACTCTTCATATCAGGAGGCGGAGAAATTTCATCTGAAGAAGGCACGACACAGGGAGACCCACTTGCTATGCCAACTTACGCAATTGGGATAACTCCTTTGTTGCTACTGATAGAAGACAAAGATGAACCTCCAGATCGTACAAAACACGTAGCATATGCGGATGACCTCGCAGGAATCGGTAAGCTAGAGAGGTTAAAAAATGGTGGGACGATATTGTAAAAAATGGACCGCTACTTGGTTACTTTCCAAAAGCTGACAAATCTTGGTTAGTTGTCAAAGAGGATAGACTTGAGGAGGCAGAAAGTCTTTTTAGTGATACGGACATAAATATTACAACAGCTGGTCGTAAATACTTAGGAGGGAACATTGGCAAGGAAGAATTTATCAACGATCATCTTACCAAACTCACTCGCAACTGGATCGATCAAATAACTATTTTATCGAATATTGGTAGAAGTGAACCGCAATGTGCATTAGCAGCTTTCAACAGTGGATTGAAACACAAGTTTACCTACCATCTACGATGCACTCCAGGAGCAAGCGCGTACATGCAACCAGTAGAGGATGTCATTCGTAACACCTTCATCCCAGCTCTCACCGATGGTCATCATTGTACTGATAATGAGCGATTACTCCTATCTTTACCAGCACGATTAGGAGGTTTAAGCATTCCAATTCTTACAAAGTCAGCGGATGAGGAATTCACATTCTCCAGCATGCTCACAGAACCACTTTCGCGCAGAATTTATGACCAGGATAAAGAAATCGATGACCTTGTTGCAGAGACTAACACAATTAAGAGACGGATTACCAAAATGAGAGAGGAAAATCATCAACAAATATTGAAAGAAGTGAGAAACAACATGACTGAAGATGAAAAGAAAGCAAATGATATCGCAAGAATGAAAGGTGCGTCATCGTGGTTAACAACCCTTCCACTATCGGATGAGAATTTCACCCTCAACAAACGAGAATTTTTCGACGCCACCTGTGTACGCTATCGTTGGACAGTAAAACATCTTCCTCTTACCTGTGTATGCGGTAGCCCCTTTACTATTGATCATTCGATATCATGTAAGAAAGGGGGATACATAATCTACCGACATAATGAAATCAGAGATACTATAGCGGCAGTCCTCGATGAAACGTGCAAGGATGTTAAGATCGAACCGCATCTCCTTCCCCTGACTGGAGAAGAACTTGGCCCAAGAAGCAAAAAAAACGACGAAGCTCGATTGGATATAAGCGCTGTAGGATTCTGGACGCGAGGTGAAAGAGCATTTTTCGATGTAAGGATTTTCAATCCATTCGCCCTGAAGCATCGCAGACAGACCCTTGAAAGATCGTTTAAGACCAATGAGGCGGAAAAGAAGAAAGCGTATAACCAGCGTGTTATTGAAATTGAGCATGGATCGTTCAGCCCACTTGTGTTCAGTGCAAATGGAGGAATGGGCCCTGAGTGTCAGCATTTTGTATCTGTTTTAGCTGATAAAATTGCGTCAAAGAACAATACACCTGTTTCAGAAGTTTCCAACTGGCTACGAACCAAACTATCGTTCGCTGTAGTCAGATCACTGGTGCTATGTATCAGAGGAAGTCGAGGAAGGCAGAGGAATCTTGTTGTAAATATTAATGATGTTTCAATTTGCAACAAAGACTCACAGATATGACATCGATAGAAGCTGAACTCTTTATGATTATTCATGATTATTCTGACTCATTTACGAATATAATTACTTCTCACCGCAGAGAGAAAGTGTGAGAAAAAAAAAAAATCCACTTGAAGTAGTGTTATTATTTATTTACTATTGTATTATGCTTTTTAATGTATTCGGCAATATATATTTCTATTATTGTTAATAAAGTCGAGCATGAAATTAAAAATAATAAATTTACATTAGATAGATTCAAACATAATACAGCACACTTTAAATTTTATACTGGATTTGAATCTTATGATATCTTTCAAGCTGTTTTTGAATATTTGCAACCTGCAGCTAGCAAGTTATTATACTGGTTTTCAAAGACAAACATGGAGAACAAAGTCACAGCTGATATCAAAAAAAGAAGAAAGAGTAGAACATTATCTGGTGAAGAAAAAGTTTTTTATGACACTTGTTAGTCTTCGATGTGCATTTCCACTAGAAGATATGTCAGTCAGATATAATTTATCAACTACACATATAAGTAGAATTCTTATTACATGGATTGACTTTTTACATTCGCAGTTCAGAATGCTTCCTATTTGGGCTAGTAAACAAACTATCATAAGAGTATGTTTATCTGCCAATATGAGACCATCAAACTTATTGGTGAAAATTCTTATAAAAGTGTTTGGAAGAACGAGTCATCACGTGACTAAATGCTCACTATCCCAAACAAATTTAACAAGGTTTGCACTGTCAAGTTTTGATGGTCTCAAATTGGCAGTTAAACTGTATGTAAATACAATGCCACAATGTTTTAAAATATCGTACCCATCGACAAGAGTCATCTTGGATTGTACAGAGATTTTCACAAAAATGCCAAATTCTTATCAAAGTCAGTCAGCAACATTTTCTAATTATAAACATGATAACACTGCAAAAGGTCTTGTCGGAATAGCCCCTAATGGTGCAATAACTTTTGTATCCGACCTTTATGCAGGTAGAGTTTCAGACAGGTGCTTAACAAACGACAGTGGAATCTATGAATTATTAGAACCTGGTGACAGTATAATGGCTGATCGTGGATTCGAATTAGAAAATGATTTACCAAAAAATGTTTCGCTCAACATACCGCCTTTTTTGAATGGAAAGTCGCAATTGAGTATTACAGAGGAGAATGAAACACGACAAATTGCAAAAGTTCGGGTTCATGTAGAAAGAGCAATTGAGCGAGTAAAAAACTTTAGAATTTTACAAACTGTTTTTCCTCTATCTATGGCATAAGAACTCAATAAGATATGGGTAGTTTGTTGTTATCTATGTAACTTTTTACCAGAGCTAATACCAGATAAGGATGAGTGAATATGATTTTAAATAACATTTCTTGTATTTCTTGTAATGGAGTGTACTCATAAAAAGGTAAAATCCCTATTCATTCATCCTTAGCTAATATGTATACGAAATGTTAAAACAGTATATGCAAGTTTCTAAATGAATGTAAAAAATAAAAAATCTAATAAAATTTTCTAACATGTAAAAATCTTATCTTTCATGTATTCAAAATAGAATTTAGTGAGTTTGGGCAGCATCATATTTGCCCATAGAATATTGTCAAACTTTATTGTCTCTGTATGAGTTTCGACATTCGTATAAACAACAAAATCTATTTCTAATAATCCTGTTATAGCCATAACACCTTTGTATTGGAAATAATGCGGATGCTTCACTTTTAATTTTGGACAGTTATTCTCATTGCATAAAAAGAAATTCTTATCTGAATATGCTTCTTCTATTGTCATGTCTTTTTTCGATTAAGGGCATTTTACTTCGATTGCTTTCAATTTTCCATCATTTGTTTCGTAAATGCCATCAGGACTTGCTCCTAACCATGGCCACATTGGGTTTATCACGAAACCACACTTCTGAATCGATATTCCAAAATCTTTTTCCATTTTTTCGATGGCAATTTTTTCGGTTTTTTTTACCCCATTCACAACCAGCAGATTTAAACTCTTTAGTTCGCAGAATCCTTTGCAGTATAGACTTCGAGTAAATTGTTTGACGCCGGTTTAAGATCATGCCAAAATTTGACGCAGTTAAGCGTTTTTTGCGTTCTTCAAACCAATCTGAAGAGGAAGCCTGATCTTTCGTTTTTGCCTCAATAGAAAATACTTCTTGTCTTGAAACCTTTAAATACAAATTAACAAAGTCTAGTTGACTTTCTGTTAAGCGTTCATGCTCTTCAGACGGCATTAAATTTTCAAGTAGTTTTTGAATAACAGTATTTACTATTCCAGTATTTTGTTCATTTACTTTTCTTTGATGGTATTGAGTAATCGATGTCTCATAAAAATCACAAGGTTCATAGTTATTGCCTTTCAATAATTCGGCAAATACAACACCTTTTTCCATTGTAAACAAATCATCACTTAGTTTTCTGATTTTATCACAATCAGCTTTGTGTGCAAAAACTGGTGTGGCACAAAATTCTTTATCGCCAGAAACACTAGGTCTTTTGCAACTCTTTTTTAAATCTTTGGCTAGGTCTGCCTTAGCAAATGTCAGTTCTGAAAATTTCAGGGGAGTTTTATTAGCACCCTCACCAGGGACATGCCACTTTTGTAATATGTCTGTACAAGTTTTATCATCATGTACGCATTTAATGTCCATAACTTTGTACTCTACAAGTTGATATAAAACTCCAGCAACATGTTTACAGCAACCGCCAGCTCCAGCTTTACAAGAACACTTTGCATATAAAATATCTCCAGTTTTTTGGCAGAGGTGTACGTAAACAGTATATTTGTCTTTTTTCATAGAAGCTGCCACATAACACTTTATTAAAAAACATAAATTTTCAGCTTGTACATTGGGCTTCACTCTCAACTTTTTAACATAGTTCTCTTTGAACAATTGATAACCCATTACTTTATGTTTGTACGATCCTCTTGGCTTGTTATCAAAACTTTGACCAAGTATCATGTACGAATGTATCCGTTCATGAGTTATCTTTGGCAAGCAAGATAAGTCTGTCGTCCATTCAACAACATTTTGTGATAGGGTCTCTTCACTCGTTTTGGTCAACTCTTCGTTTGAAATTTCCCTGAAAACAGGTCTTGGACCCGTGCTAGAGCTTTGAAAAAAGCTAGGGTCCATGTTTTCAGTAGTAACAGTAAAAGCAATGCTTGCATTTAAATCAGTAATATTTTCCATTTTTACGTCTTTTTCCAACTCTCTCTCCACTAAACTAAAACATTTGCCCTGTTTACATTTGAAACCTCGTAACTATTAATGGAGATAATAAAAATTTCAATGGAGATGCCACGTATTTCATAAATTAAAACTTAAAAAGCTATTATCTCCATTACTCATTAACTAACTCGTTCTCGCAATATTTTATTTCGATAGAAGCCTCTGTTCAGAGCATTGTGGGAGGATATCGATGAATACAACTACCATAAAGCATTGCGGTTTACGCGAAAGAGGGGAACCGGAATTTGCAGGGGAATTTTGTTCATCATCATCTTCCAACTTTTCGTGTTGCTATTACACGGAGGTATACAATTATTAGCTGAATTTGATTCTTTCCCGTTTCAAAGCATGGTAGTATGTGGGAGAAAGAATGCTTTCTCGTATTCTCGTATTTCTTTCCTAATTTATTATTATATTATACTATGTTATTTAGGAAGTTCGTATGCTAAAATTGCTTAGACATTGTTCATATTACTTTTGTGTTGTTTTAGTGAAGTGAACGACAAGGAGTTTTTGAAGCACAGCTTGAAATCCGAAATTTTGTCAACCATACATTTTATTTTTGTATACTTTTTAGCTCAAAATCTTTCATTCAATAATTTTATTGATAATTTTATAATTTTATTGCACAATAATTGCACAATAATTGCACAATAATTGCACAACAATTTTATTGCACTAATTTTTGGCGGATCTTGCCTTAAAAAGATTTTAATTGGATTTCTGTGTATATATAACAAACTAGCCGCCCAGGCGGCGTCGCTCGCCACCCATGTTCAGCATGCGTTCAGTTCACGAAAAATAAATTGAAGAATTGGCAATGATAAGTTTGCCCATGTTGTAGAGTGTTGAATAAACTGGTAAAATTTAAATTTCCCCTGGAGACATAAAAGAATCAAACATCAAAATAAAAATAAAAATTGGAACATCAAAATTCTCGATATTCTCTTTTTTTGACCAAAACCTTGTTTTTTATACACAGAAGATGAAATGAAGAACACATGCAAAACCATTTAACCCTAATCAGATTGAACCTTGTTACCCCGGAGATGCGAATTATTAGCAAACATCGCAGCACTTAAAATGCCCTTCTATTGACCGAAAACAATTTTTTTGATACACAGAAAATGCAAAGTAACTTATAAAAATTGAGACGCAAATTATAAACAAACATCGCAACACTTAAAATGCCCTACTATTGACCAAAAACTATTTTTTTGATAAACAGAAAATGCAAAGTAACTCCTACATAAAACAAATCATAATAAAACTAATGCAAACCTCTAGACCAAAGAATCCAACATCCCACTATTATAATAATGCGTATAAATGCATATGTGTATCACTGGAACTGAACCGAATGAAGGTTTTGAAAACTTATTTTTTTACCCTGGAGACGTGAAACAAACATTGCAACACTTAAAATGCCCTACTTCAGACCAAAATCATGATTTTACATGCAGAGGATTTAATGCAGAAACAAATGGCAATACAACAAAGAAGTATAATATCGTATACACAGAATAGAAGTAACTTTAGTGTAAAAAAAGCAATACATAATGCAGAACACAAAAGCAAACATTGAATAACATTACAAAATGTGAATTGAAAACAAATCGATACCTTCCAACTGTGTTTCTTTCGTGTTGAAGTTACATTGGGCAGAATTTTTGCAATTGATAATCTGTTCTTCACCAACCATCAACATCATGATTTAAACCATGAGTTTCATTTCTTTATGGTTGTTGTATTTTTTATTTTGCTTATCTAAAAGAAAAAAGATTTCGAATGCATATTGATTCAAATACCTAACCGTATTATGACAAACAAACAAACAAACGTTTTTTTATTCTATTTATTCATTTAGCACATGCCTTTTTTCTCTCCTCCCGTGTGAACTTTTTAAGAAGAGAAACCATTTCCCCCCTGTTTGATAGCACCCATGTTAGAGCGCGTAACTTTTTCAAAACAAAAGCTAATAAAAAGTTGAAGTTTTTTTCCCTACGTTTTGAGTGTATTGTTGTACTGATCAACGATTGTTTTAAAAAATAAATAAGTAACACATCATGAAATTTGGGGTTTTTTTGAACCATTGTTTAAACTGATATTTGATATTTGATTTCGAATCTGCATCTGGCTGAACACAGGTTGTACGAGCCGTTTTTCAAGAAATATGAGGTTTACTGGGGTCTCCGGGGTGACACAGAGCAGGTGCACATGGGCGGCGAGCGACGCCGCCTTGGCGGCTAGTCTATATATTAATAGCCAATTCTCTGTCTGTCTGTCTGTCTGTTTGTAAGTCACTCAAAATGGTAGGTGAGCTGCGAGAGAAATCATTTCTTATGTTTTATGTGACGTCAGTGTGAAGCCATTCCATTGAGACCCAAATAGAACGCGAAGTTTAGGGAAAATTATCTCGGCAACCAATAGGAATAACTGACGTTTTTTTGGGTCTGCGATACAGGCGATGGGGTGATAAAAAATTTGGGTCTAATTTTTTTTGGGGGGACGGGTCTGTAACGTCATCAAAATATTTGATCAAGGATATCTCCGTAACGGTTGGTCGTAGGGAAACGATCCCATACATTTTTTTGATCAGTTTTTCGAGCTCTACAACATGGGAGCGTTTATCATTGCTAATTCTTTAGTTTTATTTTGCGTGAATTCAACGCAGGCTGATCATGGCGGCAAACAACGCCGCCTTGGCGGCTACCTATATATTAATAGCCGATTCTCCGTTTGTTTGTTTGTTTGTTTGTAAGTCACGCAAAATGGTAGATGTGAACTGCGAAAAAAATCAGGGAGTCAGCAATGTAAAATCACACATAAATTATTTTTCTTCTTGTGAGCGACGTCAGTGTGAAACCATTGCATTGAGACCCTAATCGAATGCGACGATTAGGGAAAATTATCTCGATAACCAATAGGGATAACTGACGTTTTTTGGGGTCCGCGATACAGGCAATTGGGTGACAAAAAATTTGGGTTTAATTTTTTGTGGGGAACGGGTCTGTGACGTCATCGAAATCTTTGAACGATGATATCTCCGTAACGGTTGATCGTATCGGAAGGATCCCATACATTTTTTTGATCAGTTTTTCGAGCTCTACAACATGGGAACATTTTCGGTTGCCAATTTTTTTAAATTTATTTTTCGTGAAGTCAACCCAGGCTGAACATGGGCGGCGAGCGACGCCGCCTTGGCGGCTAGTTAATTATAAAATACGTATCAATGGTTTCAGTTCACACATTTCTCTTGTTTGTAAATCTTATTTTGATTATAAATGACATATCCATGTTTCAGTTCACACATTTCTGTTGTTTGTAGCAAATACTTTCTGATATTACTTGTTAAGCCTTATTTACACTTTTTAAAATATAGTTGTCATTCATATCACATCTTGTAAATTCGTTAATTCGTTTCAGTCTGTGTAAAACAGTTTCTATAATGCTTGAAAATAGCTTTACTTTTTATTGTTTCTTTTAAAAAGGAGACAATGCCATTTGGTTTAATAATTTGGTTTCGCATGACATTCGAAACCAATCAATCGCCTGTTTATAAGCTTGCTTGTTAACTCTTTATAAACGAACATTAGCTATTGTTCTGAAGAGAAACACTTCATGGATAAAATCATCTTATTTGTTGTCCTAGCCTTTGGCGAAGGTAACACATATTTCTTCAATTTTTTTAGAATGAAACGATCTTTTAATGTTCCAGTTTAAAGTCACTCCTGATTTACTTTCATATCAAACTTTATAGGGCTTGCAATAACTTGCTTTGAAGGTCACATGAATGGTTACACCAAGGTCGACGAGATTACCAAAAAAATGTGTCCACTTGGAAATAACCATTGCCTTAATGCGTCGGTGACCATTACTGGTTTAGGGATAGAAAGGTTTGTGAATGCGTTCCACTGTTACAATGGTACATGTGGCAACGAAGTCTGTTCCTTATTGTCATCACAACTTTCATCAAACCTACCTGCTGGTTTAACTATTAGCAAATGTGAGGTAAGTAGTTTTGCAGCTTTTTAAAGCTGTGCACCCCCTCTCCCAGATGCTTGTTAAAGGGACATTCAACACAAAAATAATTTTTTGATATATCATGGTTGATAACATAGAAATGACAGAAAAACCTATCTTTCAGTGCATTTTGAATTAACTTTGTTAAAAATTCTATCCTCAACTAATCAAAACACACTACAAAATAATAACCTCTTTTGAGCATAAAATAAACTGGAACGATCACGAATTTTGACGTCGAAAAGTTCAAAAATAAAAATCTTTAATGAGGATTCAGTGTAAGCTTCCTGCTATTCCTTGTGTTATTCTAGTTAAGTTCGCTCTTTATGCATTTTTTAAAGTATTTCTTTAACATAAATTATGTCAAACCGTACGGCGATAAACTTTGCTACATAAACACCAGAGTAATTACGAGATTCCGTCAACAGAAAAAAAATAAATTGACACAAGAGTGAAAAAGAGAGAAACCAAATTTTGTTTATGAAATGAAATAAATGAAAGCAGAGATAATCAGTATTTTAAAACTGATTATGTCTGCCATCAAAACAGTTATCAGGAATCTCATTTGTGTGACAGCAACACAAGTTTTCAGCAGAGCTTTCCATCGTCCTACATTGACAAACACCACTAATTATTGCCAATCCTTGATGGCTCTTCATAATCGATTGAGTCTCTATCACTGCTTTCTAATAGCTTATTTACTTCCGATGAAGGCAACTCTGGCTTTAATCTAAACGGTTGTAGCAAAAATAAATCTGGTATTTCTTCGTTGCCGTCCTCTGAAATGGACGAACTATAAAATTCCTTGTTGATTTTCTACAATTCAAAATTATCCTGTCCACATATGAAGGAATAAGAAACTGTAACAACCTCGAACCCAGGGTCTCTTGCCTTTTCGATATACGGATGGCGGCAAAGAAGACCCTGGCGAACGCTACTGAATTAAGGAATTCTATTGGCTGAAAATATTACAACGACCGCAGGATTTTCGAGCAAAAAGAAGAAATCATCCGAGTTACTGCTGAGGAAGATAAGAAAATTCAATTATTCAAAATAACATTATTTTAGCTATCATTTCATTTCACAAAGCACTGATATGGTAGCATTATGTATTTACAATGAGAAAGGCTAACAACAAAAAGTTCTTAAAATAATCAAAAAGTGAACAAGATCAATTTTCATGCTCTCTTGACTGATAAAACAACAGAATAGTGATGAATTATGACAGTCTTTTTTAGAAGAATATAGTTTCTAAGAGCTTTAATTGTAGGCTCACACACATGTGCTAAAATTTAAGAGCATATTAAGAGATATGACGATGAGCATCTTCAATCATTTCTGGGTGGAAAAAAAGAATTTTTTTGACACAATTTTCGAATATTATCAACAATAAAACTACAGAAATCACAAATACATGCAAATACATAGCTGAAACATTATTTGTTGATCACAGATTGACCTATATTTCCATATTTAAATATCATAGAATCATGAAATTTATGTAGCTAATTTCCACTCACTCAGAATATAAATCACAACGTTTCTGAAGCAAATTTGTGGGTCTAAACAAAGCGTTGCAATCCAGAAATGGAATCAAAAACTAAAACAAGCATGTGAACATACATAGAATGAAAATGTAATCTAATTTTTACTTTATGGTATATGACAATTTGTAGTATTTTCATAACAAGGTATACATACAGAATTCTATATCTTAAGCTGTATATCGTTTAGCAAAATACATAACAGGATAAAGGTAAACTTTACACTTAACAACAATACAGCGTTTACTCAAAACTAAACCATCTGCCATTATGGATTCAAGATCCCATGTCATGACTTAAAACTATATACGTCACATAGCTTGGTTATAAAAATCCTGCAAATTGTCATGTATTAAGTACCTTCAGAGAGAGAAGAATGGGCTGACAAGAATGACTAAGACTATTTAAGGGAAGATAATCTAAAAAGCAATTTCCCTGAAATTTGAAATATCGGTATTCATAGAGAATAACATCCTGTTTTCGATCATATAGTAACCTTGAAACTAACACAATCAAATTTCACTCAACATATGTTAAAATCTGGTTAAAATCCTGACAGGATCCTACACAAGATCCTACAAGAATTCATAATAAAAATAATTCTTTTTCAGTATATATAATAAAGGTAGTGAACATAATACAACAAACATAATTTTTAAGTATACTAATAAGTATATATTAACACTTGAGAAAGACTTCATAGGTTAAAGAAGAGCGAACATTTTATAAGTTGTGTTTTTCTGTCTTCATTTGTGACAGACGTATACTCAATAATACTTAGGACACTTACAAGAAGAAGTTGTAGAGCTTTTTCGAAATAGACATACATCTACTGACCAGTGAACTTAGCAAATTTTGATATCAATAACAATGTTGAATAATAACAATATTTGAATAAGTTCTTCATCCCAAACATTATTTAATGAGAATCTTCTCTCACCACTGCACTGTTGTTGCTTATGTATTATCTTTATAGTTTGTTTTTACTTTATATTTTCTTTTATGGAAGATTGTACCTCAATACACTCAAGTTTTAATTTTCTGTTCATTTTTTTTTCACTTTTGTCCACTCTATACATGGTTTCTGTGTGTCTCTAAAATAAACACCACAGCTCGTTACAAAAGATAAAATCCACACAACACCACACGAATTTTGCAATCTCCCTTTTATCATTCAAAGTTTTCGAATGTAATAACCTTGATAAGGAATAAAATCTTTATCAAATCAGAAACACCGTCTTTCCAGAATGCTGTTGAAGTCTTGGAAATATGTAAACAACTTTAAAGTTTTGCAGAAATGAGCTCGAGTGAACTCGACGAATTATATTTGGTCTCTATATTGGTTGTAATGCGACTATGTAAAAAACTGAATGCACGAGACAAAATTTCTTCGGGCCACCTCTTATAAAAATTACACAGATTTTGTGTAATTTTCATGTCACGTGACCAGCGTTCGCCAGGGTCTTCTTTGCCGCCATCCGTATATCGAAAAGGCAAGAGACCCTGGGTTCGAGGTTGAAACTGTAAATATAAACTTGTAAAACGTGAGTACGAAGAAAATATAGACAAGAAGCCGCTTGGCTTGAAGACTTCAGAACGTAACACAGCAATGCATATTTTAGTCTCAAAAATACAATGTTGCCGAATTGCCAAATTATGTTCAAATCTAATAAAATGACTGGCAAATTCAAAATCAGCAACTTCTAATTGTGCGTTGTAGAAATTTTTATGAATATTGCAGAACTTTCTAAGTTTGATCCAAATTTGGTCCGAATTACTCATTTCTGGTCAAATCTGACAAAATGACTGACAAATTCGTAATCAGCACCTTTCAAATATGATCTGCGCAAAACTTTTTGAAATTTGAAAAACTTTCTAAATTTGGTCCAAATTTGATTTAAGTTGCCAATTTTAGTAAAACCTGGCAAAATCATTGTCAAATTCGAAATCAGCACCTTTCAATTGTGATCCGTGCAAAATTTCATGAAAATTGAAGAACTTTGGAAATTTGGTGCAAATTTGTCCTAAATTGCCCAATTTTAGTCAAACCTGGCAATATCATTGTCAAATTCGAAATCAGCACCTTTAAAATGTGATCCGTGCAAAATTTCATGAAAATTAAAGAACTTTCGAAATTTGGTCCAAATTTGGCCTAAATTACCCAAATTTAGTCAAACCTTGCAAAAAATTGTCAAATTCAAAATCAACACCTTTAAATTGTGCTCTGTGCAAATTTTCATGAAAATTGGTCAACTGGAAGTCCTAATTTGACCAAATTCGTGAATTCGGCAACGATGTCATGTAAACGCTGCACGAAAACGTTCATAACTAGGAGTAGTAGTAGTAGTAGTAGTAGGATGAAAAACCACGGGTATTTTAAATACTTTACTCCACCATGGGTGTCCTAAAGTCAATAATGACTAGAAAGTTTACCGTCTTCTCTGTATGTAATCGATGCTGTATAATGTTTGTGAACTTTCTGACGTCATTTTTTAAAGTAGTGCCAGTCCAACATTAAATTTAGCGGTCGGCTCCAAAAATCGCTATTTGCGGCATATATGCGTGTCGTTATAAACAAGGAATATCATGTCATTGATTTATTTTTTTATTTTTTATGATTTTTTTCGGGCTTATTAGGCAAATATATTAAAAATATGTGACACTGTTTTTATGTTAACTTCCCCTTTAAGTTTTGATAGTTTGTTAAACTATATCCCACCAGCTTTATAGAAATTATCTAAGAATCTAACGGTATTAACAAATCGCTTCAGAACGAACAGGAACTGCAGGGTTTCATGAAACTTTAATGTTTAAATTGAAATTCAGGACGTGTTATTTGCTAGCCGAATCAACTCAAGCAAAGCTATTTCCCACAACTAAGAGGAAAAATAATGTTATAGAACGCTTACTTTTATTTTGAATGTAGGCTAAATGTTGTGCTACTGATAATTGCAACTACACACCAGTGATAACAGGTAAAAGAATTTTCGTTTGGCTTACTATAATTGGGCATAAACTTCACCATGTGTTAGGCATCATTGTAAGAATATCAGTTTTGTTCTCAGAGTATCACATTACAAGGAAAGCGACGACCATTCCCAATCTATGCCGATTGTATTGTAACCGGATGTATTATACGCACCTCCCGAATTTCCGTTTAAATATCGTTTCAATGCCTAGGTATCATGTCTGCCTAATTTACACGTGTGTTATTGTTTTCTTAATTATCGATTTTCATTAAGCAAAGTTCGGACCTGACGATAACAACGATTAAAATAAAAATGAATCGTTGTAATCGCCAATCGCCAGGTGTGAACGCTCTCAAGTATTTCTAGGCGTTTACAATGGTTACGACGATTACAAAAGTGTTCATATTAGGCGATTATGACGATTACGACGATTACACTAAATTTTAATCGTCGTAATCGTCGTAATCGTCAGGTCTGAACCAGGCCTTACTGAGTAGTACTTACTTTCAATTCCCCAGTGGAGTAGGTAAAAGAAATTAAAATCTTTAAAATGAGAAGATGTTTAAACAGTTCTATGTTTGTTATTAATGTATTCGGTGTGTAAATAAGAATTTATTAAAAATCAACTTTTATTCTCTGTTATTTGGTTCGCAATTGTGTATATTTGCAAAAAGGCTGTTAGTTTAGACCAGTTAAAGATTCACATTATGTTTAACGACAGTTTATATCAGAATTAAAACCCTGGATGTTAATGATGATTTGATCAAACCGAGTTAAAGTTTCACTCCTAGAGGTGACGCTTCGTCTAGGGAAGAGTAATTCATGTAAAGGCACGAAAATTATAGATGGAATTTAAAGGTCACGAAGCCGTTCGGCATGATCCCTTGTGGAAAACGTTTATCTTTATTTTCATAATAAAAGATGTGTTTTTCTTTATTATCTTCATCATGTTCACTTACGTCAGTTTCAAAACTGTCTTGAACGTCAGACATTTTGAAAATAACATTCGCTCTGTGACGTCATGGCTTTTGAAACTCTGTTGTTTTTTAGCATTTTTTTGCATTTGGGATACTTTTTATACATAAAAAGGTGTTCATCTAGGATAAATGAAGTATTTCATGCTCAAAATTAAAAAAGAAAATCAAAGGCTTAATTTCCCTTTAAACAAAACAAGCTTCAAGAACTTTTCAAGGACCACGATAACACGGTTCAATCGTTCAATCGTTATTTTTGTCAAGAAAACAGCTTAACCACTTTAAATTATAAAAAGATGTATAACTTGAAGTAGGGAAAGGACAAAATGTTAACGATTAATGATTTATTTCTTATTTTACGAATGTTTACCCAGGATAGCCTCTTCAGTTCCTTAAGGTACTGTTATTAATGAGGGTCCTGCAAAATAATGTAAAGCCCGCATTTGGGCTACGGAAGCTGTAACGACAGGAACAGCTCAACTAGACAACCATGCTAGACATCATTCCTACTCTCTTGCTGAGTGCTAAGCAGAGAGGAGTGATTCACACTGTTATAGTCGCTGTCATGACTCGGTCGGGGATTGAACCCGCGACCTCCGGAACAGGAAGCGTACCACTTTACCACAAGGCTACCAGTGAAACGTATCAACTTCCCAAAAAACATAAGCTTATTTATTTAGTGATGGAAAAGAAAATGACAAATCAAAAAAAGAAATCAGTTGATAAAAAATTTACAAAACCAAAGGAAAAACATAGGTAAGTAATTATGAGATTCCTAAAACTTGTAAAACATTAAAGTTCATTATCACTCAGTATAAAAATAGACGCTATGACGTCATTACAAAATTAACTGGAACTGTCACCTCCGACGAATGGAATAAAGCAAATCAACCAAACAACAAAGGAGAAATAAAAAAAACGTTCATCTTCGCAGTCATTCCAGCCTTTAATCATCCAGAGATACCCGTGATATTGTAAAAGCGAAAAACCAAGAAGATACACAAAAAATACCACCAAAAATAGTTCTTGCCAACAGTTACAACGAGATTTTCTGCATAATTTACAAAAATAGCAAATCATTGCAAAAAGTGGCAACAATGCTGACCCGCATATTATCATGTATTTTGGAATCCATGGTGCTTCCGGACACCTCTGTAAATGAACTATACCTGTAAGATATAAGTTATAGCAACTTTTAAAAAAGATGTATGGAAATGCCGTGTTGCAACTTTAAGTTTTTATGTTGTTCACTTTTAAAGGTGATAGTGTTTTGGAACTGTATGTAGAAAGGACGAAAATTCCTGATTTTTAAAATCATATAGTGTTCAATGCTAAAGGAATACAAAGATTTCCATTCACTGTATTAGTTGATTTACATTTTCGCATTTTTGTCATAATTCAGATTTATTGTACGGAATTTTATCGTACAAATAGAAGAACTAAACTGCATACTTGGATACGACAAAATATTTTGACATAAAGTTTGTGACTAAAAACCACATGATTACATTTATCTCGTTTTCTGTTTTGTTTCTTTTCGTTGGGTTCAAAAATGTAATCATGTGGTTTTTAGTCACAAACTTTATGTTAATGTTCTGAAGTAAAAATGCTATTGAATGTAACGTAGTTACAGGTTTCGTCATCAGCTCGAGTGATAATTAAAAGCAACCTTACCGGAGATTACCATAGCAATTGGAATACCAATTAACAGCAAAATAGCAAGACAAATCGGCACTTTGCCCAATACATCACATAAACATTTTTTAGTTGGTTTTCTACGGTTTACCCATGCCTTAACAACCTGCTTTGCTTTCGAAAAAACATTTTCTTCTTTTTCTAAATTTGAAAAACATAATTTACCTCAGTATTGCGATATAAAAAGAATTTATAGGACCCTCATGATAGCAGTATTTAGTACTGAGAGACATTCCTGTTAAAATATTTGTTAAATAATATAAAACAATAAATGAAAGATTGAACCATATTTGTACTAACAATTGCCAATTTTGTAGGCAATATTATGCAAAATTTGTAAACACATGAGTGTTTACAAATTTTTTTTACAATACTTGTAAAATCAAATGCAATTAACTCCATTGCCGAGTTGTTTGGAAAATGGGACGTACAAAATCAATATCTTTACAGTAATTCTTTCTTTAGAGCTGTTAATGTTTCCTTGCGACGTTTTGTTTTGGAATGCAGCGTCAAATACAGCTTTCCTTGTATAAGAACATAGAATAAGACGCATTCATTATGTAAGAAAGGCTAAAGTGTTTTCTTTCCCTTTTTTTTCTTTCTGTCTTGAGTAACATTCAAAGAGTTACATAATTAATTTAAAGCATCGATGTACATCATACGTTAGAAAATAAAAATAGCTCTTACATCAAACTAATCAACATTACTTCAAGAAAAAAATTGCTTTTTAATTATAGCTTCCAAAATAATAAGAATTTGCGTTCCATAAGCTTTGATAGCAGAATAAAAGTTGTTTACAGTTTAATTCAACAGCACTTTCAATAATGACCGTAGGATTTTAGTATAAACTGTTCAGTGCCATCAAGAAAATTTTTGTCGACTCTCTTTCACAAATTACTTCTGCTCAAAAAACAAGATAGTTTTGCTGCATATATTAAGTTTCACATCGTTCTCAAACCCTGAAATCCAATACCCAGCCGGCAAAAAGACGTTTTAAAAACGTCTTAAAGACGTCTTGGAAGACGTCTTAAATCCGTCTTAAACTGGTCGGATTTGTCCGTTTAGAAAACGTCTTTTCAAGACGTCTTTAAGACGTCTTCCAAGACGTCTTTAAGACGTTTTTAAAACGCATTTTAGACGTTTAAAACTTCTTTAAGACGTTTAGAAAACGTCTTTCCAAGACGTCTTTAAGACGTTGTAAAAAGACGTTTTCTAAACGGACAAATCCGACTAGTTTAAGACGGATTTAAGACGTCTTTTTCTAACGTTTTAAAGACGTCATTTTATCTGCTAAAAACGCTTTTAAAACCACTTTAAGATGTGTTTTCAGGTGCGTTTCTCCTTGGGTAACAGAAGACTCATAATTAGTTTTTCAATGTCTTTATGTTTCAGTAATAATGAATGAATGAATGAATGAATGAATAAAGAAATCAATAAGAAAACTGATGATAAAATCTTCTTATTCAAATAAATATTTACATGTAGTTTATAAATTAATTGGGGAACAAATAGCTCATAACACTGCCAAAGTTTAAAGCTGGTCATTATTAAAAAATATTCCGTAAAACATAAGTATAGTCTTTCATAAAATATAAAGGTATAAAAACGACTCTTGAAAAAGGGTTAGCTAAACCGAAGTAATGTTCAAATTTTAGAAATTAGCATGGGTTGGAACTGTTTCTTGTTTGATTTTACTGCAACTAAAACTCAGAATGACAGAAACTCTTTGAAAACCATCCAAAAAGACATGCAAATAAAAATGGTGATTTTTCAATTAGCAGGAGCAGCTGTTGTTGTCATGTTTTCCTTCAGTGAAACAAGATCAGTTTTTAGTTTATCGCATGATTTTGTGTATTTCCTCCTCCTCAGCTTTTTTGACAGTAATCTAAAATACAAAAACCCTATTTAATGAGAGGTGTTATAACAATCACAAAAATGAAAACATCTAGAGTAAACAGGACACATACCAGTAACTGCTTGTATTTTCTTCTCACTTTTTTTTGTTATCATGTTAAGAGAACAATAAGCAACTTGGGTGGAAAATAATCTAAATAAAGAATGACAAACACTTTTAGCAGAACAGAACAAACAGAATGCAGAAAGGATACACACAATAAAGTAATGTGTGCAACAAGCATAGATAAGCATGAAAATTAAATTAAAGAAGTTAATTACCATTTCAGTATTAAATTAACAGCGTACTGGAAATCTGATTTATTTACTTGGATTAGCTGAAACCTGAAAAACAGGCAAAACATTCATGTCTATCATTAAACTCCATAGATATTTCGAAACATCATCGAAGTGTATATGACAGAACAACAAACTCATAACAAGCACAAAAATTAAATCACTGCAACAAACACAAGAATAACATAGATACTGATGTAATTTTATTTTTAAATCTTGAATATAAAAACAAATATGACAGACAAACTTTTCCAAAAACTCGTTATTGTGCTAGTTATTGGGTAAAATAAAATAATCTAGAGTATCTTAATCAAAGTGAAATGTCTAAACTTTAAATGTCTAAACTTAACTTTGCATCCATCATAGTAAAACAACCATCATTTAAGAAATTCATCTTTTCGTACAACTTCAAAGTTCTGAATGGAAAAAAATATTTCATGCGTTCGAAAATTTGTTCTAAAATTTTTGCAATGTCATTGTGGATGGTTTCTACTTATTGGCAGTGAGTTATAAATTTGTGATGAATTACTGATTAATTTACTAAAAATTATAACTTATGATTTTACCCTTCAAAAAGGATTCCATAATTTCATGGTACTACATTATACTATACTGCTAGGATCACTTTTAATCATATGAATATTCTGAAGTAACTACAAGCAAAAAAATCACAGTCATCATCTATCAGCTATTCACAAATCACTTCATTACATTACTACACTTCTACGGCTACATTAAACCAACGACAAAGCAAATTGAAACAGAAAAAATCTCTCACGGAATGAAACAGGAAAGTCAGTAAGTTGCTAATATAAAGTTAAACAACAAAACTCAAAACTTGAAATATTGCTAGAGATCTTTATAAATAAAGCATAAATCTTCCACTACTGACCACTCACGCCCTCAAACTAACATAAACATTGACTTAATCTCAAGTAACAAAATCATATAGATTTATATATTTAAAATTATATTTAAAAAGTAAAAAACACTTACCGATTTATCAGCGAAGTCTTGGTTTATGCAATGAGAAATCACAACTTCCAGAAATATTTTGTAAAATTGACGAACGGGAGATCCGATAATATTAGAAAATGTTTCAAAGCTTTTTACCAATGAAATGTAAAATTTTTTGCTACTTAAAAGAAAGATATAATAGTTGTTTTTGTAAAATTAAAAAAAAACTGACATGTTTGAAACTTTTATATCAATATTTACGAATACACTATTAATATTTACCCCCGTCATTTCTTCCCGCCACGCGCGAAATCGAAGTTCAAGGACGTCTTAAATACGCATTAAAAACGTCTTTCTAAGTCCTCCTTTAAAACATGAATTCGACGGCATTGCGAAAACGATAATAAGAGGTCTTCAAAACGTCTGATTCTAAGACGTCTTCTGAAGACGCATTATGGGCGTTTTAAATGCGCATTATCAAGATACGTCTTATGAAGACCTGATTAAGACGAATTAAAGACGTCTTCAAAACGTCTTGTGCCGGCTGGGTATGATTTGACATTTAGTGGAAACTGGAAGTTAAATGTACATAAAGCTGCAACTAATCAAATTTAAATTGATGAAAATAGATGTATAATACTCACCTGTCGGTTCACGGATCGGGATCTAAATAGACAAACAGCCAGTGACAGAAACATTTTGCACATTAAATTTTTTTTAACAGCTGCTGCCAATAGAAAATAGTACTGATGTTTCGGCTTTTTTTCGTTTAAAGATTGTGAAAAATTGGTTTTGCTAATATCTCTATCTTTATCATGCATTTTGTTGCTTATTGATATAAACTTAAGCCTGGATGATTCATAAAATATGCTTATACTTCCTTAATTATGAACCCTTTCAGAAGCGGATGTTTAAGAATTTTTTTTTTCAAACATTCACTTTTTTGGCATTTAAAAGGTATAAACATTATATCCTGAAAGATGTCACAAACACAGAAAATGCTGATTTTAATATGTATTTCCTGATTATGAAGTTTATTTATTTCTGCAAAATACAAATCAGGAAAGTCACTACAACTTACGAAATATTTGGTACCATCTTTCAGTTATCAAGATTAAACTTAAGAATATGCAAAATACCGTTGCTACAGATCCAGGATTTGGTGCACCAGAAACAGCATTCGTTGTCATCTTTTAACGTTGCATAAACGAAGCTGACGGAGTTCATCAAGTCATCAATACTTGTATTATTCTTATACTTTGTTACATAATTACTGTGATTTTATTAGATAACCGGTTGTTTCCCTGTCAAGATATCACTTTAGAACTGACAATTTCATCAATTGAGTTATCTTCATGATACATCAATCAATTATAATAACAACATTTATGTTTCCTGTTTCACGATTTACAAATTGAGTCTGCAAAGTCCTTTCAATATACGTCACAGCTCAACTTTTTATGTTACAACAATGAAGAAAGCAAATTTATTGACATCAACACTACATGTCCGCATTGCGCAAAAGACGTTTTGTAGATGTCAAATAAAGTCTAAGTTATATCGTAAAAAAGACTTATATTCTTACACATTTCTAAGGCCTCTTTAAGATATCTTGAAAAAATCTTTTGAAAAATACGTAATCCAAGACATCTTCTAATGCCTTTGACAAGGCATCTTTCTGAAGATGTATCAAAAACGTCTGTTATATGGCCTTTTAGCATCTTACCACGTTTTTTTCGAATGGTTGATTTAATTCAATTTAATAATACAATCCATCAATTTTTTGATGTGATGTGCATGCAAGCGATATAGAAGTAGAAAATCATACAGTGGTTTCCATGGAGGCCGCGCTAAACCCAATACTGGTTGAATTTGTAATATTCCCTTATCGAATTTCAATACGGGTTCAATTCTATATTTGTGGTGACAATCGTAATGAAATTTAGGTCTTTGTATTTTTATGTATTTATTATTATTTTACCGAGGCCACAGGGAAATTGCGGTGTAATTCGCTGATGTAGGCCTTCACCATTGGCGGATTGAGAACATAGTCAAACTTTCTGGAGGAGAGTTAAGTCATTAAGAAAAAAATAGAAAAACATTCAATTACTAAACAATAACTGAGACTGAAAAGAGCATTTTTAACTGTGTACTCCTCCACAAAATTTGACTATGCCTATATTTGTTGACAAGGAATATATGCCTCAGATTTCTTTCGCTGTTACACCTGGAGACTAGTTGAGGACGTCTTAGAGACGTCTTAACTGGTCCTGAAAAGACGTTTCAAAGACGTCTCCAAAAGACCTCTTTAAACAAAATTCACAGTTCAGGGAGCACAGTAAAAACACATTCTTAGTGGCCTTCAAGTCGTACCAGGGCAAAAAAGTAGAAAACGAATATTGATAAGAAATGGATATTCTTTCAGAGTAAATAAATTAAAATCAATCATAAATTCTTTACATATAACAGATACAGTTAAATAAATTACAGCTAAATATCCCTCGTTTTGTTTTTATTTTATCTACAGTGAAGATGGGAAGGATCAACATATCCTTTGAAGAATGCAAGATAGCTTAAACACTAAACCGTGACGAAAATGAATGTTCCTATCAACTTTTTCTTATTTCGGCAAAACAAATGTAATTGCTTTTAGACCCATTCTTCTGATCATGTGTGTTCATGGTATAGAAAGGCCCAGAAAAATAACCACTAACAATGCAATTATTATTATTTTTTTTTTGCTAGGCAAGCTGTTGCTCTACAGATCTGTGTAATAGTGACATATCAAAAGCAACAAATCCTCCTGCTACCTCTTCTTCTTCATCAAAAGCAACAAATCCATCAGGTATTTCATTGCTTCACACGGTTATTACTTGGTTATCCATACAAAAAGGTATGAAAGGTGCAAAAATAGCACTTCTTCTATACTTTCATCTTTTAATGCATACTTAAAAAAAACTTTGACCATGACAGTAAGAATCTCAAATATAACCTTATATGTAACAGCGAGTGTGTGTCACACTTTTATTATAGAGAGTGATAAATTTTGTTAAATTTTAGGGTCAAAATCGTGCTCATACTAATCGTTAGGCCGTTTTATTTTTACAATTATTGCCATAGTAGTTTCACGAGATAGGCGAATGTAAGTTTCCGATTTTGTTCATCATCATCATCTTCATCATCCTCCAGCATTTCGTGTTGAAGTTACACGGTGGTGTACAATTATTAGCTGACTTTGCTTTTTTCCCGTTTCAAAGCATGGTACTGTAAGTGTATTTCTTTCCTGATTTATTATTATATTATGCTACGTTATTTAGGAAGTTTGTATGCTAAAATTGCTTAGACATTTTTCATGTTACCTTTGTGTTGTTTTAGTGAAGTGAACGACAAGGATTTTGAAGCACAGCTTGAAATCCGTTTGCCAACCATACATTTTATTTTTGTATTATGTTTTAGCTCTAAATCTTTCATTTGATAATGTTATTTAATGAACTGATTTTTGGCGGATCTTGCCTTAAATAGATTTTAATTGCATTTCTGTGTATACAAAAAAAGCCATATTAGAAATTGTCGTTCTTCGTGTTTTTCTTCTTTGACTGTCTTCCAAACCTAATGTGATCATGATCAATAAAACCTTCTTATATTTTTTTCTTGTTTATTTATGTAAACTTTGGCTATTTTTGGATTTCTGCGAAAGTAAGAAATACATTAAAACCGGTTCTGTTCTTTTTCTTCATCTTCTTACTGTCCAAACCTAGCGTTTTTTTGTATATTTCGTGCGTTTGTTTACATGAAACGAAATCGCCATGCAATGCATGTCATGTCTCCCAGCGAAGAAACCCTTTTAGATTTACAAAAGTTTCTTTGATCAATATTAAATGGATTTTAAAAGAAGAAATACATATTTTAAGATGAAAAAAGAAAATCTGTAGAAGAAACTTCGAATTGTCTTGAATTGTGATCATTCTGAAGTTCTCAACGTTTTGTAAACAGAAGAGTGAAGAAGGTATACATTGGTTTGTTTTTAAACACAAACATCTTCGTTTGTTTTGGTGTTGTTACTCTTTTTAAGCTTTGGATACTGAAGCTCAGCTCTTCAGCTCCAATATAAAAAATGTGCGTCTACTCTGCACCACTTACTTTTAATGTTTGATGTTAATGTTTTAATGTTTTTAATGTTTCAATGTTTGATCAATTTTTAAGTTATACTGTCAATGCCCCTTATTACAAATGGCTTTCCTAATCAAAACAGCAAATTAAAACTTCTTCCAACTATCTGTAAATTCAAAACACTGCACATCATGTAACAATGCAAAACTGTCCTTTCAGCATAACTTTTAATGATCAAAATTTTTGTTTACTTCTTTGTTTGCAATCTTGAGAATTCCGTTCGTAATTAAGAACATTGGCAGTAGTGTTTAAAAAATATGATTTACATACGTAGTCAGTGTGATATCTGAAAAGAGCAATATAAGCGTAATATCATTTCTTACCCTCAAAATAAAGTATGTTTTATGTCATCCAGATTTGATTGTGTGGTGTATACTTTCATTATTGTTTCATATAGTGTCAATTGCACTTTTGAAATGTCCTCAGGGTCATACGAAATCATGCAATGTTATGTTTTAAAAATCATTCAACCGATTTTTCGAATTTCTTAAAGAACTTTTATAAACAGGATATGGATGTTAACTTAGATCAATAACATTTGTAAATGCATGCCATATTGCTAATCAAACTAAAACAGAAATTTTTGATTTCGGTTACATCCCAGTCGGCAAAATCATCAAAAAGTCACTGCGACGGAGAGCACTTTTATTGAAAGTGTGTGTATATTTCCATTGAAATGCACACCTTCGCAGAGATCTTTTAACAAATGTGCCGGTTGGGATGTTGATTTTGGTCTATGTGGATGTGATTTGCATGACCAAAATTTGCGTGCTTTTTTGTGCTTGTAATTTTGGAAGTCTACTAGGAAAATTAACATCAAGTATAAAATTCAGAACTTTGAGAGTTTATGAGTCAATATATCCTTGATATTATTTCGTACTAACAAAATAAAAAATATTTTATTTCATTCAGATGTAATTCAGTTTATTGCCTGTGTATGCATTATAACTCTCACATAGTGCCAATTGAAATAATTAATTATTCTTTGATAAATGTCCTGGGGAGTACATTAGAAGTGTAATGTTTGATTTTGCAAATCATGTAACCTTTTTCAAATTTCAAGTATGTCATATGTGATCTTTAATTTTTCATACTTCAGCATATTTCGCAGAAATCCTTTTGCCTGTTAGGGCATCTTGTTTGTTTTAAATCAAAGTTTGAAACGCAAATTTCTAATGGATTTTTCACTTTAATTTTTTGTTTGTTTGTTTGTTTGTTTGAAAAAATTAGTTTTTTCTCTTTTGACTCTTACAGAATGTTTTTAACAAATCTTATTTTAATTATAAAATACGTATCCATGGTTTCAGTTCACACATTTCTTTTGTTTGTAGCAAATACTTTCTGATATTACTTGTTAAGCTTTATTTACACTTTTTGAAAGGTATATTAGCATCAGTGTGACTTAGGCCCAATAGATAACAAAAAGTAACAAAGTTTTGTGCATATTTTCATCTGTTTAAGTGTAGATCTATTTGGTTTGCATATTGCAAGTTGGAAATTGAAATGCCACCATGTTCCCTAAAAAACTGATTTTGTCGAAATATTTAAGCATATATTTTTGCGTCATATCAGTTCCCAAATCAACCACAACATTTTTTTGTTGTTAATGTATAGCTTGCTGTGTTTACAAATTGGATGCTTGAGCGCGGGGTCATTTTTAGCTAACGCTACATGCTAGTTATATAGTAGCAGGTGCCGTGACGTCTGTTTTTTTCGTCGAAATCAGATGTTACAAATTTTCGTCGCAGGGTTTGCACGCCTTGATTATACTTTTTGTCACTTTTTTTCAACACGGGATTTGCGTACACCATTTTCGAAGTTAGATGTGGTAAAAAATTTTACTTGGGTTACTAGTATTTGAATTAATAGTATTTAATTAGTATTAATATTAATATTAATTAGCTTATTTCTACGTCTTCGTTTTCTTTCCGATCCGAGTCAGTCAGAAGATTGAAATAGCCTCGACGTCAGACCGTAAATATTGCAAATATCCTTCTTCTTCACAAAGAAAAAATGAAAAACTCAAAAATTATTCTAGTAATAATCTCATAATAAACAAGATGCCCTTACGGGCAGAAAGATTTCTGCAAAATCAGTTGAAAACTAAAAATATGAAAAATGAAATACTATAATAGCATTCTTGAAACTTGAATGATTTGGAATTATTGAATGGTTGAATAATTTCTACAATACATTACATTCCTAATTACCTGCTTCTCAGGACATTTTGAAGGCATAATTGACACAATAAGAAAATTTATTTTAATGTATATATACTGCCAATAAACTGAACAACATGTTTGTTGATACAAAATAATATAAACGATACATGGATCTTTTCAGATATCTTAATGAGTATGATCATAACTCGTAAACTCAAAACATTTTTCCAAGAACATAAAAATTTTAACAATATTAATTTAATTAAATTAGATTAACAATATGGCAAGCACTTACATTCTTCATCTAAAGGCTGAAATACACGATCAGTTTAAATGGATCAATTTAAACTGACAGTTTTTTTTTTCATCAGTTAAACTGTTGAAAGGCACCTGTCTACACGTTCAGTTTAAACTGAAAAAAACTTTTATGTTTCTTTTTGGTTTACCATGGACAACGCAGTGCAAGGTGCAGTAATTGCAGCGTTTGTGGCTGTTACTGTAAAAACGAAAAATAAAAAAAGTACAAGAAAGAAACGAACAATTTTGGTGAAGCCGTGGTTGCAATGATTTATTGGGTGCAAACTACAAGTTCTTAAATGAATTTAAGCGGAAAGATCATTTGTAGAACAAAAAGTTTTTGCGTATTGAACCTGATACTTTTGATGAATTACTACTCCCTATTGAACATTCAATATGGAATAGAATTTTACCTTTTATTCAATTTTTCATTTTGTTTGCCATTTTCGATGTTCAAATAACTGCTCGCTTCACTTTCACACAAAGTTGCTACAAAATCATTCGTAATTATTCGCCACGTGTTGAAAACAAAAGAAACATCTAGTTTATCTCATGATTTCAATAGAATATTTTCATCAGTTTAACTGAAGAAGGTGAACACGTCCATCTTTTAAAAATCATCTTTTGATCAGTTTAAAAAGATCATGAAAAATTCATCAGTTTTTTTCTGTTTACACGATCAGTTTCCCCTATCATCAGTTTAAACTGTCAGTTTAAACTGATCGTGTATTTCAGCCTTAAGTTGAAATTCATGATCAGTTTAAAAAAATCTCTAGGAAATTTAAGAAAGGTTGAATGATTTTTACAACATAACATTACATTTCTGATTACATATGCACCCAAAGGCATTGCAAAACTGTAATTGACACTATGCGAAACTTCATTGCATATACGTATACACCACCGATAAACTTAATTACATCTGAATGACATTCACTCCTTCTTTTGGGAGTACAAAATCAGCTTATGTTTATATTGATATTTTCAGATGTCACACAGTGACTACGTACGTAAATCATAAACTTTAAACAATTTATATGTACTATCAATCTTCTTAATTACAAACGTAATTCCCAATGTTGCAAACACAAACACCAAAGAAAGATTTTAATCATTTAAAAATATACCTATGCTCTAAACTTACCTAAGTCACCAAACACACATTTATATAACTGAAAGGTAAATTTTGGGTTTTTACATGATTTGTTGTGTATTGAATTTACAGGCAATTGGAAGATGTTTGAATTCGCTATTGTAATTAGGAAAGCCATTTGTAATAAAGGACATTGACAATATATATATACTAGTAACCCGTGTAAAATTTTTTTACAGGTTTTAATCCATGTGAGCTGAACACAGAGAAAGGCTTAGTATAATGAATTTTAGTATGATAAAGTTCCTCAATTGTTTGGAATGTAGAATGTTTAGAATGTAGTATCCCGTGTAGAACAGCGTGTAGAACACGGGTTTTAATTCATCAAAAATAAAAATACGCGCTGTGCATCCACTTTTTTCACTTTTTACATTTTTCACCCTGTAAAATAAATTGAAGAGGCAATGCAATGGTTCCCCATGATTAAAAATATGATCTGAAACACATAAAAATATTCGTAATAAATCTTTCACGATACGATATATGCAGTAGTAAAAATAAATTGTGCGTACAGGTAAACAACAAAAAGAACTGTAACTGTTCATGTTCAATGTAAATAAAAGCCAAACGCGAAAGTTGTAAAAGTGTCAAAATGTGAATTAAAAACAATTGCGATTTTCTTTTTACGAACCCAGAGCGTCATATGATTAAAAACCATGATATTCATTTCTTTATTTGAAAAGTAATGACGCAGAAACCATATTAATACTATAAAAAAAAAAAAAACAAACAAACAAAAAGGTTCTAAAGCGTACTTACCCTAAAAACATTAATAAATCTTCGCGCAATACTTTCGTTGTTGTCTATTGTTTCTTGGTATCGCGAATAATCAAAACATTTGAAACGATTAAATGCAATGCAATGTTTTCCCCTAATACTAATCGTAGGAAAATATTAACCGCCGTGGTCTGACACTCCATTATGAATAAGTGACCGCAAAAACGACCCGAAATTTTAGAGAGTGAAAGCGTGAAAAAAGCGGATGCACAGCGCGTATTAAGATATAGATAACTTAAAAACAAATCAAACATTAAAACATTAAAAAATTATCATCAACTTTAAAACATTACATTAAAACATCCGCAGACCCACATTTTTGATGTTGGAGCTGAGGAGGACTCTAAGCTGAGCTTCAGTATCCACAGCTTAAAAAGAATAACAGCCCATACATGAAACAAACGAAGATGTTTTGTGTTTTCACTAAAAACAAACAAATATATATATATACCTTTTTGACTCTTTTGTTTACAAAACGTTGAAATCTTCTTTAGAAAAGAATGATCACAGATAATTCGAAGTTTCTTCTGTAGATTTTTTTTTCATACTAAAATATGTATATGCTCTTAAAAATCCATTTAATTTGACCAAAGAAACTTGTAAATCTAAAAGGGTTTCTTTGCTGGGTGACATGCGTTGGCACGGCGTTTTGGTTTCATGTAAAGGCACGCATGAATTTTCAAAAAACCGCTAGGTTTGGACGTCAGAAAAAAAAGAAAAACAGAGCCGGTTGTAATAGCTTTCTTGCTTTCGCAGAAATCTAAAAATGTCGTGAATCCTGATTTTCCAATATTACGTATCGGGTTTACACCGACTGGATCTACAGGGGTTGCTGAAGCGTCTTCATGTTTCTAAATACAACATAGCCACAAATATCCTATATTTCTTGTAATTTTAGCATTAGACAATTTTTATCCAGTGAGCATAGCTAATATCTGTTGACTGTGCCGGATTGATCTGAGTTCATCTTGGTGATTTCAACCAATCATAGCAGCTCAAATAAATTATTGTAGTCGTAAGGTAATAACGACTACTTTTAGCAGAAAAAAAATAATGATAGAGATAACGGGTAATGAAAATTAATTCCCCTTTTCTTGTCTTGTTGATAGTGTTACACATACAGACGACTCTGGAAAATTCAATCTCTCAGGGAACTAGGAAAGCCTTCAAGGAGCTCAACAAATTGATCGGCAGTTGGTTGTGCCCATGTATACCGACTTGATGCGAATTTCTGTCATACTGTTAACTGCTACTTAATCTCGGAAGACTTGCATTTTCTTCGAATTCTGACTTTAGACTCTTGACATCATACCTGTTGCTTATCCCTTTGCAGGTAAAGAAGTTAAAGTTCCCTTCTCATTTCACTGCACTTTTTTAATTATTTTTTTCCCAGCCTTTTTCTGATAATGATATTTAAATCAGTTTTAATCAGATTTTCGATATCTACCCTAGAATAAACACTGCCTTCCTCTCAGTGTATGATAATAGATGTGGAAGTAGTTAAAAAGAAGCCATGACACTGAGGTTGGTTAAGCCAAAAAGTTTCAAATAAACTATTGGATTATTTTTAATATTTCATTACGCTTTTAAAAACTGATGATGACATTTAAATTAAATTTAAATATATAGATCGGCCTTTATATTTTTATATTTTTATAAAGATACCGATCAATAAAGGCTACCTATGATAGTAGATATAGGAGTAGTAAATTGGAAGCCCCAGAATCGACGTTGGTTAAACATATTACGTTATATTTGCACGTGGTCTATTGGTTTGTTTTATTGTAAGCAGAAGATCACCTTCCCTTGTATTTTCAACCCAAGTTTTCAAAGTCAATTGGTAGCCTGCCATTCTGCAAAACGGAAAATTGGATGGATTCAGTACCTTTTAGGTAAGTCATTAAATCATAATACACACCTTTGAAGATTTTCTCTTAAATGTACATTTATAATTGAAATTTGAGTTACTATTCAACTATCAGATGAATATAAATCTATTGTCTTTTGTGGAAAAAATATTCAAAAAGTTTGCGCTGAGGTGATGAGGTGATGAGAGACCTTTAATAAAAGGATGCGTGGTAATGACTTCATTAAAACACTTTGCTTAAATTTCCTAGAATCACAACTACAATGCTATCAAGGGTTGGGCAAGGCCACCCTCAAATACTGTTCCAAAAAAGAATCTGATACTTGCACAAGAGGGACAGTAAAAGACACACCCAATGGCTCCATTCGAACAATGTGGCGATGCGATTTACTTCAAGCATGCAGAACCTTTTGTCGCTCCATGAAAATGCTGTCGCAAATATGCATGATTGCAAGGTATTTTCTATTCATTTGAAATGCAATTGATAACTGATATGATAAGCATATATTTTCAGAGGCCTAGCCAGAGCTCAGTCAAAATTTGTGGACGAGAGTCTAGTCACTCAGAGTAGAAAAGGAAAGCGTGCAAGTAACCTTATGGCTGCTTAAGACTGAAAAGGAACATCGTAATGTTAGACACCATTTTTGACTTACCCTGAATACACGTCTGCATTTTAGTAAAATTCAAACGTATCTCAAAGGCTTTTGCTTCCTTTTTATACAAAGACCACGCGCCGCAAATTTCTAAAATTGATTAATCGAATCAAAAACACTGATTTGACATTCCACTGAACTTGAGAACTTTATAACTTAATACGCCAATTATTTCTTCACTTTTTCTATAAAGCCTCAGGAAGAAATAGATCAATGCAACGGAAGCAATTAATTTGATGTAGCAGACAAATCATTTGTAAATATTTGATGGCTACAAAATTGATTTCATATGAAGCATAACATACAACGCATGCACATAGCTGGATTCAGGATCGGCAAAAAAGTGCTGGTGTTGAACATTAAAATATTTCGTCCATTAGTTACTTGCATGTTTTTCCGATTTACCTTTAACGGTTGACCTCTCTTCTAAATGTTTTGAGTCAGCTTTTGTTACAGCTGCAGTTCTATGATTAAGTTCAACACTTTGAGTAAATGTAAAGTCAACTTTGGTCTGTAATTGAAGGGCAATTTTGTCTCATCGTTTTCATAAAAGGAAGGGACTAAAATTCCTGAGTGAGAGGCTCATAATGTTACACTTTAACGTCAATATGAAGATTTTGCAGTAGTTATTATATGATAAAATTAAAGAGAAGTTTTTGATTGCACTTTAGGTGAGTTGCTGTTCAAGCCATGGTTGTAACAAAGGAACTGAAGCAGAGGCAGTAAAACGAAATACTGAAAAAAAGATTCAGTCGTGGAGCAAGTTTCATCTTCTGTGTTTTGGGTTCCTTCTTCAGATCCTATTTGGGTAATAACAGTGTAGTTATATCACATAAGTCCTAGATCATAGTAAATATCCTATATATTATGATTATGGTAGATCATTTATTACGGTAATCTACTATGATTCTAGGATATTTAGCTGATAATGAAATTGTTTTTATTTTGTCAAAGTTTTGTCTGCCCATACAACAAATTGATCCCTTTAATAGAAAGTTTGCACGATTTCTTTGTTATTAAGGCTTAAAGAAAATTCAAAGTAGTCTTTATACTGTGCTGTGCTAAAATTCCTTTTCATTTTTCATTTGGACATTTTGAAAAAATGCGAAAAAATGCCTCCCAAGTGTGTTGTTTCAAGTGTGTTCTCTTTTATGCGGTTGTCAAATGTGACAGTTGCTTTGAAATATCATCTAGAAGATTGCGCATTATCCTCCTTTCCAAAAACTAAATAGTTCCATCTGTTTCACGTTAGAGAGTCAACTTTAAATTTTGATGAAAGTTGTTGATTTCGTGCAGCTTTTGGTCGATCTCTCTGGACTTGATTTCCCGCAAGATATGATTTATATATCTATCTATAAGATCTATATATCTAGAGAACGGTTTGCAATGTCCTTTCACTTTCTGTTTCAGGTAAAGCATGTTTATCCAATCAATTTTCATAAATGTTATATCGATGAAATCAGTTCTTTTAAAAACGAAGCATAATATTGCTGTTCTATCTCTTAAAGCGTGGCTGCATTGAGTGATGTTTGTAATTTTTTTGTATGTTATTATTTTTACTTGTTGTTTGAGACAATATTTATTTTCCTCTCAACAAGGTTTAATAGAGACAACGTAATTAGTTAATAGCATCGACTTTAAAAAGCGCGAAGTGGAGTAAATTCTTAAAAATGAACCAGTTTGTCGTCCTTCTACTACTCCAACTTATAACCGATTTCATGTCAGGTCTACATGTATTTGTTCCAATGGCCTCAGTGGCGGATCTAGAGATATGTCGAAATTTGTGTAGGAGAGTGTTAGCAATCTAGCCATAAAAGAAAAGCGTTCAAATAATCCCATTGGTAATATAAATTAAATTCACAAATTATGTTAATGCTCTCCTACACAAATTTCGACAAACCTTTAGATCCGCCACTGGGCCTATAACCCTCTATTAATTTGTATCCGTTGTTTACTGTCCCGTAAATGCTCTAGTTCAAGCGCATATTTTGATTTGCAACTTGTGATTGATGGTTGGTTTTGAAGACGGAAAATAAATTACTCCCCCGGTAAAGCAAAGTATATTGTTTCAACGTTTGAAGGACAAAACATGCCGTTATATTATCATTATTATGTTATCCCAAAAAGATTTTCAATAATTTTAACGTCAATTGTTGGGTGAGCTGTACAGAAGGTCGTCTTGGTGATTTGATACTAATTGGCTTTCACAATTCAGTTATCTTTTGAATACATACTACAACTACCACAATGCAATGCAATAATAAGTTGCTTTGAGATTAGTTGAACCTCTGTTTAAAATAGCTTCCTTTGTTAGTCCATGGTAGGATTTTTAATGACGTTGTCACATTGAGTTACGGTAGTTGCATTATTTATTCGATATATAAATGAATTATGAGAAACGGTTAATTAACTTTACAATCTATATATTAATAGCCGATTCTCTGTTTGTTTGCTTGTTTGTTTGTGCGTTTGTTTGTTTGTAAGTCACGCAAAATGGTAGATTAAGTTGTGAGCGAAATTATTTCTTTTTTTGTGTGCGATGTGAGTTCGAAGCAAATACATTGCAACCCTAATCGAACGTGACTTTTTTTTTGGCTGATGAACTAATAGGAATAACGTTTTGTTTTTATCATTATTGTTAGTTTTATATTTTTATATTGTTAGTTGACATGGCTTTGAAAACAGTACATCAACTAAATACAAAGAAACTAACTGATTAAACATTTTGGACAAAAAACAGCAGTGACAGAACATGGCAGCATATGTTCGGTTTGCCACTAACTCTTGCCTGACTGCCTGAGACGGGTGAACTTTTTTTTTGAGCAATCAAAATGTTTAAAAACCGATAGGCAAAATAAGAGTATCATATCAAAACAAAATGTTTTTTTTTTTTTTGCTTTTTTTTTAATAAATTAATTTCTTCTTTTAAGGGATTGTTCACAAATGACGTCAACCATTTTTCCAAGATTTTTGACCCCCCCTCCCCCTCTGTTAACCTCCGTCAACTTTGCGTTGCCCCCCCCCCCCTCAGTTGACGTCATCGTTTGAGAAGACCCCCCCCCCCCCCCCCCCCCCCGCCCCCCCCCCAAAACAAAACAACCTCCACCCCACTTGTCCTTTTGTATGTTAGTTTCTTACGCGTTTTTAATAAGACGTGATAATATTTGCAATGATCTTCATGTAATTTTTCTCTGATCAAACTCCATCTGTGCTTATTGTTTTACGTTCGTGCATCACGGACCACATCAAGATTACATTCAGTGTTAACATTTTCATAAGAAACTTTTACTTAATTAGAAAAATCAAGGTTTTGCAAAATTGTGTGGGTTGACGTCAACTAGTATCACATCCCCCCCCCTCTCCCGTCAACCAGCGTCAACTTTAGCATAACCCCCCCCCCTCCCCCCCTAACAGTTGACGTCATTTGTGAACAGTCCCTAATTGTTAAAGCGCTATTTCCACGACCACTTTTGATCGAAAATTTTCGAGCGAAAATTTTCGAGGAGAACAATTTCTGCTAGAAATATTTCGATCATAGAATTCCACATAAAAAAGTTGAACTTAATTAGCTGGTTTTCATATTCAATAGGAGATTAAAGATACAGAAGTTAGTTCGAAAGCAACCACAAGTAGAAACCATCTGCTATAATTCTTTTTTCTGAATTGTTCGACGGAATTGCTATTCAATAGTTCAATTTAATACACAAAGTGTCAACACATTTTTCACCATTTTGATTGGACGAATATTTTTCGCAAAGCGATTTCGATAGGGAGTTGAAATTATTTTAACTCGCATTCGCACAGTAGAGAAAAGAAATTTTTCGCTCGAAAAGCAGAAAATATTCAATGCGCATGCTCAACTTTTTTCTTCGTCGAAATATTTCGATCAAAAGTGGTCGTCGCTTAAGCGTTCTGATCGAACGTTTTTTTATTCTATTTATTCATTTAGCACGTGCCTTTTTTCTCTCCTCCGTGTGAACTTTTTAAGAAGAGAAACCATTTCCCCCTTACGTTTGATAGCACCCATGTTAGAGCGCGTAACTTTTTTTAAAACAAAAGTTAATAAAAAGTTGAAATTTTCTCTCTATACGTTTTGAGTGTATTGTTACACTGATAAAAGATTGGTTTTACCAGAGGTTGTGACTTCGAATCTTCTTCTGGTTGAACACAAGTTGTACGAGCCGTTTATAAGGAAATTTGACGTTTATTGATACAGTGATACAGAGCAGGTGGACATGGGCGGTGAGCGACGCCGCCTTGGCGACTAGTCTATATATTAATAGCCGATTCTCTGTCTGTCTGTCTGTCTGTCTGTTTGTTTGTTTGTTTGTTTGTTTGTTGTGAGCGAAATTATTTCTTTTTTTGTGTGCGACGTGAGTTCGAAGCAAATACATTGCCACCCCAATCGAACGTGACTTTTTTTGGCGGATGAACTAATAGGAATAACGTTTTGTTTTTATTATTATTGTTAGTTTTATATTCCACGTTGACTTGGCTTTGAAAACAGTACATCAACTAAATACAAAGAAACTAACTGATTAAACATTTTGTACAAAAAGCAGCAGTGGCAGAACGTGGCAGCATGTGCGGTTTGCCACTATCTCTTGCCTGACTGTCTGAGACGGGTGAACTTTTTTTTTGAGCAATCAAAATGTTTAAAAACCGATAGGTAAAAAAAGAGTATTATATCAAAACAATTTTTTTTTTTTTTTTTTTTTTGCTTTTCTTTTAACAAATTAATTTCTTCCTTTAATTGTTAAGCGTTCTGACCGAACGTTTTTTATTCTATTTATTCATTTAGCACGTGCCTTTTTTCTCTCCTCCGTCGTGATGTTTTTAAGAAGAGAAACTATTTCCCTCTTACGTTTGATAGCACCCATGTTAGAGTGCGTAACTTTTTTAAAATAAAAGCTAACAAAAAGTTGAAGTTTTCTCTCTCTACATTTTGAGTGCATTGTTACATTGATAAAAGATTGGTTTTATCAGAGGTTGTGACTTCGAATATGCTTCTGGTTGAACACAAGTTGTACGAGTCGTTTATAAGGAAATTTGACGTTTATTGATACAGTGATACAGAGCAGGTGAACATCGACGGCGAGCGACGCCGCCTTGGCGGCTAGTCTATATATTAATAGCCGATTCTATGTTTGTTTGTTTGTTTGTTTGTTTGTAAGTCACGCAAAATGGTAGAATGAGTTGTGAGCAAAATTATTTCTTTTTTTGTGTGCGACGTGAGTTCGAAGCAAATACATTGCAACCCCAATCGAACATGACTTTTTTTTGCTGATGAACTAATAGGAATAACGTTTTGTTTTTATTATTATTGTTAGTTTTATATTCTAAGGACTACGTTGACTACGTTGGCTTTGAAAACAATACATCAACTAAATACAAAGAAACTAACTGATTAAACATTTTGGACAAAAAGCAGCCGTGGCAGAAAGTGGTAGCATGTTCGGTTTGCCAGTGTATCCTAACGTATCCTTGCCTGACTGTTTGAGACGGGTGAACTTTTTTTTCGAGTAATCAAAATGTTTAAAAACCGATAGGTAAAAAAAGAATATCATAAAACAAAATGTTCTTTTTTTTGCTTTTCTTTTAATAATTTAATTTTTTCTTTTATTTGTTAAGCGTTCTGATCGAACGTTTTTTTATTCTCAATCAAAATGTTTAAAAACCGATAGGTAAAAATTTATTTTTTTTTGCTTTTGTCTTAATAGTTGTCTTAATTTCTTTTAATTGATTTCTTTTAATCTATTTTAATCAGATCGAACGTTTTTTTTTTATTCACTTTATTCATTTAGCACGTGCCTTCTTTCTCTCCTCCCGTGTGAACTTTTTAAGAAGAGAAACCATTTCCCCCCTGTTTGATAGCACCCATGTTAGAGCGCGTAACTTTTTTAAAACAAAAGCTAATAAAAAGTTGAAGTATTTTCTCCCTACGTTTTGAGTGTATTGTTGTACTGATCAACGATTGTTTTAAAAAATAAATTAGTAACACATCATGAAATTTGGGGGTTTTTGGAACCATTGTTTAAACTGATATTTGATATTTGATTTCAAATCTGCCTCTGGCTGAACACAAGTTGTACGAGCCGTTTTTCAAGAAATATGAGCTTTACTGGGGTCTCTGGGGTGACACAGAGCAGGTGCACATGGGCGGCGAGCGACGCCGCCTTGGCGGCTAGTATCAATAAATAATCTGCAACAAGCATTTTTCTGATAACTTCCTTATACTAAATGTGAAATTTCGTGACAAGGCTCAACTTGTAGTGCACAGTGCATGGTACTTTTAAACTGAAATGGTAATGAATAGTTTGAAAACATACCGTTCTTACTTATTTATTTATTTGTAGATTCATGAATAAGGGGTTTGTTCCCGATATTGAAAATTAGGGAACATTGAAAATTTCGAGTCACTTATGACTGACGAGCCTAAAATCAATCAAAATGATATCATGGCATTCCTTGCTGATAGACCATCTATGGGATATTCCAAATTCCCAAATATTTTAGTAATTGACATCGTTTTTGGACCAAGGTATACAGATTTCAATTTCGGGAACACTGGTATTCAAAATTTAAAGGAAAAGGGCGTGGTCACTCCTTTTTATTGTGATATCTTCGGCTTGGGTTCCTCATAATAACACACGCATTCCACCTGATCCCACCTAGTATTTTAGGTTTTAGATGCTAAATAAGCGATTTTTTTCGCCCTTACAAGTACCGTGTTAATATATGCGTTGAACATGGGGTTGTTGTATCAACAGCACCAAGATGTGTCGATTGAAAAAATCCAAAAAGGCTCAAATTTCCAGGTTTTTCTTAGCATATTTTGTATAGATTATAAAGAAACTGATGCTAGTGACTTTTTTCCAAAAAGACTGAACAGTGTGACTCATTGGCCATAGCCTGAAACCCCATTTTTACACAAAACGTAAACTTTTCAATTTCGGGAACAATTTGTTTTATCACTAAAATGCCTGTTTCCCAATTTAAACCTAGCACTAACCCAAATAATAGATTGCAAATAATGTCCCATACCTGAAGATAAACAAAAACAAAAAAAATGTTCGCTTTGTCATTATTTTGTGCGGTTCTAGAGAAATTAAAATTTTTACAATTTCAATTTCGGGAACTATTTACGTCCAATTTTGCAAAATTTTCAATTTCGGGAAGATACTGTTTTATCACTACAATGCTTGTTTCCCAATTGAAAAGTAACACTAACCCAATGTACGTATGGTAAATGAAACCTAATACCCGATGATAAACAAACACAAAAAAATATTCGCTTTGTTATTATTTTGTACGATTTTAGAAAAATTATAATTTTGAAAATTTCAATTTTGGGAACTATTTACGTCGAATTTTCCAAAACTAACCCATTGTTCCTCCTCTTTCGAGAGATCTAAATAGAAGGTTGAGTGTTTATACGACCCTTTCAGCAACACTTACGTTTTCAGGGTGTTGGTAGCGGAACATTTGAGACTTCCGCTACAATATGGCGGATTTACACACAGCAAATGCTTCACGCGAAGCGAACTTTTAGCGGCGAAAAATCGCCTCATCTCGATTTACACAAACAAAACTTTGGTGCTCGAATTACTATTTTCATGGCTAGTCGTAAACAAACAAGATGAATAAATTTAAGAAGCTGTTACTTATAAAATTATTGAAATATTACTAAATTAATTATTACTGAATCAGCATTGAGTGTGTACTTTGATTGGTTGTCTATCACAAGCGAATTTTTGACAAGCGAAAAAGTTGAACTCATTCCTACTTTGTAGACGACTAAAAATTCGATGAAGCGAAGTTTTATTGCGCAATCAGCTTTTCCAAAGCAATGATCCAAGAGCGAAAAATTAGCTTCGCGCGAAAAATTGGCTGTGTGTAAATCCGCCTATAGCGATGTTTTTGCAAGGAAAAGCGTTTGTTTTCCTCATTGTTAGTTATAAGACCTGTTAGTTATAAGACATCTTTTCCTATCCACGCATATTTCCTGACTTCCTCACAACTTCGAGATTTCCACTAAGGGTTTCTGTCTGGTACTGCTTGTTCATATTATGCATTCTGAACTCATTTCACTTTGTATTAAAGATTACAAATGTTACCAATAATCGAAAAGATGACAATCGAAAGGTCAAGTAACAAATTAAGAATGAATTCAACTTCACGAAGACCAGCTTAAAATCCTAAATGCATAATAATTTCATTTTGTGTATTTTTGGCACTCATCCTTGTTTATCCACGAAGACACATTAGTCGTAGAGTCGTCGTAGAGACTTGTTTCCAAGACGTCCCAAGACGTCTTTAAATCATCCCTTACACGACCAAGAAAAAGAATGCAATGTAAATTCCATATTCATCATAATAATGTTGCTCGCCTTATATCGTTTAATGACAGCAGAATGACATTTGAAAGATTTAACCAGGTTGTTATTTGATCATAAAAAGATACCAGTTGGGAAATCCTAATTTCAAACGACCCTACGACGTCACAAAATGATCTCACGACCAAATAACTACTTTACGATTAAAAGGAGACGTCTAAAAATTGGCATGTACCCACTGGGAATGTTTATTTCTACATGCTATAGCGCAGATAAACTTATTTTTGAGTGAAGCAGTTGGACATTCAAAGGAAAGGCAACATGTGAGTGCTAATTTAGTTCAAAGGTGCACGGAACTTGTCAAGATTTACAAAAAGATATGGCAAACTTAATTTGCCATTCAGAAAACACTGCTAAGATAATTATTTTGCTGAGAGAAGAGGACTCTGAAGAAATTAATTATGACCATACTAAAGTCATTAACGAACATTTTTCAGCAGAAAGTTCCTCCAAATAATCATATTAGCAATGATGAGAGTGAAAAAACCTTTGATATCTGTCTTTGTTGAAATCTCGGGTCTAGTTCTTTGATTACAGAAGGTATTTAAAATTTGCAAATGGTATTGTTATTCGAATGTTTGGCACTTACAATACATTTAATCCATTTGTAGATTAAGCAATTTAAAGGGTTCATCAATGGCCCCAAAAAGGCAAAATTCGAATCAACGAAATTGATAGGATCTTCAATGGAACTTTCTTGAATTTTCTGGATGAGCACAAACTTTGGTTGAGTTAAAATTGTCTTTGTCCGAGTTAAGATTGTCGGGCCTTTCAATTGATGATGCTCTAAAACATTTACCAGTGAACTTTTCTTTCCCTTTCCATTTACAACAAAAATATTAAAATAGGCAAGAGCCTTCAAATAATGTAGTTATATTGGTCAAAACACCGCTGCGTGATGCATTATCCAAACAAGGTACATACAAAAATAATCTCTCGCAAATTGACTTTGGGAAGGGGTAACTGCCTTTGTCGATTGAGGTTTTACTGTTTTTTCTTACAGTAAGAACCTAATTCAGAGTTATCCAACTGTTTTATATCAGATGCTTTGAACAGTTGAATCAGCGATTCTTTTTCACTTTCATAAAATGAAGGACAACCCAACTTGTGCATGTAGCGACTTGGGTCTGTCACTTGTCTTTTAATTTTTTTCATCCATCTGTTTTGTCGGTAAGAGCAACATAAAAAAATATCGCAGAGAGATAAATAACAGTTGGCTATTCCAGGCTTCTACTGATTTACGTAGTTAATTAGCTGCAAATCTCTGAGGGATTATTGATCAAATAAGCGAGACAATACAAAACATTCTTCGCTGTTGTCACAAAGTACAGTGTGTTTCGTAATGTTGGAAATGGAAATTTTAAAGCTGTTTTTTTAAATGAATATATCGAATTTCAAAATAATTTTTACACCGTTGGAAAGCCATTTTGAAGTTCTTCCGGATAGCATGTTTTTTGTGAAAAATGAAAAAGTGGTTTATGAAAAAATAAGGAGAATGTCCAACGGTGTAAAAATTGTTTTGAAATTCGGTATATTAATTTAAAAAAACAGCTTTAAAACTTCCATTTCCAACATTACGAAACACACTGTATATTAAAATGACCTGCTTGATAATAACTTCCACGTTTTCGTTATTTTCTGGTACATCAACCAAGTTGTCTTCTTCATTAGAAGAAAATGAAACCATAAATTTTGATAGTTTGTAGTTGCTAGTCAGGATCGTCAATCGTATCCCAGTCATTACTTGCAGTTTGTTTTAGTTATTCGGATTCACCCTTTTGAAAATGCCTTTCAGGAGTTACATAATTATCTTCCGATATAAGATGTTTCTGATGCTATCATTCGATGTTTGATGTTTCTGATGTTTCTTCGGTGCATCTTTAGGTAATTCCTTTGTGGTGTGTCTTTCAAAGCTTTGTGAATGTACTCTTAAGGTTTGGTACTAGTTGGACTTGGATATATCCTGCCTTATTGCAAGGTTGGAAACAAGTACAGACATTGCTGAACTGGTAGCCATTCACGTAAAGGAAACAAGCTCCCTGTGTTACTTTGCTTGATAAGGAAAAAAAATTTGAAAGGAAAGAGCGAGCGAAACAGAGCATATGGGTAAAGTCATGGATAGAAAAAAGGCCTGGACAGACAGGAGAGCCTTACATCAGGATCAATCGGATGCACTTTGACTATTCATTAGAACGGTTATATGTTTGCTTAATAAAAAGTGACACTGTTTTTAGGACAAATATTAAACCTGGTGAACAGTGCTTCTACGATGTATTACAAGAGGGGAAATTTTCAATGCGCTATAAATCAATTCAGAGTTAGTAAGCGATCAATAGCAAGAATAATGGAAATGGTTGCAGGGGCTATCATTGAAGAATTGTAAAGCTGAAAACTACATATTTCGATCAATAGAATTTTCCTAATATTATTGGAGCTATCGACGGAGCTTATATGGTGTTAGAGCAATCAATCCGGTTCACATTACTGCAACTACAAGGGCAGTGACAGCATTATTGTTATGGCTGCCGTTGATCCTGAATATGTATTCCTTTATGTCGAAGTTGGAGGAACTTTGGCACAAAGTCCATTAAGAATTGGATTGGAAGATAGCACTTACATACCAAAGCTAACTAATTTAGTTTTGACTTAACACATATTTCTCAGAATTGAGTGACGCTTAGGTACAATTTACATCCCCTCTAATCTTGTTGATTTTCATGATATGCATGGTAATGTTATCCCTGGCGCTTGAAAAAATGATGTACCAAGCGATAGCTGGATCAGTTTGGAGCCACCTGTGAATAGAAACTCGTCAAGACAAGCGAAAGAAGTTACAGAAGAATTCAAGCACTATTTTAACGAAGATGCAGTACCGTGGCAATGGGGAGCAGTACAAGTAGAACATTAAAAGAGACTATGTAGAATATAATAGCAAATATTTTTTGAAACATGAGTTATTTTATTACCAGCAGGAGAGAAGAGGGCATAAGGATCGTGATAAGGTGCTCACGGCGATTAGTGTGTTGTTAATTCGATCGTACTTGCAACGCCGATAAAGGGTCTTGTGATCAGGGATTTTGATTTTTGTAAGACATTGCCCAGGTCTTCAACGTATATGTTAAAAAGTACTGGCCCTAACATGGAACCTTGTGGAGCACCATTATGTTGGGTCATATTTATGGTCGCTTGGTGTCGGTTTAATAAGGAACCAACAATCCAGTATAAATTATGTTGAGTTGGCACAACCTGCCTGAGGACTCAACACTAGTTTCTTTCTTATGAAAACGTTTACTTGAAACCTCATTTTCATAAATGACATAGAGGAAACTCAGCTTATTCACACTGATACATTCACCATATTGAAATCAACATCAATTTTCCTCACATGGCATGGATCGACCCGGCGGTGTGGCACACTCGCTCGTGCATGGTGAAGAGAAACTAGGCAGTTGGCAAAATATTCAAAAAGTCACTATGATGTGGAGCACTTCCATTAAAAAATGTCTGTATGTTTCTATAAAAATGAACTTCTTTTTAGTTATTTTTCATCAAATTTCCGACGCAACTTGCGTTGAATATTTTCTTAGCGCGTGAGTAAGTCTTTTACCGGTAATTTTCATTCTTGGGGTTTCTATAAGTGTTGATTGGATGTTCCCCCACCGATATTAAACTAACAGTTGACTTACGGGCGGAGATATGATTTATATTATGATGAAAAAGATATTATAGATATTATAAATTTGAACCGTAAATTGACGATGCATGCAATGATATCTTACCAAGACATACAGTGTTTGCCTTCCTGAGAAAGAGATCAAGATGGTTACGTCATTGTCCCTTCAGTTTTCTTCGTGTTTTTTGGCTAGCAGATGACTCTGTTATACAAAAGGTCTCAAAATTTTCAAAAATCGAGACTTTACTTAATGCTGGCAACAAATTTGTTTTGTCGGGCGGAATTTTTTCTATTTAAGTTTATTAGATCTCTAAAAGATCACATAGACTTTGCTAAGGTATTGTTTTATGACAATTCAAAGCTTATAAAACAACTTAATTGGAAAAGTAAGGCATGAAACCTTCCCGAAAAGAATTATGGTTCAAAAAATCGTTTAAGTCAGTGCTCCCTATTTTTTTCCGTCCGACAATAAAGCCGAATCAAGAAAGTTCTTCATAGCAAAACAAAGGACAACTACCAAATGTTTATGTTGAAAAGGTATTTGTTTGTCATCATTGGAGTATGAGCAGAAGAAATCTTTCTCTAAAGTTACTGTATCGATGTATATAAAAAAGATGATCATTTTAACTTGAAATACCTAATGTTGGTTTGTAATTGTCTGGAATTGCGATTTATTTTGAATGATTCTGTCCGACAAAAATAGACGAAAAAATTCTTCACCTCCAACTACCTCCAGAACATCAAAAATGTCTTATTTCTTTCTCCTAACTTACCAACTTGCCTAACTTACTTACCTAACTTACTTACTCCCCCCGATGTAAGGAACAAATATTGGTATCAAAACAATACGATTAAAAATAACAACTTAGGTGTCAGGCCTGAAAACATAGCGCATCTTTAAAATTTATAATCACAAACGGTAACCGCTGCGCATGCTCGCAATTAAAAATACGCGCAAAACGACCGTGATACCATGAAATGTTGTTTATTTCTATTTGTTGTAATATACATAATCAAGAATGAATATGAGTCAGGAAGATTAACTATGCACAGATTTACTTAATAGCTACGAAGCATTTAAAAATTTTACCTTTTAAGAGTTTAACTATGAGCCACTTCGATGAATTTTTGTATTTCTCAAGTTTGCTTCAAAGCTTTGCTTGGTCAGCTAGGATTATCTAGGATAAGTTAGGATAGGCTAGGAAGCTAGGGTAAGATAGGATCAGCTAGGATCAGCTAGAGGCTTGCTGACAAACCTCACACAGACCTTACTTTTACTCCGATGTACCCAGATATAAGCCTACAATTAAGCAAATGGGAAGATAAAAAAGCACTAAGAAGAAAGCTTACCAAAAGATAGAAGTTTCAAATACCGATGTTAGAAAAGAAAGTTTTCGATTTCTGTATTACCGCAATTACAACCAGTCGCCAGAAGTTTCTCGTGGAAGAAACTTCGTGCTACGAAAAAATGGCTTTAAGCATAGATGTAATGAATCCATGTAGTCGCACGCACGAAATTTCAAAAAACCGCTAGGTTTGGACAGCAGGAAAAAAAACAAGATGCCCTTACAGGCAGAAGGATTTCTGTAAAATCAGCTGAAGTATGAAAATGGAAGACTAACAATAACATTCTTGAAACTTGAAAGATTTTGAATGTTTGAACAATACAATACAATATTGACTGCTGCTCAGTGTAGACTGCACACAGCAGGTGGGGATTGTGACACACAAATTAAAATGAGCTTTGTTATTGAAATTTTGAAGTTAAATATGTTCAAACAGCTGGCCAAAGGTGTGCTACCAGTGAAAATTTTCATGAATAAATGAGTTGAAATTATATGTTGACTCTTGAATGTTTGAATGAGAGTGAGAAATGTTAAAAGTACTCTTATATATAATTGCATAATCAATACACAAATTACATATAAAAGAAACGCATGACATAACAATCAACCCAAAATGACCTAATTTAATCTAACACAATAGAAGAAAAGTTTATAAAAATTCTTTTAGAAATTCGAAAAGGTTGAATGATCTTTACAAGGCATGCCGAAAGTGTAATTGATACTATGTAAAACTTTATTGCATACATACATCTGAATGACATGAAACATTGTTTATTTTGGGTATACAACATACGATTAAGTTTATATTGATCTTTTCTGATATCACAGTGATTACGTATGAAAATCATGTAATATACTTTAAACATTTGATATGTACTTCCAATCCTCTTAATTACATACAAACAGAATTCCCAATGTTGCAAATACAAAAAGTAATCAAAGATCTTGATCATTAAAAGTATATGCTCTATAAATTTATACCAAAATTTACCAAAATTTTGTATTGTGTTACTAATAGTACAGTATTTTGAATTTATACACAGAACATTTCAATTTGCAAGGATGATGATCAGGGCTATATACAAAACAAAACGCGATTATAGAAAAAACATCAACAAACAAATTAACAAACATAACATAATAATAAATACGTAGTTTATACTGACGCTCGACCCACACACAAGCCACATACAAACAGGAATAAATTCACAACAGATAACATGAGCAAATAAAAACGTTCAACTACAAAGAAACATATCAACTGTGACTAACAATACAATACGACTTTAACACTACATACACGGGTCCACACATCACGAAAAAATTGAACACAACGCAATTGTTCATTAACAATCGTGATTAGGAAGATCATTCGTAAATGGGGGCATTGACAGTATATCTTAGCTAAAAAATCATCAAGCAAAAGTGGTGCAGAGCAGACAACCAATACGTATTGTTGGAGCTGAGGAGAAAAAGGTGTTAAAGTATTACAATCCAAACAAGAAACAAAAATATTCTTTCGTATCTAGAAAGGCTTAAACATTGAAACATTTTCCCCTATTACAAACACATAGCTCTTTGACTCAAAACTTCTTAATTTGCAACTTTTTAGAATTATCACACTACAGTTATTATATATAAGTGTACGTACTCCCCAGAGCTTCATGAAAGCATAATTGACACTACAAAAACTTTAAACTTATACCACCAGACCATATATTTATTTACATCTGAATGAAAAATACTTACTTTATTTGGGAATAAAGTATACAGAATAATGTTAGGTGTACACTGATCATTTCTGATTTCAAAGTAATTACGTAAGTATATCATATACATACTTCAAACATTAAAGATTGCTATCAATCTTCCTAATTACCAATGGACTAATTGCAGACAAAAAAGTAAACAAAAATTTTGATCATGAAAAATACAAAACTGAAACTTGAATGTTTTTTACAGGATGTGAAGTGTTTCGAATTATATATCAAAATTAGGAAGGCTGTCCATAATTAGAGACATTGATAACCTAAAAACTACTGATCACCGACAAAAAACAATACTGTACTTCAAAGCATTATACAAGCACATAAGCTTAAAATATAGCTAGAGTGAAACATTATAGCTAAAGATATAAAAAGTGATGCTGAGCAGGCAGACATTTGGAGCTGAGATGGAACTTAAGCTGAGCTGTACGCATCCAGAGCTTAAAAAACATTACAGCCCACATTTGAAACGAACAATGATCTTTTTTTAGAAAAAATCTCAGACATTAGTCACAAAACAAAACATACCTTTTCATTCTATTTATAAAACAAAACGAAAAATCACCATTGAATCATAATAATATAATATAAGATAATAATAAATTACTGCTACAAATTTTATTCTTCATCTTCAGTTTTGGAAATGTGCATCTTCTTTAATTATACTAACTAAAGCTGCTTTGGGATCCTTTTGGTTGGTTCTTTGTTGTGAGTTTCTTCTTCGACTGAAATGCCTGACTTTGGCTTTGTGTAAACATTCGCACGAAATTTCAAAAAACCGCTAGGTTTGGACAGCAGAAAAAAAAAGAAAAACAAAGCCGGTTTTAAAGTATTTCTTGCTTTCGCAGAAATCCAAAAAACCAGAGCCGGTTTTAATGTATTTCTTGCTTTCGCAGAAATCCAATAATATGAGCCAAGAACATATTCATGCTTACGCAAAAATCTCATAAAATATTTCTTACATGAACGAGCTTATGAAATACAATTAACATAACGATAAACAACGATTCATAAAGGCAAAGATTTCATAATTCTATTAAGAGTGGGTGGATTGACTCTCCGTCAAGGTGACCTTAACGCATGAGTCTGGTACTCACCACAAAGAATAGAAAAATCGTGGAATGAGTGAGTATCATTACAATGTAAAAGATGCTCTATAATGGATGAAGAATTATACCGACTAGCCTTTACCTGTTTACTGGTGAATGTGTAAGTCTGTAACTGAGGTGAAGTAATTTCAATCGCCAAGAAAACGAAATAAATGTGTCGTTTCACGATTTTCGGTAACGTAATTCCAAGAAATTGTTAGGTTAAGCTATGAAAGTGGTTTTGGCATTTACTTTAATGCGGGCGATATATTTATTTATTGTTCACGATTGATTACCCAGTACAGCCTTCTCAGTTCCTTAAGGTTCTTTTATGAATGAGGTTCTTGCACAGTTTGTCTTAGAGCATTTAAAGACCCTGTTTGAATTAAGGAGGCTGTGATGAGACGAGGCGCTCAACTAGACAATCACCGTAGACATCACACCAACTTTTGTGCTGAGAACTATGCAGAGAGAAGTATTTAACAGTGTGATAGTTTTTGGCGTGAATTGGTTTGGGATTCAACCCACAACTTCATAAACAGGAATTGAGCACACTAATACTAGAACATAGATCTGAGTTCCCGGCAAAGAGGCTTATTGTGTTAACTTCCCGGCAAAGAGGCTTATTGTGTTATGGTTCCCGGTGAAAAAGCTTATTGTGGGAAAGTTTGTAGTTTGTGGTGCTCGAAAACGCATAGATTTACGCTTAATTCTTTGATAGAGAAAGTTATATTTATCTCCTGAAACAAGCTTGTGGCTTATATAAATTACTACGATTTGCACCTCGTTCGTCTAATATTATGCTGAACTGATTACTGATATAATTGGCGTACACAATAATCCAGCAACGAGCCGTTTGAATTATAATTAACGGTGTGTATTTTATATTTATATTCTTATCTAAGAATAGATTGTTGCTGTAAAAATATAGCTTCTTACTTGAGTACGGCCTTATATAGAACCTGGAGAGTTTCAGGGAAGAAACTCAGTTGCACTAGAATTTTCACTACAGAGAACGATCGTGTAACAGTCTTTATACAAAGTGCACAAAGTGTCAGTGTACAAAGTTTCATGCGTCTGACGTGAAAGTGAGTTTTGCCAAATATAATTAGTTAACAGCAGATACTGCACGCCCATTCATTAATCTATGAAAGTTATTCAGATTTCAGCTAATTTCTTTTGTTGTGGAAAAACGTTGTCGTCGAGCGATTTATCAAACAGTTGACAAAAATTATTTTTATATTTGTCAGCATATTTTTCCAGTTATTTTAGCGGAACTTCACCTTCTGGACCAGATTTGTTTTCTTTAAGCGTATCGATGTAGGTTTTCATATCCTCAGCAGAAACATGTTGAAAGGACATTCGAAATTACTCTCAATCCATTTTACACTTGGATGATTTTCATAACTTTTGATGATTTCGTTCAACATAGAACTGTTTTCAATGAACGGGAGTGAATTATCACCAGTTCGCATATCTTGTGTGATCATTCACGATGTTTGCAATAACCTAGTCATCTTTGATAACTTCATCATTTTCAACCAGTGATTGTATACATTTATTCACACACTTATCATTAAAAATCGGTTCACCAGTTTCCAAAACGTGTTATTGTCACGAATACATTTCGGATCAATTGATGAACAATAATAGTGTTTTCCTGGCCTCACCACCTTTACACATTTATTTCTTTGTATTCGAAAGTTGTTCCAGTTAATAACAGTCGGGCTTTTTTGTAGAGGTCATGGAACTTCGTTCGTAACATTATCTCCTTTCGAACGCGTTTAGTTAGGAACTAGTATCCCGTGTAAAATTTTTTTACGGGTTTTAATTCTGAAAATGACGTCTCAAAAATGGTGTCGAAAAATGACACTCGCCACTCATGTTCAGCCTGCGTTGTGTCATTGGTAAAACATTTGTGAGCATTTATCTTACATTACTTATTGTGTAATACAAAAGTACAATAAAATATGTTCATCAGAAAAGTGTATTAAATATTTGCTACGACATTTAAACAGCCATTTCATACATCATCGAACTTCAAACTAAGTTTGGAATTGGAAACTAAGTTGACAAAACCAAGCAACGAGATGGCACTCCATTAATCAGATCTGTAATTCAGTGTGCAAAATCGTCAAAAAATCACTGTGACGGAGAGCATTCTTAGTGAAATTGTGTGTAGATTTCTATAGAAATGCACTCTTTCGCAGATATTTTTTAATAAACGTGCTATAAATATTTAAAATTTCTGTTCGACACTAATTCAACAATAATTGACAATAATTGATCAATAACAATAATTGATCGCCACCCATGTTCAGCATGCGTCCAGTTCACGAAAAATTAAATTAAGGAATTGGGTCCAAAAATTGATCAAAAATGTATGGGATGGTTTTAACCCAAGTAAAACGTTTTCGAAAATGCTGACTATAAGGATAAGCAAAAAATGTCATAGAATGATCAGCAGGAACATAAATTCTCATGAAAAACTGTTGACAATACTACACCAAAAAAGTATCCTAAGATAGCATAAACAAACAAATAAATAAATAAATAAACCAAATAAAGGTTATCTTTAATCACTTTGCAAAAGTGTATATCGACTTCGTTAACAGTCCTCGAATGCGTTTAATCCATTTATTCTTGGAAATAATAATTCTCGGTGAATAGCGAGTACATTGCATCTTTGAACGTAGTTGTGCAATGATAACAGTGATATGACTTCGTTAACAGTCCTCCAATTTTGTTTTATGGTTTAGTCCATTATTCTTGGAAATAATAATTCTCGGTAGCGAGTGCATTGCATCTACGTACGCATGCAGTTGGAATTATCGAATCTTCCCAAAAGTGAATTTTTAAAAATTGATGACATATTATTCGTAAGAGAAACCAAAGAATCTAAAAAAATAAATAAATAAAGTTGAGGTTGAATTTAAAATCCGAAATGTGCAGCCGACAATATATCTTCGAGCTAAACTTTCATTTACAATTACCTGACAACGCTATCTAGACTACAGCAGATACGGTTATTGATAGGATACTATCAAAAAAGGTTTTTCCCATGAACTACCAACACCAAGTTGACCTCATTACTATAAATCTAAAGAATCTGAATAAATATAAGTTAAAGATAACGAATTATCATCGATTGTTTGTGTCAGCAGTTAATCAATTTTGTTAGTTAGGAAAGAAGATGTGATTTATTTAATTACAGTTCGCTTTGTTATTAATAAACAGCTGCTCGTTCCCAGCCAATTTCTCTATTGTCTTATTTCTGCTGACATCAGCATATTCCATTCATTATCTTTAACACAGAGACAATAAGCTCTTTATCCTCAATAAACTAAATTACTAACTTTTAGGAATAGTAATCTATCAAACTGACAAAGAAGTTTTCTCTTAAACCATAACCTGTAATGTCATTTCACAAAACAGGCTACAGGATAGTGAAATAAAGATCAAAGGAAGTATGTAACAACTTTTATTCCAACTAAAAACAACAAATATTAACATATACAACGATGGTATGGAACTACCATACACTGACCGTGAATAACTGATTAAATACCCTATGCATTTCTTGTTAGTAGAAGCTCTATAGTTTATTAGAAAGAGGAATTTCTACACCTTGTGTAACAGAATCGATCTAAGCAAAAACAAAATTCTTAAAAATCCTTATTAATAGGCAATGGGCATTAATCAACCATTCACAGGAGCAGCTATTTAGACTTCTACCAGCCAAAGATGTTTTCCAAAACGCAGAAAATTAACTTTAATGAAAAAGCTTCAGCTCTATGTATGGTAGTTCCATACCATATAAAAACTAAACTACCTAAAATAAACATTTTCAACAAAATACTGTGTGTTTAACCCGGAATATTTTGGAACGTAATTTTTTTTTTGATTTTTTTTTTTTGATTTTTTTTTTGAGGGGGGACGAATCCCTCGTGGTCTCGCCCCCCATTTTTTTTCCACACCCAGAACGCGCGGTTAGACCGCGGTCCTGGGTGGGTTTTTCGGTATGTATGGAATTCCTTTCGTGTCACTATAATGTAAGAACAAAAAATGATTAGTAATAATTTAAGATTTAATTATTAATAGGTATCAATTAAAGGAATTACTACATAGACAGATTAAAAATGTGCTATTAAGGCTGAGAATTATTATATCCAAGAATAAATTCAATTGATATTTATCAGACATTTTTGTATTAGGGAAAAAATCCTTACTCTCCAAATTTTGGGTAGATGTTGTTGCTATAATATAAAAGAGAAACAGTATAAATACTACGTCTGCCAAAGTGCATTCACAGATCAACAGACTAATACGATGTTTTATGTAAAACAATTTATAACTCACAACTGCTGGGATCTTTAGCATCTAAACAGAAAGAATATTAGTAAGAATATTTCAATAGTGAACATGATAAGAGGTAACATGTATTAGAGAAAGAATCCTTACTTCTCAAATTTTGAACAGAAGTTGTTACTATAATGGTAATAAGAGAAACAGTATAAATCACTTCATCTGTCAAAGTTAAATACATGTATTTAAGTAAAATGTTAAAAAGGAAAATATCAAACGATTTTCTGCAGCATTTTCTATGAATAAAATATAATGAAATTACAATAACATGACTGATAAGCAAAACTTGGCTGAATGAAAATAAGAAGTTACCTTCCCCCAGTAGACCCTTCTCTTCTGAAATGAAAGGAGTAATTTAATATTCACCAATAGTAATTCTAAATGACACTAATGGTATTCTATTGAAGCAATAATTCCTTTTACCTTCGGGTGTTATTTCATCATTCTCTAAAATATAGAAGGTATAAATAGACCGTCTGTTCTTTTACTTTATTATATTTACAGTTTTATTTTGAAAACTTACCAGGTTCTTGAACTCCATCATGAAGCACTAAAATAGAATACATACTCACATGGATTTATACTGCATTTAATAATTCCAATATATCGGAAAGCTCTATATACTTACTGGCTTCATCAGTTACATTAGGACCTGAAATAAAACAGTGAAAAATTAATTTTGTATTCAAAAACAACAGTATAAAAACATATAAAAAGCATTCACCTTCACGTGCCACTGCCATTTTTTATTTTTTTTATTATAATTTTTAGTTCACTAAATAAAGAAACAACTTAGAATTAATTTTCACAAAGGTAAAAGGATGAATGCCCTGACTTTTGGTTCATGGATGGTGCATGCAAGAACTTTTCATATAATTGTTATTGCCACAAACAAAATTAAGATGCAAGAGACGAATGCATGCACAACCCATGGTAACAGAGTACACGACGTGAACGTAAGTCAATGGGACTTGTACTCCGCCTAAAAAACAAACATACAGAAATAAACTGTTTTTTAGGCAAAATAGTTAAGTAACTATAAATGCATATCTTTACATCCATATTCAGCATTGCAACAAAGAAAATGTCATTGAATTAACAAATTAACACTATAATATCAATCATTAACAGTTGAGCAACAGACACTATAGGAAAACTCATGACAGTATATATGACAATATAAAAGTCATGACGCTATAGAGGAAAAGCTGCTTTTAAACAACTGCAATGCAAATCACTCCCAAATGAGTGACGATACGATCAATGTACAACCGGAAACTGATACTTTTACTTTTCCGGTATCTTTGAAATTCATAATCCAAATCCTTTGCACATACCAAGTATATAGATGAAAACAAAAGATATGCAGAATTAAGTTACTGTAATACTTGTGGAAAGACGACATTTTGAGTATACATCTTTCCATTGATATAACCTTGTTTCCCAGTAGCAGCAACTTTGATCTTCACGTTATCAAATGCCTTTGCCCTGGAACATGCCACATATAACTGACCATGAGAAAAGCACGGCCTCTGCAAAAACAAACCAATTTTATCAAATGTTTGACCTTGACTCTTGTTAATAGTGAAAGAGTAGGCCAAACGGATAGGCAATTGTCTACGTTTCAATATAAAAGGCATACCTGTATCTGAAGGTGACAGTTCAACCCTAGGTATGAAAATGATTTCTCCAACCGCTGACCCTGTCAAAACTTCAGCTTTAATAAAATTATGAGATAATTCATGAACAATCAAGCGGGTGCCATTACAGAGTCACTTCCTGATGTTCAGGTTCCTCAAAAGCATAATAATAGCCCCAACTTTAAGTTTCAAACAATGTGGAGGCATACCCAAAGGTGTTATGCTGTTCAGAAAATCAAGTGGATAATTTTGCCGCTCATCTTCATCGTCACATACTACTTCATCAGCACTGTAATAACAAACTGCATCTCCTTGCAATCTTTCCAACACCTCATTGTTAATGATCAATGATTGCTCGTTTGTTGGTGTCATAATGGCTGTTGAGGCATATTCGTGAGGTTCCAATCCGTCATACATCACCGATATAATTGAAGTGTTGTGGGGAACAACACAGCAATCGGGGATTTCGATACAACCCTTAGCCGGTTCATTTTGTTTTGTTGGCAGTTCACCATTACCAAGTTGTAATAACCAAGCACAGAATTCTTGTTCTTTCGGCCTGGCTCTCATGTTCTCGGTAAGTGAGTACTTAACCACTGATGCCCACAAAGCAGAACTTGTCAAGCAAACTTCAATAACATCAGTTGGTTTTGCTTTCTTCACAACTGGCAAACACTGACGAAAATCTCCGCCCCATAAAAGTACCTTTCCACCGAAAAGTGCATCACTGCCGCAAATGTCACGAAGCAGTCTGTCGATAGCATGAAAAATGTGCGTAGAAACCATTGTGGCTTCATCGATCAGAAACAGGTCAATACTTCGAAGGTATTCTGGATGTTTAGATGTCGGTGTTATGTTACATACACTGTTTTCTAAAACAGGAACAGGCAAACGAAATAAAGAATGCAATGTACAACCACCAGATAATAAAGTGGCTGCAATACCTGTGAATGCAGCAGTAGCAACTTTCCAACCTCTTGCTCTACATGCTGTAATAACATAGTTATATGTAAATGTTTTATCTGTGCCAGCTGGTCCATCCAGATAAAATAATGTTTCAGGTTGTGCTAAACCATTGCGCACATTTGAAACAGCAGACAAAATCGCATCTGCAACAACTAACTGCTGTTCGTTAAGCTGAGGCCTTACCTGCTGGGCCCTGTCAATGTAAATATTCACATCGACTTCTTCCTCAGGGATCTGCTGAACTCTGGAAGATTGAACTGTGTTAACGACATACCAAATTGTTTTAAGACATTATCAATGTAACCCAAAGTCTCTGCTTGAGCAACAGCCAATGTTCGAGTGTAGTCCTCACACAGATGCCCCTTGAATGTGTTCCACAACTCGAAAGGATTGGAGGGTTCGCAGTGTGTCAAAATCGTGACAAACAGTTGTCTAAGCTGTTGAGGCATCTGGAAGGTTGATGCTTCTTCCAACGTATTGTACCACTCTTCGTCATCTTGTAGAAGACGTCTGGCAGTACACGCTTCTCGGAACGTGTCGTAAACCACTCCATCAAAAGCACGTAGATATTCGAATGATGTAGCGCCTGGAACATGCAGCAACAAAACTCGAAGGAAAAATCGTTCTCCTTCTGATGGTCGTGCATTATATAACCGAGCGACTATAGGCTTTAATGTTCTTTTTCGTTTTTGCCATTTTTTCTCTTTGCCATGGAAGACATAATGGTACGGAATATCTGAGTAAAGATACTGTTGAGCATCAGGATCTTCTACATTCAGATTAAACCATGCTGTAAGGTGACTATCATTCAATGCCCCTTCAGCAGCTTCCTCTTCTTCGCCAGCTCTAAAATAAACTTGATGACGATCAGGTAAATGAACAGCTAATCGCTTAATAGTATGCAATTTTTCATGCATAGAGAACTCAAATATTCTCCATAATGCTTCGGGCGCACTAACATATCGAGCATCCAGAAACGTTTTTATTTCGTCATGTTCCAAACGTTCATTAATCTCGATATTAGCACGATCATGTCCTTTGTAAATGTATTTAAAGAGATACTTTACACTTTTGATTGTGGTACATGCTTCCAAATTGATGTGAGCATTATACTTCTTGGACAACCACGGACAGTACGGAACTACCACAAAGTCCACATTTCTTACTCTCACTGTACGGCCATTGTTACGTGTGCGATACAGTGGATACCCATTTGCATTCATTTGGGTTGCTTCACAAAATCGTTTTGGGAAATCCTTGGTGCAGTTGCCATCATCTCCCATACAAACTGCATTAGGGTTAGCATTCCCACAGGGACCATGAATCATACATGACTTGATGATATTATGAAGTTCTGGTTCCTGTTCAGGATCTGGTAATTCAGCAGTAATTAAGCTGTCGATGTCATCAGCATTACGCAGTTTATCCTCTTGTGCTAAATGGATAAGAATATGAGCATGAGGTAAAGAACGTTTCTGAAGTTCAATAACATACAAATGGGAAATGGCTTTCCCCAAAACACCATTTTTATTAATGTCCTCCAAAAGTGCTTTTAATTTCAAATTGAAAACACGTGTAATCAAATCAGGACGATAATGTGCAGGCTCATTATCTAAGTTTTCTGTGATTTCCTTCCATTTTGGATTATAGGTAAATGTGCAAAACAAATCCGGTTTGTCCATTTTAGTTACCATGGCCATAGCATCTTGATAATTCTGTTGCATGGCCCTTGGACCACCCTGAAAAGAAGAAGGAAGAATCACCGGTCTGCCTGCTTGAAGGCCACTGTTTTCTGCAACATTTTCAAGTTAATCAATGAGCCCTTGATATTGCTCAACCCGGAAATTACCCTGATTTCGACGAATGTAATTAAGACGGTCAGATTCAACTTTGCAGTAACAATCTACAGCAAATTGTTGAAGTAATCTTTTACCTTTTAAGATGGGGCTAAAACCATCTCTCAATGCAAACCTATAAGTATAATATTGCAACATGGTAGTACGACAATGCTGGCCTGTTGCATATTCTGCTACGTGAGGAATGTCAGAACTCCAACCCAACTCTCCTCTTGGAAAAAATACAGGATACACCATTGGATCAAGATTAGGTGAATGAACAGGCAAATCCTGCAATGGTCTATCTCGAGGGTAAACAACAATGTCTCGAGCCAATGGTGGTGCACCATCTTCACCAACAAAAACAGCAGCTACTTCATCATGTTGAGGTAGATTGTATCGACGCCTGTCACCACCACTTCTCAAGTGCATTCTAACCTGAAAATCAAAAGCAAATTATCAAAAGCAGTTGAAAGATCAGTATTTAGTAAATATACTAGTATCCCGGGTAAAAACCTTTTACCGAACTTAACTTCGAAAACATTAGCTCAAATCCACCATTCCCGTGTACGTAACCCGTGACGAAAAAATAAATCATAGAATCGCAACTCAAAAGTTTACCCATGTTGTAGAGCTCGAAAAGCTGATCAAAAAAGTGTATGGGATCATTTCGCTACGACCAACCGTTGCGGAGATATCGCTGATCAAAGATTTCGATGACGTCATATCCGCAGTACCAAATAAAATTTAGGCCGAAATGATGCGTCACCCCATCACCCGTATCGCTGACCCCAAAAAACGTCAGTTATCCCTATTGGTTCTTGAGATATTTTCCCAAAAACGTCGCGTTCGATTAGGGATGCAATGCAATGATTCCCCGTGATCATAAAAAACTGACGTCAAATGATGCCACGTGCTTTTGGAATGATCGTGAAAAAAGTGTCTCTCGCCTCTACGTGGTTTTACGCGCACATAAGAGGACGATGACCGTGAATTAAAACTAAATATGTCACTCTCTAAAATAAAAACCGGATGCACAATCGCGAATTAGTATAATAAGACTAGTATCCCGGGTAAAAACTTTTTACCGAACTTAACTTCGAAAAGGATGGGTCAAAATCGCCTTTCCCGTGAACGATCCCCGTGATGAAAATTTCAATTTAGGAATTGGAAACGGAAAATGTAACCATGTTGTAGAGCTCGAAAAACTGATCAAAAAAATGTATGGGATCCTTTCGCTACGACCAACCGTTAGAGAGATATCGCTGATCAAAGATTTCGATGACGTCATATCCGCAGTACCAAATAAAATTTAGGCCCAAATGATGCGTCACCCCATCACCCGTATCGCTGACCCCAAAAAACGTCAGTTATCCCTATTGGTTCTTGAGATATTTCCCCAAAAACGTCGCGTTCGATTGGGGCTGCAATGCAATGATTCCCAGTGATCATAAAAAAACTGACGTCAAATGATGCCACGTGCTTTTGGAATGATCGTGAAAAAAGTGTCTCTCGGCTCTACGTGGTTTTACGCGCACATAAGAGGACGATGACCGTAAATTAAAACTAAATATGTCACTCTCTAAAATAAAAGTGGGATGCACAATCGCGGATTATTATAATAAGACTAGTATCTCGCGTAAAAGTTTTTTACGACTTTAATTTGGAAAAGAATCTGCAGAAATACGACGCGTTCCCGTGTGTGTACCCCATGACGAAAATTTTAATTACGGAATTGGAAATGGAAAGTGTACCCATGCTGTAGAGCTTGAAAAACTGATCAAAAAAATGTATGGGATCGTTTCGCTACGATCAACTGTTGCAGAGATATCGTCGATCAAAGATTTTAATGACGTCATAGCCGCAGTACCAAATAAAATTTGGACCCAAATGTTGCGTCACCCCGTCACCCGTATCGCTGACCCCAAAAAACGTCAGTTATCCCTATTGGTTCTCGAGATATTTCCCCAAAAACGTCGCGTTCGATTGGGGATGCAATGCAATGATTCCCCGTGATCATAAAAAAACTGACGTCAAATGATGCCACGTGCTATTATACTAATCGTGAATGTGTCTTGCGTGGTCGGACTGCCGCTATATGACCACGATTAAGAAGATTTTGACCATTAAAAAAACAAAAACAAAACACTCTCTAAGTTAAATGTGTTGCACACGCACGCGGATTAGTATAAGTAGATAGTATCTCGCGTAAAAGTTTTTTACGACTTTAATTTCGAAAAGAATCTTCAGAAATACGACGCGTTCCCGTGTGTGTACCCCGTGACGAAAATTTCAATCAAGGAATTGGAAATGGAAAGTGTACCCATGTTGTAGAGCTCGAAAAACTGAGCAAGAAAATGTATGGGATTGTTTCGCTACGACCAACCGTTGCAGAGATATCAGCGATCAAAGATTTTGATGACGTCATAGCCGCAGTACCAAATAAAATTTAGGCCCAAATGTTGCGTCACCCAATCACCCGTATTGCCGACCCTTAAAAACGTCAGTTATCCCTATTGGTTCTCGAGATATTTCCCCAAAAACGTCGCGTTCGATTGGGGATGCAATGCAATGATTCCCCGTGATCATAAAAAAACTGACGTCAAATGATGCCACGTGCTATTATACTAATCGTGAATGTGTCTTGCGTGGTCGGACTGCCGCTATATGACCACGATTAAGAAGATTTTGACCATTAAAAAAACAAAAACAAAACACTCTCTAAGTTAAATGTGTTGCACACGCACGCGGATTAGTATAAGTAGATATTTCCACTAACCTCAGATGGTTGGCGATTTTGTTCATTTGCGCGATGCAGTTCCTCTGCTTCTACCTCACTCATGTGTTTATAAGCAGCTGCATAAGGACTCTCCCGTAAAATGATATCTTGCAAAGTTTGCATGACTTCAGGGGAGCAACCTTGATTTTCTGGTCTTGCCATTCGCTCGTTGAATGCATCCATACCATCATAAATATATAGTTGACCATATGATGGAGGAACACCTGGCGGTGGGTGTAAATTACCTGTCCGGTGACATACCTGGCCATTGATACGAAAAACTGGTGGACCACGACCTGGCGGTACAGCCAATTTCGCACCCATAGAAGCAAAAGCAACCGAACTGTTAAACTTTCGAATATTTTCTTGAAAGTTCTTTGCTTGATTGTTATCACCTACTAAAAGATCTTTAAGGTCATTAGGATAATAAATATTATCTAAATGAACTTTACCATTGTGACAACACTTAAAATTAGTTTCCTCAGCAAACATCCTGGCACCACAAAACTGACAGACTTTGTCCATGGCACCAAGATAGTGTAGCTCAGGTAGTTGGTCTTGCCGAGCAACACGATGCAATTGGGGACTTGCATTTCGTTGAGCACCCCGCCTTGCCCTCATGCGATGAACATTAGCATTTCGCCGGGCTAATCTTTGACCATCATCTTCAGTTTGACGATACTGAGCACGTCTTTCAGCATCGTTCACTCTAAGACGTTCATTATCTGCCTGAATGTCTGGTGGCTGGATATCAATAAGCTGAAGCTGTTGGCGCCTTGCCTCAGCCACATCTTCATGTGCATGCCGACGCTGAATAACAGAGCGCATTTGCTGTTGATCAGGTGGCTGGAGCACAAACTGGCCATTCCTAAAAACTGCTTGGAAGCCAGGAATAATATTAGTGCCTCTTATATTAAACATCACAGTTCAGAAACACTAATAACAAAAAAAAGAAAGAAATAGCTACCAACTGTGAATAAACAGCACAAATCTAGGCAGAAGCAGAGAAGCAAACTGACTAATACAAAATAAACAGAAATAGACGAAACTGTGATAATAAACAAACCTTTCTATGTAAAAACTAACGTCTTTTCAACTAACGTATAAAAAATGAACCTGGAATGCAAATAGAAAAAGTGTTAGAAGACAGAAACAGTAATAGGTTGTAAACATAAACAAAGGATAAACAGCTCTTGGGAAAGGATAAACCGCCGTAAAGTTTACCATTTTTAAATTACTATGAAAACAAATAAAGAGATCTCACCTCGTTGACGTATATTTTGTACGTATAAACAAATCAAAAACGATCAACAGGGCAGCAGCCACAACCAACAGAATGATCTAATTAAATAAAAAAAATCGTCATACATTAGCCAGTAAGTAGCCTATTTTAAAATTTTAAACAAACGGTTTACCTGATCTTCGCTTTGATAATACAATACAAACAATTTTATGTATATACGATATTGTTTCGCAAGCGTCCTTACTGGAAAATTAAAAATTAATTTGTTTACGTTCTGAACGAATTGGTTGCTATAGTTTGCCCGATTGTGGAAAACAATTTTGATTGGTTCAAAAGCATCACGTCAATCAAAACAATCAAAATAAATCAAAATAAATGCGCATTGTATAGGTTTCCCGAAAGAAACGTCACACTTCGATTACGTTCATGTATACGTGTATACTGATTACGTAACTTTAGAAAGTGTCTCTTGGCCTCTACCAGGTATTATGCGCATTGTGTTGGTCTCCCGAAAGAAACGCGACACTTAAATTACGTAACATTAAAAAAAGTGTCTGTCGCTGCTGCGTGGTTTTACGACGAAAAGGGAAAAAATAAGAAGGTTTTGACCGTGCAAAAAAAAGTAAATATATCACTCTCTAAAATAAAAGTGGGATGCACAATTGCGAATTAGGGAGATTCGTAAACTCGACGAGCCTGTTACACGAAAAAAATCAATTACTTGTGAGAATATTTTTAAAACTGTTCTACTAAAACGGTACTTCAGAGATTTAAAGCCTTTTGTTGTATCAAAAGAAACGTCATTACTTTGCACGCTTATTTCAAGTGTTGATGTAAAGTTTCTAATGACTTTGTAGGGAAAAATTCACGAACAACTCAACTAAGTTGTATACAATTCCCTACAAATCTATAGAAAAATAGTTTCGTGTAAACGAAACATGGTTTTTCCGAATCCCGCTAATTAGTATAATAAGATGGTGAGTTATTACTTCGAATGATCTTCTTTTCCAAAGGAGCGTGTTTATCGAGTAGTGCTTTGAGATGGTGTTCAAAATTACTGTAATTTTCGGACTCGTGTGTAAATAAATCCGTGAGGTCTTGTTTGAAGTCATGTTCATTAAAATTTCGATACCAGCTATAAGTTATACGTTATGGTCATACTGACAAGTCATTTTCTGGTACATTTGTGTGATTAAAACGCTTCTATTCGGAAACCCAAATGTGGTCAATACAGGAAGGACTCGTTTTGTTAATGAGGTTCTTTAGATTGCAGTCAGTGTAAAGTATTTTCTTATCTTATCTTATCATATCTTAGCAACTTCATTTACTAATGTGATATTGGAGTTTGCAATTTCTGTTGAAGACTTTGCTGTACATAGATCGTTTGTTCCGACATGTATTTTTGTGTGGTTTGGATTATCGGTTTTCAGTGATGGTAGAATGTATTTTAGCATGGACTCTGTTTTTGAGCCTGGCAGAGACTTAACAATAACGTTTCGTTAATTAGAAAGTTTTTTTTCTATCTTCCGTTCTTTGACGTATTTTATCTTGCAATCGCGACGATTAAAAAATAAATTAACCATCGCCATCGCCAATCCCCAGGCCTGAACACTCTCAAGTAATTCATTAGTAACAAGACCCCGCTTGGCTTGAAGACTTCAGGACGTAACACAACGATGCACATCTACAATCCCGGACAAAAATTGTAGCAAAACTGATGTTTTCCATGAAGAATTCAAATACCCCCTCCCCCAGCATCAATGTTTTGAGTTGTGTCCAGCCAGAGGTTCTAACAAACATTGATAACATTGATGGTGGGGAAAGGGGGGCCTCATGACGTGAATTTCATGCTTTTTGCCACAATATTTTGTCCGGGATTGTAGTCTCAAACATACAAAGTTGCCGAATTGGCAAATTACGGTCAAATCTAACAAAATGACTGGCATATTCAAAATCAACATCTTTCATTTGTGCTTTGTACAAATTTTTATGAATATTGCAGAACTTTCGGAATTTGGTCCAAATTTGGCCCGTTCCTGGTCGTTATAATTTTGCAAAGATAACGACTATAACGAAGAGTTAATTACAGACGTAAACATCAAGACATTAGGTTATATCAAGAATTGTAGGAAACAACAAGATGCCCTTACGGGCAGAAAGATTTCTGCAAAATCAGTTGAAAAATGAAAATTTGACAAATGAAATACTATAATAGCATTCCTGAAAGTTGACTGATTTTGAATCAATTTTGAAAAATTCACACAATCTGAAACAATAAACTGAATGACATGTTTGTTGATACAAAATAATATAAACGACTATGGATCCTTTCAGATATCTTAATGAGTATGCTCATAACCCATAAACTCAACATTTTTCCAAGAACATATAAATTTTGATCATCATGCAAAATACATTCATATAGACTAAAATCAACATATATAGATACATATAAAGCTAACTCAAACCAGAAATTTATGTTTTAGTTTGATTAACAATATGGCATGCACTTACATTCTTCATTCAAGTTGAAATTCATGATTAGTTAAAAAAAAATCTTTAGGAAATTTAAGAAAAGTTGAATGATTTTAACAACATAACATTACATTTCTGATTACATATGCACCCAGAAGCATTGCAAAACTGTAATTGACACTATGCGAAACTTCATTGCATACACGTATACACCACCGACAAACTTAATTACATCTGAATGACATAAAACATCCCTTCTTGTGGGAGTACAAAATCAGCTTATGTTTATATTGATCTTTTCAGATGTCACACAGTGATTATGTACATAAATCATAAACTTTAAACATTTGATATGTATTATCAATCTTCTTAATTCTGATTACATATGCACCTAGAGGCATTGCAGAACTGTAGTCAACACTTTGCAAAACTTCATTGCATATACATATACACCACCGATAAACTTAATTACATCTGAATGACATAAAACATCCCTTCTTTTGGGAGTACAGAATCAGCTTATGATTATCAGATCTCACACAGTGATTACGTACGTAAATCATAAACTTTAAATATTTGATATGTACTATCAATCTTCTTAATTACAAACGTAATTCCCAATGTTACAAACACCTATGCTCTAAACTTATCTAAATCACCACACACATATATTTATATAACACTCTGAAAGGAAAATTTTGGATTGTTACATGATTTGCTGTGTATTGAGTTTACAGGCAATTGGAAGATGTTTCAATTTGCTATAGTAATTAGGAAAGCAGTTTGTAATAAAGGACATTGACAATATATATAAACTTAAAAACAGATCAAACATTAACACATTAAAATATTATCATCAAACATTAAAACATTACATTAAAACATTAGTAGACACACATTTTTTGATGTTGGAGCTGAGGAGCACTCTAAGCTGAGCTTCAGTATCCACAGATTAAAAAGAATAACAGCCCATACATGAAACAAACGAAGATGTTTTGTGTTTTCATTAAAAACAAACAAATATATACCTTTTGACTCTTCTGTTGACAAAACGTTGAAATCTTCTTTAGAAAAGAATGGTCACAGTTCAAGATAATTCAAAGTTTCTTCTATAGATTTTTTTTCATCTTAAAATATGTATATGCTATTAAAAATATATTTAATATTGACCGAAGAAACTTGTAAATCTAAAAGGGTTTCTTCGCTGGTGACATTGCACGGCGTTTTGGTTTCATGTAAACGCACGCATGAGTTTTCAAAAAACCGCTAGGTTTGGACAGTATGAAAAAAAACCAAAGCCGGTTGTAATAGCTTTCTTGCTTTTGCAGAAATCTAAAAAGAATCAGAAATATTCAAATGACACGCCGATATCTGAAGGAAAATTGTTTACTTGCAGTTCCCTTCGACAAAGGCATTGGGATTAGTGTAATGACAGTTGATACGTACAATGAGAAACTTGGTGATATCGTTGGTTTACCTCAGTTTGAAGAGGTGATACCGAAGCGTAAAAATGAGAAAAATCCTGTTCTGAAAGAGGAAGAAAGAATTATAAGTATCTTGAAAAGGCTTAAAGAACAAAAACGAATATCAGAACAGTAATACGAAAAATTGAAACCGATGGGGAGTCAGCCACCGCGTCTATATGGCTTGGCCAAGGTGCGCAAACGGAATATACCAGTTCCACCTGTTTTGTCTATGCCAGGCTCTGTACATTACAAAATCGGGAAGCAAATAGCAGATTCGCTTTCGGTAGTTGAGGAGTGTCGTATCAACTCTTCTACTCAGGCGAGTTCGGAAAAAATTCAACATATCGAACTTGAAGACGACAACGAACTTGTCAGTTTTGATGTCACATCACTATACACTAATGTACCTGTCCATGAAGCTATTAAGGACTGTGCAGAAATCTTATATTCAGATAAATATTCCAAACCACCTGTGAATAAAGCAACCTTTATAGAATTAGCAACGATTAGTAGCTGTGATGTTATTTTGCTGACCAGAGATGGTTATTATCGACAAAAGGATGGTCTAGCCATTGGAAGTCCTCCTGCCCCATGTATAGCAAATTGTTGGCTTAGTAAATACGATCAAACGGTGAAAGTTGATGCTAAGCTATTTTCAAGATATATGGACGATAATTAGGAATATTAAATCATCTGTAGTTGATAACAAACTTAATGAAATCAACAACTTCATCCGAATCTCAAATTTACGATCGAAAGAGAAACTGAAAATAGCATTCCATTTTTGGATATGAGAATTATTCGTTCGGAGAATTGCTTACCATCTACCTGGTGTTCAAAGCCAACAGACACAGGGTTGACCATAAATTTTCATGCGTTGGCCCCTACAAAATATAAGCGGTCCGTTGTCTCGGGTTTGGTGTACAGAATCTTCTACTCAACTACTTCTACTTCTACTCAATCTACTGGAGAGAAGCTCCTGGCAGTTGACTATCCCAATTGCATTCTCTCTTTTATTTATTATCAATTTGGATTCATCATCCAATAAAATAGTTTCCACTAAGTCATCGATATCGATCGAATCCGATAAACCTTTCAGACCGATATATGTTTTGAGTAATCTGAAAGTGCTACTGTTATGCCACCTTCAAAAGTAAGCTTGAACGAATAGGATTTTTCAAGGTTTTTAAATAAAGTCATGGTTTTACAGCAAGCGCATTTAAACAGCTTTTGATTTCCAAGTGGAGGTGCTAGTTGTTTGCATTAGTTGCATTTCGTCGATACTTGAATATTGTCAATATTCACGGGCGGAAAATCCAAGATCTCATCGTTGAACAATTTAATGTTTGTATTCTGTTTTATGTCAGCTGCCGAGGTCTGGATCGAGGTATTTGCGGATGTTGTCACATATATAGTATTTTGGTATTCCTTGACGACAGCGTTCATAATAAAATACGTGCCGTTGTTTCGAATTTCTTCAATATGGTTACCCCATAAAGACAATTTAATGGCCCCCGTATCGTCGTTTGCGGTAACGTCCTTTCTGTTCATAATTTTTCCTTTCGGCAATTTTGTCGACATCGTTGGTCTTCCATCAATGTCGATGAAAGCTTCAAATGATATGATATCACGCACTTTGGAATTATTCATGATAGAATTTATTGTGAGTCTCTGCCGTGGAACATAGCCGAAGGTGGCGTTTTCAACAACTTCAATCTTACTGTTTTCGTTGATTTCCACATCTTCTTTATCATTGTCGAAAAAATTCATTTTTCTTTTAAAAATTTTTATTTTCACAGGTGATTTTAATCCAGATGCATCGACTAATATGTTTCTTATATCAGGAACATAGTACACAGTACGATTAACTTGATGCTCCTGTTGTAGTTCCATATTAAAATATGCTAAGTTTGGGTTACTTTTAGCTCTTTTTATTGGAGAAACATCATGCACAAATGCTACCAACTCTAAGAACAAATCGAACAAACAATGAGGGCCATATATTCAAAAAATAATCAAATAAAAAATTGGTTGTATAAGAAGACATTCAGAACTTATGGTGAAAATCACTTCCTAAATTATGGGTATTTATAACTTATATTTTATTGATGTCATAAACAAAATTAACACTTACCTTGCTGAGTACCCACTGTTGCATCTAGAATATATTTGTCATCCTTAACTGATCGACCATCCTTGACTAAAACTACAAAAATATTCAATATAAGCATAAATGAAAGACTCAAAATTAAAACACTGCCTAACGAATAAGAATTGTTCACACGTACCTGTTTTGCTTTGAACTGCTGCTTTCAGAGAATGTGGCGCACATTCATTTTCAGCGTCACTTTTACAATTGTTAACTGTAGGAAAAAATTCAAAATGTTAGATAACAGTAAAAATAATTATTCTTTAATTCCTGTCTATAGTAACAGATTCTTTAAACAGGACACTAACAAACCTTCGTCAGCATTTTCTCGAAGCAGATCATTTTCTAGTCATCAATGTCAATTTTTTCCATTACTTATTGGCCCTAGCAATATAAATGTGAACATACTCTCGCTTGCCGGGCGATTGCTCTAACCACTAAGCTAAGAGAGGTCGTGGGTTCGAGTCCCACTCGATCCGATAACTTTGCGCTGCAATTGGAAAGGTACATTATGTGCGGATATCATTAATTAATAATATATCAATATAGCACTTTGGTTTCAGTCAATGTAAATGTTATGAATTTAATATGTCTTGTCAATCTTCCTAACAGAATTCCTAATTAAGAAGGAGAAAAAGGAAAGCATAGATTTTAATGATACGAAATACATCTATATACATACAAAATCAACATACATAACTGAAAACAGAAATTTGTGCTTTAATTTGAGTAATAATTAGATTTCTGCGAAAGCAAGAAAGCTATTAAAACCGGCTTTGGTTCTTCGTTTTTTTCTTACTGTCCAAACCTAGCGGTTTTTTGAAAATTCATGCGTGCGTTTACATGAAACCAAAACGTCGTGCAACGCACGTCACCCAGCGAAGAAACCCTTTTAGATTTACAAGTTTCTTTGGTCAATATTAAATGGATTTTTAAGAGCATATACATATTTTAAGATGAAAACAAAATCTATAGAAGAAACTTCGATTTTTTTTGAACTGTGATCATTCTTTTCTAAAGAAGATTTCAACATTTTGTAAACAGAAGAGTGAAAAGGTACCTATATATATATTTGTTGTTTGTTTTTAGTGAAAACACAAAACATCTTCGTTTGTTTTATGTATGGGCTGTTATTCTTTTTAAGCTGTGGATACTGAAGCTCAGCTTAGAGTCCTCATCAGCTCCAACATAAAAAATGTGTGTCTACTGATGCTTTAATGTAATGTTTTAATGTTTGGTGATAATTTTTTAATGTTTTAATGTTTGATTTGTTTTTAAGTTATATATATTGTCAATGTCCTTTATTAAAAATGGCTTTCCTAATTACAATAACAAATTCAAACATCTTCCAATTGCCTGTAAACTCAATACACATCAAATCATGTAACAAACCAAAATTTTCTTTCAGTTATATAATATGTGTGTGGTGACTTTAAGTTTAGAGCATAGGTATATATATGTTTTTAAATGACCAAAATCTTTGTTTGGTTTTTGTGTTTGCAATACTGGGAATTACGTTTGTAATTAAGAAGATTCATAGTACATATCAAATGTTTAAAGTTTATGATTTGCGTACTGAAAATATCAATATAAACATAAGCTGATTTTTTACTCCCAAAAGAAGGTATGTTTTATGTCATTCAGATGTTATTAAGTTTATCGGTGGTGTATACGTATATGCAATGAAGTTTCGCATAGTGTCAATTACAGTTTTGCAATTCCTTTGGGTGCATATGAATGTAATCGGAAATGTAATGTTATGTAAAAATCATTCAACCTTTCTTAAACTTCCTACAGACTTTTTTTAAACTGATCATGAATTTCAACTTAGATCAAGAATATAAGTGCATGCCATATTGTTAATCAAACTAAAACAGAAATTTCTGATATGAGTTAACTATATTATGTATGTCGATTTCAGTCGATATAAATGTATTTTGCATGACCAAAATTTATATGTTCTTGGAAAAATGTTTTGAGTTTATGAGTTATGATCATACTCATTAAGATATCTGAAAGGATCCGTGGATCTTTTATATTATTTTGTATCAACAAACATGTTGTTCAGTTTATTGGCAGTTATATACATACATTATAATAAAGTTTCGCATTGTGTCAATAATGCCTTCAAAATGTCCTGAGAAGCACGTAATTAGGAATGTAATATATTGTAGAAATTATTCAACCATTCAATGATTCAAAATCATTCAAGTTTCAAGAATGCTATTATAGTATTTCATTTTTTTTATATTTTCAGTTTCCAACTGATTTTGCAGAAATCTTTCTGCCCGTAAGGGCATCTTGTATGTCATTGCCATCTTTTTAATTTAAAAACATGCATTACCTGAACTAAATTTCATGAAAAGATTATAAAAATTGATACAGAAAATTAAAAAACAATGAATTTTTAATTACGTATATACGCCAGGGCATCGTGAAAGCATAACTGACACAATACCAACCTTACATTAACTTCTAATAAACTTAATGAACAAAATAACATCAAATTCATATGCTTTCAGATATCACAGTGATTACGTATGTACGGCCAATCTTCCTAATTACGAAAAGACTCCCCAAACACAAAAAGTAAACAAAGATTAGGATTATGAAAAATATGACCTAAACTTACCAAAATTAGCAAACATAACTGAAAATAGAAATTTGAGTTAAAGAATGTCCAGTATTTAGCATAAACAAGTAAATAAGCGAAAATAGCTAGAGAAACATCAAACATAAAATGATGCACCAGGAAGAGGGTAGACAGAACATTCTTGTATGTTGTTGGAGCTGAAGAGGAAACTGAGCTGAGCTGTATGTATCCAGAGCTTAAAAAGCATTACAGCCCACACATGAAACAAAGGATCTTTGGTATTTAGAAAGGCTTAAAAGAATCCCCCAGACATTTTCCAAAAAAAAGCATTCCTTTTCGCACACTGTTTTTATAAAACATTGAGAGCTTGTTTTTAGAAAAGAATGAACGCAGTACAATCTTTGTAAGATAATTATAAATTTCTCCCCTTCTCCCTTAAATCTTCTTTTAAATCTGTTCAATATTGATCAATCAACACGTGGAAGTCTAAGTGGGTTTCTTCGATTTCTTCTACCATTATGCGAACGGCGTGCAAATGTGAAGTCGAAAAATACCCGGATAATCACATGGCGGAAATTCAAGCCAATTAACTGTCCCTATTGAAGTTAAGGTGGCTATATTAGCACCCTTTCGTAGAAATCGGGCATTATGCAGCAATCACTATTGAGACGGCTTTTTTATGAACCAAGGAAATTTAAGAAACAAAAATGCGTAGGTTTGGACAGTAAGATGAAAAAACAGAATGAACATAACATTACGTTTCTGATTACATATGCACCTCAGGGCATTGCAAAATTGTTATTGACACTATGCGAAACTTTCTTTCATATATACACCACCGATAAACTTAATTACATCTGAATGACATAAAACATCCCTTAATTTGGGGGTGCAGAACAAGATTAAGTTCATATTAAACTTTTCAGATATCACAGTGGTTACGTACGTAAATCATTTTCTTTAAACACTTGATATGTACTGCCAATCTTCTTAATTACGTACATAATTCATAATATTGCAAACACAAAAAGTAAACCAAAATTTTGATCATTAAAAATAAATATCTATGCTTTAAACTCACCACACACATTTTTATAACTGAAAGGAAAATCTTTTTTGTGTTACAAGATTTGCTGGTGTATTGCATTTACAGGCAGTTGGAAGATGCTTCAATTTGCTATTGTGATTAGGAAGCCATTCGTAATAAAGGGCATTGTCAGTATAACTTAAAAACTGATCAAACATTAAGACATAAACATTAGCATAAAACACTAAAAGTGGTAGCTACAGATGGAGCTTAGGAGGACACTAAGCTGAGCTGTACGTATCCACAGCTTAAAAAGCCCACACTTGAAACAAACAACCATCTTTTTTTAGAAACAATCTCAGACATTTAATCTCAAGAACAAAGGCATACCTTTTTCGTTCTGTTTACAAAACATTAAAAACTTTTCCTTAGAAACGAATGATCATCATTGAATCATTTCAAGATAATAATAAATTAATGTTAGATATATCATTCTTCATCTTCAGTTATGGAAATGAGGATCTTCTTTAAATTAAATCTATTAAATACTGACTAAAGATATTTTCGTATCCTGTCGGTTCATTGTTGTGAGTTTCTTTGACTGAAATGCGTGGTTTTGGTTTCGTGTAAACATTCGCACGAGATTTCAAAAAACCGCTAGGTTTGGACAGTATGAAAAAAACGGAGAAAAACCAAAGCCGGTTTTAAGGTATTTCTTGCTTTCGCAGAAATCCAAAAACCTTCAAATGCTGAACAGGTTTAAATGCATTTCCTCTTCTCAGTCTTTCATATTCAATTTCTGCTTTTTTGTTTACTCTGATAGCATTTTTTGTATAGTTTCCAAGTAGATACAGTTTTTCAAGTTTAACAACACGACTCAGCGCAACATACATTTGACCTGCATTAAACTGTTTCTGTTTGAATAAATCAAAACTTACAACAGCAGATGACAAACTAAGTCCTTCAACTTTATGACATGTACAAGCCCAAGAGAGCATAAGTGGAAATTGAGTACGCCAAATTGTTGGGGAATTAGCACATCTCTTTTTGACGTTAAAAATTGATTCAGCGTGTTCAATTTTTACCCAATTATTTGATCTGGAGATTTGATTGCTTCGTATTGCATTTTTGCTTGCAGTATCATCATCTAATTTAAGATAAATTGCAGTTTGTCTATTATTTTTAATTTCAATGTGTTGTACAGTACCGACTTGTCCATTAATCAGTTTATCTTCTATATCAATATTCTTGGTAATCATAACACGAGCACCAACTTTAATACCTAACATATAAGGAAGGCCACCAGTGTCACTAAGCTTAGCATTTTGAACCCAACACACATCCATATTAGATAATTCTGAATCTGTAGGAAACTGATCGATTGACAAAATCTGGATTAAAAGTGTCTCTAAACTTTCAAGCATTCTCTTATTATGCTCATCAGCTGGTGCATTTTCGGCAAAAATATGGATAGTATCTCTGGAATATTCTAAATTATTGAATCGTGATTGCAACAGCGTTGTGCTTTCTTTATCTAATTTTCCTACTCTGACTTGGTTTAATAAGTCTATGAAATGAATATCACCTCTTTGTCGCATTACCTCAGTTAATTCTGCCATCATGAAAATTTTCCATAAATCTAAACCTAGCATGCTCTGTATATGAGTAGCATCATGTATGTAGACAGGTTTTCCTTGCACTGGTGGCAATTGCTATAAATCTCCACATACAATAACAAATTTGCCACCAAATGGCATATCACAAGAGAAAATTTCACGTAGGCGCAAGTCTACATCTTTGAAAAGCCTATTCGAAACCATTGATATCTCGTCTATAAAAATCAATTCAATGCAAGAAAGTTTCAAGCGCAAACTAGTCTTAGCCTTATCGTTCAATGGATATAACTTCTCTCGTGTAGGTATAGTAAGTCCTGAATGGATGGTTGTTCCATTTACATTTACTGCTGCAACCCCAGTTGGAGCAAGCATTAAAATTCTTTCTTTACTAGGTTCACCACCTTTGTACATTAATATTTTAGATACAGAATGGTAAATGGTGGTCAATAGATGGGATTTTCCTACGCCTCCACCACCAGTTAAAAATAAGTAAAATGGTTTTATTGTAGTTGGTTTTTTGCAACTTAGATTTTTCACATAGTCAATTGCCCATCTATGAACAAAATTAAGAACATCTCTTTGCTGACTATTAAGATTCCGAATACGACTATTAACATCATTATCTGAAAGAAAAATGGGAACAGTTGAAGGTGCAGATGTAAGATTTAAATTATCATCAATTTCGTCATTATATTCATTATATCTCAATTCATTGAGAACTGCATCATTTTCTTGCTGTGCAAATGAATTAGATTGTAAAGAAAATTGATCACTCATATATTGCTCGTAAGCTTCCTGCACTATATCAGAATATGGTTCAATATTCTGACGGTTTCTATTATGTTCCTGAGAACTCTGAACGTAATTGCTCCTCATCTCTAAATGGATAAAATAAAAGTAGCAAATGATGCGCATAATCCTCTGGAAATTTTGCTCTGTTTGGCTCGTGATATCTCAACACTAATGGCACATTTCGACATTTTAACTTTTCTGATGAATTCATGAGAGGGATAGTTACTGGGTAATTTGTAACCGGATGGTTTGCTTCAATTAATTAATTTATTTATTTATTTATTTATTTATTTATCAAAAATATTTAAACAGGATACAAGCTTCAGTTTATATATACTGCTATTAATGCCAGTCCTGCGTATCTTATTATAATAATCCGCGATTGCGCATCCCACTTTTATTTTAGAGAGTGACATATTTGGTTTTTTTCTCACGGTCAAATCCTTCTTATTTTTTCCCTTTTCGTCGTAAAGCCACGCAGAGGTGAGAGCGTTTTTTTTGATTTTCCGCGATTAGTATATGCTCCTCCGTTTTGTTATTTTTGGTTTGCGTAGTGGAAATCAGCTGAAAAACGTCTTTGGAGGAGTGCGAGCAATGCAATCTTCTTCGTTCGAAATTTGTCAACGATCATTTCGTGAGCAAGAAACTTCGCGAAGAAGACGTGTTTCTTTTTGTATACGAATATTTTTATTTAAATTTGATTGTTTTAGGCAGCAAATCGACGAAAGAACTGACGAAGAAACACAGGTTTGTATGCATGAAGGTATTGTCATTATTATAAAACGTTTATTGCGTGTTTATTGCTAAACTTTTAAAAGAACACGGGTAGCACGTGTAAGTGAGTTAGTTGTTTGTTTACAATAAAAAATCATATTTAGATATACAGAAGAAGTGCAGTGAAGTTTTTAAAAATTAGCTGCAGAAAGATCGAACGAACAAAAGGTATTATTATAAAACTTTTATTTTTGATAAATAAAAGAACAAATTAGGTATATGTATTTGTATTTAAATGTATTAAAATGTTTGTTTACGTTTTAGTTATCAAATATCGCTATACAGAAGAAAGTGCAGTGAAGAAATGCAGAACAAAATGATGTTTATTTACACAGTAAGGAATGGTTTTAATTTAGTTTTGAAAGATTAAATACTATAGCTTTGAATAGATATCTTATTATATGAGTTCTTTCGTTTAGTTTACTGATTTGTTTTGGTAACGAACTGTTCCTTATTTTATTTATTTCAAAATGGCTCCACAGTTATGAAGTTACGAAGAAAGCATTTTTATGTCTTTCACTGTATAAAAATGGTAGTGAAATTGCAGTAGAAAGCAAATAGAAAGTGTATGTTTACAATAGGAAAGTATGCTGGAAAGTTAATCGAGTGTTATTAATTTGTTTACAGGTATGAAATATAGAAAGTAAAAGAGTTTAGAAGTGTTACAGAACATGATCAATATTGTTTACTATCATGATGATGTGAATTGGTATTGAAAGGTAAAGTTAATATTGTATCTATTTAGTTAATAAAGGATAAGAGGTATGTTTACTGTTGTTTTTTTAATTTTCCAGCAGAGAGGAGCTTTGAACTGGAAATAAAAAATGGCTCCACGAATGTTTTCATATGTTAAAAATTTTTCAGCTATACTAATTCTGTCATTACGTTTGTGTTTTTAATTATTATTTTTAAGGTTAATATATTTTCAAAGTTTCTTTTACTTTGTTTTGTTTTTCTTTAGATTTCGGCATAGCATGATTAGGTTTTTTGTATATATATGTTTTTTGAATGTTTTCATCTGTTAAAATAGAAATGAAGCACATGATGGGTTATAATGTTGAGAGGGTTACTTAAGAGAAGAATGGATTATGTAATTTAAATGACTGTGCAATGAAACTATCCTACAAAAAATAAGTGTTGTATTGCTTTATTTTTCTTAAGTTTATATTTTATCGCGTTTATGCATATTTTGTGTTATGGTTATCGTTTACGTACTATGCCTAGGTATATAACTTTGGCTTTATGATTTTATTTGTGACTTTTTATCTTCCGTGTAAATTTTTGTTCTTACTTATTGTTTTTAGAATTAATGCGTACTTGAATTTTCTTTTTTTTGTTTCTTTTTTTTTTTTTTTCGGTATTACAATTGAAATATTATTCTTTTAGGCAATAATAAAAAAGCACAAAGAAATGAAACTCATGGTTTTAATCATGATGTTGATGGTTTTTGGGAAGAACTAACTATATCATTTCAAAAATTCATTAATGGTTGCAGTCCAGTAGTAACTTTGGAACAAAAGAAAAAGTTGGAAGGTATCATTTTTGTAATGTTATTCAATGTTTGGTTTTGTATGTCTGGGTAAACGGTTCTGTGTTTTAATCTTCTGAATGTAATAACAAATTAATGCCTGTAAAAAACTTTTACACAAGTGAAATTCTGCGACAGAACGCATACTGAACATGGGTGGCGAGCGACGCCGCCTTGGCTATCCTAGATTGTAATGTTATTCAATGTTTGGTTTTGTATGTCTGGGTAAACGGTTCTGTGTTATATATTGCCATTTTTTTACACAAAATTTTTTTACTTCTCTTCTGCATATAAATATATATTCTGAGCCATATTGCTATTTGTTTCTGTTTTAAATCTTCTGAATGTAAAAAATGAATTAAAAAATTAATGCCTGAAAAGAAACTTTTGCAAGAGTTAAATTCTGCGACACAACGCATACTGAACATGGGTGGCGAGCGACGCCGCCTGGGCGGCTAGTATAATGATAAAAGTTAATAAAAACAACGATAAAATCTAAAATATAATCGATAAAAGACGACAGTGAAAAAAAATAAATAAATAAATAAATAAATATGCACTGTCCAAGTAATTTAGAAAATAAAACGGGTGAATCACAAAGTCGAAGTAAAAAAGAGATTGGGTAGGACCATAAAACTATATGTAAACAAACAGACAATCAAACAAATGATTAATACTAGCCGCACGTGCAGTGTCACCAAGAGTGCCATCTCACTTTGTTCCGAAAATTAGACCATGGCTCAGACCGCCTAATTTCCACGGGAAGAGAGTTAAAAACTCTAACACCCATGAAGAAGAGTTAATTCATTAGGCTGACTGTCACTGTCACTTTCAACCCTTTTTAAACTATAAAATCTTAAGAACTCAGCAAAACATAATGAATCAAGAACAATAAATCTACCATTTGCAAAAGCACTATCTGGTCTATCAAAGTAACGATCTAACATATTTCGTTTGAAGACAGCCATAGAATCTACAGGTAGCTTTTCAATTTCATTTTCACTGAGGCAAATTCGAGAACATTTTGAAGGGACATTACTATTGGCAAATAAGAAACCTGGAAATACTTTACGTAGCCAAAGTTCAGACATTACTAAATATACAGCTTCTTGCACTGAAACCTCTCTTTTCGTTGTATATGCTCTCGCAACGGATTTCATTTTCTCGAAAGTATCTAAATTGTTCTCATACGCTTCTTGTGCAGCTTGTTTCATTGCATGTGAACATTCATCTTCAGTTTTAGATAAATAAGCACACATATACGTTACAGCTTTATAATGATTATGTACAGGCTGATATCTATGTTGGCTTCCCAAGCTGAAAGTCCAACCTGAAAGTAGTTATTCACAAAGCATGATTGTGGTTGGCGTTTTAAATGTACTTGGAAGTCCTCATCATCTGAGGTAGATAAAGCTTGATAATAGCTTTGCTTGGATATAATTAAGTTAGCCAGAATTTCATCAATTGTAGAAACAGCCTTATAGTTTTCAGCAGACTTGTCAAAAAAAAAATTACTTTTTACTGGATTTAACTCACTATTAATGTAATTCTTCACCAAGCTTAGTATTTGATTTCGCCATTGTAACATAGATTCCTTTGTAGTTGGTGGCATTAAATGAGGTAATGGCTGACTAATAATAGTTTCTTCAGTAAAAAATTTCCCAAAATGAAATCGACAGTTATTATTCCTGTACTTGCGACAGGTTTTAGAATGCCTATGCAACTGGTATGTTTTCACAAGATCATATAGTTCTTTGTTTTCATTTTTCATAGGTAGTTCCACACTGATTTTAGACTCAATGTGGTCAATATAAACACTTGTATTATTATTGGTAAGATACGGTGCATCCTTTGTCCACAAAAAAGCATGTATATGAGGACTTCCGCAAACTTGAAATTCCACTCTAATAGCAAAGTATTTTGTTTGCCCAAGTGGACCATCTAAGATGATATCTTTAAAAAATGTTTCTACTCTATATTGAAAATGTCTGGCAACAAGCACAGGATTACTATTGAGCAATTTGCATCTTTTTTGGTAAGAAAGGCCATCTTAAATCTGCACATGACAAAGTTAAAAAAATGTAGGGGGTCCTAATTGTTTTACCATAGCTAAAACTTCCTGCATAAACTTCTTGCAATAGGCTTGAGTACCCTTAATTGAACTCATAAATTGAAAAGCTTTATCATCAGCAATTAACTGTCGCACTGTTTCCTTGAAATTTTGGCTAAGCATCCCTGCTGTTAAGTTGCCTGAATTGACTTTTTTCATGGCAATATTAATTTGATTTCTGAAATTTAATTGCTGTATCACTGAATTAGCAAAAAATATGTAATCCGATCTGATGCAAATAGTTGTGTATAGTTTAATAGGCATTGGTTGAAATATCTGGAGGGACTTAATGGTTTTTGTCTTTTAATTTTATAACCAAACTGACCAGTTGGAAAAAGATGAGGATGTGCAAGCTCTTCACAATTATCATCATCCAAAATTGACTGTGGACTTACTCCTTCACCAGGAGCTAAATTTATAATTTTATTATCAATATCATTACTAGTAGAATACTGAGACATCAAAGCTGTTTCATCAGCTGGAAGACCGTAATAATCCAATGGGTTGTTTGTTGTTTCTAATGTATTAGCTTCAACATTTGAGGCAGATTCATCATCATCAGATATTCTTTCTAACAAAATGGAAATTGGTTCATTAACATCATTTGGGAGATAATCAACTGAAAATTGTGGATCTGGAATTTCTGTATCATGGATATTTACAAGACCATTGGGAATGCTATCGGTATTAATCTCAATATCTTGATATAAAGTATTATGAGCTTTTAGGTAATTTAATATTCTATTGACAAATTCAGGACGTACATCCTCAAAGTAAACATGTCCTGTATACTCTAGTTTTCGTTTCAGTTGAACTAAGATAATTCCATTGCTATCTGGATGTCGAGGTAACATATTTGTCATATCTGCATAATCTACAGGTATATTACAAAGGGCACCCTTCAATTTAGGTGATTGCCCCTTAGGCATAATTGTAATTTTTTTAAATAATATACGTTTTGCTATAAGAAATCTTTCTAAATTTAGAATTTCCTTGAGTTCTTTAGGGAATTGAAAAATTTGCAGTGTATTTGACACAGTCTGACATGATACTTTTTTTTTCTTAAATTTTTTATCACATGTTAAACAGACATAATAAAGTCCGTTATATGAAGCTACTATATTGCAGTATCTTTCGATAGGGAAACTATAATTTTTATGTCCAAACTTTTTAACAGAATGATGATAAAGACATCTATTGCAGCAAACACAAACATAGAATGGGCCTTCCTTGATATGAGTTTTAAACTTTTTATGCAGACATTCTTTTTTCTTTTGATACATTTGTTTTTGTTGTTTTTTTCGGTATTTCAATTTCCCCCCCTCTTTTATAAACATAAGACATGGCTTTTTATGGGAATTTTCATCAAACAAAACTCTTAAAAATGGATAAGTTGATATCAAAGTGGCTTCTCCAGTATGTAGTTCTATTAAGTTAATAACAATAATCGAACCATTAACATTAATAAAATTTGGAAGGTCATCTATACAAAGAAAAGAGTGTGTGTTAAGAGACTTATAAAGTTTATCACCTTCAAGTAAGATGTTGTCTAAATCAAATTCTGTCCACGTGTAAACCTTTTTAATATGAGACCAAAATATTGAGTACAAGGAGTTGCAAGAACATTGACGGCCAGCAGGAACTTCCTTGATGATAACTGCCAAGCACAGCATATGATATATTAAATGAGGGCATTTGCAAATTAGTGTGTTATAGGTGTATTGTATAGATATACTGTGTAGATACACAACTGTTTCAATATTTACAATTTGTTTCAATAGTTGCGTGCCGGAATCTGTACGACTTTAGTTCAATAGCTGCGTACTGGAATCTGTACGACCATAATTCAATATTTACGTACTGGAAACTGTACGACTTTAGTTCAATAGCTGCGTACTGGAATCTGTACGACTATAATTCAATATTTGCGTTCTGGAAACTGTACGAATTCAGTTCAATATTTGCGTTCTGGAAACTGTACGACTTTAGTTAATATTTGCGTACTGGAAACTGTACGACTTAAGTTCAATAGCTGTGTACTGGAAACTGTACGATTATAATTCAATATTTGCGTACTGGAAACTGTACGACTTTAGTTCAATAGCTGCGTACTGGAAACTGTACGACTATAATTCAATATTTGCGTACTGGAAACTGTACGACTTTAGTTCAATAGCTGTGTACTGGAAACTGTACGACTTTAGTTCAATAGCTGCGTACTGCTACTGGAAACTGTCAACCGCTTATTATATGGTATGCTTATAATTAGTTTATGCTTATTTATTTCGAATAAAAAGGAACAAAATAGCTGATAACTGTACTGCAGTAATATAGCTTATGCTATAATATTTATTTTTCAGAAAAACAAATAAAATGCTGTAGGAAAATGAAAGATATTGTAAAAGTTATAATACACAAGCTGACATGTATTTCAAGCAAATAGTATATAGTAGTAGTAAGAAATTCTAGATTCAAATTCGACGACTCAAAAAAAAACAACTAAACAAGCATTCTATGCAGATTGAAAATAAACTTACCGAAAAGTGAGGAAAACTTGCACTGGTTTTGAATACAAGTGTAATTAATCGATTTTTGCAGTGTAAGTTAATCTTCTTGTTGAACTGAAGCACGAGGTTCTCGAAGACAAACCGCTGTGTACGTACTGGAGTGTAGCGCAAAGTATGATGATAAATGTGATTGCGGGAACGAGTCTAGCTTCACTAACCTTTCATAAGAACCGAACGAAAAAAAAACAATCGGCCTACTCAGCGAAGTCGCTGAGTAATAAATCAAAATATCACAACTATATTTTGTTAATCATGCGTTAGAGGAAACACTTCATGTTGTCACCAATTTCATATGCTCATCTAAAATAAGCGTTATGTAGTTATAGATTTTGTAACACGAAAAGTGAATCCAAATTATAGGTTAATTTTATATATCATAATGGCAGATGTGCATATGCAACTGAATGTATATAAAAACGTTGTGGTCGCCAGTTTGTCGTCTTTCATTTGTGATCTTACATCAACCTTTAAAATGTGAAAAAGGATCTTTCTGTACTAAAGATAACGCAAAGTTTCTATTGAAAATTTAAGTGAACACTTTGTTTAATAAACGTCTCACCTTGTGGTTATAGTTACAGGTTAGCGTCTCTTTTTGTGTCAATTTCTGAACTATTTTTTTAAGTCAAATAATTTAAAATATCCAATAGCAAAGGGACATCAAAAATACAAACTTCATGCTATGATAGGATTGAAAATTCCATTTTTTTTTCAGGAATTCTAAGCGCCAATTGGTGGCAAGTTGTTAGCTTGCAAAGTCAGGAGCATTTAAGGATTAAAAAATTAGAAAATGTAGATTGATGCAAAATTTCAAGGCTTGTAACTTTTGATGCTGAAATGCTCTCCAAGCCAAGCCAAGTTTTTTTAAATGTAACTGTCAAGATGGTTAAAAATTATTAAAGAGTTTATTTGGATCAAACATTCTAAAAAAGAATACAAGAAATAGTTGTCTTGAGTACCTATCCTTCCACCTCTGCAAAAGGAATTTTCCATCCGTTTCTGCTTCTATTTTATAAGAGACTGGTTTTTGTAGTTAATTAGTTATTTCAGGTACATAAACAAAATATTTTACAAACACGTTGCAATAAATTTTCATAATACTTGGTAAAAATCTTATCACGTCTATATATTCATGAAAAGTATACGTCAGTGGGCTTACATACCTTATTAAAGAAGGTAAAACTAAACTGTTTGCTTCTCCATTAAAATGAGGCAACGGTGATTTTGAATTAGGATTCATCACGTAAGATCACGCAAAAATCTACTTTATATTGATTTGAGAGGGAATAAAAACAAAGGAAGGACGAATTTTATTTTCGAAAAACTTTTTTATTCGTTTGAAAGATAATTTCCATTTGCTTGAATACATTTTCTGTGAAAGCCCTAACGACCATAGTTGGCTGCAGATTATTACATGCAGAGACTATTTCATATTGAAGTTCTCTCAAATTCTTTGGTTGCTGATTAACAGGTTTCGTCCAAATTTGCTGTATAAGAAATCTCCAGAGAAAACAGTAACACACAGCAAGATCTGGAGATGATGGTGGCCAAGGCCAATCACCTATTTTTTCTTAAGAAAATGACATTTTTTAAAAGTAGATATAAAATGTTTTGCTTCATAACTTTTTAAGAAATTTAACATATGATATATCAAAATCGAAGTTAATCTTTCGTCTTTCAGGTATAAAAAATCTCTATATGTATAACAGAGTGTTTTTTCCAAAATATCAGTTCAAACGTATACACTTTTTTTGGCGCACCCGGTATTACAGTAGCGTTAGCGTGACTTCAGTTTATTTTATGATCACGGGGAAATCATTGCAGGTTGGCACACGGGAAAGGCGAATTTGACACATCTTTTTCGAAGTTAAACTCAGTAAAAATTTTTACACGGGTTACTAGTCTATATAAATTAATTTGCGTTCTGTGTGACACTTTTAACAAATTTCTATGGTGTCGCAACAAAATCTTATGACTAATAAAGAGAATGATTCAATTGTCTTGGAAACGCAAAGACGACTTTTCTTTTAAAACGTTTACCAATGATCACAATTACGGATGATTTATTCTTTGCTTCTATGCTTTAATAAGAATTTGTCCTTGATATTTAGTTAAGGTGACTTTCGTTCAATGAATCTCTCAAAAGGTAATGGGCATGTAATACTTTATTTGTTATTCGGCTCTTAATAATTTGCGTTTCTGATCTCAATGGGACATGGATCGGCTATTACCTTATTACACAAAATGTACACTGTGATGTTATTAACGCGGATGGCTTGGATTCGCGTTAATAAAAACCACCCTTAATTTCTGTCCCGTCTTAATTTCCCCGGTGTTAATTTTTGGTGTGTGTTAAAAAAACTCGCTTTTTTAAATTCCATTTTTGGGAAAATCACCGAGGTGAAGTAACAAATGAATGACAAATGAACTGACATCAAATATCTATTAAAATAATAATTAAAATACTAATAATAGACAAATAAAAAAAGAACAGTATAATTTTAGCCAATAATTTGAAGGTCGTCTTCGTCGTAATTGCTTTCGCTCGCTTCAATTAGATCTCCCGGTTCCTCATCATCGCTGTAATCTTCTTCGACTTCGTGAACCCCGAGCTCGTTTATAATCTCCTTGGAATCATCCACGTAATATCCATCCATAGGATATTTTACTTCCTCAACTTTGGATTTATATATAGAAAGTTTTTCAACATCAGGCCAAACAACTTTGACTTTGATTCGTATCTCCAGCCCACCTTGTACCAAAGGAGATGGTCTTGATTTTGTATCTTCTACGGTAGCTTCGAATTTCGCTCCTTCTTGTATGGCAAACCATGTGTACCTAGAAAGCTCTCTAGGAACATGGCCAACAGTTATGGGTCCAATATGACCTTTTAACGGGGTTCTACCAGCTACTGCAAATCTGTCGTGTTTGTTATTATATTCGCGTTTGAAAATTATATTTTGTCCCTTATACGGAACCCAATTCACAGTATTTGAGTACACATGGAATCCTCTTAGTGCAGTGAAAAACTGAAATTTATCAGCCATTTCATTAATCAATGCAATGCGACCTTGTACCTCGATCAATATCAGCAATACCCTACAGCATGGTAAAATACAATGATGAAAGAAAAGAGTTTCAGTGGAAATTTCCTTGTTTTATTTTGTAGAAAAACAAAACGAAGGAGAGCAATTTGTACTCACGAAATCGAATGTTTTTTGCTACAAACGTAACATGAACGAATGTTTTTTCTGCTAACGTAACACTGTTATATTATCATTATTCAGTTTGCATGTCTCTGTAATCAAGGAAGATGTCACTCCTCAATTACTTCCAGCGTCAGAAAAATTCGAAGGATGGAAAGAAGTTATCCGAAGTATGTGAATCTTTAACGGTGAATCTACCGGAAAACATTACAGTAAAAGAAGTACAAAATGTTCAAAGTACTTTGAATGTGACTGTAAACAAAAAACGCTCTGCTTATGGTGAGAAAGAAAAACAAGAAATAGCTAAATATGCATTGACGCATGGAAACGCAGCCGCAGTTAGAAAGTTCCGGAAAAGTTTTCCAAACTTAAATGAAAGTACAGTCCGACCTTGGGTTAAGAGATACAGAGAAAGTTTGAAAGAAAAGGAAAAATCAAACGGTGAAACCGCTCTAACGATTGGGCATAAACGGGGCAGACCCCTATTACTGGATGTTGAGCTTGATACAAAGCTACGATCGATGATAACATCCCTCCGAACAGCTGGGGCAGGGATAAATCAACATGTTGTCCGAGGAGTATTGATGGGGTTAGTGCAAGCCAGTTCTGAAAAGTTTGGTAGATATATCAACTTTGAAGTAACTCGATCTTGGACAAGGTCACTGTATCAACGCATGAAATTTTCACGCCGGGCAGCTACCACTTCAAGACCAGTTATAACACGTTCTTTGTGGAATGAAATCAAGACGCAGTTCCTTCACGAAATTTTACAGAAAGTGTTGCTTCATAATATCCCAGATGAGCTGATAATAAATGCCGACCAAACCCCGTCAAAATTTGTCGCAACCGATAGTATAACCATGGCAGCTAAGGGAGAGAAGCACATTTGTAAAGCTTGTTCTACCGACAAGAGAAGCATAACCAAGACGGTTTGCGAGTCATATGATGGAACATATTTACCATTTCAACTAATCTACACAGGGAAAACAGAAAGATCGCTCCCGCATTATGATTTTCCTGCTGGTTTCTGCTTATCCTTCAACGAAAAACATTGGAGCAATGAAAAGGAGACTATTTCTCTTATCGAGAAGGTGCTGGTTCCATACATTAAAAAGGTGAAAGAAGTAAAAGGTCTATCAAGTGACCAAAACAGCCTTCTCATATGGGATGCTTTTAAAGCCCAATCCACCCCTAAAGTTTTGGATCTTCTTTCTAGTTACGGTATTCAAACTGTTATGGTACCAAAAAACATGACGCATTTGTTACAACCTTTAGATCTGACCACAAATGGAAGTTTGAAAAAGTTTGAGAAAAAAGCATTTAGTGAATACTTTACCTCTTCGATAATGGAAGCTCTCAAATTAGATCCTGATCGTGACGTAACCACTATAAAAGTTGACCTACGTCTGTCAACATTAAAGCCACATCACGCCAAGATAATGACAGATGTTTATCGATACCTCAAGTCTCCAAAGGGACAAGATATCATCAAAAATGGGTGGAAAGCAGCTGGAATTACGGATACTGTTAATCAAACTCGAGCTGAACGTGTTATTAGTGTAAATTTAAGTCCGTTTTGTTAATGTTAGTGATGAAAAAAAAAGTTTCAATCATTTCTCTTTCATTCTTTTTTTTTTTTTTTTTTTTTTTTTTGTACAATTCCTCCGCGTTAAATACTGCACACTTTAAGACACATGGGTCTCGATCTGCGTTGATTTCTACACATTTACAATTTTACCTCCAGGATCCGCGTTAATTAATGACCGCGTTAGTTTCTGGCGCAAAAAAAACATGTAGTGTACATTTTGTGTAATAAGGTAACCGTAGAGGAAACAAGAGCCAGATGGCGCAAAACGGTAGCAGCAAATTTGTTTCTAAAGAATTACAAGAGTTCCTTAAATCTCGTTTTCATTAAATATCTCACTGGTGGAAAACAGGCATAAACGATAAAGTTAGTAATGATATGTTTAAAATGACTAGTAAGTGTAAATAGAGTCTAATCATTAAACAGCAGAAGTTAATTAATTAAAAACAAAAGAATTATACATGTGTGAGCTGTGCAACGTTGTTTTTGTATAGAAAGTTTTTTACAAGAACTTTTGTAGAAAAAAATGCACGTCGACAAAAACAAGATATGTTTGTAATTATAATTTCACGAAACCAAAAATGAATTCCAACAAATAATTCCCTTCCTTAAACTAGATCTTAATGCACAAAGCAGTGTAGTAGCTAACAAACGAGGTGCTATAGGAAGGTTTGAACTGATAACAAGAAAAACAACATATATCAAATTTCAAGTATCAAAGTATTTTCAGTTAGCATAAGTAACTATAAGTCCCAATTTTATGTAAACCTATTTGATCATAATTCATTATTTCTTGAATTGAGTTAGAAAGTATTAAAGAAAACGCGCTTTTAAATTTTTGATATATGCAAAACATTCAAAAATTCGAAGGCTGTGTTCGTTCACTAGACTTTATATGGCGTTATTAGTAGAGTCTGGCAGACTCTACATCGTAGACTAAACTGCCATTTCGGCCGGAGGAGGAGAGGGAGGAGGAGGAGGAGGAGTAGTCCACGGGTGTTTTAATACGGTATTCGCTATCGCTGCTACCGTAATAATCTGTATCAATGATCTTCTCCGGTTATCATTCATTCGACGTCTTACCTATGCAATAGTGCTAACGTATATTTTGCAAAACATGGTATAGTGGACTCTCGATATAACGAACCCCCGATATAGCGAACATCTCGATATAACGAACCAAAGTCCATTCCCCTTGGATTTTGCCTTAAAAACCTCTTATAAATCCTTTCTATATAACGAACCCCTGATATAGCAAAATTTCGATTTAACGAACCAAATTTTTCGTTGTTCAAACCCAAAAACCTCGATATAACGAACTCAAAGTAATAAATGCTACAAAAAATAACAAAAACAATTTTTGCATCGTGCAAATTGAACTTTATGATTCAAAATAAATCAAACGCATTCAATGCAGATCTAAACATAAACAAAGCTACAATCTGTAAGGCAAACCAAAATCTGTAAGTGTATACAAAAAGGGTAAATATCCCCATAACAGATAAGTATAAAAACCTGCAGAAAATTGCAGATAGCAAAAGTACAAACAAGAATGTTGTAAAGAAAAATACTGTTTCGACTTAGATAGAAAAACAAGAGGAAAATCACAGAAGCTTACGAACCAGGCCAAGTAAATTTAAACACACACAAAAGTGAAGAAGAGCAACAATAAAGATCTTGATGAAGCTGTTTTTCTATGATTCAAAAAGTGCGCTCGAACAATATCCCTGTGAACGGGATCATTATCAATGAAAAACGATCTCATTTTCCAAGAGCCTCGATCTACCTGATTTTAAGGCCTCCGATGGCTGTCTAGGCAAATGGAAGCAAAGACATATTGTAACTTTCAAAGTTACAATATGTTTTCGAATATTATTATTATTATATATTTATTATTTTACTTTTGAACAGGATACAAAGATTCCAACTGTCCCGAATTCAGGTACCCTGTCCCGAAGTCCCGAAATACCGTTATTTTGTCCCGAATTAAAGTTAAAGTTCTCCATTTTTATTTTTCGTTGTCTAGAAATTAAAACCGGTAAAAAAATTACCAAGATTTCTAGTACTCCTCTACATCTATCGTATAAAATACGAAAAATAACTTTGTACTCCACAAATTCTACCATTTTTTATGTTTTTCATGTCACAGAATATAGAATTCCGTTTTGTTATTACTTTCAGCAACCTCATCCCTAGTCCCCTTTCGTCTCTTCTGAAAGTTAACACAAAGGGGAAACTCCGGTGGTTAACACATATACGACACTGTCCCGAATTTGACAAGTAACAGGTTGGAATGTATGGGGATACTAGCTGAAAAAACGAATTCAAAGCATTTTTGTTCGAAAGGTATACGAGATTTATATGATTTAGGCAAAATTTTCAGATTTTTTCACACCTTTCGATGTAACGAACTCTCGATATAACGAACTTTTTTCATTTCCCCTTGAAGGTTCGTTATATCGAGAGTTCACTGTGTTATCACTGGCAATTTAAATTTAAGAAAAACATGAAGATTAGAATAGAAAACAAATTCAAAATTAGACTACATTCCAATGTCCAACTTTGATAGTTTTTGTTATTTAATATGCCTAAGTTTTCCCAGCCGGCACAAGACGTTTTGAAGACGTCTTTAATTCGTCTTAATCAGGCCTTCATAAGACGTATCTTGATGATGCGCATTTAAAACGCCCATAATGCGTCTTATGAAGACGTCTTAGAATCAGACGTTTTGAAGACGTCTTATTATCGTTTTCGCATTGCCGTCGAATTCATGTTTTAAACGAGGACTTGGAAAGACGTTTTTAATGCGTATTTAAGACGTCCTTGAATTTGGACTTCGTGCGTGGCAGGAAGAAATGCCGGGGGTAAATATTAATAGTGTATTCGTAAATATTGATATAAAAGTTTCAAACTTGTCAGGTTTTTTTTAATTTTACAAAAACAACTATTATATCTTTTTTTAAGTAGCAAAAAAAATTTACATTTCTATGGTAAAAAGCTTTGAAACATTTTCGAAATATTTCTGGAAGTTGTGATTTCTCATTTCATAAATCAGGACTTCGCTGATAAATCGGTAAGTGTTTTTTACTTTTTAAATATAATTTTAAATATATAAATCTATATAATTTTGTTACTTGAGATTAAGTCAATGTTTATGTTAGTTTGAGGACGTGCGTAGTCAGTAGTGGAAGATTTATGCTTGATTTCTAAAGATTTCTAGTAATATTTCAAGTTTTGAGTTTTGTTGTTTAACTTTATATTAGCAACTTACTGACTTTCCTGTTTCATTCCCTGAGAGACTTTTTCTGTTTTAATTTGCTTTGTCGTTGGTTTATAATGTAGTAGTAGAAGTGTAGTAATGTAATGAAGTGATCTGTGGATGGCTGATAGATGATGACTGCGATGTTTTTGCTTGTAGTTACTTCAGAATATTGACATGATTAAAAGTGATGCTAGCAGTATAATATAGTACCATGAAATTATGGAATCCTTTTTGAGGGGGAAAATCATAACAAGTTATAGTTTCTAGTAAATTAATCAGTAATTCATCACAAATTTATCTGTAGTAATCATTTCTGATTAATAACTCACTACCAATAAGTAGAAACCATCCACAATGACATTGTAAAAATTTTAGAACAAATTTTCGAACGCATGAAATATTTTTTTCCATTCAGAACTTTGAAAGATGAATTTCTTAAAATGATGGTTGTTTTACTATGATGGATGCAAAGTTTAGTTTAGACATTTAAAGTTTAGACATTTCACTTTGATTAAGAACTCTAGATTATTTTATTTTACCCAATAACGAGCACAATAACGAGTTTTTGGAAAAGTATGTCTGTCAAATTTGTTTTTATATTCAAGATAAAGATATAATACATCAGTATCAATGTTATTTTTGTGTTTCTTGCACTGATATTTAATTTTTGTGCTTGTTAAGAGTTGTCATATACACTTTGATGATGTTTCGAAATGTCTATGGAGTTTAATGATAGACATGAATGTTTTGCCTGTTTTTCAGGTTTCAGTTAATCCAAGTAAATAGATCAGATTTCCAGTACGCTGTTAATTTAATGCTGAAATGGTAATTAACTTCTTTAATTTAATTTTCATGCTTTTCTATGCTTGTTGCACACATTACTTTATTGTATGTATCCTTTCTGCATTCTTTTTGTTCTGTTCTGCTAAAAGTGTTTGTCATTCTTTATTTAGATTATTTTCCACCCAAGTTGCTTATTGTTCTCTTAACATGATAACAAAAAAAGTGAGAAGAAAAGGTTATATCAAGTTACTGGTATGTGTCCTGTTTACTCTAGATGTTTTCATTGTTGTGACTGTTATAACCTCATTAAATAGGGTTTTTGTATTTTAGACTACTGTCAAAAAAACTGAGGAGGAGGAAATACACAAAATCATGCGATAAACTAAAAACTGATCTTGTTTCACTGAAGAAAAACATGACAACAGCTGCTCCTGCTAATTGAAAAATCGCCATTTTTATTTGCATGTCTTTTTGGTTGCTTTTCAAAGAGTTTCTGTTATTCTGAGTTTTAGTTGCAGTAAAATCAAACAAGAAACAGTTCCAACCCATGACAATTTCTAAAATTTGAACATTACTTCGATTTAGCTAACCATTTTTCAAGAGTCGTTTTTATACCTTTATATTTTATGAAAGACTATACTTACGTTTTACGGAATATATTTGCATTGAAAAAAACTTAAAAGTAGGGACAGATCTACGTATTCAAAGAAATCAGTCGCGAAGCGCAGCAATTTGTTGGTGAGAGGAGCTTTTCAAAGGATTTAGGGAGTAAAAATAAGCACAGGATAAGTGCTATAACTAACCAACCATCAGCATTTGTAAAGGTAATTTATACAGACATTTCAAATTTCTGACAAATGTTCTATAAGAACGCAGTGGGGAAGAGCCAAAAAATACTAATAATGGTTCAGTTTGACAAATAATGCTTTTTTCTCAGATTGAATCGCTGTTCTTTCTTCATGCTGCAGACAATGAAAGCACCCACGAAAAGTTAGGAAGTGATCATTCTTCCATACCAGAAACTAATCAAACTTCAAATTTTCATTAGAGAAATACAAGTCAATTTCAAAGATTATCTATAAGCAATGTATAGACAAGAAAAAGTGATCAGCCTCAGAAGTGACTCCAGTCAGAAATTATGTATTATGAAATTATGTCAATGCGTCAAAATCAAGATGGAAGAAACTCGATAGCCTGATTATTATCGTTCCCCGAAGTTCAACATCTTCCTGCTGAACTGTTTTTCATTGCATTACACTTAAACGGCGGATTCTAAGGCAACAACGAGTACAATTACATACGCGTTATGTAGTATTAGGTGGAGGCCTTCTTTTAGATCCCTAATTTCTGACTAGCTTCATAACTTTGGCTACATCACCCCCACCCATCACCACCCACTTCTCCATCTTTTTCTCTTCTTAATTTTAATTTTCTGCTTTTTTTAATCTTTTCTGAAACTTTAATAATTTCATGAACATAAAGTTTCATCTTATGCTAAACTGTTACAAAAGCTTCCTGCTTACGGCATCAGAGATATCGAATTTCAGTGGTTTCGTAGTTACCTATTCAACACAAGACAGTTTGTTACATACAACGGTGAAACATCAATTGAACAAACGATCAGTAGTGGTGTTCCGCAAGGTTCAATCTTGGGACTGTCATTGTTCATCATTTTTGTCAATGACCTAGTCGACGTCGTGAAATATACTAAAGTAATCAAGTATGCCGACGACACAGTACTGTACACAGCTGACATCCTCATCATCAAACAAAACTAGCAGCTTGGTTTACTGAAATTGAGCTTGTGTTAAATTTTAAAAAAGGAAAAACTGAATGCATGCTTTTTGGTACTGCGAAACGATTGGCAAACGTTCCCAGATCGCTATAGCTGTCGTACAAGGACAACCATATAAACGTCACTACATCCTACAGATACCTTAGAGTTGAATTAGATCCCACCCTCACATTCAGCAATCACCTCGACAGATCCTATAAGAAAGCATCCTCTCGTTTAAAAATCCTGGCAAAACTCCGCCATCTGCTCACATCAGAAGGAGCGGCTGCAATCTATAACACCATGGTATTGCCCATCATCACCTACTGCAGTCTGGCCATGCTTCATTCTACCCCAACTCTGTAAAAAAAATTTAACGTTCGACAGCCGTGCCAAAAGTATAGTCGGAAAGCCTGTAACCTCATTTAAATGCCGTCGTGCCTTCATATTATTATTTATTTATTATTTATTTATTTATTTGGGATTGTTTTACGTGGCTAGCCTCACTCAGTTGCTATTGCATCTGCTTTCCAGGAGAGGCCACGGCTTAGGTTGGAGGTTGGAGGCTCATTAGACAGTCACTGGACCAGAATACCTGTGAGAATTTTCATGAATATTTCACGTCAGTAAAACATACTATTGGGACTACAATCCCCCTCAAAGTATTTGGGAAAACCCCTTCCCACTGATCTCAATGTTGTATGAAGTGCAGCTGAGCCCTCAACTGCTTTTTTCACCCCAGATTCTGTTATCTCTCAACAAAAGCAGCATTAAATTTCCCAATATATTTCGTGGAGGGTTGTAGAAACGTGGGTTTTTCAATAAAACCTCCAAAAGTAAGGACTGAATTTGCCAGGAAGTCAGCTTTCTTTATGGGATCAAAAATATTTCATGATCTCCTCGCTGATATTCGCAAAACAAAATCTTATAGGAGGTTGAATGACCATTTTGTGTGAACTATAACAAAAAACCAAGTTTCTTTTTTTGTATATGTGTGTCTTTTCTTATTTCTATCTTTGTCAGTGCGTGTGTCGAACAATTTTTCTCACAACTATCATTCCAGTATACCGGTGTATTGGTTTCGTATACTTGCTTTCTTTTGTGATTTAAAGGCCCTACTTTTTTGGGTTTTATTTAAACAGGACTCGTATTGATAAAAGCATTTATTTGTTGAAATGATAATCCTGTGAATAAATATTCGTTTAAAAAAAAAAGAAAAAATAATAAAAAAATAATAAAATTCATAAATTTTAACACAAAAGAGTAGTCTTTGATTTACGTATGTATCTACAGAAACAGAAAATACTTTACAAAAGGTTTAAATAACTTTCCATAACGTGTTAATAATGGCCAAAAATAAGAAGACTTCACACAGAAGCAAATAAAACAGCTTTAGCCTTACAAATAAATACACGTTTAAATGTTTTTCCAATCAGTTACACCGGAGGGCAAAGCCAGTTAAGTTCTCCTTGCCAATTTTGAGTTAATGCCTTTATTCCTGAAGTGCCAGGAAAAAGAAATTTTAAATTTAGCAATAATCTTTTCTTTTTCAAATCATCAGAGTATCTATTGCACGTTAGTCTATCGCATGACTTTCAATAAAATTGGAAGTTTCGTTGTCGCGGGACCAATTAATTGCATCTACAGATTTTGATAATTCGTCAGTTCTTTTGTTTTCTTCAAGAACATGTCCATTTCGTGAGTAAATAATTGCGCAAGAGGCCCCAATGCAATAGACATTGAAATTAACCGTCCTGCTATCCTTGAAGATTTTGGATGTACATTATGTCTCTCGTTAAAAAACCTGTTTAAAGATTGGCATCTGCAGCTATACCATCATCAATGTAGAACACGCAAAGGACACCTAGTCCTCTCAATGTCTTGGTAAACGGTCTGTTAGATGAATTAAACACAATATTACAAAAACGAGAGGAAATCTTCGGAACTCTTTCTGATATTATTCGAGATTTAACTTTAGAGCCCTTTTGAACAAGGAGAGAGGAAATAACATCGACCTCAAATTGTGCTTGATTAAACGGGAATATATTGCACGTCAATATTTTAGAACTGTAGAATCCTCAATACAACACGTCAGGAAATATATTAACCAGGAATTACGACTATGCTGTGAACATTTACAGAACGATACGAGCGACTGGGGGAATTCACCTATCAAAGCGTGTTACACCGTTGCTTGTTAAAGATAAAAAATAACCGTCCAAAAATGATGTCCAATGGCAATTTAAAGAACGTTTCAGACGCCATATTGTCAGTTCATGTACAGATTTAAGTTTGAATAGTCGAAAGTATGGAAGATTGAAAAATAATAGAGGCCTCCGGCAATGGCAATAAATTTCTTTGCTATTTTCACAACTGTAACTAATGTAGAAAACTATTATAAACGGTTACAAATGCTTATATTAACTAATATATTTTTAAAAACAATTTCGAGTGTTTTGTCGATACTTTCTTTAATAATTTTTAAACACAAAAAAAACACCAATAAGAAAACAAATCTGATAGCTTATAATTAATCAATAATTACAACTGCATAAAAGATTAGCAGTCATTTAAAGGCAAACATTTGCTTGATAACAATGTTTCAAAGCTTTGTTTGCTCTTTTCAATTATAAAATAGTACAAGCCAGTACTTTAATACGGTTAACGGACAGATTAGTCTACTTTGTAAAAGACTTCCAACTCCGACAAACGACCATTATATTTCCCTGTAAATGCATATCTGGTCATTGTCGTATCTAATGATTCAATGTTGCCGATGTAATATTCTCTTCGCTGTAGACGCAAAAGGTTGTTACCATAACAAGGACCGTAAGAATTGTCGTAGCAGAGTGCAGCTGTTATGTCTTTTAAGGAAATCTTTGCAGCACCGTCTCTGAATTTAAACAGGAAAGCGTGTTGACTGCTTTGACTTGAGTACCCCCCTATATTGGAAATTAATTGACAATATCAGATAAATAAATAAAAAGATGCTGCTATGTCATCATTTTTATAGTTTGTATAATGAAATTGCCTTTGAGAAAGACTTTAGTGACTACTAAGTTGAATTAGGTAGCAAATCATGTTTCTAAAAAATAAAGAAATTCAGTGGGGTTTTTGCACTTCATTATCAGATGTTATCTGGTGTTTCCATGATGCTAGTTGTGAAGACATTGTAAAGTTAGTTAGAGAGTTTGGCATAAATACGATTGTAATAAAATCATTGCGACGCCAATCATTATAAAGACAGCTATTCAGCTTACTATTGATCATGCATGCAATGTATTTTGTAGGCACGGCATGTTCCTGCTAAGATGCACTCTGGTCAATTTAAAGAAAAATTGGATTCTCCTGTCACGAAGTTCGGTGCATACAACCTTCCCTACCGACTTTTTTAAACACTATTTCAACTCATGTTTTTAAACACCTACTCATTGAATAATTATTTTAAGGAATTTTAAACTTACTTTCCCAAGGGATGTCACTGTATCCTCCAAAAATGCCTTTCGCAGAATATCGACCATACGTTGATGTTGATGATAAAAATATAGATATTGTATTTTTTTTCCCATCGCACTGTCTATGAAACTTTGATGAAGACCAATCCTCTCTGGTGCCTTTATAGCATAACTCATATTTTCCTAAAGAATTTTCTTCTTTCAACCATGTACCAATTTGATCTTGTTGTTCATTCGAAAGAGAGCTCGATTGCACTGAAATAAAGTTAAGTGGTTTAAATGTAAATTTATGAAAAAGTCAGCCCTAATTTCATGTATCAAACGTCAGCAAATAAGAGCTCTTGATGCAATATCTTTGATGTTAAAAAAACAAAACAAACTAAATTTTTCGCTAAAAATCAAAGAAGCAAGACAATAACAAAGGTTTTCAATAGTGAAAAAGTAATAAATTTAATTAATTGCATTTGTAAAATATATTTTTATATATTTGTGTATTAAGGTCAAATACAGAAACTTGGGATAACTTTCCAGATAGTACATCTTGAAACGAATAAGTAGTAAGCGAATAAAAATTATCAAGTGCAAAACGATTAAAGAATCTTACGTGAAAAAATTGTTACGCTAAACATAGCTTGTATTTTTTCATGGCCTTCAGTAATTTCGCAACTGTAAAATCCTGATGTTGCTATTTCAGCAGATACATTGATAGAGGTATTTGATCGTTGAACTGTAGATGCAATATTCTTGTTTGGTAATTTCATTATTCTTCCATTCATATGTTGAGGTGATCCAGTGGCTGAACATAAAACTTTTGAAGATTTGACTTCCATTATGAATAATGGTGGCTTTGATTTGAACCCTAATGGCCTAGATTTAAGTTGTATGCTTGCCTCCGATCTGCCTAAAAAGTTATGAATAAATTATGCAATTTTTGAAAGCATACATTTTCAGGATAGTGCTGGCGATTTAAAATATTTTAGTTAATAACTACGTAAAATGTTAGAACTTTTAAATAACGGACAAAACCCCTAAAGTTTTAGTCACACTTTTTATTGAGACTATCTTCTGCTTAAAGATCTAAAATCAAAGGATTACACATTACGTGCAGTATATTGTGGAATAAATAACAATAATTGCACAGTTTTTAAAGTTCTTAATATGATGTCTGAAAACGTCATGCACTATTTTGGCGGAATGAAAGAATTAGGTTTATATAGCTCATAAGCGTGTTCCGACATGAATTGCCAATTTTGTCTGTCATATTGTTATTTATTTCTCTATTTCTATTTGAACTTGCAAAATCACGTTCTGTATCATAAATTTTCTACACATTAATGATTCTGTTACATGGAATTCGTTGGGTCATTGCTAAATAAATTTTAATTAAAACATAGCTGTTTAAAATTTTACCATAGCATCGTACAACATATGATTGATAATTTTTACACGTGTATTACCTATTACCTATATGTCAAATTACCTTAGACAAATTGTGTTTTACAAGAGGAAAACTGCCTTTACAAACTTATTAAATCACTTTTAAAAAAAACTTTACTCGAAGAAAAGTTGCAATAAAGATAAGTAAATTTAGCAAGTAGCAAACCTAGATAGTTTTCAGCGATGCAGATATAATATCCTTCATCCTCTACACGAAGACCCTGTATAGTCAAAATATTGTTCCTAATTTGTGAACGTCCATATGGTAACTGTCCATATCCTCTTTTCCATGCAATATTCGCTGGTGGATATGAAATGACTTTACACTCAGGGAATGTAAAGTCAGAGCCAGCGTTAGCTATCATTGGTCCATGGACCAGATCTATGATAGGAGTAACTAAAATCAAAATGAAATGAAAATGTTAAATTCACTAATAACAGGGAGGCACATGAGTGAGACAAAATAGTAGTTTGGTGAAAAGCAACCATGATAATAACAAATAAATTGAAAATGAAATGAATTTTAAGCGATTTTTTAAAAATCGCATGCTACGGCTTGCCTGATGAAGTATTTTATTAGGAGTCTAAGAGATTTAAGTTTGTAGTAACTAAACTGTATTTTCCTTGAAAACATTGACTTTTGAAAAAAATATAAAGGAAAGAGGTTTAAGTGTTCTGTAAACATACCATGTACACTGAGTTCACCAGTGGCATCAGCTTTCCCTAATATACTTTCCGCAATGCAACTGACATTTCCACGGTCAGCCCATGTCACATTTTTGATTTCCAAAAATGAGGTCATCAACGAATTTTCTTTATCAATGATATGTGATATGTTGAATTCACTTTTGGTTGACTTGATCCATTTCACTGTAGGTATAGGATTGCCAAGAAATTGACATTCAAATGTAACATTATCGGTCTGATTGACAACTTGACGAAGACGATGATTCTTTAAAATTGGAAAGTAAAGCCCTAATCCAGGTGGACCCGGTGGACCTCGTGGACCCCTTGGAGCATATGATTGGTTTTGATCTTCTTTAACTATCGGACACTGTTTGACATACTTACAAATCTTTTTTATGGGGAGATTGATAAATACTTTTGTGAACACTTTCTCAATTTCATCGTGTATTGATTGGTTGGTCACTGATTGAATAAACTCTGTTAATTCTTTCAGATTTCCTGGAAAATATTCCACATCACGACGACTTCTTGTATGCTCAACAAGGCATTTTCCTAAAAAGAAAGTTAAAGTAAATTCAATTTTCGATATTCGTTCAATGTATCGCAAGAGATACCAAAAATCTTGTACTTACCTTGTAATTCTTTGAGCTGTTTTTTCACATCAACAAAATTAATGACGGAGAAAATACTTATTAAAGTTAAAATTGTGCAAACGATGACTTGAAAAGTCGATGCCATTTCTTGCTAGAACAACAGCGTTCTTATCTGTTTCAATGAAACTTCTGATATTTGATTTTATTGACAGGTCTGTTTATTTAAGACAAAACCGATTGTTTTAATGTTTTTAGATATGAGTGCTATTTGACATTCAAAAGAACTTGGATTTGTGTGTTCTATATTCACTATCAGAACAACACTAATATATAAGCGAAACCAGCGGTCAGAAGTAGAATTTCACCGGAAAGAAACATGGCAATATCGATAACCAAAAATTCTTAAATGAAGAAATATGACAGTCAGAAATGGCCGTTCGTCAGTTTGTTCGGGAAATTTACGTTTATAGAGTACAGAATAAATCATCATAAAGCAACCGATTACAGAAGAAAACAGAGCAGTGGTACCACAGAAAAAAAGAAGTTTTTTTGAAATAGTTTCCCTACTTTAGGGGCTGTCCACATGGCAAATGATCCAGAGGCGTAGCCAGAGGTCAGCCAAAATTTGTGGAGGAGAGTTAAGTCATTTAGGATAGAAAAGGAAAGCGCGCAAGTAACCTAATCGACACTTAAGACTGAAAAGAAATATCATAATGTTGAACTCCTCCAGGTTTTTTTGAATGACCCTAACTACGCCTCTGTGATCAGCCACTCGAAGCGCGATGGACTCAGTTCACAGACCTGATTCCATCTTGCATCTTCATTGTGGTAAAAAAAACATTCCATTTTGCGTCACTCCATAGATAAATGCAGACAACTCAAGTGATAAGATAATAAAACATTGGTGTCGCGCAAAAAGTCATATCTGGCATATTTACGTTCAATTACGTAATTACATTACGCATCATTTATACCCTAACCGGATGGTTTTGTTTTTTTTTTCAGAAATCACAATGAGTACATCAGTCTATTATACGATTTATTAAATAGCGCCATAGGTATTGCATTTTCTACAAACTACCACTCCTGCCCTTTATTGAAAATCTCCAGAACTGTACGAAGCACGTATCGGAAAGGGGTGCTAATTAAAAGGCGGTGAGCAGGACGTTTATTGCATTCATGACCAAGTATGTTCCAGTAAGACATTTTTAAACAAACTTCACAGGCTAAACCTTTAAAATTGATCATCATTTCAGTTTTACCAAATTTGATCCTCTCAAAGCTTTCAGTATATTTTGTCTTTGTTGATTAAACTCTGTTGAGAAACGATCCACATACCTAAAATAACATGGCCACTTATCAATTTATGGAAGGAAAATTGAACATTTATTTGAAAATACGGAAGTGATATTTGCTTGTTATGTAAATGGATAAATTTCAAACTTCTACGTAGCTATATTACACCTTGTGGCGTAAATTTTGGCGTTAATATTCCAGCATTCAAGGACGCTCTTTCAAATTATTTTCTTACTATTAGAACCACACCGTAAACCTTTTAATAGTACTTTCCGTATGCAACACAAACGATACGACAAAAACACTACTTCAATAACAGTTACTATAACTGGTACGTGCATAGTAAATGCTTATGTTAAAACCATGCATAAAGTATCTGCACAAAGGGTGTAACACAGCCATTTCATTACACAGCGTTCTGAAACCGCTATTCAATATTTTCATATGCTAGGATAAAGATTTATTTCAAACATTGAAAATTTAACACTACACTGAATACATCGTAATTAATTCAAATCGCGGATACGCGAGGTGTTTGGAATGCAAACCGATCGTCGTCGTCGTGAAGCCAAAAAATGTATACTTCGTGCATACGTTTACATGAAATCAACACAAAAATTCGTACCGTGCACGTCTTCGAGGTGCCAGCGTAGTAACCCACTTTAGATTTCAAAGTTTCTTGGATTTAAAAGAAATTAAAGATGAAAAGGATCGTAAAGAAGTTCTCAATATTTTGTGAACAGAGTGAAAGAGATAAGCTTTTGTTATATTTTTATTCTTGCTTTCGTTTTCTTTTATAAATGTCTGAGTGTTTGTTTCGTACACGTGTTGGTTGTATTGCTTTTTAAGCCCTCCTGGATTAACACAGCTCAGCTCAATGTCCTTCTCAGCTCCAACATCGAGAATGTCTGTCTACTGCATCACTTATATTTGATGTTTCTCTAGCTATTTAAATGAATTTGTATGCCATCATTTGATTGGTTAGCCCGCAGTATAATTTATACTTTTTGTTTTAATTAACCTTTTATCGATGATATTAGTTTTTAACTTTTACTAATTAGCTACTACGAACAGCCTTCCTTCTCACCATGCACCATGGCAACTACAAATTCAAAACATTGCACAATCTGCATTTAACACATATTTCTGCTTTCAGTTATATATTCATGGTGCAGATTTGTGTAAGTTTCGATCATGTATTGTTCGTGATCGTTAACTTTTTATGTTTACAATGTAGGAATTAGGGAGATCTATACATACATATATCAAATGTTTAAAGCATATGATTTACGTAATTCATAATCACTCTTATATCTGAAAGATCAGAATTAATATTATTTTAATATTAATATTATTCGTCCCCAAAGAAATAATGTTTTAGGTCTTTCAGATGAATTTTACGTCATTATATACATTACACCATTAGTTCATATGTATACAAAGTTTCACAATGCCGTGGAGTGTATATGATATTAGATTAATGTCATAAATAATTCAATCTTTTTTCGAATTTTGTATAAAGAGTTTTGATATAATACTGGTCTTGAATATATCAATTCAGGTCAAGAATGTTTGTAAATACAAAACATGGTGCATGCCATATTGTCAAATAACTCGTAACTTATACCTTATAACTTATATATAATCAAACTAAAGCACAAATATCTGATTTCAGTTATGTTGATTTCGGTATGGGTGCATTTTGCATCATCAAATCTATGTTTTCCTTTTCGCGGTTGTGATTTTGGAAGTTTGTCAGGAAGATTGGCATCAAAATATCGAATTCAGAAATTCAGAATGTTCAGAGTAACATTAGAATAAGTTACGTGCATACGCATCATCCTTTAATATTATTTATGTTGATCTTCAAGTCAGGAAGACTTGTAAATAATAACGCGATTTGTAAATATGCAAAGCATTTCTTGTTTTATTATTCATGTTAATCAGTTATTAGTAATTGAAGAGTGAAAACAATTTCATTTATAGTTCAAGTAAAAAAAGATCAGGAACTGATATTAGTTCATTCGGGAAAACACTTCCAATTCGGACAACTGGCCGCTTGCTACACCTGTAAACTCCCCATTTCCCAATGAGCTGTCGATGGAATCAATGTCAACGTAGTAGTTATAGGTGTACCTTCTGTAATTTTTGTCCACGTACAAACCACGGTCGCCGAAACAAGGTCCATATCTTGAATCGTAACATAGCACCTGCCTCGTGTCATTGAACGGAATTTTCATTGCCCCATCTTTAAATTTAAACAAAAATGATCGATCGCTGAAAGGTCTGTCAAATTGATAAGCTAAACAGATAAAGCAGCATTTGGCAAGACCATTGTTCTATTTACTTGAATAGGAATTGAAAGCAATTCCCTTCAGGATATGAAGTAGACAGCAGTTATCACCTACCAAATGTTTAATTTAATGACCAAATTAACAAAAAAGTTCGATACACAATAACAGAAGGAATGGCCTTATCTGAACTCTTGTTATTTCATACATTTAGAGTTTATGTCCACATTAATGAAAGTAGACAGATGCGCTTTGATTATTTTTCCTTTTTCGTTCAATTTTGGCTTATTTCCTACACCGGTCTATTTTTATGATCTCCTCAAGAATAGGTAGGACGTAATCTTGCAGAAATACGGTTTGCACCTTATAAGTTTGTTTGACATATCTAGTTTTGATTCGAGCGCATGCATAGTACTTTTGGATGTTTATGCATTTTATTTTGAAGCCTTTCTGTTTGTTGAACTGATTGTGCTCAGTTCAATGCTGGGGCAGTCATAGTGTGAGAAGATTTATGTCGCAATACAATGCTTACATTTCCAAGGAATGTCTGCATATCCTCCAAATACGTAACTTTGATACCCATACGTAGTTGATTGAGATTTGAAGATGGATATTGTATTTTCTTTCCCATCACATTGCGAATGAAACCTTGACGTAGACCAGCCGTCTCTGCTACTTTTATAGCACAAAGCATATGTTCCTAACGCACCTTCATCTTTTAACCATCTTCCAAGTTGATCAGTTTGGTAATTTGAAAGCACACTTGACTTCACTGGAATAAAGTAGTTATCAAAATTATCTTCCCATGTATCAGTTTCTTTCTTCACATGAATGAACAAAATAACGCAGCTTCATAGAAAGTTTTTATTTGTAGTTTTACTTGAAAGAATCACTGCCACAAAACACCGCTATTAAAACCGCTCTGAATCTGAAAAGCCATATTAAAGTGAGTATAGAAGGCAGCTTTATAATACAATGTTACCGTTCCTCAATTTCTTAAAGCAGTACAGAAGATTTTAAATCGCTAACTGAAATAAGATAAACAGAATAAAATTACTTACAAGAAAACAGTTCTACTTTGAACATACTTTCTATCTTTTTTTGACCGTCACTAATTTCGCATTTGTAAAATCCAGAGCTTCGAATGACCGAAGATACTTCAATAGATGCATCTGATCGCTTAATGGAGTAGGGAACGTTTTCTGTAGGTGACATCCTCATTATATTCCCATTCATATTTTGGGCTGTTCCAAAAGCTGAACAGACAACCAATGATGAGTTGACATCGTTAACGACAAATGAAGGTTTGACATTAAATGTGAGTGGCCGTGATTTGAGTTGGATGCTCTTGACTGCCTTCCCTAAAATTAGATGTTATTCAGTTCTTGAATACTTTGGCAGTAGGGTATGATTTCTTGTTTTTATGCAATCGAATAAGCAACACATCTGTTATTTGCACGTATGCAAATCTCCTTTCACTTGACAGCCTGAAGTAAGTCTGGGGTTTTTGTTTTTTATGAAGACTAATTTGATATTTTTGGCATCAACTGAATGCTTATCAAGCTTACCACATACTACTTGTTCCTTGGCAATGTTAAAAGGAAAAGGATTATTTCGTGAAGTGTCCTAAATTTGGAGGCAGTGATTTATTGAAAGATAGTCATTCTCATCTTTTTCATCACATCTATATACTAATTACGAGTCATTTTCAGAATTAAAACCTGTAAAAATGTTTTACACGGGATACTAGTTTATTACCTAATAGCAATTGAAAATATTCTAAGGGGTCATTATATTCTAGTTCAAAGCTCAATACGTCATTGAAAGACCAAAAAAAACATGATTATTTTTTTTATTAGCAATGAACTTGGTACAGCCATCCCCTGTTAAAAGCTAAGTACATATGTAACCAAAAACTTACCAAGGTAATTTTCAGCAACACATACATAAAAGCCTTCATCTTCAACCCGAAGTTTTGTAATCGTAAGAACATCATCGATAATTTCTGTACGTCCAAGAGGCAAACTGCCATATCCTCTTTTCCATGTTATTTTTGCTGGAGGATCAGAAATCACTTTACATTCAGGGAATTTAAAGTTTGATCCAAGGTTTCCTGTTACTGGCCCAGACGTGAGAGAAATGATCGGAGCAGCTGAAAACATTAAAAATATATTGAAACATGTTCTAATACATTCAGGTTTACAGATTTTGCAAATTTAAATTTTCAATACAAGGAGGCTAACGCTTAACAAACCCAAAATTATGTTTCACCCCTATTATGTCAAACATCCAAATGCTTGACAGCAGATTTTGCCTCATTTCTGATGTTTTTCATTAATAACGTGATTGACAATGATAAAAAAAAGTTCGTATAACATTTTCCCCTTGGGTATCGTTTCATTTCAAAAACAACGCAAATGTCAATAGTACCGTATTCTCTCTAATTAGCACCCTTCTCTAACAAACGCCCCCCCCCCCCCCCCCCCCCCCCCCCCCCCCCCCCCCTTCTAGTCAAAAAAAAGAACAAAAAGCAAAATTCTGTAATAGAAACGGAAGATAATATTTTTGTGATGTCTTAACGTAAGTTATAACTACAAAATCGTATTTTGCTGCCATGAAAAATATAATTGTTTCTTTTCTTTTATGATTAAAGCAATGCCTCGTTCACAGCTAGCATAACCATTTCAAAATTCTTTTTATAAGCGCCCTCTCCATTTAGCGCCCCTCTCTAATAAGCGCCTCCCCCCTAATTTCCAAAAATATTTTTTAAGCGCCCAGACACTTATTAGAGAGAATACGGTAAACATTTTGAAAGCGAGCCAAGATCTGCTATAACGTAATTTCCGAAAAGGTCTATTGTAATATGAATTTCAGTATCAAATCTATGATAGAAAGGTCTGGTGAAGTAAATGGTCACTAAAACAGGGGAGAAAGTTATGATAGTATATGATAGTTCAGTTGGTGTATGGCTTAGCTTTCTGTTGTTAAATGTTAATAAAATTGATAATAGATCGAAATGCTGTTTAAACATCGCCTTATGAAGATTTGCCTCGTTCTATTCACGATTTATGTTCACTGTGTTTCCATACTTTGAGTAAAATCTTTTAAACGAGGACACACTTGTTGGTTTAAGCTGCAATACGTTGTTTAAACAGAATTACAAGAATGGTCAAGTGACTGAACAAACTATTTATTTTTCATACCCTCTACATGCCAACAAAAAGCGGTTTAGTAAAATGTTTTTTAAATTGCACTTTTTAATTGATCGTTCCCTCAATTCAGTTATTTCCCTAACACATACTTCAACTACCACAATGCAATGCTATATCTTACTGATTAGGGATCAATGTCAATAATGTTTTAAACTAGCATATAGCTTTAGCTAAAAATGCCCCCGCGCTCAAGCATTCCAATTTGTACACACAGCGCAAGCTATATATTGTAAGCCTATACAACGGAAACAAAAACAAACAAAACTTTGCTACTTTTTGTTTAGGCCTATGTCACACTGATGCTAATATACCTTTCAAAAAGTGTAAATAAGGCTTAACAAGTAAAGACCGGTTTCCATACAGCTGTATTTTACGATCTAGCGAAAAAAGCTCGAGAGATTTTTTCTCAGGAGCACAAATTGATTCCCATTAACTGTTTTTCATGCACGTGCAAAAAATATCAAAACATTCAGATTTGAAGAAAGTTACTAGTTTTGCACAGTTTTTTGAACTAAACATATTGTCAATTTTATTACTGTCGTCAAAGAAGAAATAGATAGATAATTTCGATGGAAAAAGAAAATGTGAATGAGAAAGCTTTTCTTGGAAAGACGTTCCAAAGGGCGAGATAATTAAAATATATTTTACAAAAGTTTTCCCCACACCGTGATAAAAGCTTGATTTCTTCTTTTTTGTTTAAAAAATTTGTCTTATTATTTCAAATACAATGTTTTGGTTACATATTTAATGCTGTTTGAAAAAGAATATTTTTTCAAAGCATTCAGAAAGAATCCCCCAATGTACGAGGAATAACTTTTCTGGATTTCACCCTTCATAAAGAAATCTTGAATATTTTGTTTTATTGACGTTCGCAAATTAAAAACAAACAATACTCAAATATGATTGGCTGATATAAAATTTAACAAAAGAGAGAGAAAAAATACGCGCTCAAAAGTAGAATGAGTTTAACTTTTACGCCAAGCTCAAGAGCAGCTCAAGAGAATTCTAAATCTCTCAGTCAGCGGTAATTTTGATTTTATGCGCATGCGTCGGCAAAATTCTCACGAGCTTTTTCCGCTCGAGCGTAAAATGCAGCTGTATGGAAACCGGCCTTAAGGCTCGTTTCCATTTAACTGCATTTTACGCTGTGGCGTAAAAAGCTCAAGAGCATTTTTCTCTTTATAAAAATTTATTTCCATTGAGCGTCACTTTTCTTTTATAAGCGTATCTCTAAGCATGTCCGTTTGCAGTGAAGAAGAGATTACTACTACTTCATAAGCTAAAAGTATCTGATTTGTTTATCTTACGTTTACGTCGCAATTAAAAATACAAAACTACGAAAACGAAGAAACTATGGATGAGAAAGTTATTTCAAGAAAAACGTTCAAAGGGACTGTTCATGTTGTTTGATCAAAAATATATTGTTAAGGCCTTCAGGATGTCGACAGTATGATTTGAGGAATTACTTTCTTGGGTGGCTACCTCAATTTCAAAATCATTTTTTTCCTTTTTGATCTTTGCGGTCGCGGTTGATAAGAGCTGAAAAGGATTATGAAAAATTTAAAGATCTTATAAAAAATTTATAAATTTTCTGTGTGTATAATAATCACCTATTAGTAACTTTTCTTTTCTTTTTTTTTTTTTTGACGTTCGTTTTCGCCTCTTTTCTTTAATTGTTGATTGTTTTCTTTAATGTGGTTATATCATTTTCTTTTCTCATTTCAGAGCTTTCATGTTTTTTGGCTAACTCGTCTATACGTCTCTTAATATTTTAAATCCTTTACGTCATTTTGCACAGGACTTCCAGAATAACAGTATTTGTATATATTGTATATATGTATTTATAACTGAGGAACCATCCTGTAATAAATATTCGTAATAATAATAATAATAATAATAATAAAATTACAGAATCTTCTTCATCATGAATACTACACGTGTGGTGTCTTCGCCACTCACCATTTTGGAAAATCTTCCCCATGTTTTTTTTCCGAGAAAATTACGTAATGTTTAGGAAACTACTGAAAAATGATTGGCTATCAGTCATAAGAGAAAAAAACAACGCCGCGAAAAGTAGAATGAATCCAACGTTGTCGCTAAACTCAAGAGCAATCTTGAAGAGCATAAATTCTCTCGGTCAGCGGTATTTTCTGCAAGTTGCCCATGCGCCATGAAAATGCTCTTGAGCTTTTTACGCTACAGCAGAAAATGCAGTTAAATGGAAACGAGCCTTTAATATCAGAAAGTATTTGGTACAAACAAAAGAAATGTGTGAACTGAAACCATGGATACGTATTTTATAATCAAGGATTTGTTAAAGAAATTCTGTAAGAACCAAGAGAAAAAAAACAAACTTTTTCAAAAAAAAAAATTAAAGCGAAAAATCCATTAGAAATCTGCGTTTCAAACTTTGATTCGAAACAAAAAATAGCCAAAGTTTACATAAAAAAATCAAGAAAAAAATGTAAAAAAGTTCTATTGATCATGATCACACCAGGTTTGAAGGACAGAAAGAAGGAAAAACACGACGAACGACAATTTGTAGGTTTCTTGCATACTCAGAAATCCAATTAAAATCTTTTTAAGGCAAGATCTTCCAAATATCAGTGCATTGAATAAAATTTATTCAATGAAAGATTTAGAGCTAAAACATATACAAAAATAAAATATATTGTTGGCAAAATTTCAGATTTCAAGCTGTGCTTCAAAATCCTAATCGTTCACTTCACTAAAACAACACAAAAGTAAATTGAAAAATGTTTTAGGATACGAACTTCCTAAATAACATAGTATAGTATAATAATAAATTAGGAAAAAAGCATTCTGTCTTCCACCTACGGTACCATGTTTTGACATGGGAAAAAAGCGAAGTCAGCTAATAATTGTATACTACCGTGTAACATCAACACGAAATTTGGAAGATGATGAGGAGGATGAGGATGAAGAACGAAATCGGAAACTGACATTCGCCTGTCTCGTGAAACTAATCATAAGAATACATGTTTAAACTAATCATAAGAATACATGTTTTGTTTGTGAATCTCTTTTTATCAATCCATAGCATTTCTGGTGGTTTGTTCTCAATGAATTATGGTAGTTTAGTGTACAATAAGGATATAACAAATACATGGGAACGGTACACTAAAATTTGTTATGAAAATATTAAATCATATCGAAAAATAATTGTATCGGAATATATCGAAATTATGTCAAATGTTATAATTAAATTGCATTTTTCAAAATATTTCAGCCGTTCATATTTATTGTTGAATTCATTGGCGAACAAAAAATGCCACAGAATACTAAATAATTTGTGTTCCTTACAATTCAACAATTCAACAATTTAAGATTTAAAATGGACAAAAGCAAGAACGTTTATCGTTTGGGTTTCCATGTGAAAACCGTGTCCCATTACAAGTAGTTTTAATTTTTTCAACGAGTGTTTGCAACCTATTTAAATTTACAGATCATTAAATAAACGAAAATAAAGCAAACCTGTGATATTATCTTTTTAAAAAGTTTTGATTAAAATAAACATCCTTTTGTTAAACCTAGTTTAGTTACAGTGTGAATGGTTGTTCAACAAATGAAAACACGAGCGAAACATATTTAAATGGTGAGTGCATATGAGAAAACACCTTATCAACTATTAAGATTGTTCCACATACTAAGATTAGCAACAGCAGATGTGATTGAATCAATGTCGGGATAGAAAATGTCGGGATAGAAAATTTTCCATGAAATGTGTCGAAACACATTTCGTTAAAAGAAAAATACAACTTAACTACGATCTGGTTAACTCGAGACAAAACAACAATGTTTTTATCGAAAATAACAGCGTTACGTTGTGATGTCTGATTTTAAACGAATCGTAAAGAAATGTTTTTGTGGATTTGGTTACTATTAGTTTTTTTCCGTCGTCAGACGCAGTACGTCTTGGACATTTGCTTTCTCTTACATGTACGGCCAGGTAGTCTGGAAAATTTGGTGTGTATAGCGATTTATGGGCCAGTTTTAACATGTTATATTTAATTCTATATTCCATTGGCAACCATTTCAACTGGATTACGTCGAGAGTGTTTGCGTATTTCCCATTGGAGAAACCAGCAGCTGACTTTAAAAGTTTATCAAGGCGGTTCTGATTATGCTGCGTCGTGTTTTGTTGATGCACTTTTCCAAGTTACATCTGGAATAGGATTTCCGAAAAATTGACATTCAAATGGTACATCATCGGTCTGATTGACAACTTGATGTAAACGATTATTCTTTAAGATTGGAAAGTAAAGTCCTAATCCACGTTTTCCTTCATCACCTTTAGGTCCTTTCTTTCCTGGCAATCCAGGTGGTCCTGCTGGTCCAACTGGCCCTGGTGGTCCGATTGGACCTTGTGATTGGTTTTGCCCTTCTTTAACTATTGGACACTGTTTGACATACTTACAAACCTTTTTAATGGGGAGATTGATAAATACTTTTGTGAAAATTTTCTCAATTTCATCATGTATTGATGCGTTGGTCACTGATTGAATGAACTGTTTTAGTTCTATCAGGTTTCCTGTAAAATGTTCCACATCGCGACGACTTCTTGTATGCCCATGTTTTTCTGAAATGGGTAGATAATGTTTTTGGCTACAAAAAAAACTGGAAAAGAGACTATCACTATTCCAACATTTTTCTTACCTTGTAATAGTTCTAGCTGTTTTTCAACTTTAAGATAATTTGAAATGGAAAGCAAACTAACCAATATCAAACTTGTAGCGACGATGATTTGAAAGGCCGACGCCATTTTTGTTTTTCGTTGCCGTTTAGCTTCTGTCAAAACTTTTTATCTTACTTGCTTGTTTTACACTGACCATTTCTTAGAAATCTATTGTCATCATATTGCATAAACAACGATATTGACAAGACGAATGAATGTTATTTGAAACAGTATTTGACTTCTTTCCAAAAATAGAAACTTTTTGTTTGAATATATGAAAACTGTAAACATCTTTTTAGAAGCAGTTGTTGTTCTGTTGGTTTTAAAGCGTCCTTATGAAACGCAGCAATCACTTATTAGTGTATATCTGATTCTTTCCACTTCTTCTCAACAGTCAGGGAAACAAGAATAGAAAACAACAATTATGGAAGAATTGGTTCTTTCGTCTTGGTTGGTATCACAAACGTATCATTTACACTTAATCAAACGTATCATTTACACTTAATCTCCTGTATGGCGACTAGCCGGCAGCGAAAAACCCCCTCAGAGGAAACATCGTCTTCGAACCAATTGCATTAGTCGCCTGTACCCCCGAAGTTTAAGGGTTTCTTATTCTTTCTTTATCATTATCATTATTATTATCGCTACTGTTTGTAATCATTTCTGTAATCTTTCTGTACTCTTTTATCAGGAAAAACATGCGTTTCTTTCTCGTGGTAAAGTTTGTACAATCCAGTGTTGCAGACGATGCGGTATAAAAGAAAAATGAAAGATATCAGTTTAATCAATCAAAAAAATATTCAGAATGTTAACAAACTCTTTAGCTCGAAGAAAACTAGAAAGTTTGCGATACTCAAAGCCAAGTGACGAGAGAGAGAGCTGGTTGTGAACCAGATCCGACTTATATACAAGTCGGAATGCGCATGCGCTGACTCGCTTCCCCAAGCATCCGACAGTGATGCAGAATACGCAAAGAAACTCTGTTTCCGCTATCTGCGACAGCGGAAACAACGCTTCTTTCCACTTCTTCTCAACAGTCAGGGAAACAAGAATAGAAAACAACAATTATGGAAGAATTGGTTCTTTCGTCTTGGTTGGTATAACATGACGAGGGAGCAAAAGAGGATTTTTATTATCAAATGCCTAAAGACTTTGAAATACTCAATCTTTTCTTCTTACTATCCTTAATGTACCTATCACGGGAAGAATTAGATGACCATCTGCCATGTTTACTAATTAGCCGGTCTGGAACATCGTTATTTGCTGCTGCGCTGGCTCCACCAGACCGCAAAGAATGGAGACCAAACGTTTCTTTTGCGCCGGGTTCGACTTCGTCCAAATGCTCCAGAAATGTTTTGCGTGCAGCATCATAAGAAATTCTATGAGATCCTAATACATTGTGTCCCTTTTTTGTTTTTGATAATCGACAGATTAGATACGAATCAGGCTCTTGGCTGAGGCAAGTTATCCTCAAGAACTTCTTGAGCCAGAGTACTGGACAAGTCGATGTTCCAGTGGCCGCAATATGAACAATATGGCCTTCTCGAAGTTGATCTGTTTTTGACTTTTCTAAAAATATCTCAAAAGAATCAGGCTTCTCTTTCAGGTCTTTTATTTTTAAATTTAAAAGTTCACTTATTCGCAGGAATCCAGAAAACCCTAAAAGGCAAATGACAATAAATCGAAGATGCATCAGATTAGTAGAAGTTCCAAATTTGGAAATGAGAGCTGTTATAAGCTCCGCAGTAAAAGGTTCTTTCTGATTTCCTTTTCCTTTTTCAGCGACCCTTTTTGCGCCTTCAAGAGCGAGTTTGATAATAGGATGATCGGTGGGAGGATCAAAACCTGCATTGATGTGGCCCCATCGGATTCCACATAGTGCAGATATAATCGCACTAGAAGTGTTCTTCTCTTGTATCAAGTCGTTAAAATATATGCAAACGAAAAAAGGATCTGCGGGGCAATGTTGAACTTCTTCGTATTGTGATGTCCATTCAACCCATTTATGCCAGGCTCTCTTATATTTGCTTATTGTATCTGGTGCGAAAGCGGCTTGAAATAGTTTTGGTAAATTGACAGCCTTACTTCTAAGGGAACTGTCGCGAATAGAATCCAACTTATTCCAGATTCCGATATTGATATGATCTATTAGAGAGATTTTAGAAAATCCTATTTCATAGCATAATATTTTCACGCCCGTTCGGCGATGAGTCACTCACGATCCCTATCTATCCGCCCGTCCGGCGATGACTCATTCAACAGTACCTCCTATCCGCCCGTCCGGCGATGACTCATTCGAGAGTACTATCCAATCCGCCCGTCCGGCGATGACTCATTCAAGAGTACTATCCAACCGTCCGTAAGCAACATGGCGTACCAAAAGTAGTATTAAACGGCCCGTCCGGCGTACAATTAACTCCAAATATCTACACACCCGTACAGTGAAATAACGTTCACGCAGAGAGAAAAGTGTTAATAAAATAGTCGTATTTCCAAACGTTTCCATGTTAGACAGAAAAGTCGATATACAAAGCTAAGGATAAAAATTTAGCAAAACCATTAAACACTGATTTTCTGGCTGAAAAGTTATAAAAATATGGATCTAATAATAAATAATCGCGAATGAAGTTATTAAATGTTTTCCCATCTGATGTTAATAACGGCCAAAAGTATGAAGATTGCCACATGGGAACTAACAAGACAGCTGTCGCTTTACATCTTTTTGCATGTTTTATAACGTCACTGATTAAAGCAATCGGGGGGCATAACCAGTTAAAATGTTCAGACCAATCGTACGTAAACGCGTCTACACCTGAAGATTTGGGGCAATGAAACTTGGAATTGAAGAAGGAAACCTTTCTGTTTAAATCATCGGCAAAACGATCAACGGTAAAAATACCAAACTGTGTTTGAATATATTCGAACGTTTCCATGTCGATCCCCCAGTTGTCAGTATCACTAAGTTTTGAAATAGAATCGGCTGGTTCATTATGTTCTCTAGAGAGCCAAGAAGGTTGTAACCTTATATTATTCTGTAAGCAGAGATCGAAGATTTCTATAGATAACTTGTGCAAATGAGGTCTCCTGCTACCGACTTGAATTATTCTCGAAACATTAGCATTATCAGAATACCAAAGCACGTTTTCGTTTCTGAGTTTTTCAGCAACAGACTGAAGTATGAGTTTTACAGCTAAGAGCTCGCGGTAAGTTGAACTTTCTCTTCGTTCAGCAGAAGTAAAATCGCCTCTTGCTACAACACTTCCAAGCTTTTGCACTACGTAACCTCCATATCCTGTGTCACTAGCGTCTGAGTAAACAATTTTGGATGTAAAATGGTTGTCTACTATTTGAAATCCGTTTCTAGATTTTAGGTTTCTATGCCAAAATAAAATCTCTTCGTGTAATAGCTTGTCGATAACTTTTGGTTCGTACCAAGATGATCGCAAATCGATAAAACGATACATTTGCCGTGTAAATAGCCTTGTTAAAGGACCGATTCCTAATGACATTGAAATAATTTTTCCTGCAATCCTAGAAATGGTTTTTGCGTTGGTCGAATGCGAATAGGAGACTACCTCGAGCAATTGAAGAACAGAATCAATTTTTTCGTCAGGGACAAAGAATTTCATACATCTTGTATCGATGTTGAACCCTAACCACTTTCCTTCTTGTGATGGTGTGAGCTTAGATTTCTTAACGTTTATTAGAAGACCTCCGTTGTTTAGATCACTTTGGATAATGGCGCTTTGATTACGTGCCAGTTCAAAACATTTTGCACTGGATATCCCATCGTCTAAATACATTGTGCAACGAATACCTTGCTTGCGCCATTGTTTTATTAATGGCCTTGTCAGTTTTGTAAATGCATAGCATGCACTCGCTAAACCGAAAGGCAAAACAACAAACTGAAAAAACCTCACTGTCCCATCTTCATATGTCCATGAAAAGCCTAAAAATGTTTTGTCGTCGTCATGAATTGGTATATGATGGTATCCACTTTTAAGGTCGAATGTTGTGAAAAAATCACCTTTCTCTAAATGTTTTGAAGCTACTTTTAAATCTTCGTACTTAAATTTAGGAAATTTCAAATGTTTATTGACATGGCGTAGATCTAGAACCAACCGTAATTTATTTTGGCGTTCTGCGACGGTCAGAGGATTACAACAATAAGGCATGAGTTTCACTTCTTCGATACAACCTTGTGCTAATAATTCTTCGATGCTGTTTTCAACAAATTTCTTATGTTTTAGACTCGAAGCGTTATTCTTGGCACAGAATTTTGGAGGATGAACGGCAAAGGGCAAACGATAGCCGTTTTTGATCATGGTTAAGACAAAAGGTGAGGAGTCCAATTCACTTTCCCAAAATTTAGAATGTTCTCTAAGGCTTCCTACTACGGAGTTTCCATTGTGGCAACCTTCCTCGAGCTCCCAGTTTCTTTCTAACAATAAATTAAGAAAACACAAAATTTAACTAGAAATATACTATAAGCAAAGTAGGTGCTTCAGCGTTTGAGTTCGTTCACGTTTAAGCTGTTGTTTGGCATATTACTAGATATATTGGGCCTTGAATTGGGACACTGATAATTCAAATGACCATATCTTCCACACCCCCAACAAACTTTGTTGTCCAAACGGAAATCTCTTTTAGGAGCAAATTGTCTTTGAAAAGACCCACCAAACAAATTTTGTTTTTCGGAAAAAGATCGTTGATTTGTCCGTTTTAATTTTCTTGCTTTTTCGCGTTTTGCAGCGGCAGATCTTATGGCTCTGTTTATTAACTTTTCATCTTCCGAATCAGAAGCTAAGTTATCGCTCAGATATTCGTTTACGGTTGCCCAATCTTCCCTGTCGGCTAACTTAATCAATTTCATCCTTTTACTAACAAGCTTCTTACCTTCCTCTAACATTTCCCGTGCAGCTACCACATTATTCTGCGTCAAACTTGAGGAGGCTTCATCGAGCTTGTCCATTACGCTTTGGCAGAATTCAAATTGTCGTAAATTGCCTTTCCCTTTTAGGTTGGCTGACGATCGCTGTTCCTTCAAAGCTCGATCAACCTTTTGCTGTTGTTTCTCGAAGAACTTCTCAGCAACCTTTTCAGCGACTGTCGAAGCTGCCAGCAGGGTTTGTTCCTGACTTCGCTCCAAGGCTTTCTCCACGATGTCGACCATTCTGGTTTCGAGATTCGATTCTTCGGACGACATGTCAACAGTTTGCGATACTCAAAGCCAAGTGACGAGAGAGAGAGCTGGTTGTGAACCAGATCCGACTTATATACAAGTCGGAATGCGCATGCGCTGACTCGCTTCCCCAAGCATCCGACAGTGATGCAGAATACGCAAAGAAACTCTGTTTCCGCTATCTGCGACAGCGGAAACAACGCTAGTGTCTAAGTCATCAATTTCATGAACTGATCGTGCCTGTACCAACCATGAAAATATATACTTTTAATGAGAAATAAATTTGAAATCTTAATTCGTGATTTTTTTCTCTCTTTATATATATCTACTTGTTCAAAACTAATTCAAAGTTAAATTTACATTGTATTTCAAAACAAACGTTGTTCGTCAGCTAATGTACGGTCTGTTTTACTTCTTTATTTAATACATTTCTGGTAAAGATAAATCCATGTTACTTTGAATGGAGTTCAATGTCTAACTAGATTATTTTGATTTTAATTTCTTAGTCGTTCAGTTTTTCCGATGTTGCATACAAAATACAAACTCATTTGAGTGACAGTCTGACCTTGTTTTTATATATGGGTGTTATTTGACACTATAATACAATTAAATCTGCCTTATAAACAGATTTGTCAATAGAGTATACACACAAATGTCATCAACAAAAAAAAAGAAAGCTGTTGGTATAACAAGAAATGGCATCGACTTTTCAAGTCATAATTTGTACAATTTTATCTTTAACAAGTTTTTTTTCCGTCTTCAATTTTGTTCATGTAAAAGAACAACTTAAAGAATTACAGGGTAAGTATAAGAAGTTTGGCATGCTCTGCGAAGCATACCAAATATAATGAACATCAAAAATTATTAAACATTTCTTTCAACCTTGTTTTCAGGAAAATGCCTTTTTGAACATACAAGAAGTCGTCGTGATGTGGAATATTTTCCAGGAAATCTGAAAGAACTAACAGAGTTTATTCAATCAGTGACCAACCAGTCAATACACGATGAATTTGAGAAAATGTTTACAAAAGTATTTATCAATCTTCCCATAAAAAAGGTTTGCAAGTATTTTAAACAGGGCCCATTGGTTAAAGAAGGACAAAACCAATCACAAGGACTAAGAGGCCCACCAGGTCCAGCAGGACCACCTGGATTAACAGGAATGACGGGACCTAAAGGTGAAAAAGGTGAACGTGGATTAGGGCTTTACTTTCCAATATTAAAGAATCATCGTCTTCATCAAGTTGTCAATCAGACTAATAATGTAACATTTGAGTGTCAATTTTTTGGAAATCCTTTACCTACAGTAAAATGGATCAAGTCAACCAGAAGTAAATTCAACATATCACATATCATTAATAAGGAAAAGTCGTTAATGACGTCATTTTTGGTAATAAAAAATGTGACGTGGGCTGATCGAGGAAATATCAGTTGCATTGCAGAAAGTATTTTAGGTAAATCAAATGGGACTGGTGAACTCAGTGTACTTGGTAGGTTGAATTGTTAGCTTTCTATGTTCTTGCTTTTTAACTAGTTATTAACTAATTGAACGTGTCTCTCTTTTTTATTACGTATCCAACTACCCAACACACTAACACAGTTTTCATGATGTAACAAAAAATACGTTTTAAAGTACGCTTAAAATCTCCGAGTTGTTTCTTTGCTGGTTAATAAAGAGTCATATCAAAGTAACACTTATATGTCAACAATTTTAGGTATAAACCAAATGTAGGTATAAACTTTGTTTTTCACTCCTGTAGTGATATGTGATTGTAAGTCAGTGATTTCCATAATGGCTGCTGCGATTGCTACCTGCAGTTTATACTATGAGAATTTTCATTAATTATTATTTTTATTTTAGCTGCTCCAGTCATAGATATGATCCCTGGACCAGTGGCTGCTAATATTGGATCTGATTATACATTCCCTAAATGCAAAGTCGTTTCAAATCCACCAGCAGAAATAAAATGGAAAAGAGACTCTGGGAATTTTCCTTATGGGCTTTCCCACATCAAGAATGATATTCTGACAATACGAAATGTTCGTGCCAGAGACTATGGTCACTATGTATGCATCGCAGAAAACTATCTAGGTTTGCCTGTCATCAAAACTAGTTTTTTTAAAGAAGAACTTCTGCAGAAAAAAAATTAGTATATATCTTACGTTAATTTAGGAAAGTCTGTGGCAAGCATTCAACTTAAATCTAGACTATTGGTGTTCCAAAAAAAACCACCATTGTTGATAGGTGCAGTGCGATCATCAATGGTTTCATGTTCAGCCCTTGGATCACCAAGACATATGAAAGCAAACATAGTGAAGTTGCCAAAGAAGAACTTTATTCCATATACAGTTAAACGATCAAATATGTCTATCGCAGTCTCCGCTAAAATAACAACCCCAGGGCTTTACATTTGTGAAATTACTGAAGGACAAGAAAAAATACAATCCATGTTTAAGTTTTACATTTTTTCAAGTCAGTTTGTTAAATAATTTTTTAATATTGAGTTTATCACAGTGACGTCAGTGTCCAGGTTTCATCCAAACTGCACATAGCTGAACAAAGAACAAAGAAAACATGTGTCTCTGACCTTAATGTAGCAGCTCATAGCAGTTCATGAAAATACCGGAATTGTTTTCCGTTTTTCCTACTCTTCCCAGCGGGCCCAAAGACGTCGTAAAGACGTTGTAAAGACGTCTTTTCAAGACGTCCCTAAGACGTCGCAAAATGGTCGCGAAGTGGGAATCTCAAAAGACGTCCCAATTACATCTTCATTGAGACGTCTCGATGACATCCCAACGACATCGTAACGACGTCACAGGATTATGAAATTTACTCTTTCAAAAACTGTAATAGGCCACAGGCGGACCCGAACCTGGAACCTCTGGTGTGCCAGTCGAACTCGTAACCGTTATGCCACTGCTGCTTGTTGTCAAGACGTTTAAAAACATTTACAATAAATTATTCTATACAGACTGATTGCTTTTGAAAGTTTATAATTGTTTCGAAGATCGTTATTGAATCTGCACAGAGACGTCCCAAAAACGTCGTAAAAGGATCCCAATTGCGACGTCCCGTTTCAGACGTCCCTACGACGTCCCAAAATGATCTTAAGTTTATAGTTGTTTCGAAGGTCGTTATTCAATCCGTATAAAGACGTCCCAAAAACGTCGTAAAAGGATCCCAATTGCGACGTCCCGTTTCAGACGTCCCTACGACGTCCCAAAATGATCTTAAGTTTATAATTGTTTCGAAGGTCGTTATTCAATCCGCATAAAGACGTCCCAAAAACGTCATAAAAGGATCCCAATTGCGACGTCCCGTTTCAGACGTCCCTACGACGTCCCAAAATGATCTTAAGTTTATAATTGTTTCGAAGGTCGTTATTCAATCCGTATAAAGACGTCCCAAAAACGTCGTAAAAGGATCCCAATTGTGACGTCTCGTTTCAGACGTCCCTACGACGTCGCAAAATGATCTGGAAAGCAAACGACCATTTTACGATTAAAATGAGACGTCTCAAAGACGTCTTGTGCCCGCTGGGTTCCTTTCAATCATTAAAATAACATTTTACGAAATGCTTTAGTAGATCATACTAGAAATAAAGTCTTATGACCTAAGTATGACCTAATAATGATGCTATATATATGGCCACCTTTACCAGGTATTTTTGTTATGATGTCTTGGAGACATTATTTACATTCCGTTTTAAGGAAATTTGTGCTTGTCTTAAACATCAATGGCTTGTTGTATAACAGTATTTTCAGACACTGGCCAGTCTTCTTTGTTTGACTATTGTTAGTATTTGCAAAGGAGACTACATTTAATTTATGTAATTAATTTCAAACTTAAAATGTATGAAAGGTATTGAAAAAAAAATAATTAACTATAGCTATGTAATTCTAAGCGAAATCGACTACTTGAAATAAGTTTGTTGGACTTCTGCCTAAGAAAAAAAATTCAAATCCAACTGATGTTTTTCTTTTTGTTTCTTTTTGTATTTTCATTGCAAGCCCAAACGCAATAATGTTTGGTTCATTATAATTTAGCAAAGTTTCAACTAAATTACCAAATCAATAAAATGAAAGCAAAAATCATTTACGAAAGAGTTTATACTACATTCCATTCCTTTCAGTGCAATCGAGCTCTCTTTCAAACGAGCAACAAGATCAAATCGGTAGATGGTTGAAAGAAGAAAATGCTTTAGGAAAATATGAGCTATGCTATAAAGGCGCTAGAGACGATTGGTCTTCATCAAAGTTCCATGAGCAGTGCGATGGAAAACCAAATACGGTATATATTTTCAAGCCAACATATACTGGAAACATTTTTGGAGGATATATTGATGTTGCTTGGAAAAGTAAGTTTAACATAACATTAAACGTAAGCCTGACAATGTAAAGAGTAGCATTGGTACGAAAAGTATGAAATTACTTTCGCAATAATCTGTCTAGTTTTTTATTGGAACTATCAACTTACTCGATTATCTAATAATGCTTGATAGAATTGCCAAAATACTATCAATATAAAAAATCGCTAAAAATGTCTAAATGTGAAAATAATTTTGTTCTATCACCAATTTTATTAAAATGAGAAAATTTAATTTTAAATTTCATAACCTCACTAAATCTTTAAGTAACCAACAAGATAAGACTGCCGTTTGAAGAAGATTTTGGGCTTGTTTTTGGAAAAAGCTCACGGAGAAGGAACAAAATAATCCTGAAATGCTTGAAAACAATCGGGGCTCATTTTTTGCAAAACTGGAGAAAAAACAAAAAAATTCTCACCTAACGAATTGCGTTCCTTTCATAGATTTTAGAACTGTGCTTAAAGTAATCTCATTAAAGAAATGAAAGTGTTGTATTAATGGTTATTGCGTTTTGCAAAACGGACATGACAAAACTTTGGAAATCATTAATTAACTCAAAAACGTTGAATAATGATTTTTAGGAGACATTTGCTATCGCATGATTTGTTAAGGTATATATCTTCAAGAAAGGAATGCTTCTCTTCTTTTTAGATAGGTATCGCCGCGAAAGGATTCGCCAAGCATTCGTATTTAAATTCAACGGAGGTGCTGAAAAGATTTCCTTGAAAAATACCACTAAAGCCTTTAACGGAGAAGACAATTACTTTGCAAAACTTAGAAAAATGACCACAACTTTGCAAGAACTTGCAATAAAAGGAAACAAAAGCGGACTGATATCCGAGGCGGAAGTCTTTTACAAGCTGGAGTAATGACTGTTTACCCTGTTTAGTTGCTAGGGCTAAGAAGCAAAAAGATATTTGGACATACTGTCACTACTGAGTGTTGTAATAGGCCTCTTTCACATGTAGTTGTAATTTTTATAAAAATTATCCTAAAAATACAACAGCCCAATAGCCTAATGTGATTACCATGTTACTATGGCCTTTGCTATTAAAAATGTCAGTTTTATTCAGTTTGGAAATGAATACATGATGGTAGTGGAGCCTTTTAGTTGGTGATGTTTTGGAAAAGACTTTATCTATCATTTTTACAAATGACAAATATGATTTTCCGAGTAAAAATGGGTGAAAGTGCTGTCCGATTTCCTGTTTTACTGTGTTTTATGTACCTTATAAATCGACACTTTCCGTGCAAGACTGGTCAGAATCAAAATTTAAATTACATAGAATAAAAAAGATTAGAGAACCTGTCATCAGATTCATAGTAAAACTACAAGACTACGCATGCGTAGCTTTATATTTAAAACATCCTCTGGATCATCAGCATGCATGTCCGCTAATAACACGTTTGCTACTTTGCACTATGCAACACTATGTCCTCGCGGTTATTGAACACTCTAGTGACATGTCATGCACGATCAAATTGTAGACCTGTCGGTGTAATGTATATAACATCAACCTTGGAATCGAGAGGCTCCAGATTCAAATTTAACAGTAGCCCAGATGATCAGGCGTTTTCTCTAATTTAGTGTGGATATTCAAGACAGAAATGGTCGAGTCTTGCGTGAATATTAGGAACTTCGTATTTCTCTTAAAGAAGCCTCCTCGTTTCACGAAAATTTGGAAAATCTCGTTACTCAATTGGAAAGGGTCGGCTCGTGACTATAACCATGATCTTAAAGTGATCAATGTTTAATGAACAAAGGCACATTCTATTGTTTCTCAGTCGAATGTTAATCAAAGTTAATCCGAATAAAAATTACATGATTTCATTTTTGGCACCGCTTAGACACTGAAAATAATTAAAAAGATTCTAGTTTAGCGTGGTTAGTTCTGATTTAACGCCAATTTTCGAAAGTAGTACAAGAATTCTAATTAAATTCATAATAAATTAATAAAATAATTCGGTTACTTATTTTCTTATTTTTATTGTCAGGACGTGCGATCTGAGCGCTGTTCAGGAGCCACCAAAATGCCAAACCATCGAAAAATTGAATCAAATTATACCATTTGAAAACATGACACTCGAAAATTACCATCTCGTTTGAATGGAAAAAATTGTTAAACGTTAACGCAAATTTTCCCAAAGTGATTTGTTAATGAAAACCTGCAATGAAGTAAACAGTGTATAGTAGTTGGATAAAATTTTGGCGTATAAACTGAATTCGGGAATTGTGCATAGCATTCTGTGGAACGCATGTCGAGTTAGGCTGGGGTCGAGTTAGCGGGGGATCTTTTTTAATGTAGTATTTTTGTCCACCGATCCTACCACCCTTATATTTTGTTTTTATTAAGTTCGGACAGTAGCTCGAACAATTAAATAAGAAAAAAAATCTACTATATTTTTTAATTTGGAATATACTTTTACCATAACAAGTCCCAAAGATAAAAGTTCATTTACTGCTACGTAAGAATAATTATATATCCTGCTTTGCTAATGATGTGATCTCCTAAATTCACAGGATTTTGATTGACGATGGCATAACATGAGCTCAGAAAATCGTTAAAAAAGTGAAGAGAGTTTCGCGAATTTTTCACTTACTCTTTTCTTCAAATTTCCAACAAAAATTTTTGATACGTTTTTTGTCAAGGGACCGAAATATTTATGTTGAGATAGGGGGAGTCGTATTAGAAATGTCGAGACAGCGGAGTAAATTTGCATTCAAAAACGTTGAGTCTGCCGGAAACGAAGGAACCATGCCAAGTTAGGCGGGTGTCAAGATAGCGAGAGTTCGACTGAGAGGTCGCACCTGATACATTTTGAAATCTTACATATTAATGGACTGGTCCCTAAAATATTGGTTTACCTTGATGATACTTAAGTATGACTAATTACATCCAATCACAGGTTACGTATATATTGTAAAACTACATTGTAATGTGATTGTATGGTGGAGAAAAATAAAGAAAACACTTAATGCATATCTTTAGTTTAAAGCACGACATATGATCTTCATCTGGCGGAAGTTTTCCTTGGAACAGAAATAATGTTTTCTTTTCATTTTCTAAACTTATGAGCTTGACTTCGGACAGCAATTTTACAATGATGATATTGACTTCGTTATATGTACCATAACCGAAAATTGAAATAAAAAAAACGTATGAAGTTATTTTGATGTCTTTATTTAAGACGAATACAATATTGATTCGATCCAGTCAGCATAAACCGAGACACGCGCGAAGACTGAGTAATGATTGATGACATCACACTTGGGACTTCCCCAGCTGACTGCACCTTGAACATAGTACTTCCCATTTCTACCCAAACATACATAAGGACCACCACTATCACCATGACAACCGGATTTTTGATTTCCACCACCACAAATCATGTTGTTTGTTACTGGTCTGATCACTTTATTTGCTGTGTCAAAAGAGAGAAAAAAAAAGAAGGATTAGCGCTTCATGAGAAAGCATTGGCGCTTCATTATTTCAGATCTTCTACTCTATAGAGATTCCACGTTTAAATTGATTTTCCCACTCTTCAGATAGACGAGACCTTTCCACTGTATTAGAGGTCGACGGACGATTTGTATAGTGTTGTGATGTGACTAGTTATATGCCGGATCAATACTAAGCATTAACATGTTGAATCACCTTTCAGTTGGTGACATTCTTCGCCACGACGTATTCATTACTTTTATTAATAGCTTCAATATTTCCACTGCTACATTTATCTGTCTTATATAGACCTAGCTTGCTCCATTGTTATCCTTTCAAATCTTTCCTTAAAAGCAAAATCGAAACTTACCGGCATGACATTTCTTGTTCCCGACAACCGGAAGAATAGCTTGCTGCAACAGGTCCGCAGGCTTACTACCAACATAGGTGGTGCCCCATCCAGTGGCAATACATGGTGTGCCTAACTCATGAAAATGAAATTGACGTTAGCTGGGGGAAAAACAGAAAGGCTGAAAATATATTGATCTGCTTTAATATATTGGTCTGCTTTAATATATTGATCTGCCTTAGTATATTGATCTGCTTTTTGGCTGCAGTGGCAAGAGATTCAACTTAATGCTTTCAATTTTCTGAACGGGTTGAATGATTTTAATTGCTAAAAGAAAGCTAATCCTTATACAAAGAAGTGAGCGATTCTGCTTGAAAACAATTAATACCTGTGGCCACCATTTCATTTTGTTCCGGTAAACAAGCAAGTTTGATCGTCGTTGACAAACCAACCGGTTTTTTTAATTTCAATACTGCTATATCCTGATCACCTGATCTCGAACTGTAACTGGGATGTTGGAATACTTTCTCGATGTAAAATTTCTGCTCAGATCCGTCATTTCTGAAAATTGCAAAATGAGATTATCAAACAAACGTGAAAGTGGTTTTGTTTATTGTTCCAGTGTGTCCTTGTTAGCGCTTTTCTCTCAGTATTATTATTTATTATAAGAGGGTGGGACTGTTACATCTTATTACATTCAAGGTTTTTACAGTAATGTGTAAGTTTTAATGAGATCACATGTTATTGTTTTACAGATGAAAGAGGAACTTGAAAATATTTTTCCCATAACTATTTGAGTAAGCTTGATAGACCTACTTTGACAGATCATGTTCTCCCAAAACAACAGTTAAGAATATTGGCTTTATATCTTTGACGCAATGCGCCGCGGTCAATATATACTGTGGATGAATCAGCGTCCCGCCACAATGATGTCTTTCGCTCCCTCCATAGTAGCGCTTGATTTGCGCTTGCCAGGGCCATTGGGCTCTCTTTGAATTGTTGCCATTTACAATTCGTGTTGTTTTTGATGGAACACCGCATTCCTCTATATCATCGAAAGGAAAACTACATGAAGTTTTGCAAAGTCAGTCAAAGTCAATCGGTGGCTTTACATAAACATGATATTTTGTTATTAACTTTTTGAACTCTTTTACTTTTCAGTGAGACTTTTGATATAAAGAAGCTTCCTAGACATGATGTTAAGAGTTTTGCTGGTCTTTCAATTTTCGGTGAGATATGCTAGCTTTTTAAAGTGTAAACAAAATAGACACTGTGAATGCTATATGAGTGTTATATGTAATAAAATGCTTTGCCTTCAAGTATGAATTGGGATTTTGAATAATAAACTTTGAAGCTAAAGTATGATGTTTTATCAAGAATGACACCACCATTACCTGAGACTTTATGTAAGGTTATATAGGGATATGCGTGTTCATGATAATTAAGCCATCTATAAACCATAAACTTCGAAGACCCATCAGATAACTTCGGTTTAACAACCACCTAAAAATCGATTTAAAATCTGTTACAATAGAGTGAGATGATATATAGATACCCAAAAGCAACGAAGTTAAGTCATGGCAGCTAAAGAAACCTGCTTTATAATGAAAATTAAAAGAGAACTATATATAAGCATCAAACTGTTCCGGTAAATAGACAAACAAATCGAGTATCTGCCATTCAGATTCAATATTCAATAGCGAGCCAAACGCTGTAACTATTTGACTTTTAATTTTGTTTTTTAACTAGAAAAGTGGTTGCAATTGTAAGTGTAAAAAGTTGCTAAAAATGTAGGAATCGCTGCCAGTTTGGTCTAAAAGGCATAAATAACTATTTCGACTGTTCTTGATGTGATTATTAAAACACTTAAATTAAACAAAATACAACATTTCGAGGACTTGCGCAATTCTGGTCAAACCCGGAAAAATGACAAAGTCTAATTCAAAATCAGTACTTTTCAATCAATTTTTGTACATATTTTTCTGAAAGTTGGAAAACTGTGGAAATTTGGTCCAAATTTGGCTTGAACTGCTTAATTTCGGTCAAATCGGACAAAAATTCGAAATCAGCACCTTCCAATTTTACTTTGGGCAAAATTCTAAGAACTTTGATGAACTTTGGAATTGAAGAATTTTGCCGGATTTCTGAATTTGGGAATGATTCCATGTAGCAGTTGCACAAAATCATTCATAACTTGGAGTAGTAATAGTGGTAGAAGAAGAAACACGTTCATTTTGGAGACGGCACCACGGGTGCCACATACGAAGTCTGTTATGTTTCAATAGTTTTTTAATAGTTTTTCTTCTACTACAATAAAGAAGACTGCCTATTCCCATTTATCCGCGGAATAAGGGCTCATATATATCAGTTCCATATGTTGCTGGAAAAATATACCTTCTTTAAAAACCAAGACGCTCCAACGCCCTTGCCATCATGACCAATCTGTAGTTTGGTAATTTCTCCGAGATTTCTATCGGCTGTAACAATGAATTTATCAACGCTATAGAAAAATAAAAACACTGTTTCAACTGTGACCTCAACACCAGAGACTAGCTGGACACATAAACAGAGACTGCACCAACCTTCCCAATTTGAAATTAGATGCTGTTGATGGTAACTTTACTGGACCATATTTGCCACCATTTCCATGCAGGATGATGTAGACTGATGCAGCAGTGCCAGACCATGCTTTAGATCCTGTATATGTGATGACGTCATATGTACTTGTATGGACTCCGTCTGGAATGGGAAAAATATTGGAAAAACTTATAGATTAACCAATTCATGTGTTTTATTACATTATAATATATTTGTCGGACAAATCGTTACCATCAGACTTTACAGTGAAAACCTTGCAAAATGTGTTTGGGTTAGTGAGGGTAAGGCTCAATGCTGGCTTCATTTGTTTAAATACTTTTACAAGAGTTTTCACTGTATTACTTTAATGGTAAGATGAACATACTCTGAAGAACGATTAACAATAAGACGTCATATGTTCTTACAAAATCTACCCAGAATCATGAACAACCCACAATAAAACTGAATCATCGTTTTAGTCAAAATCACTTCACACCGACTAAAATGACTAAAAACTTCTTTTCTCTCCTTCAAAATTTTAATAACGTAAGTTTTGCTTTTGTTTCGTCTTTCCTCAGCTGCAAAAACATGCAAACATGTCCACGAACAGTTCACTAGAGTTTTTATGTTTTCCAATCTATAACCTACTCATCGAGTGAGTACAGCTGCTCTTTCGGCAATAATTTTGTTATTACTTGTGCAAAAGATAGCTGACCACATGTTTAAGTGATACTAATGCTCATGTGAGACGAATACTCAAGTGATACGCCTATTTCATCATGGAGCTACATTAATTCTTCGCAACTGTTCAGATACCGTTTGATAACACCCTGAATACTGAATCTATGAATACTTGATTCGCTAAAATCCTTTTTGGTTACCAGGAGGCTTAATAAAACAAATTTGCTGCAACTCGAATGTACAATGTTTATTTCCACTCAATAAGCGTTGGATCCAATTTTTATTGAACAATGCAAACAATATCACTTTGTCCAAACTTTATTTGTGATATTAATGCTAAGAATGAAACTGTTTTAGAAGCATGAGGTCCAGAGGTAAGCAGCAGCCAATCTTACTTCTTTAGTACGTAAGTGAGGAAGGAAGGAAGGAAGTTTTAGTCCTAGAGCTTCTATCCGTAATGGCTGGTTCTTCCGCCCGCCCACTCGCAACTATTAGTTGACTTTCCGCCAGAGATACGTATAGCATTTTTCTAACTTGATTGAAGGCCAGTGTGCAGTCAGTCGATGGCTCCTAATGGGCATTGGAGTGGTGTATTGAGATACGACATCACTGGACTCGAACACGGGTCGCAGCGGTCGCACTCAAAGGTACTAACCACTACACCATCGCTGCACAACACGACACGTATACGTATATTAAATATCTTTATCGTTTAGCGCCTTTATCTTTTATAGCACTTTTGAAAATAAAATCTCGTGGAAATGTTATTTCTGCCTCCGTAGTTAATTTCGTGGCTTTCAATACACAGGACAAAGTGGTAGATTTGAATCTGTATATAACTTCCATATATATTTTATCTGAACATTTTATCCTGTATAAACAATCGGCATAATAAAAAGAAGAAGTCGTTTCATATACTTTTTGAGGCGAATATTTGATTTAAGTTTAAATGCCTTTATGTCAATGAAAGTTTTGTTTATGTAGCTGGTCAAACGTGGTACATTATTAGTTTCAGATATTTCAATGTAGTTGGTTTTGTATGGCCTGGAACAAAATTCATTTATTTCTCGGTTATCAATGTATACAAATCTTTGATTTTTTAAAGGTATTTTCAGAGTTTTTTTGAACAGGACATGGTCAGTAGTATAGTTTGTGATCTTTCCAAAACCAAAAACAAAGACCGAGTTTGAATGAAAAGCGCAACTTTGTTTCCATGCTTTAATAACATAAAATAAAATAAAAGCGAAACGATGATGTTAAGCTTATAACGCTTAGTCCTCGGTAGGCACTAAAAAGTATTTCGAAATGAATTTAAGCGTCTGTAACGGAAAGTATGGCGTGAAAAGAAGATATTTTTGGGCTAACGTTCTAATTGGCTATTGCGTTTTTATTTAAAAGGTAAACTGTGCTTCAACATTTTACATTAAAATGGAGTTGGGCAGTGAAGAAGAACTATTATTGACTTTAGGACACCCGTGGTGGAGTAAAGTATTTAAAATACCCATGGTTTCTCCTTCTTCTCCTCCTCCTGCTACTACTCCAAGTTATGAACGTTTTCGTGCAGCGTTTACATGGACATTGTTGCCGAATTCGCAAATTTGGTCAAATTAAAACTTCCAGTCGACCAATTTTCATGACAATTTGCACAGAGCACAATTGAAAGGTGCTAATTTCGAATTTGACAATGATTTTTCCAGGTTTCACTAAAATTGGGTAATTTAGGCCAAATTTGGACCAAATTTCGAAAGTTCTTTAATTTTCATGAAATTTTGCACTGATCACAATTGAAAGGTGCTCATTTCGAATTTGACAATGAATTTGCCAGGTTTGACTAAAATTAGGCAATTTAGGCCAAATTTGGACCAAATTTAGAAAGTTTCTTCAAATTTCAAAAAATTTTGCACAGATCACATTTGAAAGGTGCTGATTTCGAATTTGTTAGTCATTTTGTCAGATTTGACCAGAAATGGGTAATTCGGTCCAAATTTGGATCAAACTTAGAAAGTTCGGCAATATTCATAAAAATTTGTACAACGCACAATTAGAAGTTGCTGATTTTGAATTTTCCAGTCATTTTATTAGATTTGAACATAATTTGGCAATTCGGCGACGTTGTATTTTTGAGACTAAATATGCATTGTTGTGTTTCGTCCTAAAGTCTTCAAGCCAAGCGGCTTCTTGTTAACTGTTCGTATAACTTTGACACAAAGACCAAGGGTTAATAAAACGGGAAACGAGAAAGATAAAAAGAAGAAGGAGATTTATCAGAAAGGAATGGGTATTTTTTGCAAGGATTTCTTCCTCCAGGAACCTGCAAGTGTAACTTTTGATTTCTACCCAACCTTGAAACCAAAATTTCTTCTCTTTTCCAAATGTCAAAAAAATCTCTCGTGTTTTCTTTGAAAGTGCCAAAACATCATGTAAGATCGAAAAATATTTTTTGATATGCCGCTAGCGCGTAATAATAACGCGTTAAAATATTAGAAAATTTGATAATTTACCGTTTAATTTTTGCGCGCTTATTTAAGGCGCCAGACAAGTATTTAACGCGAAATTATTTACTTATACTTTATTTCCAGTTGGATATAAAGATACATAGATTATAAAATCCATCCTCATCTAATTATCGCTTAATTTTATCGCGCTAAGGACTTTGCGGCAATTTGTAGCGCCTGGTGAGGACTAAGCTTAAGTATTGTCTGAATTTTTTTGCCCTCAATTAGTAAAACTAATGTTAAAACTTTACCTTGTGGATTTAAATTTAGTTTCAGATAATATCAGTTCCTTCTTTCACTCGGTGATTATCTAGCTTTAGAAGAGAATTTGGATTGCTTTGACTTATGCTCCATTTCTTTTGTTACGTTTGTTTGAAGAGCATCTGCCTTTCAGTTGTATTTCAATATGATATCTTGTTCAGAGAAGGAACTATCCGTTTTGAATAAAGAAATGTTTCTGTTAACATCAAAAGATTTCCATCTTTCACCTACTGCTTACGATGAAGTAGAACTATTCTTGTATTCGATGCTTTTATGACGAATGCATTAAATGTTTGAATTTATGCCAGGCTGAAATGTCCAATAACACCTGTGTTGCTGAGCTCGCAGGTTCAGGCTGCTTCATTGAATCGTTTGTCTAATTGGAGTAGTCCGCAATTCGTATATTTTTAATTATATTTTCATATATTTTTACATTTTATCAGACTACTTACATATGCCAAAGGAATGATAAAGCTTGGACAGTGGAATCTCTAATCAACAGACACCATCAATAAGGAGAGATTTTTCCGTTGATTAAAGATATCTGCTAACTATGTTTTGAATCATTTTTTCAATCGTTCCAAACTTTTTTGACCTTCCTTATGTTTTATGGAGAATGAATATATTTTTCATGTTATTTACTTATGAGAGTTTTTGTTTGATTTCGAGGCCTTCTATCTTTTCACGTATACTGAGTAACGCATTGGTTACATCTAAACGCATGCAATCTGCATTGATTAGTCTACAGAGCAGCATCACTGCTTGTCGGCGAATAATCTGAGATGTGTCCTCATCATTGTCGTCGTCGCTTTGATTTTGGGAAGTGAGTGAACCAAAGGTGCGATGTTTGTACTGTGCATTAAATATAGATCAAGTTGGCAAGGAAGACACTCAATTGTCCGAAAGTCTAATGTGAAGTGTCGATCATATTTTTGATCGTTGATATGTTAAATTGTGCAAAATGTTTTTTTCATTACCATTCATTACCATGACGTTTTACACATGCAGCAATTCAAATAAAACTACTTTCACTGAAAAGGAATGACTCCCATCAACTTTGAGGGGCGAACTTCATCTCAGAGGTTCCGGATCGACAATTGCGCGCTTTTCCGTCCACCAATTTGTGCGCATAAAGGCTGAAATTCACGATCATTTTTTAATGATAAATGACAAGTGGTAATTTTTTTATCTTTTAAAAAAATGATAATAACATCTGTTTACACGATCATTTATGGTTACAACATTTTTATAAAAGTTCTATGGTAAAAGAGTTCTTTTCAGTCATGAACTCCGGCGGCAGCAATCGTAGTTGTTGCAGTTATGTCCAAACGACGAAAGAGGCAGATTGAAAGGCAGAAACGAAGACATTTGGTGAAACCTTGGCTTCAATAACGAAACTACTTAAGAATTTATAACACGCATGTGAGGGAATTTCAAGCAGAAGATCATTATGCATATGCAAAATTGTTAAGAATGTCATCGGAAAATTTTGAAGAAATATTAAAGTTTACATATTTATTTACTATGCAGACTATCACTTTACTTCTCTCTTCATAGCTGCAAAAACTCATTGCGTGACTATACGTTTTTAAGTGAAATCTCATTTTCAAATGATAATTGAATGTAACGGGGACTTTTTGTTATTTTTGAGCGTTTACACGATCAGTTTTAAATGATCATTTAAAAACAACCTCGAACCCAGGGTCTCTTGCCTTTTCGATATACGGATGGCGTCGAAGAAGACCCTGGCGAACGCTACTGAAACTGTGAATTCTATTGGCTGAAAATACTACAACGACCGCAGGATTTTTTGAGCAAAAAGAAGGAATCGCCCGAGTTACTTATGAGGAAGATAAGAATCGAATTTAATTATTTAATTATTCAAATAACATTATTTTAGCTATCATATTATTCACACAGCATTATGTATTTATACTGAGAATGGCTAACCACACAAAGTTCTTAAAAAATCAACAAGTAAACAAGATGAACATTCATGCCATTTTGACTGAAACAAAAAGCAGCAGTGATGAATTATGAGAAGAACAGTTTCTAAGATTTATAAGAGCATAATTTAGAAATATTAAGATGAACATCCTCAAAAATGCAATAAAGCATGGTTTAGATTTGCTCTGGGGGAGAAACATGAAATTTATTATGACATTTATCAAAATTATCAACAATAATATTTCTACATGAATCACAAATAAATGCCTTAACATTTGTTGGTCACAGATTCTTTTATATTAGAATTTAGTGGCTTTAGTTGACGAATAAATTACATTCAGACACATGTTTTTGAAGCAAAACAAATTGTTCAATATATGGATGCAAACAAAGCATTGCAGTCCAGAAATAGAATCAAAAATTAAAAAGAGCATGTGCACTATAAGAAATTTTGCTTAACATTATCTATTATGTGTGCAAAATGGCTGGGAACCAATACCTTTTATTTTTACGCAGGCCACTGTTCACTGCGTTGCATCAATATACAAAATTTTCTTCTCAATCACAATAAAAAATCATTTTCAACAAGTAGACCAGGATATGAAGTGATTCACTTATGTGTACAAAATAGGGAACAGGAATAACCAACAAATTCACTATAAAATGAAGTTTTGGAATAATTGGATTCATTTTATCGTGTTCGGATATACAGATATACATGACAATTATTTGTAGGATTTTCATAACAAGGTCTACATATAAACATTAACTCAATGGTTTGATTAAATGATATAAGCTTTCTGTATCTTAGCTGTATATTACGGAAGCCCATAACTCTCACATGATACAAACAAAGGAAACATACAGAAAAAAGAAAATAATACAAACAAAAAGGAAATGTTCACAAATAAGAAAGAATAACATACAAATAAAATTGAAATGCATATAAAAGAAAAAGAACTACACAAATAAAAAACTCACGGCAAATTCTGGCGGCAAATTCTCACGGCAAATTCTCACGGCAAAAACTCACGGCAAAAGTTCACGGCAAAATGCAAAGACTCAAAAAGTTATGGTGTGTTTCGGGCCTTACAAGACGTTTTACGTACATGTTTTCAAGCAATGGAAAAGAATGTATAAACAAGCGTGTGTGCCGATCTGTCAAGGTTGGTGCATAAAATCACCCGTTCGTCAGCCAAAATATGGAATGCATGAAAACCGGATTTTCGTACCACAAATTCGACGAGCGAATTGAATTCGTAACAGTGTGCGTGAACGCGCATCCATATCAAAGGGGATGGAAAAGTTATTTTTGTAGGTTTTCTCAAAAAACTAATGCAACAGTTCCTATCAATACAATGTACTTTTTAATTATACCGCGATTCAAGACCTTTCCCCGCATTATTTCAAGTGTCAAAATTTTACTAGCCATATTCCCCAACTCATTTTGATATGGTAATTTGATATTATGCGGTAATATTTGAAAAATGTCACAAATAGGCCAATAGCATCTTTCAGTTACAAAAAATGCATTATCAAGTAATTGGCATGTCACAATATAGAGAATCAAAACGAGGTTTGGTTTGATAGTCTGGTGTATTCAAGTCTGGTGTATTCAAGAATTTGATTTTGTGAACATGAGACAGAGATGAAAAAGAGATAAAACAAAATGATAACAAGATAAAACAAAATGCTTTATGAATCAATAATTTTCAGTTCTTTTGTACATAAGTACTGACTCAAAAATTTCTGACACCGACAATTGTATAAGTAGCCTGAATAAAATTATATATCTAATAAAAAATGGGTTCTTTCAAAAGCATGAAGAAGTCGAACCAACAAGAAATACAGGTATCTTCCAAACTTTGCCAAAAACACTGAATGGGCCTTTCAAATGAATGATAACTGAAGATATCTTTGAATCAATGTTTCCTGATAGTATATATAAGTTAATAACCACAATGGCTGGAAATGTCTAGTTTCTCATTGACATTGGTTACGCCTATCTTTAGTTCAACAGTTCCACTGTTTCAAGTACATGTACCAGATATTCGACGGTTATGATGTTTCGCCCAATTCATGCATTGATATTGATTACTCTTGATAATCCCTTATACACCTAAAATAGTAAAATCAAACAGGCAAATTAATAAGAACATAAATTTGCCATCCACAAAATGATATGTAAATATCACATGTATATAATTATATTTCTAGAAGGAATTCAAGTAGCATACGTAAAATTGTAGAAAATTAAGAATCTGCACAATAAGTCAGTTTGTTTTCTGTTTTATGTAAAAACTGCTTACATATAAAAATTCTTCTGCTTATATACTCTTTTACAAAGCCAGTTCTAAACAAGTATAACCAGGTAAAAAACTAGCGAATACAACTGTGTGCAGTATGGTACCTGTCTAATCAACTAACATACAAAGAAAACATAAAATGATCAAGTGATCTAGAGAAAAAAGTATATACACAATTCTCCACAAAGTTATACAGTATATTAGTTTCTGTTAAGGAAATACACGTTTTTTAAATAAGAAAATGCTTTATAAGAACCTAATAGTACCTTGAAAATCAAGAACTAGAAGAAAACCTTCCATGATTTTGATTTAAGAAACCCTTTTGCCATTCATTAGGTTCTATGATTTGAGTGAAAAGGATTCGAATTTAGATTTGTCTCTAAATAAAAGGACTATTTTGAAAGTCACAATTTTAAAAGCAAATAAATGGAAAAAAGTAGTTTTGAACCAACTGTGTCTAATTTTATTTTTTTATCCTGTTTTTTATCCTGCTTTTGTTGAGAAACCTTTGAAACTAAAACATAGGTTCAAAATAAGAAACTAATAGAACTAGGCATTTCTTATATAAAAAACGCCTATTTGTTTTCTTTGACATAAATCTAAAAACTCACTTACTTGAGTTGCAGTATCTGCATGTAGAAACACCTTACCATGGCATGAGGGACAAAGATGCTCTATGTTTTTTTTCTGGTAAAATGGCCACAAGGAATATAACTTATAGGTCATTGCCTCTAACCTCGGTTCATTAAAACCCTTCTTTCACGATAGGAAAGTACATGATGTGAGAATTTGCCGTGGGAATTTGCCGTGAGAATTTGCCGCAGGAATTTGCCGCAAGTTTTTTATCTGCGCAGTTTCTTTTTTTGTAAGCATTTCTATTTTATTTGTATGTTATACTTTCTTGTTTGTGAACGTTTCCTTTTTGTTTGAAAGCAATTCTTTTTTGTTTGAAAGCAATTCTTTTTTGATTGTAAGCATTTCTTTTTTGTTTGTGTGTGTTTCTTTAATATGCAAGTGAGAGTTATGGGCTTCCGTAGTATATTGTTTAGCAAAATACACAAAAAAGTTAACTCTACTCTTAGATACTTGATAAAGACTCGTAATTGTTGAACATTGTGCAACTGAATGTGTTTTTTTTTGTCTAATATTATACACAAAACAACATACACTGACTCAAATGTTTCATATATCAGTGTATGTTGTGTTGTGTACATATATTTATATATGTAAGAACTAAAAAGCCATCTTGATTATGTTGTATAAAATAAATAAAAACGAAGAAGCTACATGTTGATGAACGTGACGCGTTTCGGTAAAAACCTTTTTCAAACGTTTGAAATATAGTGTTTACTCAAAACTCAACAAAGTATGATCTGCATTATGGTTTCCCATCTAATGATTTAAAACTATATATATTAAGTTACATAGCTTGCTTATAAAAATCCTGTGAGTTGTATTAAGTACCTTTGGAGAGAAAAGAATCGGCTGGCAAGAATTATTGAGACCATTTTAGGGAAGATAACAATCAAAAAAGCAATTCTCCTAAAATTGATATAAGCCACTCCGAGGAACCGATCCTGGAAAAATATGAAAAAAATTTGAATAAAAAATATGAATATGCATTTAGAATGTCATTCTGTTTTCTATCACATATATATTCTGCAACCTTATATATAAGTCTATTATTAGTAAGTAATTGACACTCGACGCTCGAGAAAGACTTTAATAAGATGAAATTGTGCAAATTTTAAAAAACTTTTTTAAAACTTTTGCATATCTCGTCTTATAAAAGTTTTTCTCAAGTGTCAGTGGGTTCTTTTGAATTATATTTGCAACACACACAAAGCATTTTAAAAATTTAAGCTCTTCATCCCAAACATTATTATTTCATGAGAATCTTCTTTGTCTTGTGGAAGACTGAACCTTGATACACTCAAGATTGAATTTTGTGTTCATTTTTATACTTTTGTCCTCTAGTATGTAGATAATAGTTTCTAAATGTGTCTCCAAAATAAACCACACCAAAATGTTATCAATACAAAGATAACATCACACAACACCACATGAATTTTGAACCTCCCCTTTTTTTTATTCACGAGTTATCTGTCAGATGAATATTTTCTTGTTTAGAAGACTGAACCTCGATGCACTCAAGATTGAATTTTCTCTTCATTCTTTTACATTTGTCCTCTCTACATACTAGTTTCTGAGTGTGTCTCCAAAATAAACCACACCAAAATGTTATCGATACAAAGATAAAATCACACAACACCACATGAATTTTGCAACCTCTCCTTTAGTATATTCACGAGTGTCTGCTCTTAAAGCCTTGATAAGGAATAAAATTTCAATCAAATTGACAACACCTTCCTTTCCAAAATGTTGCTGAAGTCTTGCAAACATGTAAACAAAATCAAGTTTTGCAGAAACGAGCTCAACTCGACGAATTATATTTGGTCTCTACATTGGTTATATGTGACTATGTAAAAAACTGAATACACGAGACAAAATTTCTTCAGACCACGTTTTATAAAAATTACACAGATTTTGTATAATTTTCATATCACGTGACCAGCGTTCGCCAGGGTCTTCTTCGCCGCCATCCGCATATCGAAAAGGCAAGAGACCCTGGGTTCGAGGTTGCATTTAAAAAATGTTATTTTAGAATGATCGTGTATTTCAGTCTTAAGAAGAACAAGATGCCCTGACAGGTATAAGGATTTCTGCGAAACCAGCTGAAGCATAAAAAATGAAAGACTAGTGACATTCTTCAAATTTGAAGATTGAATTACTTCTACAATACAACATCACATTTTTGATCACACACTCCCTAGGAATCCATAAAAGCATAACTGATATATATATAGATCAAAAATAGATAAAACAAAAATAGAACTATAACAGTTAATCCCGCTAGAAAGTTTGTCAACTATTGTTCCCGGGCATGATGGAAATTTACCTTTTAAAAAGTGTAAATAGGACTTAACTAAAAACAACAGAAGCTTTTACATACAAAGAAAGGAAATACTCGTAAGGTGCGAATCGTAACCATGGATACACATTTTATATGACAGTTTTTTTAAAAAGAAACGATGTAAGAGCTAAAAGAAAGAAAAAACACAAACTTTTTCGAAAAAAAAATTTAAGAAACAAAGTAAAAGCGAAAAACTCATCAGAAATACTTTGTTTAAAACTAACCACGTATCTACCTACCTAATCTAGCTACTAAGCATTTAAAAATATGGCTTTTAAAAATTTTAACTATGAACGACTTCGATAAATTTTTCCTAACTGCAAGAGAGCTTCGAACCACAAGATGTTACCAACAACGAACTTTTAAAATTATAAGTTATTATAAGAAAGAAGAACAACTATTCAATCTGAGAAAAACAGTATTTGGAAAAGTGAATCATTGTTGTTATTTTGTCCTTTCCTGTCCTCACTGCGTTCTTATAGGAAGAAGCACATTTGAAAAAAACTATCAAAATTGAGGTGAAATGCTTCCCTAGAACCTTTGAAAAGCGTAATTTTTCGTCGCTCCGCTCCGCAATAAATTATTTCGCTTCGCGACTAACCTTTTTTAAATCCTGCATCCGCCCCTGGATTACAAGCGATGCTTCGAATTTGGTGGAACTGAAGTTCTCCATTGTATTTGCCCCCGCAGCGAGCGTAAGCGAGCGAGGAGGCATAGTAGTTTCACGAGATAGGCGAATGTCAGTTTCCGATTTTGTTCATCATCTTCCAACTTTCGTGTTGACGTTACACGGTGGAATACAATTATTAGCTGACTTTTCTTTTTTCCCGTTTAAAAGCATGGTACTGTAAGTGGGAGACAGAATGTTTTTTCGTATCTCTTTTCTAATTTACTATTATATTATATTATATTATATATTATGTTGTTTAAAAAGTTCGTATGCTAATTAATTAAACATTTTTTATATTACTCTGAACAACAATGATTTTGAAGCACAGCTTGAAATCTGAAATTTTGCCAACCATACATTTTATGTTTGTAAATGTTTTAGCTCTAAATCTTTCATTTAATAAATTTTATTCAATGCACTGATTTTTGGTGGATCTTGCCATTTTAATTGGATTTCTGTGTATGCAAGAAAGCCATATTACAAATTCTTGTTTTTCTTCTTTAACTGTCCTCCACTAGTGATCATGATCAATAAAAAACCTTTTTATATTTTTTTTCTTGCTATTTTATGTAAACGTTGGCTATTTTTTGTTTTGAATTAAAGTTTGAAACGCAAATTTCTAATGGATTTTTCGCTTTATTTTTTTTTTTTGAAAAAGTTTTTTTTTTTCTTTTGGCTCTTACATAATTTCTTTAACAAATCTTACTTTGATTATAAAATACGTATTCATGTTTCAGTTCTATGGTGGCCCATCGTTGCCACAAGAAAAAAACCAAAAACATTCAGAAAAAATCTATGATTATAAAAAAAAATAACAAAAAAAAAATTTTTAATAAAAAAATTTAAAAAACCGAAAAAATCCCGTGGCCTATCTTTGCCATTGCCACACGGCTGCCGTAAATTTTCAATGTTGGTGACAAGCATGGTTGTTTATAATATCATTCAATGTGGGTATACCAAAGGTAAAGCATGGCGGCTGATAAAAAAGATGATTTCAAGAAATTTCTCAATAAAGTTAAAGAAAAACGCCTTAATAAGAAAACTAAACCAACAAGTTTGAACATGGAGTATTTAACCGTGCAACGACTTTCTGCAATTGTAGAAGGAAAATGCCAGAAGTATAGTCGAATTGGTCCACTAACCATGGTGAAATTCGACAGAGAACTTACCATGGAAAACATAAAATTAGCATGCGAAGATCATTTTGAAGTTGGATATGGCATGGAATGTGACATACTAGCAGGTGAGAGAGGTCCATCTTTTACAGATGTCACACAAATCAAAAATTTCAACCAGTTGCATATTAGATTTATTGATAAAAAGTATGGTTCTCCTCTTCACCACGAGAAAGAAAGACGTAGCGGAAAAGAGAACAAAAGTTGCAAAGTAATGAGTAGCACGGTTACCACTACCAGAGCAATTTCACATGGTTTAAAAAGAAAATCTGATTCTGAATTAACTCCTGTTAATTTTAAATCAAGTTTCTGTGCAGCATCTGTGCCACTTAGTAAAATGTTAAAATTTGGGCAGTTAATTGAACCAAAGAAAGACATCATATCTGTGCATATTGAACAATTTTCAGTTATTACACAAAATTGGTTGGAGCCATTTCAAGGTCAATTTTCTGTGGAAAGAGAACCATTCGCAAGTGGGGGATTTCGAGATGTGTTCCATGCAACAGGCATTTCAGGATTGTTTGGAAGATATGTGGTTAAGACTTACAAGGACTGTGAAATATTGGAATCAATAAGCGATATGTTTAACTCACTGGAAGAACACACAAGAAAAGTAGTGCAAATGCATAGCCTTGCAAGAAATTTTGCTTTAAAATTTAGAAATGACATTCCAAGTAATTTTGGTGAAAGTTTCGAATTTACAAAGTTGTTATTTGGAAAGTATACTGTTGACAAGGAAAGTAAATTTATTACAATTGAAAAATACATTGATGGATATTTTGCTAAATATGTTAACAACGATGGAAAAATATCAAATGAAATTTCTGAGGTAGTCCAGAAGGCAGAAACATTTGCTCATTACACATATGTTTCCTCTGGAAATCAGTTTATGGTGGTAGATCTACAAGGATGCAAGTACATGTTGTTCGACCCAGAAATTGCATCAGTCCAATTAAAAGATGAGGAAAATAATATATATTTTTGTATGGGAAATTGCTCTACGCAAGCAATAAGCAATTTCTTTTCAGAACACAAATGCAATGATTGGTGCAAAGAGATGAAATTGAACATTGACATTTAAAAGTTCTCTGTGAACACTTTAATTAGGAAGCACTTCACATGTTTTAGTTCCTTTCTTCTGTTTGTTTCAAAAGTAATTTTACATACTGTCATGTTATGTTTTATTAACATTTTTATTAACCTTTTATGTTCTATGGGCTATAGTTATTTTTCAAAAATATAAATCCGTTTATTAGATCACAGTCTTTGTTTACAGATAACAACCTTTCGCAATCTCTTCTTACATCAGCTGGAATGTAGTCAAATCTGTTATCTTCTGTGAAGATTTCTGATGATTCTGCAGCGTCTTCAAGTTCTTTTATTGTCAATGCTGACCCTGAAAAAAGTCATGCATTACATAGTTTTGATTTTATGTCATAGTTACTTTCCAAGAAGCTTGTTTTTATTTGTCTTTCGCTGTTTTTATTTTACCACTACAATACAGTGATACAAAAAGTTTCCAACAATTCTTTTCAACTTACCCCAATCTTCTAAATCATACTTTTTAGGAAAGGCATGTATGTGATTGGGCACACCATTGGGAAGCAATGTATCTTGGGCTCTGATCCTGTGGGTGTTCCAAAGCTCCACAAAAATGTCAGCTTCTTCTTGAATGATTGGCACCAAAATATAAGCTAAGAGGTTTCTAAAAATGAATTTATTTATGGAGATTTTTATTTTTATTTTAACTACTCAAGACACCGTTTTTATGTAGAAATACCTGTGAATTTCATTGTCAGGATCATAGTAGCCATTTCCCTTTAAATAAGCAAGCTTCACTTTGAAGTGTTTTTCCAGCCTTTCATGAAAGTCTTTCCACCACCTTTCAATCTACAAAAATAATCTTAAAGGTTAAATTCTATCAGTATTGGACATGATGGTGAAATAAACAAATAGTTGATTAGAGGAGTGAATTTCAAAGCAATCTTAATCTAACCTGGTTGGAAGTGGATGGACCAAAAATAATAGTTTCAGTAGGATCTTCGTTTTTGTTATTCCGATGAAGATACGCATGAATAGCACCCATTATTATGGTTTCAGAGCCTCTGTCTACACGAATATGTCTTGCGATAGTTTTAGTTTCAAACAAGTGTTCCAGGTAAAACCTGCCAATAATTAGCGGATCACTGTTGCTACTCCATACTTTCAGCCACATGATTTTACGACTGCAAATATCAATGCTACCGTAAACAGCAGCAGGGAAGGTACTATTCTGGTACCCCATCAGCTTATCGTGTCCGTCAAGAGAATGTACCCAGTTCGGTCCTTTTCGATTTCTTTTTGAAACATGGTAACCGTTCTTCTAATACTGCAGGATTTTCTTCAAACATAGCTGCGTGGACAACAGCTCGTGGTACACGCATATCATACACTTGCCTTACTTTCTGATGCATAGCACGGTAACCAAGTAAAACACCAGGCCCCTTAAACTCTTTCTTAATAACATCTTTCACATCTTCCACAGATACGTTCTTGTCAGTGTAATACAGATCGAAATGCCTCATTCTTCGCTCCAAGGTTCGCAAACTCCAGGAACAATGACTGAAGTCCCTTTTCAAGTAATCTAGCATTCCTGCTCTAAGATAATTTCGTTTCAGATAAGATTCTATAGCCTTTTTTAAGGCATCGTCAGTTTTCCATGCAGCGTTGCGTATCTTCGTCGCCATCTTTATTTATTTGTGCATTCTCTGGAAAGAAATCGCCGGTAATCGAGAAATGGCAATGGCAACGATGGGCCACGAGAATTTTTTTTAAATTGTTTTTTTCAACGTAATGTTTTTTAATTACATTATTATTTAGTTATTCATTTTTTTGTTTTCATTTTCTTTACTTTTTTTTCGCTCTTTTTAGTTCTTCTATATGTTTTTGTTGTTTTTTTCTTGTGGCAACGATAGGCCACCATACAGTTCACACATTTCTTTTGTTTGTAGCAAACACTTTCTGATATTACTTGTTAAAGCCTTATTTACACTTTTTGAAAGGTATATTAGCATCAGTGTGACTTAGGCCTAAGAGATAACATTATTTAGTTTGCCTCATATCAGGTCTCAAATCAGCCAAAATCTTTTTTGTTAGGCCAAAATCTTGTTTTCGTTTCTGTTGTTAATGTATAGCTTGCTATCTGTACAAATTGGAATGCTTGAGCGCGGGGGCATTTTGGGAGAAATGTCTGTTTTTCGTGAAAAAGTGGCAAAATACTAAAATACTTTGTAAAGAATGTTTTGGTAGTTTTCATGTAAATGTACGCACGAAATTTCAAAAAACCGCTAGGTTTGGATAGCAGAGAAATAAGAAAAGAAAAACAAAGCCGGTTTTAAAGTATTTCTTGCTTTCGCAGAAATCCAATAAATTGTTAGATTTTCTACTAGACAATTCAAGTTGATCATTTCCTAAAAAAACCTGTCACAGTTTGTGGGAAGTTTTTGCTAACAATTATCACACAATGTTTTGATATTCGATAGATACAAATTAGTAGCTATTAACTATATTTTTTTATTAGGCATATCAATTTTCCTCGTCGATCACAAGCACGCCCATTTTTTTATATTTAACGCCATTGACGTCGAATGGTGAATTGTTTGCATTGATGGTCAATGGTAAATTGGCAAATTGATGATCAATGGTAATGGTCACATTGAGTAAATGTAAATTATTTATTTTTTAGTTTTTTAGTTATTTTTTAGTACTTTACATGTTATGGGATACAAGGAATGTTTTATTTTTATTTTGAACTTGAGAATGATTAGGATGAAGGTAGTTTCATATTGATTTTGATTGGTATTCTAATTATAACAGTTTGCTTCTTTGAACTGACTCTTGATAATTCATAACTTTTTTGTAGATCCACTCTGTCACGGTGATATCGTTGATCGTTTTATGCTGCCAAAGTATGTATCAATCTGTTTTCATCACTTGGTTATACACATTCAAAGTATAGTTAGAATGTCAAGATTCTTCTAAAAATGAAATTGAAAAATGTGTTAGTAAGCAACTGTTTTGATGCTAAACAAAACTATTTTGCTAGAACTCTGAGTTTCATGTTCTATATACATTCATCAGCTAGTAAATAATGACAAAACCTTTTTGAAACAAACTTTTTTTACAATTCGAAGTTGTAATTAAAATATTGTAAAAAGCTATCTTAATCCTTAGATTTATAGCGTGCTAAGGCACTTTTTGTCTCTTTTAAATTTGTATTTGGAGCTAATAAGAAAATTTGATGCTTCATATCTGAATTACTATTCAAAATCAAGTTCCAGTGGATATTTATACCTAGTTAAAAGTTTACGAAATTTTGATAACAAAGATAAATTGAACTCGCTATGGCGTGTTCTACCCCTTCTGCAACATTTTTTGGAGACTCTCGAAATAAAAGTTATATGCAAAGTCTTCGGATAATTTGAACCTTTGCAAAGTTTTTCTCATTCCTTTTTTCGGTCCCTTGAAACTTCCACTTCAAGTGGTAACAGTAACTCAATTCTTGGAGTTCCAAAACCTATAGTTTATTATATGAAAAACCACCATGCACATTCTTTTGATTTATGAATTTATGAATTTTAAGTTTTATTTTAATTACAAGCCGACATTTCAATTTTTTCGGAGCAGCTTGTATCATGTTTATCATGCGCGTTGTAAGACCACATATTTAAGCAGAAATCTCACTTGGTTTGTTGTTATAAGTTCATTACCTAACTTTTTGTGAAGTGTTTACATTTATGTAATAAGCTCTTTTCCATATCTGTTCCGGTTCGGTAAAATACGCAATTCATATTTCGTAAAAACATGAAAGCGAGGTTTATTATGAACAATTTCAAATTTCTAGCGGGAGAAAGCAACACTTTAGCTGAATTAAAGTCTTGTTTATGTTTGTTTTAACAAAAAAATAAAGCAGTTTCAAGCATCACTGTCTGAAGGGAAAAACATGAAATCGTTGGAAGACTTGGGAGCGCAGCGCGTTCGTGAGTTAATTAAGAAGAATAAACAATAATATATTTTAACAAACAAAACAAACCCTTAAATAGGTATCTAATTACAAGGGCAGCCCTGAAGAAAATGAAAATATATTTAGTAAAGAAAATAAAATAAAATAGTACATTTCAGTAAATTACAGTAAAATTAATAGCATAAACAGTATACTGTCAATACTCTCTCCATATTAAGAGAAAATGCCAGGTACAAAGGCAGACCTCATTCTACACGTTTACGCTAAATTCTATCGTATCACAAGTGCTGACACTACAAATCAAACACCTTCCAGTTCTGAAGAAGACATAAACACCTACAGGGAGAGTGCTAAACCATTCTCTGCAGCACTGACCTAAGAATAACACCACCATTTTCGTTCATTCAGTTATACAATTATCTACTCATCAGCACTGTAAAATACAAACACATTTTACTGCAAAGTACACAATATAAAAGGTTCAAATCCTTCCAGTTTTTTCACGAAGGCTTCATTAAGAAAATCGGAACAGCATCTAATAATAAATATTGTTTTCTTGATGCTCGTATGAAAGCTTCAATGAAAAACAAGTTGTACAAAGTATTAGTCAAATTGTGTTGTGCATCTGGAGACGTTGTTGCTGCTGCATGTACATGTCCAGCAGGCACTGGACTTGGTGGTTTTTAACATTGTAACCGTACCAGTGGTGTATTGTTTGCAATGGAAAATTACAACCACAAAGGCTTGAGGAAGATGACATCTGCTTATTGTACTTCAAGATTATCATCTTGGAATGTATTCGGCATGTAAGGCTGCCCCAATAGATGTGTTGTAAGCCAAGATCAAATTTGGTAGCAAACCACCCAAACATTTGAAGCCAAAAATGAACTTGTATGACCCATGTGCTATATGGAGGACCGACAAGTTGACATTACCAGCCCCTGAATCAACTTAAAATGGATCTTTCTAGGTGTTTAGGCCAGAAGTCCATTTCATGGAGTCGCACAAGACATACAAATGGAAGTTTTAACAGACAACAATGTCGTTGAAGCTGAACCTGCACATAACTCATCACCAGGAATATCACACATGTCCCTTTAATACAATATCAAAGTGAAATTTAAAGATGATGGATCATTTATGTTTCGTCCCTTTCTGTTTCTAAATCAGGAATACACAACATAAACAAGGGGTCAAAGTGCATCTGACCGCTGATATCAACTATGAAAATTCTAAATAGCAGCATCAAACTTCTATATTGCATGTAGAAATATCTTCAAAGTTGAAAGCCAAGTATTACATCCAAAAAAGGCTCCACACTCTAATCCATGGAAATATTTTTTCTTTTTTGCTACATCCTTACTACTACTTGTCTCTGTCATTCCTTTTCATCCATGATTCACATATTTATGACATTAAAATGCCACAATTAAGTAAATATCAGTAGATTATGAGCTAACATAACGCTATGAAAAATAAAAAGTTCATAATAAACCTTGTTTTCACGATTTTAAGAAATATGAATTGTGTATTTTACCGAACCGGAATAGATATGGAAAAGAGCTTATTGAGTTAGAAAACTCACAATAATCGAAAACTGAAAGATACGGGCTAAGATGAAGTTGCAAAAAGAAAAACAGAAAACAAAAAAGAAGTGGATTTAAAATAGTCATAGGTTACAGGAGACGTTTTTCGATGCGAAAAAGTATTTTATAGCCTTTAATGCAGAGTTATTTCTTAGTAAATGATGTCAATTTTGGATTTTCATTTGACATTACGGTTAACTGTATATACTACAAACAAATGGCGAAAATTTTATCAAACAAATATTCAATTTAAATTTTGAATAGGAACTTCTAAGTTATTGTTTGTATAGGAATACGTATCTGTTATTATAATTTGACAATTTAAGCCCTAATTTGGATCCAGTTTTCATGTTATGAAATTTAGAATTAAGCAGCGCTTATTATGGGAGTGGCTTAATAAGATGGTGACAATTTAAGATGTTTAAAATTTCCTTTAACGCACGATTAACGAAATATGGTCGATATGTTGTGATTTCTTTATTTTGTAGCCCAACAAACTCAGGCTGGTTCTGAAAATGGTAAGTGATTCATCACAGATTCCTCATATCGACTAAACATAGCATTCCCTCTTTTAGGTCATTTCTTGTTTTGATGAGAATTATGAACCATTTGAAAGAAAAAACGCATGGTGTTACTTACCAGATAACATCTATTTATAAAAAAAGCTTTATGGATTGGAATTGAGTTTCCTAGCTTTTCATTCCACTGTGGAGTGGAAACAATAAAACACATATGTTAAACAATAAATATAGCAGATTATGTTGAAACGAGTTTAAATTTGATTTCTAAATATTTAAATATCTTGATGTCTAAAATCTCTAAGGTATTGCATTAGTAGTATTTGTGATCGGATGATGGTTGAGAAGAAATGACCAGCAGATTAATCATGTGATAAGAGATACAATTTCATTTTGCTTTCAGGCGGATTAAGTTGAAAATGCCGAAAAGAAAGATTGATAATAAACACTTCCAGGTCCAGACAGTCAAGAAAAAATGGAATAAGAATTGTTATAAATAAAATAACTAATGTTTAATTTAGGCTTGATTTGTAATAATCAAAACTGCTATAAAACTCTGAAAGGATCCTTTGAATGGGATGCTGCCCTTAACAAATGTGAAGAAGATGGCATGAGTCTTGCGTCAATATTATCAATAGAAGAGTCCATTTTCGTTGACAGCATACTTTATGAGGCTGATATTCCCAGAGCTTGGATAGGGATAAATGGAATGTCAAACGCTTGGACAGATGGTAAAATCTTTTTTCTTACCATATTCAGCTCTTGTTAATTAAAAGTCTTAAGCCTGATGATTTCAATCATATGCAGCAATGATGAAAATGACAAAAGAAAAGTGCTTTACAGATGAAAGAATTTCTGTAAAATCAGGCAAAATAAGACAAATGAGAGACTATATGATTAAATTCTTTCTAGAATACTTATTATTGTTGTTATCGTTTATATTATTCTGAATTTTATTCTGAATCAACATGACATTTCTAATACAATACTCCCCCAAACAAAGGCATAATTGACATTATACGCTAACGAACGAGGTAATAAGAAATTTTGAACTGATAAGCTTTACTAACAAAAAAAGCAACATATCAAGTATTTTCAGTTAGCGTAATGAACTAAATGTCCCATTTTTATGTAGGCATATTTGATTGGAATTCATTCTTTCATGGATTAAGTTACAAAATATCAGGTTATGTACTTTCAAAATAAAACGTAATCTACTTTTAAATGTTTGATATGTAAAAGCTTCCAAAATTCGCAGGTTGCGTTCCTTAATTAGAACTTACATTGTGTTATTGGTAGAGTCTCGCAGACTCTAAATCGCAGACTAATTTCCAGGAGGAGTAGGAGTAGAGTAGGAGTCCACGGGTGTCTTAACACGATATTCGCTTTCGCTGCTACCGTAATAAAACCAAAGCCAGTTGAAATGCATTTCGCAGAAATCCAATAGTAAAGGAGGCTACATAAATACTAACATTTAATACTAGTAACGTGTAGCGAAAATGTTGCTACGTTACTAATGTTCAATGTTAATATTTATGAGAGTAAGAGTAAAATGAAAGTTCTTTTGTATTTTGCTAAATTCCAATTTTACCTTATATAATTCGAACGATTAATTCGAACTTCCACTAATTCAAACAAAATTGCTTTGCCTGTTCAAATTAGTGGATCAGTTGTAAGTTGTATATTGCAGTTATTGAGACTAACAGTGTTCTGCAATTTTTGCAATATTTTGCCGTACATTAAAAAATGCTGAAAGATAACTGTCTGATTTAAGGTGAAAAGCGTGGCGAAGATGATCGCCAATGTTACTACAAGTATCTCCGTCCAGAACGCTTTAAATATTTTAACATTTATTTGCTGATCGAATGTTTATTCGATTCTTATTCGAATGCCATGAATTTCATTCCATATTATCGCCACAATTTGGCTGTAGAAAATTGTTACATTTTCATTTTGATTTCATAATACAATAATTTTCTATCGCCTCAAAAACTGGCGATAATTTACTTTCACCTTAAATCGGCAATAATTTTCTGTCGTCTGAGCACCAAAACCTCGTAATCGCCATCTTGACAAAAAAATTTGATTTATCTCCAATTTGCCGATAAAATTGGTTTTTTTTATCGCCCGGTGTGAACCAAGCTTAAAGCTTACCTCTCGTGAAAAAATAATTTATGTTAGAATAACGTATATTTACGTATAATTTAGGAATATGAAATTCATTTTGCATAAAAGTTCTTCATATATCTGTTATCTGTAATTCTGTAAGTCTAGAAATTGGCTGAACATGAAACTTCGATAGGCCGCCATATTGATTTCCCGATCAAAATCAAAATTCATAATGGCCAGCAATCTGACGTCAAGAGGTTGCTCGTCGCACTTAAAAACATTGAGAAATGAAAAAATGTTACTTTATGTTACTTTATGCTTCAACTACGCCTGTCGATAATTTTGTTTGCAGGAAATAATGGTATTAAATAAAATTACTTGAAAATAAAATTACTTGAAGCAAATCTGATAACAGAACTAATAACAACGAAGCTAATAACAACTGTAAAATAAATAATGAAAAAGTGTAAGGTTTCAATTAGCCACATTCCTGACATCAACCAGCCTGCTACACGAAAAAATATAATTACTGATGAGACTCAATAATTACTTCTGATACTACTTGATACATTGACTTTTAAGAATTTAATGAACCAAATCGTTGAGTTTTCCTTCAATATCTCTTTGAAGAACAAATATTTTGGCAAACATTTTATATTAATGGATAGAGCATGAAAAGCTCTTTCATGTGATATAAAATTCACAATATTTTATCAGACTTGTAATGAGAAATACGCCTTGAAAGTTGGTGGATAAGACACTTTGAGACACGCTGTATCAAAAGAAACATAATTACTTTGCACGTTTTTTTTCGAATGTTCACGTGAAGTTTCTAATGACTTCGTAGGGACATATTCAAGAACAACTCTACCAAGTTATATAAACGTCCCTACAGATACATAGCGAATATAGTTTCGTGTAAACAAAACATGATTTTCCGGAATGTGGCAAATGCAAATCTCTTACAAATTAGAAGATAAATCGACTACGGATTTAAATTCTTTGGGAAAGTTTTCACAAGGAATATAAAATAGAATTGTGCACAGAGTGTTCACGTGTAGAGAAAATCCGTCAAGCTGGCTTGGTTTGCGGAGACCTGGCTTTTTCTAACGTAACCTCATAAAAATTAGTCGTCATTCTGTGAACCGACAAAATCGACAAAAACGAAAATGACATCCCTTCTTGATATAAATACTGGTTAGCAGGGTTGATGTCAAAATTTTTGATGTTTTTCAATCATGCACAAGAATCTTACAAAATTTCATCAAAATTCTCACATATTGTAAAGTTTTTCAACATTTCCATGAACTATTAATACGCTTTCAAGGGGGGTTCTTTCTCCAAACATTTATCGCGAGCAACCTTCTTACGTCACAATCGGGTTTCATCCGAATGAGGTTGTAAATAAACGTGGCGTCCCCAATAAACATCATGAGGTGAATATTCGAGTTAACTTTGTCGATTTTTTTCATAAACAGTGCGATTTATCAAAAAAAACTTTTAAATTGTTATATAGTTACACATTCTGAATGGTTTGAACATAACTTCTTTTTTTCACGGGAGGTAAGCTTTAAAAGTCACTGCAATGAAGTGAATTTCCATTGAAACATATTTGTGCATAATTGTGTTCGTTTAAACAGAATCATTGTTCTCCGCATCTGTTTTACAACAATTTTGCGGAATTGATGTATTCTCTGCCTTTGTGAAAATCCTAATACCTGTTATTTCGTATTGCTTCCTATGTTTACTTATGCTCGTGTCCAGCTTGAAGGGGGAGGAGGTAGAGTAATAAAATCGTGTTTATTTTAAACGACATGTCAATTATTACATGAATGATACCCTCTTTTTATATAAGCATAGACTTTATAAGCATACTAAGGTTTAAAACTGGTGCCAAAATAAGCATATAACAAGCATAATCTGAGTCTGAGCACGAACCTTTTGCGTTTTTTATAGAAACAACTATAAAAATGAACAAGCCATATTACAAATTGTCGTTCTTCGTGTTTTTCTTCTTTGACTGTCTTCCAAACCTAGTGTGATCATGATCAATAAAACCTATATATTTTTTTCTTGGTTTTTTTATGTAAACTTTGGCTATTTTTTGTTTTAAATCAAAGTTTGAAACGCAATGGATTTTTCGCTTTAATTTTTTTTTTTGAAAAAGTTTTTTTTTTTTTTTTGGCTCTTACAGAATGTTTTTAACAGATCTTATTTTAATTATAAAAATTATAAAATATGTATCCATGGTTTCAATTCACACATTTCTCTTGTTTGTAGCAAATACTTTCTAATATTACTTGTTAAGCCTTATTTACACTTTTTGAAAGGTATATTAGCATCAGTGTAACTTAGACCTAAGAGATAACAAAAAGTAACAAAGTTTTGTGCATATTTTCATCTGTTTAAGTGTAGATCTATTTGGTTTGCATATTGCAAGTTGGTTTTGAAATGCCGAAAACTGATTTTGTCGAAATATTTAAGCATATAACTTTGCCTCATATGAGGTCCCAAATCAACCCAAACATTTTTTTTTCGGCCAAAAACTTGCTTTCGTTTCCGCTGTTAATGTATAGCTTGCTGTCTGTATAAATTGGAATGCTTGAGCGCGGGGGCATTTTTAGCTAAAGCTACATGCTAGTTATAATTATCAAATGTTTATGCAGGATGGTTCATTCAGTCGTATAATATATAAAAATATTTACACTGTTTTACAAGAAGTCCTGTCAAATATAGAATAGATGTAATTATACGTAAAATAAGCTAAAAAAGACCAAGATGATATTCCTTAGTTAAAATTCATTTAATAAAATCTTAAATTTTGAGAAGTCCTTCTCAATTCGAAGCGCTTTTGGTAAATTGTTGAATGTTAATGCTCCTTGAAAATAAAAGGAGGACCGAGCAACTTCCAATTTCACCGTCGGTACTCGTATCATATGCCCATTGTTTCCTGTTTTTATTCTTGATTCCAAAATTTCGAAGTAGTTCTCGAAATTTTTAATCGCACTTCCGTTAACACATCGATGAACATAGGCGGCTACTTGTTTCATTTTTATCTGTTTTTAGACCACGATCCGTCGATTCCAATAAGTCATAAAAAACTTTTTCGTGGAGCACCTCTGCGAACTGAGAGATTTTTTGGAATTTTCCAATTTTAGATATCCTAAATACGAATCAATAAAGTTCCCAAATTTTTGATGGGCAGATTTCGAGAAATCAGCGGTCAAAATCTTAATTATCGTGTTTATCGTATTTTTTGCACCGTGTAGGTTTCTTTGATGTATAATTATTTATAAAACTTATTTCGGGAGGGAAATGTTCACGCATTCTTCATTCTAATGATGCAAAATAAATAATCGCTGATTCAAATACAAAATATCACAAATTTGCAAAAATATAACGATTTTTATCGATTTTTTATCGATTTTGTCAAAGAAACTATTTACAATAATAGAAAATACTTTTAAAAAAATGTCTAAATATCACTGTCACTATCACCTTCATAATCGTATTTACCGTCCGTATCTTGCTCGTTTTCAAAGCAATCTTCGTCCTCCTCATCTTCAACTTCTTCCTCTCTGGAAGGTTTATTCGAACAATCTTTACAATTACACAAGTCTGAACACTTGAGTCCCTCTTTCACACAAGAACATCGACGATTGCCACATCCTGTATTGCACTTACAGCTGATAAAATTCAAAATATTATCTGGTGCTATTTCATCAGTAATCCATTCAATTTTAAGGCTTTCGTCTTGAATTGACCAACCATGATTTTCAAATGACGGCATGTTCATATTGTTGGTAGAAAAGTGTTTCCAAATGTATGCCTGGTAGTTACTTCTTTGTAGGTGATTCAATAACACATCTCTTGTAGGTGGAAGGTGCTCTTCGGCGTATTGACTTTTCTTGAATATAGTGTATCTTAGGTCGTTCACTGAATCAATATCATTTTTTCAGCATAAAGACGGCAAACAAAACGCTCAATGTCGTTAACCAATTGGTCTGACATATAGAAGCTTTCACCAATCTCTTCGAACGTAGCAATAAACTTTTCGTTTTCTGAGTAAAGCAAGAACCTTCTTTTTTCCTTTGTTAAAGAACGCGCTGGTGGAGTCGCATCCTAGTAAAAATTAAATTAAACGTTATGGAAAACTCTCTTTTATGATAAAAACGTAAGAAAACCATTCAATTTTAAGTTAAGACTTCAAAGAAATTAAAATAATAGATAATAGATTTCACCTGTAAATCCATGCAAACCAGGTAGGGCTTTTGCAATAAGTTTCCATTTTGTATTCACTGCATTAACATTGATGATTCTCTTTTTATTCAATGTTCCTGTAGCGAAGAAAAGGTTTTTGGTAATTGATTCTTTGGCGTACACAGCAATAATAAAGACATCTGTATCTGGACTTCGGATCACTATATCTTGATAGTGTGCTGATGCGTGTTTTGCATTCAAAACAAGTCTTGTATCAGCCTCCTCGTGATCGCTTTCGAGATCAAGAACTTCTGTGATACTTAATGTAGACGAAGAGGTAACTTGAAATCGATGGCATTTATTTTCATGCGTCAAGTAAACAATTTTTGGTTGTTTCTTGTAGCAATTGCATTTTCGTATCCTCTGAGGGTAATTGCTGAACAACAGCAGGGAAATGTTAAAGCGTAGCTGGATGCAGAGCGAGATTCGACAAACAAAAATGTTCATTGAATTTCTTTTGTTTTAAGAAAACAAAGACGGTCCTATGTGTGTTGTCAAAAATGGCGGCCAAGCGGCATGAAGCGATCAAAATGATAAGTCACAAAAAGCCACTTTTTACTTCATCTATACGTTTTCTGTACAATCTCAGTTCAGATAGACCTTTGTCAAAGAAGCTTTTAGACTTTTAAACAAGATTTAAATTGTATCCTGCCTTATAAGGATGATTTCAGCCATTTATAGCCTCGCACAGAGCGAAATCTGTTGGTATTATATCGATGGAAGGAGGAATTCCCTGATATTCTGCTAATTGTCAAGGCAAGATAAAGCATTAAATTTATCAAATCTTGTGAAAATAGAATCAGGGAAGACCACGATCTCCCACGACTTGCATTTTTCTAGGGCATATATGTACGTCATTTTCTTTTCGTCTATATGTTTTTCCGTCACTTTAATCACGTGACTTTCAGTAAATTCTTGTATGTCATGTGATATTATTCTGAACTGCAAGGACACCTGTAATGAAATGGCAGAAATTTTCTATTTCAAAACAAACGAAAACTCGGTGTGAATATCTACTATGTGCAAGAAATCGCTTCGTTTCACTGTGGTTAGGTTATGGCTGAGTGTGGTTGCGTCACTGGCTGCTTCAGTTTTCCTTACTATGTTTGTCTATTTTCATATGATTTTGCATTTTCAGATGTAGATGTGTTAAGATGTATGTAGACATGAAGTAGTAAGCTTTTATCTATATGAAATATGCAGTCATGTTTTTGTTTTTAGGTTGTGCATGAAATATTTAAAAAAAATACCAACAATGTCTTTCTAAAATACTTTAATGAGTGGCAAGAGGAGACAATGACTGTGTCAGGGACAAAAACAGATATAGCAGAGTTTTGAAAGTATTAGAATTACTGGTGATTAATGTTCCTGTTATATAAATCAATGATAAAAATTCCTGACTTGATATTGTAATTATTCTTTGATTTGAATCCTCTAATAATTTAAGTGCAGAATGGTAGGCTAGATTATGTAGCTACCCCTTTATTGAGGTTTATATATCTGCATTTCAATGCATTCTTTCAATCATCAAGCTTGAGCCATTGTTATTTTACTTGGCCAATAAACTGAATTTTTTGTAAGCAAATAGTGCACAGTGGCTGTGTTGATAATCACAGCTTAGAACGATATGTTCAATGAAAGAAAGTTAATTGTTGTCAAGTCAGATATGATAACTGGCAATGCATGAAAATACAAGATGACGTATATAAGAGAGAGAATAGACCTCAATATTATTGCTGAAAAAGTACTATCAAAGAGACAAAAATGCTGATTTTGGATGTTTTATTTTTCAGTTATTGGTGAATATATACTTTTGTGTTGATACAAATTGCCTGCACATTAACCGTCACTTCCTTTAATGAACAAATAAACACATGGTTTCAAACCCATTTTTGCTGTGCCTAAAAAATGTGGTTATATTCTCTGAAATGTAGTATGTCTTCTTGTATATCGTACTGTTTAGTATTATTTCATTGTATTTTACATATACATTGTCTATTTTATTTAGTATATATAGTTATATAATTAATTTATTTATTTTATACAAATTTATTTTGAGCATGCTGCATGGAAGAAGATAAAAAAATCAGAAACTTTTTTATTATTATATTCTATTTTCCCTTTGAGAACTACACATTATTACTCTAAACCCTTGGTTCTTTGTTCTTTTTGTCTTGTTAAACATGCTAATCTAGGTTCTAAATTCTTAATCCTTCTGTTCTTGGTCATTTTTTCAGCTTTTTAGATTTTCAGGGGGTTTTTTTTGTTTTTTGTTTTTCCCCATGTTTTTATATTTATATATTTTTTTTTTATTTATTTTTATGTATCTAAGTATGTAAACTCCTACTACCTTAAGGGAAGAAATTTTGGCAGATTTTGGCGGGTTTTGAAGCAGTCCGCCAAATCGGCCAAAATTTCTCCACGCCAAAATTTCTTTCCTTAAGGTAGTTAATTATCAGAGAGGAATTTTAGTTCATTTATATTAGCATACATTTCTCTTTTCTGAAAGTGCTCGACAGTCAGGAACAATTTTACTTTATTTTAAAACCAGTTCAGTTAGCTGATGAATCCGTGAAGGAAGAAACTTAAAGTTCAACGAAAAATAGTTTTCTTCTTTCATTCTTTTATAAGTACGTTTATATTTATATATAAGACAAAAAAACACACAAGAAATTTTCACAATATTTCGATTTATTAAAAATCTTTGACAAGTGTTATGTTTATATTTATATATACATGCAGTAGGTCCACATCAATATTGTACTGCATTTTTCAACGACCTTCTTTACCAAATAAATTATCTATCTCTATATATCTATATAACATGGTTTCAAATTCATTTTTGTTGAGCCTAACAAAATACGACTTTCGCTAGTCTTGTAAGTCAATATCAGCTATCTTGAGTTTTAAAATTTTTTTGAATTGTGTTGCCAAAATTAATACATCTTTATTTGAAGGTCACATAACTTGTATATTATCTGCAGAGGTCAATTTAGTATATTTGTGGTTATACCAAGCTATTTCCCTCAAAATAAAACATGTTTTTTTTCAAAGCAGGCGTTTTAAATATATATAAGCTAACGTTTGGGTAATTTTGAAGATGCTGAGCATATTACCCAGTTTACTTTTACAATTTTTCCTCTTGATCAAAATCCCAAATCAAACTCCCAAATCAAAATCTTGTCGCTTTGAACACTATTCCGCGTATAGCTAGGATAAAATACAAGTCAAACAGAAGTTTACACGATTTATTTCACGTCTTTTCATTGGTTGAAAATACGCTTTCAAGCAATTTAATTGGCGAAAAAAAACAATCACATACATTCCTGAAATTCCTGACAACACACATAGAACATAGCAAAATCTATCGCTCTGCATCCAGCTACGCTTTAACATATCCCTGACAACAGTATCCAAAGTGATTGAGAATGGTGATTAGCTTTGATGATCCAGTCAATTGTTTGGTAGCTGCTGCAAGTGATATCGATTTATAAGTTAATGTTTTTCCTTTACTTCTTGTATAAATCAAGTCCTGGACAAATGAAAAAACTTTTAACTGGTTCGATTCTGAAATGTCAACAAACTTTGCAAAATCAACTTCTTCAGTGAATCCAAGAACTAATGCTAAAAAGTTGAACAGAATCGGTGGTACACCATCTTTAATGTTGTCCTATGTAAAGTCTGATGGAGATGGCGGCCAAGGTCCTTTGATGCCCTTTGACTGGTCAAGTGACTCTTTTAAAGCCATGGCAATTCTGTGAAACATGACTTTGATAACAAATCGCAAAGCAGTGTTTGAATCTTCTTGTTCGCACTCTGTATCATTCTCTGAATCCTGTGATGTTGAAATTTGTGAATCATCAGAAAAACATTCTACATACTTTGTGTATAATGCACTTCCGCCAGAGTTACTAGAAAAGACTAGTTCACTTTTTCTCTGTTCAGGTGGCTGGTAGAAGACTAAGTCTGGATATTTTGACTTTAGCCTAATTTTTAACCGAGAACTTTGGTAGTTAGAGATGTCAAGGTTTTCAATTTTCCAAACAATTTTTATAAAATATTTGAGCAAGTTTTGTAAGCTAAAGAGCTTCCCTTCTGCTATGATTTTAGAATCAACAATATCACTGCAAAGTTTTTTAAATGAGACGTCATACTGTTGATGAGAATTAGAAGAAGACTGTCGTTGTTTCAAACATTTTGTATATTAAGTGACGCATTTCCTGAGGACTCTAACCTCAATCGCTACCATGTCTTTATCTTTAATTTCTTTTAAGATGTCAAAGTCGTTTTTCAGCACAGCAGCTTCTCTAAGTCTTCCGCCATCAACTGTTTCCACATACCCAAACATTGCATTTTTGTCCGTCTGTCAAATGGATCCTTTACATAGATTGAGCCACTTTTCTTGCATATCAAACATCTCTTGGGTAACACAGCATTGGAAGTTGAAGCGGTTATTATCGATGTTGATGGTAGAGCTTGCAAGTTGCTGTTGTTTTCTATTTTCGATTTTGTAGATGTTATTGAAGATTCAGATAGTCTGATTGATTTCCTTTTCCCTTGCTCCTTTGCTTTTTGTTTGGCCTTTTTATTTTTTGCTCGTGTAATTTTAGACGAATCAGTAAAATATCTGTATTGTTCAACGTTAATCCGAGGTATTTACGTATTAGGTACATACGTTCTCGTGTTGTTAATAGATGAATGCTGATGGTATATCTGTAGCTGCGGGTCATCCAATTTGTTTAAACGTTTACTGGTACCGAACACCATAACTTCGGTTTTTCCTTTTTTAGTGTTAATAATAAGTTCATTTTGTTGAGGCCAATCAGTAAGGGAGCAAAAAAACTTTTTGAACCTCTTGAATATCCTTGTGCGAATAGAACAGCACAGTATCATCGGAATATTTAACAATTTTACTTTTCGACAGAACAAGTGCAGCTCCGTTGAAAAGAAGCAAGAACATCAGCGGTCCAAGAATTGACCCTTGAGGGACTCCATTGAATATTGGTTCGATAGACGATTGATGTTTTTGGTAATACACTTGTTGAGATCGTCCAAACAGATAGCTGCAAAACCAATTCTGTGGTATTCCTGTTATTCCAAAGTCTGGAAGTTTTTCGATTAACGTTGCGTGACTAATGGTATCAAAAGCCTTGCACAAGTCGATGTAAATTGCGCCAGTAACCATGCCATTGCCCATAGCTTTTCTTATATGGTCCAAGAAGCAGACAGTTGCTAGCTCAGGTGATCTGGTTTTCCTAAATCCAAATTGGTAGGTAGACAGTAATTTATGACTTTCTAGATGCTCCATAATTTGCGTATACACACATTTCTCCATAATTTTTGAGATTGTTGGTAGCACGCTAATCGGACGGTAGTTATCAAAACTGTCATTCGCACCAGACTTAAATGCCGGAGTTACTTTTTCTCGTTTAAAAGCATCCGGGAAAATCCCATTTCGGAGTGAACAATTTATAACATGGGATTGTTCACAAATGACGTCAACCATTTTTCCAAGATTTTTGACACCCCCTCCCCCCTCTGTCAACCTGCGTCAACTTTGCGTTGCCCCCCCTCCCTCTCAGTTGACGTCATCGTTTGAGAAGACCCCCCCCCCCCCCCCCCCCCCCCCCCGCCCTCCCTCCAAAACAAAACAACCTCCACCCCACTTGTCCTTTTGTATGTTAGTTTCTTACGCATTTTTAATAAGACGTGGAAATATTTGCAATGATCTTCGTGTAATTTTTCTCTGATCAAACTCCATCTGTGCTTATTGTTTGACGTTCGTGCATCACGGACCACATCAAGATCACATTCAGTGTTAACATTTTCATAAGAAACTTTTACTTAATTAGAAAAATCAAGGTTCTGCAAAATTGTGTGGGTTGACGTCAACTAGTATCACATCCCCCCCCCTCCCCCGTCAACCAGCGTCAACTTTAGCATAACCCCCCTCCCCCCTAGCTGTTGACGTCATTTGTGAACAGTCCCCATGCGTCAATGGCTTCGAAATGCTGTAAACAGTATCTTTGAGGAAGGATGATAGAATGTTATCAAGTCCAACAGCACATTTACGTTTGAGTTTTCTGATGCGACTGACAACCTCTTTCTCGGTAACTGTTCGAAAACTAAATTGATGTATTGTAAAGTTTATCGGGATAGGTTTGGGTTTCCAAATAAAGTTAGTTAGTGGAAAAGCTTTTCTCTTTAGATCGTCTGCAACTTTGCATGTCATGCCTTGACAGGAGAATTGGTGTCGTATACGGGCTCCCAGTTGGTGTGATGAAGATCCTTGTTAATCTCATTTACGTCATATTTTTTGTAGTCACGGCAACGGATCGTCTCCGGCTCATTTTTTATATTATTCATGTTTCTCATGCATGCTGTAAGATCGTGATCACTAAGACCACTTGGGATTACGGTACTGTAACTGATGTTTTGTGGGTTGTTTGTTTGAATAACATCAATAAGGGTTGCGGTTGAAGACACTACACGTGTTGGTGACTTTAGCATTTGTTTAAAACCACTTCTTTTAAAAATGTCCTTTACGTTACGAGGGTCGTTAGCTACCAAGTAATCGGTGTTAATATCTCCCATGATGATTGTTTCTTTGTTCTCTCTGTCCATGCCCTCTATCTTTGTAGAAAACATTCTGTTAAAATCTTTCGATAGATGCCGAGATGAATCTGGGGCTCTGTAGATGATACCAAAAACGATTGGTTTTGAGTGTTTAAAGTGAATTTCTACCCAACATGGCTCATATTCGACATTTTCAAGATCGGTACTTCGAGTAAAATGTATCTTGTTTTGGACATACATGCCTACTCCTCCTCCTTGGCCATTCTTTCGATCTGCTCTAAGAAACGTGTACCCCGGAATATCGAACATGGAAGTTTGCCTACTCCAGTTTATAAGAAAGATGAAGATTGTTTTCGAAATAGCTTTTCCGTGTTCTTGTGCGGTTTTCGATCTAAGCATAGTACACAGCACTCCTTACTTCGTCTTCTTTCTGAATGGGAAAAATCTCTCGATAGCAATTGTAAAGTCGGTACTATTTTAATCGACTTATCATGACCTTCTTATTGCTAAACTATCAGCTTATGGTCTAAATCTTCATAATTTACGCCTTATAAGTAATTATCTTAGTAGTAGACACCAGAGAACAAATATTGAATCCTGCTTCAGCACCTGGCAAGAAGTTTTTCTTGGTGTCCCACAGGGTTCAATTCTTGGTCCTCTTTAATGTTTTTATCAACGATCTTTTATTTACTGTAGTTCTAGCCAGCATCTGTAACTTTGCGGACGATAACACTGTGTGGCACAAGCATTGAAACCGTTCTTTCAAATCTCAAATCTGATCTCGCCGTTGTTCTAGGATGGTTCAAAGCTAATATGCTCGTTGCAAATCCAAAAAAGTTTCACATGATGATACTAGGTAACAATTTAGACCGACCCATAAAAATTGAAATTGAAAATTTTGTTATCAAAAACTCTGATTCTGTTGAACTTCTTGGCATTGTGTTTGACTCTAAACTTCTTTTTGAAGAACATATTCTAAGTCTTTGTCAATCAGCAAACTACAATGTCATTAGATTCAACAGAATCAGAAAGTTAATTAGCTATAAACAATCTATCTTATTATTTAACGCATTTATTATTTCTAAGTTTATGTATGCCCCTATCGTTTGGATGTTTTGCAGTAAGACACTCTATCTACAAATTCAGAAAGTCTTTGATCGTTCGCTGAAAATTCTAAACTCTATTCCTCCAGAAACAGGTGAATTATCCAAACATAATCCCTCTACTATTCATGAACTTCATCTTCGCCAATTACTTTCTGAAGTCTTTAAGTCCCAAAACTTTGGAAATCCTGCTTTTATGTCTTGGTTGTTTCCGTCTAGGAAGATACCATACACCCTTCGTTGCAAAAATCTCCTTTCTATTCCTAAAAAGGCCCTGACGATACGCCATGGCTTTAATTCTTTTCCTTTTCGAGCTAGCATCTTGTGGAATAAGCTTCCGGGTGAAGTTAAGGACTCTGAAGATATTTCAACTTTTAAATCTAGATTAATTAAGCTCAAACTCCTAAATCTTTGCACTTGTAATATTTGTAAAATTTACTGAACTCATACTTGTTGTTTTTTTTATTGTTGGTGTAAATTAGATTTTAATCTACGGTAAACCAACTTGAAATAAATGAAATAAATAAAAAATGGATGGTTTTGTTAACGAAAATTTCATTCATACCGAAGATATCGATTTTATTTTGTTGTAATAAGATTTTTACTTCATCGAATTCCCCTGCAGTCCTCTGATGTTTTGTTGTAACAATTTCAAACCTTTTTTGGAGCATAAATCTTTTAAGCTGGAAACGTTTGGTCCAGGGTTCACTCAAGGCCCAATTTACTCCTACCTCTCCTTTGTTCAAATTCAAGACTTTTTATGAATTTATGCAAGAGAAAAAGAGTGAAGATTATTAACTCTTTGAAGATTTCGTGAAGACATCTGCCTTAACAACTTTTGCAGATGGTTTCAGGGACAGGGAAATAAGAACATAATCAGAGGCTTTAAACAAACAACAAAACGCTTTTGGACGATTTTACAAAGAACAGCTAAATAGACTGTATATTCCATATCGGTCCATATCGATATATTCTTTCTAAAAAGCGCATGGGCGCTTATAATTTCTTTTTGGAAATTAGGGGGGAGGGGGGGGGGGGGGGGGGGGGAGGGGTGCTTATTAGAGAAGGGCACTCATTGGAGAGGGGCGCTAGTTAGAGAGAATACGGTATATCATAAACTAGTTGGGGTATTGTTGCATACTGAATAGAATTCTCAAAAAGTGCAACTAGAAAGATGTCTGTGAGGGAGTACACACTTCATCATGTTTCAAAGTCTTATAAACAACTATCTAATGCGTTTCCAATATTTTTCTGCAAACAGCTTGAACAACTTTTGCGGTAAGCATATCATAAGCATTATAATCGGAATCTTGCTTAAGCATAATCAGACTGGGCCAAAAAATACTTCATGCTTATAAGAAAAAGAGTGTAACAGAACATTTTAACGAAACAATTTTAAAATAATAACGGCATAAATAGTTTTGTTGATTTTCCAGGAAATTTGGTCACATGGACTAATTGGAGAGACGGTATAATGCCTACTATTGGTAAATGTGCTGCTCAGAAAGATGGTAAATGGTGGTTAAAGGAATGTTCATCGGCAACGGGAATGTCAATATTATGCAAACAAGGTGCGTTGTTTTTCTACTTTTCTATGTTTTGATCTCGGTTTAAAAAAATCCAGTACTGCTACTAAATAACTGATTAAAAAAGCCAATGCTTTACAAGGCTTTGTCATCAATTAGATCAGCGGTTCAATTCATTCTTTCACTAAGGCTAGCATCTACAAAGACTGGAACAAGCATAAAGAATAATATCATAAGCTTTTTGTAGAATATCTTGAATAAGTCATAAATAGAATCGTAAGAGTCATAGCTATGAAATTGGAAAGACGGTTTTAAGTTTCTGGTAAAAGAATTTTAAATCATTTTCACTTACTTTTTTATGTTTACTGAAACTTTATTAGTCTTTTAGTCTTAAAAGACCTTGTGAGGAATGTGAGGAACCATTTACAGCCGTATTTGCAAGTGTAGTTGATACACACATGTCAATACATCTTTGAAAGAAATCTATTATTCCAGTTTTCAGGAGCCAATGCAATGTACCCCTATACTTAAGCCTGGTACCCATTAGGCGGTGTTAAGCTTAACACCACCGTGTTAAGCCTAACGCAGCTTAGACGCCTTGGTGTTAAGCTAAACACGTTTGCAGTGGGTACCAAATTACGTTAAGCTTAGCGCCAAGGCGTTAAGCCTTAACGCACCTTAACGCCATGGCGTCTAGAATGAAGATTTTTAGGTCGTTAACGCCTTGCGTTAGGCCTTAACACACGAGGCGTCTAGAATGAAAACGATTTCATTCTAGACGCCTGTGTTAAGCTGTGTTAAGCATATTTAGAACGTTTTAATAGCTTTCGAACGTTGGAATATTCTATTTTGTATATTGACATACACGGAAAAATCTTTTTGTAAGTAAAATGTAATGCTGAGTCGTTGAGATTAACAAAGATGGACGATATTGCAATAGCTGAAGAAGTTAGAAAATTTCCAGCCTTGTATGACAAGCAATGTAAAGAATACCACAGAAAAGATATACAAAAAAACTACATTATCATCTAAACTAAACATTATCATCTAAAACTAACATTATCATCGCCATTAGCAGGAGATAGTGCTTGTTCACAGCAGCCATTTTATTTTATTTTGAATAAGACTGATGCTTGATTTTTGTTTGTTTTTAGTTACCAGCGTTAAGGCGTTAAGTCACAAGTGTTAATGGTACCCATTTAAATAATGATTTTTCAATAACGCTAGCGCTAGCGCCTGGTGTCAAGTGGCGCTAGCGTTAAGCTTAACACTTCTTAACGAATTCTAGTGGGTACCAGGCTTTACTTACAGATACTTTGATCATAAGCATAAGCTTAAAACATCTAAAGCCTGGTTTTCACTGATCGTCTTAACGCTTAAAAAGCAGCGATCTTAAGCCTTAACACAGTTTTAAGACTTACGACAAATATAAAAAAAATTACTGTTTTAAGATATTTGTTGCTCATGTGAGAACAGAAAATGAACAGTGTTAAGGCTTAAAATATATTTTAGGTCTTAAAATAAAACATCAAAATGTTTTGATATTTTTGTCTTAACGCTTAAAATATTTTGATTGTTTGAATGAGTTACGTCAATTCCTAGGAGACAAAAACATTCGAATAATGAAAAAATGGTGATATTGGTTCGCGGAGATGAGTATTCTGACGCTGTAATTTCGGACCAACAATGGATAATAGGTGTTCGTACCAGTCTGGTGACATTCTCATAAAGTTAAAAAGTATGCACGGTCGAACAGTTCTAGTTCCTTTGTCAGTACGTGAAAAAATCTTGAACTCTTTCTTTCTTGATACAACTTTCTCACCCAGAATTGTTTGGCTTTTCTTTGTTGCATTCCTTTTTTTGTAAATATCGTCATACAAAATTGCTATTGAAAATTGCTATTGAAGTGGTCAAATGTTTTTGTTGCTTGCTGAGGACCACCATTTTTATTATGATGTTTTTTGATATCTGAATTAAAACGGTTTAGATCAATGAGTTTTTATATCTATTTTATTGGTTAAATCACTGTTTTAAGCCCTAAGATCAATGATTGTCTCAATGTTGTTTTCACTACAAAACAGAAAAATGTATTTTAAGGCTTAAGATCGCTGCGTTTTAAGCGTTAAGACGATCAGTGAAAGCCGGGCTTAAAAAAAACTATAGACCCAGCAGGCATTTCAACGTTGTATCAACGTTGTGTTGAAGTTGATGTCCAACGTTGAACAAACGTTGATTCACAGTTGAAAATGAAACAAAATCCGACGTCAGATTTTCAACGTTGGAACCACGTCAGATTACAACGTTATAGCAACGTTGAAACAACGTCGAATAACGTTGTTTCAACGTTGATAATGCTAAAATTCAGCTAAAAATAGCTTCGTTTCACTTTATTGTCTGAACTGGTAGCCGAGTAGATGATTCGTAATTTAATGTTGTTATTGACACAGATTTTCATCTTTAACAAAGTGGATAGCGGCTAACCCAAGGAACTAACCGACACACAAAAAACAATCTTATTGTCACGCTGAAATTCTTTTGTCTTATTATAAGAACATATTCACAATAATACTTAATCAATATCTTTCCACATCATACAATAACTACCACTTAAATAAATAGATAAAATTTAATCACGTTGTAAGTCGTCGTCGTTGATATCATTTCCCGCGTCGTCTCCTTCATCATTTGCAGCCTTATCTGAGATGGATTCCCGTGTCTTTCGGCCTCCACCGTCCATGTGGTCTGGCGCATATTTCAGCTGGTCCATAATCACTAGACGAACCTTTGCTTTGATAACTTTCTTGAAGGTATCCATTACAGCGGCTAAAATAAAAGTACTTTTCAGTGATGTAGTCCAATTCAGGTCATTCAGATCGATAATTATTTTAACCTTCTCTTATACTTTAAATCAAGTTAATGAATCTCACTTGTAATCGCATCATATCAATAAGTTTCTTCAAAGGATTCTTTTTTGACTGCCTTACGTTTTTGCCCATTTTTTTCTAAATTGTTCGACAGGATTTCGAACAATTTAGAAAAAAGAATTATAGCAGACGGTTTCTACTTGTGGTTGCTTTCGAACTAACTACTGTATTGTTAATCTCCCATTGAATATGAAAACCAGCTAAGTAAGTTTAAGTTTTTACGTAGAATTCTATAATCGAAATATTTGTAGCAGAAATTGTTCTCCTCTAAAATTTTCGATCGAGAAATTTCGATTAAAAGTGACTGTAGTTGTTGTGTTGCGCAAAAAATCTACTGAGTTGTATAATAGGAAATATAAGTCGCATTTCGGTCTCAAAAATTGTAAGGGAAATCTTATAATTTGACCATGAACATCTTCAATTCATAATAGGTACAAAAAAGTTCTTTTGTGGTGTTAAACTCAATTCTCTCCTGCTTTAAGGACAAAATCTACCTGAGTATCAGATTGATGATAGTTATACAATGTAATTATTTAAAATGATATATTTTTCTTATGGTTATCTCTATGTACACACAATAATAAAATTTCACAACTTTATAGGGAAATAGTTGCATATTTTTATGAATCCTGTTAAACATTTGATCTAAAATATACACAGTGACGACAACTAAAACACAAAAATTACTGTAGTGGAATTTTCTTTTTGTAAAAGTTTCTCTACTTCAGGTCTATTCTTCTCAAAATTACAGCAATTTCAAGGTATATTTCCAGTTTTTCTGATACTTTTTCATTAACATTGCAATATCTCTTGTTCTGAAAAACATTCTTAAGTGTATAAGAATCTTAGTGGAAGCAAATTCAAATTTCAAAAATTCTCTAAAATGTCAAATTTTTGTAATCAGATACCACCAACAAAACGTAATTAATTGGTCAGCGCCGCAAGGAAGCTGATCTTTCATTTCCCCGTGTCCGTCAGTCAGTCAGTCACACTGTCGCAGTTGTCTCCGCCCCCTTTAACGCCCTTTCTTGTTATCTTTCAATTTTCGATTTGAGATCAGAAGTTTTTAGACTTGCCATTAATTCTTGAACTATAAGGTGTCATAACTTAATAATGTAAGAAAAATTGGAATGAAAAGTTTTTAAAATATTAAAATATTATGTTCTTATATAAATGCGCCCTAAGTTTAAGCGAAATGCATTCTGGGAGCAAACGTATTCCGTCCTCTCAGTTTCGCTGTAGATCTCTGTGGAAAGTCACGCTGTATACAGTATAGCTTTATGATATTAATCTGATATTAATCTGATATTGAAATTGTTGATTATTGATTCCCCATTGCCTATTGTAATCCTATTGTATTGTATTGGGCATATTGGTAATGTCCTGCGCAAGCAACACGTGTCTATATTTTTATACTAGCATGTAGCTTTAGCTAAAAAATGCCCCCGCGCTCAAGCATTCCAATGTGTACACACAGCAAGCTATACATTGCAAGCTATACAACGGAAACAAAAACAAATTTTTGTCCGAAAACTCAAAAAAATCCAGATGAATGTTTTTGCAAGTCTTTACACAGAAACAAAAATATATACATTTAAACTTTTGTTAACATTGTATAAACTAAACACAATAAAAACAAGAAGAATTGCGAGCATGATCATTTCGAAATGGGAGATCTGATTTGAAAACTCCTTGACGGATGGTCTTCACGGTTTTTCACTTACGTTGTAATTGAGTTAAACTTTCTTTAGGATAACTTTTTTTTATTGGTGCTAATATACCTTTCAAAAAGTGTAATAAAGGCTTAACAAGTAATATCAGAAAGTATTTGCTACAAACAAAAGAAATGTGTGAACTGAAACCATGGATACGTATTTTATAATCAAAACAAGATTTGTTAAAAAAATTCTGTAAGAGCCAAAAGAAAAAAAACAAACTTTTTTAAAAAAAAATCAAAGCAAAAAATCCACTAGAAATCTGCGTTTTAAACTTTGATTCAAAACAAAAAGTAGCCAATGTTTATAAAAAAAAACAACAAGAAAATGTAAAAAGCTTTTACTGATCATGATCACACACTAGTATGATTAGGTTTGGCGCGAGGTGGACAGTTAAAATAGAAAAACACGAAAAAAGACAATTTGTGACATAGCTTTCTTGCATACACAGAAATCCAATTAAAATCTTTGCCAAAAATTAGTGCGTTGAACAAAGTTTATTGAATGAAATATTTCGAGCTAAAACATATATATACAAAAATAAAATGTATGGTTGGCAAAATTTCAGATTTCAAGCTGTGCTTCAAAATCCTTGTCGTTCACTTCACTAAAACAACACAAAAGTAACACGAAAAATGTCTAAGCAATTTTAGCATACGATCTTCCTAAATAACATAGTATAATAAAATAATAAATTAGGAAAGAGATACGAAAAAACATTCTGTCTCTCCCACTTACAGTACCATGCTTTGAAACGGAAAAAAAGCAAAGTCAGCTAATAATTGTATTCCACCGTGTAACGTCAACACGAAAGTTGGAGGATGATGATGATGATGATGATGATGAACAAAATCGGAAACTGACATTCGCCTATCTCGTGAAACTACTATGCCTCCTCGCTCGCTTACGCTCGCTGCGGGGGCAATCAACATCGAGGAGGAAAAACTAGCCAGGTAAGTAAATTCAATTTTAATTTTTCTCATGTTTTGTATATAATTATGGAAAAAGTAGAGCTATTGGTGATGTATCCACTATTTTACTTGAGATAGACTTGTTCAGGGCACTCTGAAAATCTGACTTAAGGCAGAACATTAAAGTCTAGAATTTCCTGAACATTAAATTTCATCAGAATATATATGTGACGGTTTATGGGAAAAGGATAACAAGCTAAATTTCGATTCTTTTTAAATCGAAATTTAGCTGAAAAAAATCGATTTTCTGAAATCTAAATTTCGATTTCGATTTCGATTTTTAGAAGCTAAATTTCGCTTTTTGAGAAGCTAAATTTCGATTTCGATTTCGATTTTTTGAAGCTAAATTTCGATTTTAAAAGAATCTAAATTATTCGATTTTAAAAGAATCTAAATTGTTCGATTTTAAAAGAATCTAATTATTCGATTTCATAAATCAGAAAATCGATTTCTTTAACCAGAATCGATGTTAATCATAAGAATAAGTGTTACGTAATAAGATTTTGTTGTCATTGTAAATGTTTCGTTATAATGGGAACACTAAACCGTACATTTTGCTTTTTTGTGTGACCACTAATCATATAAAGTTTTATTGGTATATAGCCAATAGAAACAATGAAAATGTATATTCACTTTACAACAAAAAATTTCAAAAGTTTAAACGTCCGGCTGTTAACTTTTGATGGATGTCGCAACATGCTGAAATTCTACTTTCTTTCGCTTCTGTTTTGCATTAATTTTCGTGTTGACATACTTCTTGCAATCCGATTGGCTGGTAAAAGTTTCGCGGCTTCTTAACCAATAAGAATCCTTTTCGGCTTAAATTATGTAAATTCAAGATGTTGTTGTTGTACCGAATTCAGTATAATTACAGGTAGCACGCGTTAGTGTTTAATACTGAACTAATTACCTGGTTCTCATTCAGTTAGATATAAAAGAAACGACAGTTACTGCTAAAGTTGTTAAGAATAGAAACCGTACGCTGTAATTCTTTTTTAGTCCGTTGTTCGATCGCTATTTTGGTAAACTCGTTCGGGGGAAAAAGTTTATTATTTTAAAACCTTGTAATGTGATCTTCTGGTGACTTAAAGGCCAACCTCCACTTGTGCGATTTTGCCCGTACGTACGTACGCGGCCAGTTCTGTGCATGTTCAGTGACAACTATTGCTCAACTTTGTTGGACGACGACGGCCAGATTTTGTGTGCTTGGAAGTTGGATTCGATTATACATTTTTAGGCCACCGCGCGGCCATCTGGCATGCGAGTCCATCAAATTTCAAGAAAAATGCAAACATTGCAAAAAATTGTAAACATTGTGAAAAAAAAGAAACACTCAACACCTGGAGTTTCGTTATTAACTGGAAATTCAAATTTTTTTTAAGGTTCAAAGGAGGAGAGAGACAAATGAAAATATTTTAACAGCTTTTGTTATACTCACCTTTATTTTAATGAAAGTATATAACCTGTTATATACGTATTTTTTTATTGTCTTTTATCATGAGACGAAGTCCATAACGGGAGCATTAGATTCAATAAAAGATCACTGACGACAGATGACCAGATTATTAAAACAAAACGATATAGAAATGTAAACTTGATGGATATTTTTCGGAAACTTTTTATTTCGATTTAGCGAAGTAACAAAGTCCCCCGGTCAAAAACCAAAATGGCGCATACCGATGTGAAAAATATAAACAAAACTTTTTAACAGCGATAATGGTACTCCATTTAGAATTCAAAAATCGATTTTTTTAGAATCTAAATTTCGAATTCGAATTTTAGAATCTAAATTTCGATTTCGATTTCGATTTTGAGAAGCTAAATTTCGATTTTTTAGAAGCTAAATTTCGATTTCGATTTCGATTTTTTGAAGCTAAATTTCGATTTTAAAAAATCGAAATTTAGCTTTAAATAATCGAAAATCGAAATTTAGCTTGTTATCCTTTTCCCATAAACTGTCACATATATATCACGATTTTCAATTCACAGAGTATTAAGCTGACTGTGGAACTGTTTCTGACCTATGCTGCTATTTTTAAATTTCTTGTTTGAATTCATTTTTGGTTTCATGAAATTTTTATTGAAAACATATATTTTTTTTTTCGTGGTTTTTTTCTACACATGGTCTTACAAAAAATTTTCTTATAAGAAAATATACAGCTCACGCATGTATAATTCTTTTGTCTTTAATAAATTAATTTTGGTGGTTTATGATTAGACCCTTTTTACACTAACTTATCATTTTAACATATTTATTGTTTATGCCTGTTTTCCACCAGTGAGATATAAAAAAACACAAGCCTCAAAGAACTTTGTAGTAACTTTTCATAACTTTAAGTACAATTGCTGCTACCGTTTTGCGCCATCTGGCTCTTGTAATAGTTACAAAATATAATAAGAATTATTTCAGATATTTTTTAACCAGATAAGAAGAAAATTGTCTGATGAATTTCCATGAATGAAAATTCATTTTTTCTTATTACGGATGGTAAATTTAAAATTAGGGTTTGATTGACCATTTTTGACTCACCCCTCTACCCACACCATAAATAAAGATATTCAGCAATTATTTTCCTTTCAAGTATAATGGTACTTTGAGTATTTCAAGTTAAAATTATGAATCTGTATGCAAGTTTGTTTAAGGTCAGCATTTTGTTAAATGGGCATTTATTGGTAATTTTCTGCAGTTGTATAACTGTTTACACTTTTATTTTTAGTAATCAGCAACTGCTTGGCACTAGATCTTCACTGAATTGATAGAAACGAAAATTCACTTGCGTGATTAACCAAGCACGTAAGGTTGTAAGCACGTGAAGCTGGAAAGTCCAACTAGTAACTGAAATTTGAAGTTGAAATAAAATTGATTAAAGTAAGATAGTTGCTGCAGTTGTTTTCTTGCCCATATGATTTTTGTTAATGCATAACGTATAACCATATGGTTCCTATGCTGCCGGAAAAATCTTTTGGCTAATAAGGAGAAGGATTTAATTGTCTTGGAAACGCAGGGAGATCTTCTATTAAGACGTTTACCGATTACTTATTCTTAGCTTCCATGTTTTTAATGAATTTGTCCTTGACCTTCTAACTAAGACGACTTCGGTTCAATGAATTTATTGGAAAACAATATGCGCATGTAATACGTTATGATCGATTTGTCATTCGGCTCTTAAGAATTTGGGGTTTTGGTCTTGATGGCATATAGATCGGCTATCAATGTTAGAGAAAATAATCTGTATGAAAGGTCAGGTTTCTCCGGTTATCATTCATTCGACATCTGGCCTATTCCATACTACTGTGGAACACGGCATCATCACGGGCAATTTAAATTTTTTGCATTGTGAAAATATTTTGGAGTCCTTTCATCATAGTGGATTTTACGCCCTCTGTAAGGCGAGTGAATTTGGTTTTTCGATTCACATGTCCACCAACCGTTATGGGATTTCTAGAAACTAATCAAGCTGTATTTTAGAAATGCAGGTTTCTTTGTCGCAAGCTGTATTCGTGTGATATTTTAAGCATCCAATTTGCGCTGACCTTAAGGCCTGTGGGCCTCTTGTTATAATTAACTAGGATTCATCGATATGGAAAACATATACTTTATGTTTTTGTTTTGTGTTTTCTTTTATAATGAAACACAACAACCTGCTAAACACCGACAACGATAGCTCTCCTAGCATATTCAACATCAATTTTTAATTTGAAACAAAATTTACAAAAGATACATACCACACATTCATGGCCTTGCCACTTGGTGAATCTTTCTGAAGTGCGTGTGCAATTCAATTTCATTGGATTATTTCATAATTTGGCGGGAAAACAACCAAAAAACCGCGCGCACATCGAAAAGTACATCAACAACCAAAAACAAAATGAAGCAAAAAGTATGTCCTTATAGAAATATAGACAATGAAACTATGTGATAAAAACAGGAAATGCTTTTTTCAAAAAGAGATCAGCCTTGCCTTGCCCTCTTCCACTCATCTTAGACACGAAATCTCTACCTTCTCGGAAGTCTTTCAGGGAGTAAAAAGACACAAGTCTTTGACCATGACTAAAACGAACGTTGATCTAACGTTGTTTGATCAACATCAGAAAACCGACATTACTTCAACGTTATTCTAATTTCATTTATCCAACGTTAAAATTCCAACGTTACTTCAACGTTTTTCTAATGTCGCTTATCCAACGTTGAAATTCCAACGTTGCTGCAACGTTGTTATAACGTTATCCAACGTTGCAACTTCCAACCAACGTTGATACAACGTTGAAATGCCTACTGGGGAACTAAAAGGGTCTCATGTTATTGAAATTTCTCTCAAAGTAGAAATAAAACCCATTAAAGGAACTCAACCAATAAGGTATAAACATAAACACGTGAAAGAACAAGAACTAAATTGTTTTGCAGCTCAAGATATAAGGGTGGTTATGGAGAATGACTTTGAACTCTGTTCTCTTAACAATCCCTAAATATTTTTTTTACCGTGGTGCTGGAGAAGTCATTTTATGTTTATAAAAACTAATGAATGTTCTGTTCCTCTTTACTAATATCAAGCTGTACTTTCTTAATGTTTCATGATGGCAGGTGGAACAACAACAACGACAACAACAACTGAAGCAACAACAAAGGTAGCAACAACACCAAGTGGTAATAACGTATAAATCATGTTGATACGCTTAACACAGTATACTTTAAGAGCAGAAAGTTTCGCAAGCAGAAAGTTTTGTGCGTCAAAAAAAACTGCGAAATTTATGGAATCAACTTTCGCGTTTCGCAGATTTTGTAACAAATTTCGCCGAAAAAAACTTTCAGGAATGAGCGAAAAAAAAAAGAATTTTTTTTAATTTTAATAATCTTTTTCTCTTTGTTTAAAATAAAAGTAAGTATTATTAATTTTCTTCAAAATACCACTTAGAAGTTTGCTGAAATTTGCTTGGAAAAAAACTTTTTTTTCCGTGAAAACACTTTCGCGTTTCGCTGTTTTGAAATTTTCAAAGGCATTAACGTTTGCAAAAAAGGGCGAAAAACGCAAACGTTTCTGCCCGCGAAAATGTCTGCCCTTGAAGTATGTCCATGTACCCAAAGCAAATTTGAACGACAAGGCTATGTTAGTCCAGCAATTGAAAATGTTTCAATAGTTGAAGCCATTTCCATTGCAGGAACGCCAAATTCATTCCGTTAAAAGTATCAAATTTAGAAAAGTCAGTCACAATTATAATTTTTTAACAGAGTCATTAATTAAGCGCAAAAACGTCAATTGTTCAATTTTTTTTATCATACCTTTTTGTGTCTTATCAACTCAATCTTTTTCGGAACATTTTTCCACCTAAAACGAATTAAAACCATTTGCTACAACGTATGTAAACATCATCCTATCCTTTTGGTATTACTCAGCCAGTCAGTCCTTTTAAGGGTATTGTAAAATGTCCTTTTTCAAAATCAACGCTACTTCTTTTTAATGAAGAAGCAAAAGGCTTTGTTTAACATGTTCTAATTGGGTATGTAACGCAATTGACGTGTGCATTTCACGAGTTTATAGACAGTATACTTTGATTTATCTATCTGAAGCTCAATAAACTGAAGCTAATCTGCAAATTTGTAATAATAAGTGACTCATAAAAGATTCCGAAAACCAACCAAAACCAAACCAAATGTGAGTCCCGATTATTTCCCAGCCCTTTCGTATTATTTTGTTCTTTCTCCGTGAGCTTTTTTCAAAAACAAGCACGAAACTTTCTTCAAACGGCAGTCTTATCTTGTTGGCTTCTTAAAGATTTAGTGATGTTCTGAAGTTGAAAATTTAATTTCCTCACTTTAAAAGAATTTGGAGATATAACAAAATAATTCTCACCTAATGTATAAAATGACAATTTAGAAGTTAGTATCATGTCAAATTTGAAACAAATCAGTCTGCATTCAGACTGATTAAGTTGAAACTGCAGACGAGACAGTTGAATAAGCTTTCAGGTTAAGACAGTTTCTATGCTATCAAAACAGATTCCAAAAAAATTGCAACAAATAAAATATATTATGTTTTCCTTAGATTGGACTTGTAATGATCAAAACTGCTACAAAGTTTTAGTTAATCAAAAAAGTTGGGAAAATGCTCGTAAGGCATGTGAAGATGATGGTATGAGCCTTGCTTCAATATTGTCAATAGAAGAGTCCGATTACATCGGAAACATATTGGACCAAGCTGGTGTTTCTAAAGCTTGGATAGGAATAAATGGACAATCAAATATTTGGACAGATGGTATAATTTTCTGCTTTTTTTATGATATTGCACTCTTGTTGCACAAAACTCTTTCAAGCATGGTTGCAGCTATATGCAGCGATGATGAAAATAAAAGCATTTATAAGTGAGGTTTCACAAAAAATAACATTTAACATTGGTAAGAAAGTAACATTTTATAATGTAAAATGTAAGTTCTTTTTTGTTCCTAAAATCCCAATTTTACCATCTACTAATTAGTTCCGCTAATTCGAATGAAGGTAATTGTTCCCTTTGTGTTCGAATTATCGGATGTGTACTCTAGTTGTCTATAGTGCAGTGCAAATATACGGCGCAAACGTTGGAGCATGGACATGACAAACAACGTCTACAAATCGATTGAATATACCTTTGTTCCTGGCTGTTGAAATTCGTTCAAATGAGGTTTTGAAATTTCTTTTGCTCAAATTGGATTAATTTCTATTGGTGCTTGAAATCTTGCTAAAGAAGCAGATAAGCATCTCAAGATTATTCTTATTCTTGTCGTATTTGTTTATGAAATATTCATTTCCAGGATTTAAATCTTAGGCTTTGAAACTTTAATAACACCAATGCTAGACGTTTTTCAGGATTTAATCCATAGTTTTCCTAAATTAAGATTTTTTATCAAAGCTATTACTAATAAGTAATTCCTTGAAATAAAAAGTGATGTCTAGAATGAGTTTGTCACTTCCATCTAATTTCTTAGCCTTAGCATTCCTTTTTCTGCGACCGTTACTTTGGTCTCAAAATTTAGAGCTTTAGCTTGACGGAAGTTCAAAAATTTGCATAGTTGTTATTTTAAAACCCCTTCGAAAAGCTGAGACAACGTGATGCGCATTATTATTTTCAAACATCATAGAGGTACAGAGTCTTGCTGGTTCATTTGAACAAATCATGTGAAGAATTTCCTTATCGTAGCATCTACCTTACAAAAGAAAACATTTTTAAATTCAAAAGGTCTATTAGTGTATTGTTAACAGATTATTTCTGTAAGCCTGCGTAGTTTGGGAGTAGTTTTTTTTTATGGAAATTGGAGAACTTTAGAAATTTGGTCAAAATTGAGAATTTAACAATGATTTCATGTAAAAGTTCTGACGATGAGGAGAAGGAGGAAAAACACGTTTACTTTAGTAGCTACATGCAATGAATTATAAATGGAAATTTCAGCAAAGAAAATTTAAAGTAAGGACGAATAATTAGTTTTGTTGATTATCCAGGAAATGCAGTCATATGGACAAATTGGGGACTTAGTGCGTCTCCGGTTGAAAACGTATGTGCTGCTCACAGTCACGGAGAATGGTTGACAAAGTTATGTACATCAGGAATGTCATCACTTTGCAAAAAAAGTTAGTTCTTTTTCTATTTATTTATTTACTTATTTATTTTAATGTTTTGACCCGCCTAAAATATACAATAATTCTGATAATAATTTATAAAAAGCCTATTGACAAGACTTTTTCACTACTCAATATCATAGTAAATTAACCGGTCAATTCATTGTTGCTAATGAGGCTAGCATTTAGGAAAAAACTTGAACAGACATTGTAGAATATTCTGAATAGTTAAAGACGGTCTTCAGTTTCTGTAAAGTACATAATTAACTCCAATTGTTAAAATTCTAAATATTTAATTAAAATCATACGAATATTCATTGCACAATTCGCATAAATTTTACTAGTTTTGCATATTATAATATTTCATAAACCTCTCATTCACTATATACAAATACGTTAACTATGTCGAATATTTCATTTGAAAACACCGAATCTAGGTCTTATTTATTGCAAAATATCTGTAATCAAATAAGCTGGTGAATAAAAGCATAATTTACGTTTTATTAGCCAGGCTTACATCAGGCTTCGGTATTCATTTTGAAAAATCACTTTTATTCAGAGTGACTTCTTTTTGAGAGAGAATTTGCCAGAATATGAATTATTGTTTTTTTACCTTTTCTAAAATGATAATCTTTTCTACAACAATTAAAGAAAATATAAAGTTTATGTGTGAGATTGAGATTCGTCTGTAAAAAATCGAAATCTCTCTGGAAATACTTATAAAAGACAAATCAAAAACAAAATAAATTGTCGGTAACACTTGCAAGATCGTAATCTTTCTAAAATTTAATTAATCGCAAAAAATGAGTCTCTGGAACTGGGGACACGAATTGCGTTAGTTAGAGGCGCCAAACAAAACGATTAACAATAAGGCGTCAATCGAATTCAAACGGGTTGTCTATCTTTCTATTTTACGTATCTCTGCTATGACTACTCAATATCTTAAAGAATTTTAAATTATTTCATTTACTCATTGATCATTACTGCAGCTCTTGAATTTTACTTATCGAGACCTTGTGAAGTAGGTTTACAATTGTGTTGTAGATTTCATTTAAGGATTCCATTGATATAAAATTTATAAGAATAAGTAGGATATTTACTTACTGCGGTAATATTTTTTGTTACTATTTAAACAGCCCGTATAAGCATAAGCTAATGAATATGTTTTTCTTCTTTGCATTTTAACAAGAAATAAATGAAGTAACAACTATAGCAACGCCATCAACAACAACAAAAAGAACAGTTACAACAACAACAACAACAACAAGTGAAGCAAAAACATCTGAAAAAGTTGAAAACACATCAACAGCAGGATACCCAACAACATTGAAAACAGGTAATCCACTTTCAAATACTGTCGACACGTTTAAAGTTCTTTTGTCTTGAACTTCAGTTTCTTTATATATCCCAAAACCTTAAGTAAAAATAACAGCAACTGTTCATTAAGTTACAGCCACTCTAGTCTATGCTAAATATGTCCTTTAATGCATATACAAGCAAATGAATATACACCTACAACAACAACATCAACAACAGCAACACCAAAAGCAACTGAACCAACAACATAAGAAGGGGTTGAAAATTTATTACCGTCAACAACAAAAACAGGATTCCCAAAAACCTTCAAAATAATAATCACTTGCAAATACTGTTAAAATATTTAAAGTTTCTTTTTCATACACTTCATTAGCCAGCCAGCCAATTTAAAGATTTTCATTACTGGTCAGAACCATTCAACTAAAACGATGACCATGCTAGTGAAAAGATTAACAAATTGCCGCTTACTTGCTGCAATCTGTTACAACTTTTATTATCATTATGGCGATAGCGGTCGATGAAGTTTTATGGGCAATTGCTGTTGAGACAACCTTACAAGAGAAAGGATGTATGTGCTTCGGTATATACCATGTAGTTGTACAAATTATCACCATTTCAAAACCTTTTATTATTTAGAAGATCAGTCAAGCACTGTTGATACATCAAGTGATATCGGAAGCACCATTTCCACACCATCTCAAATGAAAGCGAAAGGTAATACTTTAAATCGTAGGACATCTGCTTTTGTTATCTACTAACACGAAATGGGCGCGAAACTTTAGGTGCGAAATGAAAGTTATTACCTATTAAAAGACTTTCAATTATTAATTTACGTATGGAAATAAAAAAAAGATGGAGTAACATCAATGAAATATCCTTTGACCAGTAGTGTATCCAAAAATGAATTTCAAAAATTCAAATTTTCACGCTATGTATAAGTCTGTTGTTCCTCATAGAAAAGTCATAACATTTGAGATTTGTTGTTTATTTTTTAAAATTGTGTGGCTACAGGTAATGGTCTTGGGCTCGTAAAAATAATGCAATGCATGCTATCCATGCAATGTACGTTTTAGTAATTTTGGGATTCAAAAGACCTTTCCCCGTATTAATTCAAGTTTCAAAATTTTACCAAATCGTGCTCCCTCCTCCTTGTTTTGATGTGGTAATTTGATGAGAATTATCAGAAATTGACCCATAGCAACTTTAAATTTTGAACTTAATATGAAGGGAATAATCAAAGCGAGGTCAGCTTTAACAATGTGTATTCAAGGAGTTAATTATGTGAACATGAGACGGAGATGGAAAAGAGAAAAAGTAAGAAGAGAAAAAAATAACAACAACAAAATGCCTTATAAATCAATAGTTTTAAAAGTATCCTGAATAAAAATCAAAAACATGACATGTATTAGTCAATAACTTACAAAGAGAAGCTGAGTGGAGTCTAAATCAATTCGAAAAAGGAACCATAACCCGAAATAATGCCAGAGAATTGTGTTTGAAAGAGGAGGACACAATAAACGGTGTGCAAACTAGGCTATGTGAAAAAGTTGCATTAGATGAATCACTATTTATGGAGATGAAATCAATCGGTGGTCAGTTACCAAAATTGTAGGACCTTGCGAAAATGCATAAATCCAGTGCTCCTGTTAGCCCAGTATTGTCCATACCAGGATTTGCATATTACAAAATTGGTGATAAAATATCAAATTACAAATTAATTAACTTAATTAACTTTTGGTTATCCAAATTTGATGATAACATGAGCGATGATGGAACGATTAGTGAATGGCATATAAATGACGTTCTGAGGACCATCAAACAAGGCCACATGGACAAAAAAATTCTCTTTTCCTTCATCCTAATTTAAAGTTAAAGGTGGAGGTTGAGAATGAGGGAAAACTACCTTTTCTAGATATGTGTATTTTATATGTGGACAACACCTTGCATTCTACGTGGTACCATAAATCTATCGACACAGGACTTTGTCAGAAGACTAACGGATTCAGGCGCGCCAATTTAATACCAATTTAGCACCAATTTAAGGCAATTTAATACGAATTAAATACAGCCAATTCCAAAAAATAAAATAATGTTAACCGAGCCAACCTTAAAGCAAATTATTAAAGATCTGCTTCAAAGACGAGGAATTTACAAAATTACATATTCCGGTTGTGGCACCTGCCATTTTAAACAAACACGCCGACACTAGCTTACTCAGTTCGGAGAGCACAGAAGCAACGCACAGGATTGTTCTACACCCATTTCAGGAAATGTACTTCAGACGTACCAACATATGACGATGTTCAAGGAATTGGTAAAGGGGCAAGAGACTTGGAACATTTGTTGACATTTGAAGCATTATTTATTAGAGAACTTAAACATTTGTGGTGTAAATGTGATCTCGATGCAAATTGTGAGATTATTAATGAACATTCCCGGGGAGGTAGAAAAATGTCTTTTTAACTCTAAAAACGACAACTTTGCACTTGAGAAAACAGTCCATCTACTGTAGAAACGGGAAAATATGAATAAAGACCATACGCTTAGAATAGAAAAATTTTGTTGATTTATTTTTGTCTCGTTTTATTTTTCATATTTTGTCGGTTTTATTAGTCTTATTCATATAAGAAAACTAAGAAATTTTTTCATATTTTCATTTTTGTAAATATATGCAACCGACTTTAAATAAATAACATAACATAACATAGCTGACTGAATTCTACTCAGGAAATCTGATGAGCCAAATCCTAATTTGTAAATAACCTTGTAGTAGTTTTCTTGGCTCGCTTGCGCTCGCTACGCTCCACTCCGCAAAAGGAAGTCTCTGTTTTATGATATGACGAGAATATTATTATCTAGTAATCAGGCAAGCAAGTATGTAAAATCCTACTCTGAAAACCCAAAAAATATCTAAACGGAGACTTTGATTTACAGGAACCATCCAAAAAACGGTTCCGTGGGGTTGAGGGAATAGTGAAAGGCTCCTGAAGTTAAGGAGGCCATGTTTGAATGGTTTGTTATTGTAAGAGGAGCACTAAAGGGTCGTTTGCCAATCAAAATGTTTCGATCGAAATGCCAAAAACAAGAAACCAAATCCTATCCCTGGGGAAAATCAATTGAAGTTCAGTAAATATTGGATTCAAGGTTGGATAGAAAAATACCATGTAAGTTTACGAAAACCAAACAAAACGTTTGCAATCAAGAAGGAGGATCGCGTTATTCGAATAAAAGATTATTTGAAAAACATCTGGACTGTAAGGAAGTATTATTATTAATGGAGATCAAATGCCTCTTCATCGAAATGAAAGCGCAAGTCAAAAAACCCTTTCTCTAAAGTCAGAAGATGTTTTTGTAAAAGAAAACTACATGCTTTCAAGAGAAAGAGTAACTTGCTCCACACAGCTTTACAGTGACCCGAATGTTCAATTGAAGCCAGAGTTTGTGTTCAAAGGGAAAGGGACTCAATCTCATCTGACACCTCCAGAAGGTGTACATTTTTGTTGGGCTCCTAAGGGATCATACCGCATCGAGCAAATTTTAGGCATCATTGATGCTTTATCAAATCGGTTTAATATGTTCACTGAGAAAGGATTTGCTATATAGGTATTAGTCGATTATTCAGTTCATTTAATGCCTGAAGTTCAACAAGCATTGTTTAAAAAAGGCTATGTTCTTGTGGTAGTTGGCGGTGGAATTATTGGCGATGTACAGATCAACGATACAGACTGTAATCATCATTTAAAAAGTTGCTATCGAGATTTGGAAATGAAGTTAATCCTGCTTTTCCTTCGCGAAACGAGATGATGCCCATACTTTTAAAAGCCTGGAAGTTACTTCAGATTGATTGATTAATCTCTATTTGTAACAACTTTGTTGGATGGGTCAGAAGATTATCTTGTGTAAGATAAGTTATTTTCTCTTACTTGAGACGAAATGATAACCTTCTGGAAAGAGTTAATGTCTTAAAAGAAGTCGTGCGTAACCTAATACCGCCCAAGGGAGTGAAACGAAAATCAAATATCGAGGGAAGTGAATTGTTGGATTGTGAAGATGATGAAATATCTGTGGAGGAGATACAAAAAGAGTGTGCAATGAGGAAGCTGAGGTAGATGTGGAAGTTGCAGATGAGGAAGAACGCAATGCAAGTGAAGCTTTGCAAGGAACTCCATCAAATAGTAATTCATCAATTTCAAAACGATAGGTCAGTCTAACGAATTCAATTAACGACCCAGATATCAAAAACGATGCGGATGTTCTGGAAAAATTCCAAGAGATTATTCCAGATGCAAGCACGTCAAAATTGTTTATTCCAATACCCGTATCAATTTAGAGCAACGTATCAAATAGCACGACGTCGTGTAAAAAAACGTATAGCATCAAAACAAAGAAGTAACGTCGAAGTAACGCAACTGATCGAAGCAATCACCCAACAAGATCAAATTAATCCGGTACAAACCCCAATCAATGATTCACTACCCAAGGAAACACCGGATATTGACTAATGCTGGAAGATAAGTAGTGGTAGAGATTCATTACTTGACTTTGTTTTTCAGAGCAACCCCATAATGGTCCAGTATTTTGAGCCCACTGCTACCAGAGGGGATGCATACGAAGTTCGAAGTCTTTTCTACAGACTTTGTTAGAAGGGTTAAGGACCTTGAATTTGCTGCAGTTGGCAGAAGCAGAGTGAACTACGTTTTTTAAACTTATAAAACAATAAAGATTACTTTTGTTGAAAGGGATGTGTCTCAGTTATCCTCTTTATTCTTCTTATTTTGTTGGTGTTACTTCTAGTTGAGTTAGACAAAAAATATTTAAAAGGAGCACTAAACTAAAAGAATCACAAGTTCTTTTATTGCCATTGCTACTTCGGCTCCGTTGGTCTCTATTATTTTTTGCTGACAAAGTTATATATCAGCATCCAACACTGTTACTATGGCGTATTTCACTTTAACTTACGTCCAGTGAAAACTGTTCCATTTTCTAGATTTTCTTTTTCCTTACCTGAGCAGATCCCCATTCATAGGTTTGTCAGCTAAAAACAGAAAAGACCTGGAAACAAACCCAGGGTAACTATGGCAAAAATTATTTTCAATAACTCGATATCTATGGGTCTTTGCCACTACACATACAAAATTCTAACAGTGTATCACTAATATTTCTTCAGATATTTACATATTTGTATATCAGCAATTTCTTTTTTAACATTCATCATTTTTTTAACATTCACAATTTTTCCAAATGGTACAAAAAATCAATTTTGATTTTTTGAGTGTAGTTCCCCTTTAAAAGTATTTGATATTTATGAAGTCTTTTTTTGTTCTCTTGTTCCACTTCTGTTTTGTTACACTCTGGTAAAAATGTATATAGAGTTAGGTATTCGCCAAAATAAAAATGTTCACTGTTTTCTTTAAAGCCCTTCTAAAAAAGATTTTCGTTTGTTGCGTGTGTGAGCTGCAATGGTGTTTAGCTCAGCCAAGTTTCCTTCTCAGCTCCAAATGTCTGCCTACTCAGGATCACTACTTTACCTTTGATATTTTTTCTAGCTATTTCAAGCTTATTTATTTATGCAATTCTTGAAAATGCTGTATTGACATTTTCTCGCGATTAGTAGCTTTTAGGTCATCTCTAATCACAAAAGGCCCACCTAATTTAAATAATACATTGAAGCATATTCTAACTGTCCAGAAATTCAAGCACTGCACATACTGTAACAAAAATTTAAGCTTTCAATCAGCTTTTCAATTTCAATTTTAGTATGTTTGGATCATGTAACTTTCATGATCAAATCTTCCTTTACTTTTTGTTTTGCAATCCATTGAAATCCATTCGCAATTTGGAAGGTTGATAGCGCACATGTTTAATGTTTGATGCACATGACATATGTACGGTATCTCTTGAAATCTTAAAGGATCAATATAGCCTTGACATTATTTTATGCTCCCCCCTGAAAAAATAAAGTAAGTTTCATAGAGTTAATAGTGGAAATCGTTGACGAAAATTACCTTTTCTTCATTCCTGATTTTTCAGCCTTCCGGAACCTTAGTTTTTGAAACATTTGGAAAATTCCTGTCTAGTTAATGTCACGAATGTCAGTCAAATTTAAGAATCATTGTAAATTTTAAATGTGGTACTGCCGTATTGTCAATCAACCTGAAATTTTCCTTTTTGTGGTTCTGATATAGTCTGTTGACGATTGACAGCACTAATACAAAATGTTTAGAATATATAGGCTGTGATCATATTCATTGTGATCTTTGAAAGGATCAATGTATCTTTAATATTATTTCGTACAAACAAAATGCATAATATCTCAAATGATAGTATCATTTATGTTTTCATAAAGCCGTAGGAGGTGCGTGAATAAAAATGTAATATTGTATTGTCCTTCATTTTCAAATGTCAAGAATTCCATAGGTCTTTTGGTTTTCATACTTCAGCTGATTTTAAAGCAATCTTTATGCCTGAAACAGCTTCTTGTTTCATGATATGTATATTTTCTTTAAATTCTTTTAATATTCACTAGAAAAACTTTTGTAAATCTAACAAGGTTTTATTTGATGGCATGTATGACCGAATGCTTTGGTTTCATGTAAACGCATTCACGAGATTTCAAAAAACTGCTGAGTTTAAATAGTAAGACAAAACGAGGAATTATAGCCGGTTTTTATGTATTTCTTACTTACACAAAAATCCAAAAACCGAAGCCGTTTCTAATTTCTAGCTTTCGCAGAAATACAAAAGTGCTTTACAAATTTCAGATTTCAAGTTTAGCTTCAGTATCTACATTGTTTCCTTCACTGCAAAAGGTATATGAAGAATATATATGAGATTTTAGCACTTGAACTTTGTAAGTAACATGGATGATACATTAATAAATGTGAAAAAAGAAACGAACAACCATTCTCCCTTTCACCTACATATTGACCTTTAAATGTTGCTAAAAAGCTAATTATTTAACAGTAACCCAAAAAGTTGGAAGATTATGATAAACAAAATCGAAAACTGACCTTTGCCTATCTCATAAAACTGATGTGCCTCCTTGCTCGCTTATGCTACCTATGGGGGCAATTATTATAAAATATTTGAACAATGGATGATGTTTTCTGGATAAGTTGCCAGTTCTTTGATGAAATAGAGATACATTTTATACGTTTAGTCTGTAAATGTGTCAGTAGTTTCTTTCACGATAGCCTTCCTGGAGCAATACAGTGTTTAAAACCATCAGATGACTGAAACTGACTAGACTACCCACGTTTAGCACAGACACTCTGATTGAGGTTGTTTTTATAAAACACGTATAAGAACACATTCCTCTCGTGCATTCCAATATCATATAGCAGTATACTATGAACAGGTAACTTTTTATAAATATCATTTTAATATAACATCTTCTAACTTATATCATTCAGTGATAAAAAGTGGACGAACATACTTGTCATCTGCAGAACACATCGACAAGAAGTTGAGTGCATCTATCATTCGTACGGAAAAGCGAGCAAGTAATCAAATTATCTGCATGAACATGTATTGTGATAAAGAAACCGATTGTGAGAGTATCAACTATAACCCACAAACCAAAGAATGTGAACTTTTATCAATGAAGTTTACAAACGGAAATGTCAATTTTAAAACAGCAACGGGATGGCGATATTACGAAGCTATGTAGTATGATTTTGTCAGAAAGAATGTTTGAAGGAACACTAACAGAATTCAAACAAATCTGTAAATAAAGAGATTTTATCATTCAAGGTTGATGATAACTGATATTCGAATTACTGCACTAAATTTACGAAACAATATTTGTGAAAATATTTATGTGAACACACTATTTCACAAGGGATTGTCAAAGGTGCACTATTTAACAAAGTAATTTTCACTTGCAATGATTTCAATGTTAGACCATTCCAATTGATGGAAACGCAACACCAAATCATAAAATTTAAAGGTCTCATATGTAATACGTGTGGCTTCTTCATTATTATTGCATTGGAACGGACTAGCTTGAAAAAGATAATCATATATCGGAGATGCTAATTGTGTTGAATTTTGTTTTTGCTAGCCATGAACATATATAAGAAGGATATAGATTAAAAATGAATGACAGGCCAGAATATGAAAAGTGCCTGTGTGACCATAACAATATGTATGCTCAAGAATTTCTATCGTTCCTCCGAATGAAAGCAAAGACCTTAGCAAGTTTACATTTAAGTTTGAATTTCCATCTCGGACATGCAACGGAATATCAAGATATGTAACCAGAAGTTTGTGTCGTATCTAAGAGCAAAAGTGACCCCAGATCTGACCGTTTCTGGTCTGTGTTTTATCATGTCAGTCTTAACGTTTGAAATTGAGACCAGAACATCAAATATGCAGCCAATGCTGTGTGGGCATGCTTGTTATTTTGTTACAACATTACATTAGAAAAATGGCGGAAAGCTGTAATAAGGATTTTCCTGATTGTATAAATCATAGTCACAGGAAGAAGAATAGTCTGGAAACAGGGCCGATTCGATCGCCCAATGAAAATACGGCAGGTTTTGCAAAAATCTGAAGCCTGTGCTTTTTAATGGTGCAGAAAATCTTTGTATCTGTCTGGAAACTTCAAATTTTTGAATTATTTACCAAGGGAAAATTACTCAATCTTTTGGCTTTTTAATGTACTCAAAAAATATATTGCTCGAGGGAACAAAGAGTATATTGTGAATTAGCAATCAAAATGAGTGGATGTTCTGGCATAGAGACAGGGTCGTTGGAGTGAATATGCACATATGTGAACATATGTATTCATACAAATTGTTTTGAAACATTTAACAAAAATGTATTCCTTCACGAGGTATTTCTTCCTCTTTTACCTGATGCAAGGAAAGCAGCTTTGAAGCTATCTTTACTATAAACCTGCTAGTTATAAGTATACATACATGAAGGTTCCACCACACCAAGACATGTGATGCTCTAGGAAGTTTTGATAACACACCATATACGTCATAAGTATAACGGTAACACGTTCAAGGGAACAAAACAACAACAACAAAATTGTTAACTAACAAAAAACTCCATATACCTATTTACAGCACGTTATTAATATTCTCTTGAGCGTCACACATTATAATATTGTTGCAAAAAGTTATGTGAAGGTGTTGCATTATCTAAACCTACAAAACCAACACAACAAAATTCATGTTACTGTTTCAAGACTTATTGTACAACCACATCAAGTTATCATGTTACTCAGTCAAGAATAGCGTGGGAGCACCACAGGTTTTTCTTTCAGTAAATCAAGTTCTTTAAATTTATAGTCCACTAAATGCATTAGACAGAGCTACGATTTGTTGTTTGATGTGTTAACAACAGTTTGCGTTTGCTCCATCAAGTCTCTATTTTCATTGTTCCACAAATCATTGTTCCAAAAATTAAGAACAGCCTGAGCCTGAATTTTCTTGGAAAATAAGAACAGTTCATGATATGAATTCTCTCACTGGTAAATGGTTTAGAAGTTTATTGGGTTTTTTTCACCTTAAATAAATATGCGAATGGGTCATTATCGAACAGCAACCATACTTTTTACCAGTTAGAAATATTTCTATTTTACTGGAAGATCCATTATAAGAAGAACAAAATGAAGCTGAAATTTGAAACTGTGTTCTTAAAGCAAATAACAAAATAAGAACAATTAAGGCTGAAAAAGGCTCCAAAAATAAGAACAGCCAGCCTCAGGTCAGATTTTACTGGTTCTTATAAAAAAAACGTGTAGTAGTCTTTTGTATTTTCCCTTTTATGCTGAAAGATAACATATGCATGCAGAACCTTTAAATGTTATTGTGAAGTATTTTAACATCATATGTAATAAGTTAAATGGTTTTGTATTATTCTTTACGGGTAAGAATAGTTTTCTAGCTTTTGTTTACAAAATTTTTTTGTCTGAAATTAAGAGAAGTAACCAAAAGTGAATTACTTTCTAAATAGCTTCGAAATTGTTTGAAAGGTCTGCTGCTTTGTAGCTGTTTATGTATTGTAGATTGCCATACTTGTTGGAACTTGTAGGAGTACTCACAGTATATGTTGATAATAGGACAAAAGATTGTTTTTATACTGCATATGTGACTCGTATGACGTATGTCTCTTTCGATCACGAAATTTAGCGTGTTGCATTGTTTAGTTGTTTCTATAAGTTCCTTGTTTTTCACGTTCTTGTTTTCAATGAGTCTGTACATATGAGTTTTATAAGAAGAAGTTATATGTTAGAATAGAACAAGAGCCAGATGGCGCAAAACGGTAGCAGCAAGTTTACTTTTCACACAAACGCTTTCGAAATTTTACTTTAAGTTCTAAAAGCTTCTTTAATGGTGTTTTCTGACTGTTGGAAAACAGGCATAAAAGATAAATTTGCTAAAAATGATTAGTTAGTGTAAATAGGGTCTAACCAGAAAACACCAACAATCAATTAATTAAAAGACAAAAGAATTATACATACGTGAGCTGTGTAACGTATGTTTTTTTTATGAGAAATTTTTTCATAAGAGCACATGTAGAAAAAAAAATGTTTGTTTATAATTATAATTTCATGAAACCGAAATTGAATTCCAACAAATAACTGCCTTTTTGAACTAAATCTTTGAAAGCCTTTATACACAAACATAGTGTAGTAGCTAACGAACGAAATTTTGAAGTGATAAGCTTTACTAACAAAAAAAGCAACATATCAAGTATTTTCAAGTATATAAGTAATGAACTAAAAGTCGCATTTTTATGTAGGCCTGTTTGATAAGAATTCATTCTTTCATGGAGTAACCTACAAAATATCATATTATGTACTTTTAACATAAAACACAATCTACTTTTAAATGTTTGATATAGAAAAGCTTCCAAAATTCGAAGGCTGGGTTCCTTCATTAGAATTTACATTGCGTTATTAGTACAGTCCCGCAGACTCTAAATCGCAGACTAATTGCCGTTTCGGCCGGAGAAGTAGTAGGAGGAGGAGTAGTAGTAGTAGTAGGAGTAGTCAAAGGGTGTTTTAATACGGTATTCGCTTTCGCTGCTACCGTAAAAAGTACTCTGTGAGAAACGTCCTGCTCTCTGTGCAAAATAATTTTAACAGTATATACAGTGGTGATTCTGGGACTGTAGTGGTGCTTTTCTTGTAACTTAAATATAATGAATTAATATAAACTGGACTGAGGATTGCAGAGTGCTGATGTCAGTGGGAACTCTCATTAAAACTATGAAAAGAAAGTTGAAACTAGCAGTTAACAAACATCGGAGTCGCAAAGAAATTCCCCAAACAAACAATTTCCAAATGGAAAACTGCTGACTTATGTTTTCCACAGCCTTCATACAGTTCATGAATTATCTTATCGGTAGGTATGTATAATTTTTATCATTCAATTCATATTTATCGTTTTGTCAGAATTCAGACAAACAACTCTCCTTCTCTTTATTCAAATTTGAATATTTGTACAGGATAAAAACCGCCAGTAAAATCTATTTTTGTAAATGTTTGACAAAAACCTCTCCTTCGTTTAATTCAAGTCTCTGTTTTGATAAGCTTCCATTGCTTCTTATAAAAATGTCGGAGTTGATAAAAAAACAGACACACAGAGTTTTTTACTCAACGAGTACGTTTTCTTCTCTCTTATAAAAAATACAACGAACGACCAGAAAAAAGAATAAAATGCCTGATGAAAGGCCACGTGCGTTAACACAATACATTAATAAGAACACCATAACATAAGAAAAAAACCATTTGTGCTGAAAATGAGCGTCACATATTCAACACTCCCCTTGACGGTCACTCTGTCACGTCATTGTCAAACTGAAAGTCACTTCAGCATAGTTTGGTCACACCAAGTTCTAGACGAAGCTTTTCAAACTGTGGTCGAGTAAGTCCCTTTGTCAATAGATCAGCAATCATTTCTTGTGTAGGACAGTATTTCAGGTTAATCTCGTTAGTCGAAACAGCGTCACGTACATAGTGGTATTTAATGTCAATGTGTTTTGTTCGTGAGTGATGTGCAGGATTTTTCGCAAGAGCGATTGCACCTTGGTTGTCTTCATAAACCGTGGTAGCATTGGCTTGTTTGAAATCCATGCCTCTAAGAAGGACTCGTAACCATACTGCTTTCTGTGTTGCACTGCATAACGAAACATATTCTGCTTCAGTTGAGGAGAGTGCAACAATTGACTGACGTTTTGACTTCCATGAAATTGTGGAACTCCCGATTTGAAATACGTAACCGGAAGTCGACTTTCGTGTTACGACATCCCCTGCCCAATCGGCATCGACGAAGCCACGTAAACAGTTCATAGTTTTCAGCCCACAGGTTGAGGGGTTTCTTTGGATGGTGCAGCATCGATCGTGAATCTTCCAAGAGGGCGCAGTTCATGCGTTCAGCAACTCCGTTTTGTTGTGGGGAGTATAGAACGGTTGGTTCACGTTGGATTCCACGACTGTTGCAGAATTCGTCAAAGTCCTTTGAAAAGTATTCACCACCATTATCTGAGCGTAAGCGTTTTGCAGTCTTGTTTTCCATGTGTAATCGTTTCACTTTCAATCCAGTGCAATTTTCAACAAGATTTACAAACATTCCAAATTTTTCAAGCACTTCAGACTTTTGCTTCATCATGTAGACAGTATAGTGTACCTTGAGAAATCGTCTATAAAAGTCACAAAGTACCTGGAACCTCCCACTGAAGGCACATCCATGGGTCCACACACGTCAATGTGGATCAACTCGAGCAATTTGGTTGTAGTGCTTTGCGATTTCTTTGGAAACGGCTGACGATGCTGTTTCCCCATAGCACATCCTTCGCAGTTTCGATCGAAGGCTTTCTTATTGTTGATATTCAGGCCATTAACCATCTCTTTTTCGTTCAAGAGTTTTAGGTTGTCGTACTCTAGTTGACCATATCGTTGATGCCACAGCTCGATCGAATCCTTCTTGTTTGTTTTCCCGATACAGCACGTTTCGTCGTTTCCTGGCTTTATTGTGTTCAATTTGTAAAGTTTGCCGTACTTGTGTCCAATGGGATACCGCTTCCCCTCCTTGGTGATATCGCAATCCTTGCCTTTGAATTACACATCAATTCCCTTGTCTGTTAGATAAGATAGAGAAAACAGTTTGTTTTGGATCTTCGAGTACGTCGTGTAGCACAATTTTGACTTTTTCATTCTTGCTCAAAATAGTCAAATGTACAATTCCTTTACCGAAAGCATTCAGCTCGTAGTCATCGGCGAGTTTTACCTTTATCGGCGTTTCTGGAATACTGGAATAGTTTCTTAGGCTTTTCATGTCATGGATCATGTGAGAAGAAGCACCAGAGTCTATCCACCACTCATCCTCGTTTACGTTAGAGGATTTCAGAGTTAGTTCACCACTGTCGTGATCACCGTTCGCGAGATTTGCGTTTTGTTTCTTCTGGTCCTTTTTGACTTTAGGACACCCGTGGTGGAGTAAAGTATTTAATATACCCGTGGTTTCTCCTCCTACTACTACTACTACTCCTCCAAGTTATGAACGTTTTCGTGCAGCGTTTACATGACATCGTTGCCGAATTCGCAAATTTGGTCAAATTAGGACTTCCAGTTGACCAATTTTCATGAAAATTTGCACGGATCACATTTGAAAGGTGCTGATATCAAATTTGACAATGATTTTGTCAGGTTTGAATAAAATTGGCCAATTTAGGCCAAATTTGGACCAAATTTCGGAAGTTCTTCAATTTTCGCAAAAATTTGCACGGATCACATTTGATAGGTGCTGATTTCGAATTTAACAATGATATTGCCAGGTTTGACTAAAATTGGCCAATTTAGGCCAAATTTGGACCAAATTTCGAAGGTTCTTCAATTTTCATGAAATTTTGCACGGATCACATTTGAAAGGTGCTGATTTCGAATTTGGCAATGATATTGCCAAGTTTGACTAAAATTGGCCAATTTAGGCCAAATTTGGACCAAATTTCGAAAGTTCTTCAATTTTCATGAAATTTTGCACGGATCACATTTGAAAGGTGCTGATTTCAAATTTGACAATGATTTTGCCAGGTTTTACTAAAATTAAGCAATTTAGGTCAAATTTGGACCAAATTTAAAAAGTTCTTCAAATTTCAAAAAATTTTGCGCCGATCACATTTAAAAGGTGCTGATTACGAATTTGTCAGTCATTTTGTCAGATTTGACGAGAAATGGGTAATTCGGGCCAAATTTGGATCAAACTTAGAAAGTTCTGCAATATTCATAAAAATTTCTACATTGCACAATTCGAAGTTGCTGATTTTGAATTTGCCAGTCATTTTATTAGATTTGAACATAATTTGGTAATTCGGCAACGTTGTATTTTTGAGACTAAATATGCATCGTTGTGTTACGTCCTGAAGTCTTCAAGCCAAGCGGCTTCTTGTTCTTTTTAATACAGTCACAAGCATAATGTCCTGGTTTCTTACAGTAATGACATTTACCGGTTTTCTTGTAGTTAGGTTTTGATGTAAAAAGGGCATCACCAGAATTCTCAGCTTCAACAGGCTTTCTCTTTTCGCTCTCGTGAACAAGCCTATCACGAACGTATTCCCACGTGAGGTTATCTTCAGCTATAGTTTCTAGCGCGGTTATTAAGTAGTTGTAATTGTCGGGCAAACTACTAATCAGGAGAGTCACGAGATCTTTTTCTGCGATGGCATCATCAATTGCTTCAAGATGTTCCGACAAAGTCTTAATATAGTTAATGTGTTCCGTCATATTTTTTCCTTTGTCCATCTTCTCAGAATATAACTTCCTTCTGTATAAAATATTTTTCGAAAGTGTTTTCTGCTGGAAATGTTTCTCCAGATTCTCCTATGCTTCTTTAGACGATTTCGTGGAACGAACATAGATTTGTACGTTTGTTAAAATTCCCAATCAAATGGCGACAAACGCCTGGTTTTCGCGTTTTTTGATTCGACGTTTTTCAGTCTCTTCCATATCATCCTCTATAATTTCATCACTGGTAACGATCTCCCAAAGATCTTTTCCAATTAAATACATTTTCATATTAAACTTCCAAGAATGATAATTTTCAGCAGTTAGATTCTCAATTTTAAAAATTACGTCTTCCTTCGCCATCATAAAATCAGATTCAACAAATCAAACTAATTCAGTACTCGACATATATAAAAAAAAGTGTCTGGGCCCATAACCTGATAAAAGAAAACAGACACACAGAGTTTTTTACTGAACAAGTACGTTTTCTTCTCTCTTATAAAAAATACAACAAACGACCAGAAAAAAGAATGAGATGCCTGATGAAAGGCCACGTGCGTGAACACAATACATTAATAAGAACACCATAACATAAGAAAAAACCATTTGTGCTGAAAATGAACGTCACATATTCAACAGGAGTCAACTCCTTATTATAGTAAATATTTCTTTTGCGGGAGACCGCAGAATATCTAAATGTGCTGCACACTTTGTGTCCATTTGTTGCATTACATACTGGTATATGCATTATTTAATATTCAAAAAATAAAATACTTTCTGTATTGGTCAAATGATTGACAGGCAGTCAGCTCCTTTCAATGTTTTTTGATAAATGGACTGGTTTCCTGATCAATTGCTTATTAATGTTTGATATTTCATAATATATTTGAAATTGAAGTTCAGAATTTTTATTAATTCCTTTTTAATCTTTATGACCAATCTTAATCCTTGGTTCTACTTTTTATGTTAACAATTCGAAATTTTTCAACCTTCTGGATGTATTTTTAATGTTTCACTTCTTTCAGTTGCTTTGTACAATTTTTTGTTATATAAACAACATTTATATAAGATACATGAGGCTGAAATCTGGGAAAAATTAAGAATCATTTAAAAAACATGGTAGGCTGAACTCCTGATGAATATATTTTCTACAACAACGAGAATATCAAACATCAATGAGTAAATCAAAAACGTTTCCATCAAATTTGTCCATGTATATTCCACTACCATGTCATCTTCTTCTTGGTCTGTCTTTGTCAATAAACTCATCATCAGGCTTGCCAAAAGCTTTGTTTTTAAAATATTTTTTTAAGAAACATCTAAGAAACATTTCAGACTGAAGATGTGAAAACATTAAGAAACATTTAGGCTCAACTCAAATTGTGTGTTTCTTGAATAAAGAAAAAATGTATATATACTGTCAATGTACCATGACTACATGGGAAAAACAATAGTGTTTGGCCCTCTTACAGTTCATATTAATGTGCAAAGGACTCTAGACTATTTAAGAGCCCCCATTTCGATTAAGTCAGTTAAGTTGAAATTTACACCAGTCAAAAAAAAATCCTAAATCCGCCCCTACTTACTTACATAATAACTTTCGTTCATAATGGTCTGATTAAGTCAGCGACTGCGGGGCAGAGTGTCTAAGCAGGGGTGGATTTAGACTGGTGCACTGATACAGTTGCACCAGTAAAATTTGGTTTGTTAGAAAATAAGATATATCTCATGGAGGAAAGATATATATGTTTCTGAGGCTATAAACCAGTTCAATTTTTGTCTCCGAAACTTTTGATTTCTGCGTAAGCGTAATCTTTTTGAATTTTCTCCGCTCGGGAAAAAAAGTTATTTGTTATTTTGCAACACTTGGCCCTGTACAACAAATATGAAACAGGGTGCCGCCTGGGAAAATATACGTTCACAAGGTCGGTTACTTGCATCGCTTTTTGCACCACTTAACTGGTGCAAAGATACGGAGTTTCTAGGGGAGTTTTGAGATCCGTCTGAGTGGTGCAAGCTCAACTGGTGCAAATTGAAAAGTGTAAGGTATGCCGATCAACACAACTGCATTTGCATACCCTCCAGTAAAAGCGAACAGAATTCCAGTTCCATCATGGTACCGTAGAAAGTTAGAAGGCGAGAGGCCAAAACTGGAGACTGGTTGTTCAATGGACATCTTGCATTATGTTTCTTGCTTTGGGAAGTATAATTCAAAAACATGTAACTGAAAAATTAATATTTAAGGCTCACAGCGTCTGGAAAATCAGAGAAACTATGTTTGACAAGAAGTATCTGGAAAGTCAAGGAAAATTTCATAGGATGTTTATGAAAGTATCTATTACTGACTTTGTTCTCTCTTCACTGTTTGTTTCATATAGTTGTTTCACTGAGATTTGACAATATCTTTGATCTTAATTTAAAATGTTTTATCCCTTTTTTAGCCTGCTGTAAACTGACACTTCTGAATGTGTAATCTTGACTACTTGACAGTTTAAGTAGGCAAAAAAGTCATGGAAAGAAGCAAGTCTTGGAAAATAATGATAACTTTTATACTCCTTGAAGGCAGGGAAAATATTTTGGGAAAAGTGCTACGAACCCTGTATATGAAAGACATATGTACCATTTTTATCTATATACTTCAAGTTTTTTACAGTAGTCTTCACTTGTCTTTGTTATTGCTTTCATACATTTATGTTGAGAGATAATATCTATAAAGAACCTCATGTTATTGTGAAATACTTCGAAATAACATGTATAATAAGTAAATGGTTTTGTATTATTCTTTACTGGTAAAAATAATTTTCTAGATCTTTGTTTACAAAAAGTTTCTAGTGTGGTCGCAAATTTTAAAGTAAGAAAACAAAAGTGTTAAGTTTTTTCTAGATCTGCTGCTTTGTAACTTTTTGTCAAAGCATTTCCTTTTTGCTTGTATAACATTTCGAAAACCATTTAACGAGATAGTGGATACTCAGTCTTGAGAATGAGGAAAGGTTTTCAATATTTATTATTATTGAGGTGGGTTTGTAAACAGATCTATTTATTGTTTGTTTTCTTTTATTTAATTTATTTAAATTATATAATAATTTTAATTTTAATTTTTGTAATGTTTTTTTAGCTTCTTTACAATCATGAGAAAAGATTCAAAACATTAAATGTTTGTTATACAAACAAACTTTCTTAGTACTTTCGTGATGGTGATTTTCAAAGCCAAAATCCTTAACGTAGGAGTACTCATAATAAGGTGGAGATTCTGGGACTGTGAAGATCCTTTTTGTGAACTTGTATAACAGATAATGAATTTTTATGAACAGAACTGAACTGATGATGTTCAGCAGTGGGAACTCTCATTACATCAATAAAAATATGACAAACATCAAAATTGCAAGCTCACACACACCCAAACTTTCAAATAGAAAACTGCTGACTTATGATTCTCACATCCTTCATTACAGTTCATTACCCTTAAATATTTTAAAGACAGCATTTTTGGTCAGCGCCGCAAGGTAGCTGATCTTTCATTTTCCCGTGTCTGTCAGTCAGTCAGTCCCGTGTTGCAGGTCTTTACGCCCCAGTTTAGCGCCCGTTATTGCTAACTTTCAATTTTGCAGTTTAAAATGAGAAAACTTAAGCTGAAGTAATTACTTTTAGAAGATAAGAGTGCTGCAATATTACATGTAAGTATATTACATACAAAATGTGTTGAATTTCAGTATGCTATAGAAGAAAATTGTCTGTTTAAATGCGCCCTCCTTTCTCACCCAAATTCCAGTGCATTCTGGGATCGAACCAATGCCATGCTGCTGCTTCTGCTTAAACGTTCATGTTGACGAGGAGCTTTTCATAATTACAGAGGCGTAGCCAGAGGTCAGTCAAAATTTGTGGAGGAGGGTTTAGTCATTTAAAGTAGAAAAGGAAAGCGTGAAGTAACCTAATCGATACTTAAGACTGAAAAGAAATATCGTAATGTTGTACTCCTCCACTTTTTGTGACTGACCTTGAATACGCCTATGAATTATTACGAAAGAATACTGCGGAATTAATTGTATTGTATCATTTAATTGTATTAATTGTACTAATTCTGAAACTACGTATCCAAATGTGAAATACGATTTTAAAAACAAGGAAGAAAAAGAGCCAGGTAAGAAAATATATCATAGAAAATATATCATAATTATACATCATCATGATGAAAAGACTAAGTTGTGGCTTTTGACTTGACCTAAAATACATAATTTCTGTTGCGGAGTAATTAGAACTTTATGCCCTTAGATTTGATAGAAGCTTCAATTGGCCCCCATATTGTTTTACTGATATGAAGTCTGAAATTGTGCTCATCGCACTTAAAAACTGGTGGGAAAAAGATAGTATAAATACAGCCAGGAAAATTGTTTCTCACAGGACCCTTATAGTCACTAAATACATAGATAGATAGATAGAGATCTAAGATCATTATATATATTATCTTAGGGGTAGAATTTTTGGTAACTAGAAAATTTGGTGGAAATGTAAAAGTTCATTGCATTAAACTTTGCAGGAATTTAATTTGGTGGACAAATAAATACTTACAGTTCTAAGATTTTAATCAACAAATGATAAAAGAACAAAATCTTAGCAATGTTTAATACTGAATCAGTAAATTAAAGAGTTCTTCGTCATTGTCATTGATAATAAAATTAAAGTTGTTTCTGAATCATCATCTTCATATTCTCAATCAGAATCATCAACTGATTAATGACATCGGCACACAATGTACTTTTCCAATTAAATTCATCAACTGGTTTCACTTTCAAAGACGTCAGATTATGGTATTTTACAGAAGAATCTGAATCTCATACGTACCTTAGGGCACCAAATTAAATTTTGAAAAAAAACATAAAAACTACATGCCTATATAAAATTTGAAATAACTTGTGAAATATTGAATTAAACCCTGTAAAACTATATATCACATGGAAGCAAATTAAAAATACTACAAGAAAATCAAAAAATGAAAAAAACAATTGGTAACTGCTGACGTCAGCAAAATGATAAATTTGAAAAAAAAATGTCAATAATTTTGAAAAAAAAATTTTTGTTTTACTTTAAGTTACACTACAGGCTCATAAGATGCATTTAGACTTTTTAAAGCTCTTAGATCTGTTAGAGGAATGTATTCCCTCTCAAGAACTTTTTACAGAATTGCTTTTTCACTCTTAGTTCAAAAGTTATGATATTTTTCTTTTAAGCACGTAACCGCCTTAGATACCACTCTTGAAGAATGTGTAAATTATAGATCATATGTCCTCAGTCTTGACATTTCTAGCTAAAATACAAGAAATAATATCAACAATTTATAATAGATTTGTCTAGGAATTATATATTGTTCAACTATTTGGTCAGCGCCGCAAGGTAGCTGATCTTTCATTTCCCCGAGTCTATCAGTCCGTCAGTCAGTTAGTAAGATCGCAGTTCTTCACGCCCTGATTAAGCGGTCGTTATTGCTAAATTTCAGTTTTCAGTTCTAGATAAGAAAGTTCAAAGCACAACATTTAATTTTGGTAGATATATCACTAGTATGTAACTAACTATTATATATTGCAATGCAAAGAGGGTTCATTTCACTCAAATGAATAAATGAATTTATCGTTTTAATGCGCCCTTTCGCCACCCTTAATTATAACGTAGGCCATCTTGGGAGCAAAACACTACTGCAGAGGGGTAAAAATTAGTCGAATTGGTTTTATTTACATTACAATTACATTGAAGCATATTGAATCAAGACGTTTACAACTATGATCCCCAATTGGATAGGAGAGAAATCTATTGTGGAAGAAAAAGTCAGGCAATTTGCATAAATTATTTATATATAATGTCAATGAATGAAATTGTTTTCTTAGGTACCTTTTGGGAAAGACTAGGTGTGCTGAGAATTATTCTTAGAATCCCCCCATCCCTATATACATCCCTACGCAGACAACCGACAAATTGCCTTCCGGTCTACTTTTGGGTTACTTTTTTCGGCGCTATTTCCTTTTCGCACCCCCCCCCCCCCCCCCCCCCATTCTCCCGTCCAGGATGTTTTAGGGTCAGGGTTAGTGTTAGGGCTAGGATCAGATACATTTAGGGGGGAGGGGGGTGCGAATAGGAAATAGCGCTCTTTTTCTGCCTTGGGGAAGCTCATTTGAGAGATATATAGTATCACACAATTTGCATACTGTGAAAAAGTTCGTATAAAGCTGGAATTTTTTATATTTATACTTGCAGATGCCTGTGCCTAAATACTTGAAACTGAATATATATGTATACGGTTGATCGCCCTAACTTCAGACATCCTTCCCAACTTCGGACACAAAAAACATACTGCAATATAAACCACACCAATATATAATAATCAATACTGCACTGTCAATTAAACTTAATCCAAAACTTATCTGAGCTTTGCAATGTGATTATGTACGTGATTTATTAAGGCTCTATCTAAACATCAGATCCATGGAATTCACGCAGCACATAATTTATCGTGATGTGTATGACATTGCTTTCCACAACCTGCTCACATTTTCTTACTTCGTCTTTCCCCGTATCTAGTTATAGTGTCTGTTTGGATTTTTAGAAGACTCTTAAGAAAGTCCCTTTTCACTTTTCAATTTTCCGCATATCAACAAATATATACCTTATTACACGAAATTAAATCACGTATTACTTAATTAAGCCGCACAGCATAGAAATAGTCTTACTTAAATGCGGCTTAAATTTTAGCACAGCCTACAATTTTGCGGCTTGATTAAAAAAATTAAATTAAAATTAAAAAAGAAAAAGAAAAAGAAAAAACACTCATAACCACGACTGACAACATTGAAACCTATCCTTTTATCTGCTTCATCTATCATTTTAGTATTTTTTGTGACTTTTGCTTACCAGACAGATCTGTTTATTACAGTGTCTAAAGTTAGCAAGGCTGTCCAAAATTAGGACAGTTGACAGAATAAAAGGCAAAAATTTTGAACAACTCATTCAGGCAGTGTAGTGATGGTGTACTGTGAATCTTCCTAATTTTGCTGAATGCGAAAAGATTCTGATGATGAATATATATCATACTCATAAACTACAGCAGAAACTATCGTTTGATTGACAGGTGTAGGTTTTTCATTTATACAGACAGTTGAATTTGATTTGTGTTCTGAATTAGGAAAATTGACAGTACTGGTGAGTACTTTAAAACTGGCAGCTGCAACTCATGGCAAGTCTCCTAGCCATGTCAATACTGATGAAGCCTACACAGGTTTTCTTTATAAGAAGCAGCAAAATCTGGCGTTTTATATTTTTACAGACTTTTAAACTTGTTCTCTTATTTAATCCCAGTCAATTTATTTCCCAATACTGCATTCATTAGTGGGAGTCTATATTAATAGCACATTTGCTTTTTGTCTGTCTGTCCACATCCTCCATCAGTTATACAAAATTTTATACAAATTTTTCCAGATTTTTTTAACCATAGAAAATGAAAAATTTTCCCATGAATTGTCATGAACTGGATTTTACATTTTTAGGGTTGGTTAATTGAAAAGTGACTCAACCCACCCACCCTGAAACAGATTAATTCAGCTTTTCCCTTTAAGTTTCTGTTAGGTCTGAATTTTGTTAAATGGGCCTAGAATTAAGTGGTGCATTGTGCAGTTATACATAATTTTTTACACTTTTATTTTTATTAATCAGCATCTGGTATTGGATCTTCATTTAACTTAATGATTGATGTCCACTTAAATTGGTAGAAAGAAAAGTTCACCTGCGCGATGAGCGCGATGAGCGATGGCGCGATGAGCCAAACTCGTATGCTTGTAAGAACGTAAAGCTGGAAAGTAAAAATTGAATCTGAAATAAAATGGATTAAAGTATCTGTAATTGCTGTAGTTGTTCGTGTCTACTTGATGTCTGTAAATATTACCCGACTAAGGTTTTCATTGATCGTTTTGGAAACGCGCAGGGACCTGGTTTTCTTTCAAAACGTTTACCGATGATTACTCTTTACTTGCTTTGTACTATGTTTTTATTGAATTTGACTTTGGTACTTCCGTTAGAAAGCAATGCGCATGTGATATGTTATGGCACTTGTTATTCGGCACTTAGGTTGCCTTTACGGTCTGCACGGGATATAGATCCAAATATTAAATTAGAGGAAACAACTTATATGTGTGGTCAGGCTTCTCCAGTTGTCATTCAATGATTTACCTATTCAATAGTGCTAACGTAACGTGGTCCCTTCCACTGCATATGGTTTTAATGTATCTTTGTTTTGGGTGATTTAGATTTACATTTTCGATTTGCATGCCTATCAACCATAATTGGGCGTACCAGGTTTTAAAAAGCAATTGTTTCGTTTTGTAAGTAAGTGATTATAATCTTTTGATTTTTGCGCATATATTTTGCGCTGACCTTAAGGCCTATTCGCCTCTTGTTGTTCTTTCAATTCATATTTATCATTTTGTCAAAAAGCGGTCATGTTGACGTTTGCACCAGTTAAAAAAAAAATCCTAAATCCGCCCCTGCTAAGGGGGATTGAGGAAACTATTATCGTAATGCTGTGTGAATTGTTGTCATAATAACGACAGGCTTTTTTTTAATCATTTTTCTTTATTACTTAAATATGTAATCTCTTTTATCGTATCAATGTTACTGTATCAATTGTAGAAAACTGATATCATGAGTAATAATCGAATTTAAAGGAGAGTTAACGTCAAAAAAACAACATTCGCTTAGATAGCTCATTACACATGTAGATAAAGAAAGACAGTATCCAAAAGTTGTAAAAAGTCTTCTAATAGCGTTAAAATAAGCTTCTAAAATATCACCTGGCTTTTTAATTGATGTCACAAGGTGACTACTGTGTTCTGTTTGTGTACACATTTTCCACTTGAGTTTTCCCACTAACTTGCCATTTCTACCCATCCTGTTTTCAAATTTATCATACTGAATCTATCTAATCATGCTAGCTTAGTTTAAACCCTCTTTTACAATTTCCGCTCTGACTTCTTATTCTTAATGCGTCGAACTTTGTATACTTTATATTTTATTTTACTTTATTTTATTTTAAATTTTATTTTATGCAGGACAGACATTGATAGCATTTTGTAACTGAAGTCTTTATCCTGTAAAAATATTCTCATAATAATAATAACAACAACAACAACGCGCAATACAGAAAGTTCAAAATATTTCAACTTAAAAACACAAACTGCGTAACATCTTATTAAGACTTTGAGGTCTTGATGTTGAACAAATCTGTCCTCAAAATAGCTTTCATTTGTTATTGCAGATTAAGCAACAAATTTTCCGTGATGAAAGTAATAAATAAGGAAGTACGTATATCATAAAATTCTTCTTTTGTGATATGAAATATTTTTGTATGATGCTCAAAGATCATTCAAAAGTGGAAAATCAAAACTAATGCATGGTTTGTATAAACCATGTATTATTGGTGCCTTTTAAACTGAGTAAAGCCAGTCCCAATATTATATAGCTAACTTTGATGCGCACGACATTTCTCTTTCACAGGAACGGGAAAAGAAAAACACGAATTTGTCTCTCCAAGTCACTTAGTCCTACCCCTTTTATTGGAACAAGTAAATGCTTGAAAATAACCCATGTGGTTACAGTAGAGAAAGCTGTATTAATAATAAAATTTTCAACAGCAAAACACTGTATAGTTTATGCTTATAGTTTATTCAAAACAAACAAGAAGTGAACAACTATTCTTGAAAATACAGCTGTCACCTTGTGACGTCATAAAATCGCGCATTCAAAAAAGTTTAAACTCTTATCAATTTGTAATTATTAACGAAAATAATTTAAAATTTTTTATAATGTCTTATTTTCATATATAGAATTGATTTTTAAAAAAATTATTGAATTTTTTTTCTGACGTTAATTCTCCTTTAAGTACTTAGTCAACTATTGATTGTACATGTATACATCAACTTTGGCTCTCGTGTTTTTCCAATGTTAGACATTGTTAAACAGCAAATCGATCTCGGTTCGAGGTTGTTTGGAATGCAACAATACCACAAACCGTTGATTTAAAAGCAAATGCAAGACATTGTTGGTGGGTTAGCTCGAAGAAGGAGTGGACGGAAAAGACATCAAACTCAATCATGAAGATTATAACACTCGTTGTCATATGTTCCTTGGTAATTACTGCTTATGGAAAACGTAAGTTTTTTAATTCATTACGAGTATTATGGCTTGTAGGAAATGCAACAGTCAAAAGAACACAAATAATAGAGTCCGTAAGTTGGATGAAAACGAATTTTAAATTGAAAAGAGACAGGATGCTTGAAAAACACATTCAAAAAATGCTAAAATGATGCTTGGTAAAAAACACACTATTATCATTTTATAGAAAACACCTCCAATTTGCAAGAAGAAACACAAATGGAGTCGGCTGATCATAATGATAGAATTGTTGACTTTTCAGGGAATCGTTTTTCTTATGAAGAACCGCACGATGATTTGGAAAATTTTAAACTGGATCATGATGAAATAGATGATGAGATGGAATATGAACAACATGATGGTAACAATTATAAAACATCTTTGTAATGAACGTGTTCATCTAAAAACATTTGAAGGCATCAAACGAGTCATAGCCTGAACCTATTCCTCACTAACCCAAACAAATTTTACAAGGTGTACACCATAAAGTTCTGATCCTTTCAAAGTGTAAGATGAACTGTATGATAACCACGTAATAAAAATTAAGCACATCCATACTTGTTATTTTCCAAAGTTGAAGGTATTTTGCTACTTTTAATAGAAAACTTTTATTCGTCCATTTTTTGAAAAATTTCTATTTCTTTTACTATAATCATTTCTTTTTCGTTGTTTAACAGAAATGCCGGAAATAGAGAAAAGGGGAGCATGGACGAATTGCAGAAGAAGACGATGGTTTAAGCAATTTGAGGCTTGTTTCATTCGCAGATACTGACACGTTTGATTTTACACGGTGATTTATATGCTGTATTATTTAATCTAGTGTTTCGTGTATATGTTGATATTCGTATATTTCTTCGCGATAATATGTTTTACCAGTTTTTATTATCTAGTAGCGTCGTCACCAATTGCTTACCTACATGTATGCCATTGTTTAAGTAAAAACATATCTGCTTTACTTACAAATGTCCACTTGTTATTCATATTCCCCATCGAAATAGATAAGATAATTCAAGATATTAATCACTATAACCCCAATTACGGTTGGTTGGAAGCTCCGAAGTATTTGACACTCTCATGAGAGACACAAACCCAACCAAGGCATGTGCTCTTCTGGATGACCTCCTGCAACTTCCAATGTGTCATCTACCCAATTTCCAATCATGATGTGTGACGTATTGAAATGTTAAGTTATTAATAATCTGACAGTCGATGAGATAATCCATAGTGCTGATTTGTAGATCAGAATTCTTTAGTTGATTTTTCATACATAAAATATTGCAAACCTGAAAATCGATTAATCACAATAATTCGAACAAAATCTTATCTCCATTGAGATTCGAATTAGAGAGAGTCAACTGTATACATTGTGTCCACCAGAAAGTGGGCACCTTGCTTAAAACACAAATAACTTATCGAATTTTCAACAATACAATGCGGTTTTTATACCGTTGGAAAGAAGAATTTTGGAGCTTTCCAAAAATATAAGTTGTTATTTATAAAGATTTTTATTTCAAAGAATGTTAAGTATTTTTTGTTTCGATAGGGTTGTTAATTTTGTAATGATCAATAAAACAGTCTTTTAGCGAGCAATTAACCTTTTGTTTCGTTGAAACAACCGCTGTTGGTGGTGTTGTGCTAATTTTGTCACAAAAGTTTTTGAAAAGACACAAACCTTTTTTCATTGTGTAAATTTACCTTAAATTTTTTATTATGATTTAATAATTTCATATTCCCAACGCATTGCCAAAATCTTTATAAGCGAGAAAACAATTTTTTTATGAAATTCATTCAATCATGCAAAAGTTGAAAGTGCAGCAGCGAACTTCCGTTGTAAGAAAGTTTCGTGAGATAAAAAGTTATGTAGCTGTTATTCAGGCTTTTAGACAGCAGTTTCAGGGTAGAAATCCACCATCAAAAAGGACGATCCAAAGTTTTTAAATCTTTGTAAAAGAGTTTTAGAAATGAAACTTTCATGTTTCAAGTTTGTAAAAGTGTAAGGTTTTCATTGTATACTCGCAGCTTTATTACAATATTTTAGCTTTTTATGATTTCCCATGCTACTCGAGTCGTTAGCACCTATTCAAGCAAGCGTTAGTTGATCATTATTAATTTAATGTTATGGTTTCATGGTAAAATCGATTATACTTTCCAATAAATTTTTCTATGAAAAGGGTCATATATTTAGAAAGAGCAAAGCATTTTCTTTCTGTTAATATAAAACTGAAAAAAACAAACAAATTGAAACAAATATTGAAAGTTCGGTGCCCACTTTCTGATCTAATTTCTATCTAATTCGCTACCAGTATCACGTTTTCATTTATTTCCACCAATTTGAACTGTTCCATTAAATGTATAATGTATTTCAGCCTTTATTACTGTTTCCTTTGTCTTGTTTTTCTTTTTAACACTTAATTGTTTCCTATTTTAATATCTTGTTATAGGCTTGCTGTTATAAGCGTATTAAAGCGAATGAATAGGGAAAGTGCGAAAGTATTTGTTTGCGACAAAAAAATTAAGATTAACAAATCACATTACTGCTCGGTTTGTTAGAGACGATCTCATGGCAAGTCTAATGATATGGTTAATAAATTCGCATTCAATTCATGGCTCTGTAAATTCTGCAGAAACGAAATTTTGCCGTTTGGTGAACTTTTACATGAAAAACCTATTGGTAAGAATTTGAGTTACTTTGAAATCCTATTTCACATATATAAATTCAATATCTGACACATTTGTTTCCAATTTTGAAGCAGAGACTGACTAACACAAAGATTATGACGATAATCATAAAATCAACTGTAAACAAGATGCCCTACCGGGCAGAAGTATTCCTGCAGATGACTGTAAGACTTTCTAGAAAGATTTCAGAAAGAACTGATATTAGTTCACGCTTTAAAAAGATATGCACAATGCAGAATGATGTTGCGGTATTTTACATTTTACCTTTTCACAACGATAACAATTAAACTTTGTTGTCTTATATAAAACTTCAGTCTTGCTTCAATTTAGAGATTTTTTGAAAAAGATTTTAATTCAAAGTTGTATTCCCTAAAGAATCTTCAAGAAGTAATTAAGTAATAAAAAGAAAAGTCTGTGCTTAAAAAGTAATAACTTCGAATTCATTTAATTACATTCCCGAGAGCATCATAAAAGTTAAGAGACTTTGAAAAATTTTGCCGGAGATCAAGCTTAAAAAGGAACACCGTCTGTTTAAAAATCCATTAGAGAACACTCTTCCGTGGACGTTTCAAAATACTCCTTTTAAAACTATACAGTATGAAAATCTTTATGTTGTTTGTACCTGAACTTCATAATAAAAAACTTTTACTTGGCCTTGCGAAATAATAAAAATATCTGTGTTTCCTTTTTATCGTCAGCTTGATAGTATACAAATTTTAGAATCATACAATATTTTAAATTCGACTAGTCAATTAAAAAAGTGGTCATCTATTGATTAACAAAATGGGTATAAGCTGATGAGGAAGATGAGCTGTGCTTCAAGATTCCAGAGCTTTATAAAAACAGGATAGCTTACCTAGGAACATGAAATAGAAAATTGTATTATATTTAGAAAAAGACTTATAGAAACCTTGCGCATTTTTTTAAATCGATGTAAGCATACCGTTTTTGTAGTCGTTCATATCTGATTTGAAGCATCAAAAACTGCTTATTTATCACGAATAACTACTAAGAGTATTAGTTTCACGTAGATTATCAGTGTGGATCATAAATGTTCTTGATTCTTTTAAGTTTGACAGCCGTATAACCTCTTCTATATCCATATATTCAACCAAGAAATTTTCTCAGATCTACGCGTGCTTCTTCGCGTCCATTTTTAAAACAACTACGGAAAACGTAAGAACGTTGCATAAGACTCACGTGAAAAACATTTCTACCTTGGCATCTGCGATTTAGCCATATGTCAACTATTCCTTTCAGTAGAGCTTATATTATACACCTTTAGAGTCTTTTCAAGCAAATTACTTGCACACAATGAATGTAGTGTGAGTTAAGATATTTAAAGCATAGAAAAAATGTAAGTTTGGAACTTAGAGGATTTGACTGACTATTTCCCATCGACAAAAATTGGTCTAGGTTTGGACAGTAAAAAAAAAAACAAGATGCCCTACCGGGCAGAAGTATTCCTGCAGATGACTGGAAGACTTTCTGGAGGCTTTTCAGAAAGAAATGAATGTTAGTTCACGCGTTAAAAAGATATGCATAATGCAGAATGATGTTGCGGTATTTTACATTTTACCTTTTAACAACGATAACAGTTAAACTTTGTTGTCTCATATAAAACTTCAGTCTTGCTTCAATTTAGAGATTTTTTAAGAAAGATTTTAATTCAAAGTTGTATTCCCTAAAGAATCTTCAAGAAGTAATTAAGTAATAAAAAGTTTGTCGCGTCAAGAAAAGTCTGTGCTTAAGAAGTAATAACTTCGAATTCATTTAATTACATTCCCGAGAGCATCATAAAAGTTAAGAGACTTTGAAAAATTTTGCCGGAGATCAAGCTTAAAAAGGAACACCGTCAGTTTAAAAATCCATTAGAGAACACTCTTCCGTGGACGTTTCAAAATACTCCTTTTAAAACTATACAGTATGAAAATCTTTATGTTGTTTGTACCTGAACTTCATAATAAAAACTTTTACTTGGCCTTGCGAAATAATAAAATTATCTGTGTTTCCTTTTTATCGTCAGCTTGATAGTATACAAATTTTAGAATGATACAATATTTTAAATTCGACTAGTCAATTAAAAGAGTGGTCATCTATTGATTAATAAAATAGGTAGAAGTTGATGAGGAAGATGAGCTGTGCTTCAAGATTCCAGAGCTTTATAAAAACAGGATAGCTTACCTAGGAACATGAAATAGAAAATTGTATTATCTTTAGAAAAAGACTAATAGAAACCTTACGCATTTTTTTAAATCGATGTAAGCATACCGTTTTTGTAGTCGTTCATATCTGATTTGAAGCATCAAAAACTGCTTATTTATCACGAATAACTACTAAGAGTATTAGTTTCACGTAGATTATCAGTGTGGATCATAAATGTTCTTGATTCTTTTAAGTTTGACAGCCGTATAACCTCTTCTATATCCATATATTCAACCAAGAAATTTTCTCAGATCTACGCGTGCTTCTTTGCTTCCATTTTTAAAACAACTACGGAAAACGTAAGAACGTTTTATAAGACTCACGTGAAACAACATTTCTACCTTGGCATCTGCGATTTAGCCATATGTTAATTATTCCTTTCACTAGAGCTTATATTTTAGACTTTTAGAGTCTTTTCAAGCAAAGTACTTGTATACAATGAATATAGTGTGAGTTTAGACTGTTAAATCATAAAAAGAATGTAAGTTGGGAACATTAATGATTTGAGTGGCTATTTCCCATCGACAAAAATTGGTCTAGGTTTGGACAGTGAAAAAACAAAACAAGATGCCCTACCGGGCAGAAGTATTCCTGCAGATAACTGGAAGACTTTCTAGAAAGATTTCAGAAAGAACTGATATTAGTTCACGCTTTAAAAAGATATGCATAATGCAGAATGATGTTGCGGTATTTTACATTTTACCTTTTAACAACGATAACAATTAAACTTTGTTGTCTCATATATAACTTCAGTCTTGCTTCAATTTAGAGATTTTTTGAAAAAGATTTTAATTCAAAGTTGTATTCCCTAAAGAATCTTCAAGAAGTAATTACGGTTATAGCGATAACGAATACCGTATTAAAACACCCGCGGACTCCGACTCCTACTACTACTCCTCCTACTCCGGCCGAAATGGCAATTAGTCTTTGATTTAGAGTCTGCGAGACTCTACTAATAACGCAATGGAAGTTTTAATGAAGGAACGCAGCCTTCGAATTTTGGAAGCTTTTCTGTAACAAACATTTAAAAGTAGATTGCGTTTTGTTTCAAAAGTACATAATCTGATATTTTGTAGCTTAATCCATGAAAGAATGAATTCTTATCAAATAGCCCTACATAAAAATGGGACTTTTAGTTCATTACGCTAACTGAAAATACTTGATATTTTGCTTTTCTTGACGGTAAAGCTTATCAGTTCAAAATTTCATATTACCTCAGTTGTTAGCTAACTATACACTATATGTTTCTGTATTAAGGCTTTCAAATATCTAGTTCGAAAAGGCAGTTATTTGTTTGAATTCATTTTTGGTTTCATGAAATTATAATTAAAAACATATTTTTTTTTTTCGAAACGCGTGTTTTTTTTCTACACATAGTCTTACAAAAAATTTTCTTATAAAAAAATCATATACAGCTCATATCACGCATGTATAATTCTTTTGTCTTTAATAAATTAATTTCTGGTGGTTTATGATTAGACCCTCTTTACACTAACTAATAATTTTAACAAATTTATCGTTTATGCCTGTTTTCCACCAGTGAAATATAAAAAAACACAAGCCTCAAAGAACTTTGTAGTAACTTTTCATAACTTTAAGTAAAATTGCTGCTACCGTTTTGCGCCATCTGGCTCTTGTTAAGTAATAAAAAGTTTTTCGCGTCAAGAAAAGTCTGTGCTTAAACTTCGAATTCATTTAATTACATTCCCGAGAGCATCATAAAAGTTAAGAGACTTTGAAAAATTTTGCCGGAGATCAAGCTTAAAAAGGAACACCGTCAGTTTAAAAATCCATTAGAGAACACTCTTCCGTGGACGTTTCAAAATACTCCTTTTAAAACTATACAGTATGAAAATCTTTATGTTGTTTGTACCTGAACTTCATAATAAATACTTTTACTTGGCCTTGCGAAATAATAAAAGTATCTGTGTTTCCTTTTTATCGTCAGCTTGATAGTATACAAATTTTAAAATAATACAATATTTTAAATTCGACTAGTCAATTAAAAAAGTGGTCATCAAATGATAAATAAAATAGGTAGAAGTTGATGAGGAAGATGAGCTGTGCTTCATGATTCCAGAGCTTTATAAAAACAGGGTAGCTTATCTAGGAACATGAATTAAAAAATTGTATTACATTTAGAAAGAATAATAGAAACCTTACGCATTAAATCGATATAAACATACCCTATTGGTAGTCGTTCATATCTGTTTTGAAGCATCAAGAACTGCTTATTTATCAAGAATGACTACTAAGAATATTAGTTTCACGTAGATTATCAGTTTGGATCATAAATGTTCTTGAATATTTTAAGTTTTACAGCCGTACTACAACCTCTTCTATATCCATATATTCAACAAAGAAACTTTCACAGATCTACGCATGCTTCTTCGCTTCCATTTTTAAAACAACTACGGAAAACGTAAGAACGTTGCATAAGACTCGCATGAAACAACATTTTTACCTTGGCATCTGCGATTTAGCCATATGTTAATTATTCCTTTCACTAGAGCTTATATTTTACACTTTTAGAGTCTTTTCAAGCAAAGTACTTGTATACAACATGGAGGTATAAAACAGAAGGAGAACGAACTCATAATCTGCTATTGTACTATCCGTGATGCGCTGCATTGTTTAAGTCCTCAGTGTGTAATAACATATAATTGCTATCATCTTGCATAATTTTTATAATTTTGGCGTTCTTGCGTGAAAATTTCGTTCATATCAATTCTCCAATGTGATTAAAGATCGTTAGGGTAAAGTTCTTAGCATGCATAATCTGTAGGAATTGGGAGAATTATGCAAAAACGTCACAAATATGCAACGAAAACATTGCAACTTTAGGTCTATATATCTCGTGATCCCCTCAAGCAGTTTCGCCGAGCTTCAGTTTTTGAAGAGAGAATAATCCTAAGTTTTTGCACGTACCGCGGCACTATCGAGGCGCATTTAAGTCAGAAGATATGTAGATTGGAACTTATACATGAATTACGCGATATCTTCAACTCTGTATAAAAACATAGATTTTCATTTGTTTCTCAAGGAAGCTTTAGGTTTAATAATCTGCTTGTCACTATGCAGCAAGTTGATCCGTTGTTATAATGGATGATATTTGGTTTTTAAATTGTCGTTAATTTTTAAAAAAGTATTCGTTTCACCGACAACCAGCCGAAAGCGCATCACGGATGACATCAAAGTGATACCGCAATGAATAGAATAGTCATTATCTGAATAATAGAAAAATAAGAGTTCGTTCTCCTTCTGTTTTATACCTCCATGTATACAATGAATATAGTGTGAGTTTAGACTGTTAAATCATAAAAAGAATGTAAGTTGGGAACATTAATGATTTGAGTGGCTATTTCCCATCGACAAAAATTGGTCTAGGTTTGGACAGTGAAAAAAAAAAAAAAAAAAAAAACACGAACGGTTTCAAAGTATTCCTTTCTTACGCAGGAATAGAACAAAACAAAACAAGATGCCCTACCGGGCAGAAGTATTCCTGCAGATGACTGGAAGACTTTCTGGAGGCTTTTCAGAAGGAAATGAATGTTAGTTCACGCTTTAAAACGATATCCATAATGCAGAATGATGTTTGCAGTATTTTACATTTTACCTTTTAACAACGACAACAATTAAACTTTGTTGTCTTATATAAAACTTCAGTCTTGCTTCAATTTAGAGATTTTTTAAAAAAGATTTTAATTCAAAGTTGTATTCCCTAAAGAATCTTCAAGAAGTAATTAAGTAATAAAAAGAAAAGTCTGTGCTTAAAAAGTAATAACTTCGAATTCATTTAATTACATTCCCGAGAGCATCATAAAAGTTAAGAGACTTTGAAAAATTTTGCCGGAGATCAAGCTTAAAAAGGAACACCGTCTGTTTAAAAATCCATTAGAGAACACTCTTCCGTGGACGTTTCAAAATACTCCTTTTAAAACTATACAGTATGAAAATCTTTATGTTGTTTGTACCTGAACTTCATAATAAAAAACTTTTACTTGGCCTTGCGAAATAATAAAAATATCTGTGTTTCCCTTTTATCTTCAGCTTGATAGTATACAAATTTTAGAATCATACAATATTTTAAATTCGACTAGTCAATTAAAAAAGTGGTCATCTATTGATTAACAAAATGGGTATAAGCTGATGAGGAAGATGAGCTGTGCTTCAAGATTCCAGAGCTTTATAAAAACAGGATAGCTTACCTAGGAACATGAAATAGAAAATTGTATTATATTTAGAAAAAGACTAATAGAAACCTTACGCATTTTTTTAAATCGATGTAAGCATACCGTTTTTGTAGTCGTTCATATCTGATTTGAAGCATCAAAAACTGCTTATTTATCACGAATAACTACTAAGAGTATTAGTTTCACGTAGATTATCAGTTTGGATCATAAATGTTCTTGATTCTTTTAAGTTTGACAGCCGTATAACCTCTTCTATATCCATATATTCAACCAAGAAATTTTCTCAGATCTACGCGTGCTTCTTCGCTTCCATTTTTAAAACAACTACGGAAAACGTAAGAACGTTGCATAAGACTCACGTGAAAAACATTTCTACCTTGGCATCTGCGATTTAGCCATATGTCAACTATTCCTTTCAGTAGAGCTTATATTATACACCTTTAAAGTCTTTTCAAGCAAATTACTTGCACACAATGAATGTAGTGTGAGTTAAGATATTTAAAGCATAAAAAAAATGTAAGTTTGGAACTTAGAGGATTTGACTGACTATTTCCCATCGACAAAAATTGGTCTAGGTTTGGACAGTAAAAAAAAAAAAAAAAAAAAAAAAACACGAACGGTTTCAAAGTATTCCTTGCTTACGCAGGAATACAAACAAGATGCCCTACCGGGCAGAAGTATTCCTGCGGATGACTGTAAGACTTTCTGGAGCCTTTTCAGAAAGAAATGAGTGTTAGTTCACGCTTTAAAACCATATGCATAATGCGGAATGATGTTTGCAGTATTTTACATTTTACCTTTTAACAACGATAACTATTAAACTCTGTTGTTTGATATAAAATTTCAGTCTTGCATCAATTTCGAGATTTTTTTAAAAAGATTTCCATTCGAAGTTGTACTCCCTAAAGTATCTTAAAGAAGCAATTGACTAATTAAAAGATTATCGTGTTAAGAATAATCTGTGCTTTAAAAGTGAATGTTTGTTCACGGTTTAAAACAATATGCATAATGTAGTATGATGTTCTTTGTGTTTTACAGTTTATCTTGTAGCTGTGAAAGAAGTAATATTTGTTATTTCATATAAACTGTACAGTTTTGCATCGACATTTTTTCAAAAAGTTTTTTATTCATAGTTATATTCCCTAAAGCATCTTCAAAAAGTAATTAAGTAATGAAAACTTTGTCACATTAAGTTTTGAATGGAAAATCTGTGACGTAAATAGTAATAACTTCGAATTCATTTAATTACATTCCCGAGAGCATCATAAAAGTTAAGAGACTTTGAAAAATTTTGCCGGAGATCAAGCTTAAAAAGGAACACCGTCAATTTAAAAATCCATTAGAGAACACTCTTCCGTGGACGTTTCAAAATACTCCTTTTAAAACTATACAGTATGAAAATCTTTATGTTGTTTGTACCTGAACTTCATAATAAAAACTTTTACTTGCCCTTGCGAAATAATAAAAATATCTGTGTTTCCTTTTTATCGTCAGCTTGATAGTATACAAATTTTAGAATCATACAATATTTTAAATTCGACTAGTCAATAAAAAAAGTGGTCATCTATTGATTAATAAAATGGGTATAAGCTGATGAGGAAGATGAGCTGTGCTTCAAGATTCCAGAGCTTTATAAAAACAGGATAGCTTACCTAGGAACATGAAATAGAAAATTGTATTATATTTAGAAAAAGACTAATAGAAACCTTACGCATTTTTTTAAATCGATGTAAGCATACCGTTTTTGTAGTCGTTCATATCTGATTTGAAGCATCGAAAACTGCTTATTTATCACGAATAACTACTAAGAGTATTAGTTTCACGTAGATTATCAGTTTAGATCATAAATGTTCTTGATTCTTTTAAGTTTTACAGCCGTACTACAACCTCTTCTATATCCATATAATCAACAAAGAAACTTTCACAGATCTACGCATGCTTCTTCGCTTCCATTTTTAAAACAACTACGGAAAACGTAAGAACGTTGCATAAGACTCACATGAAACTACATTTCTACCTTGGCATCTGCGATTTAGCCATATGCTAATTATTCCTTTCACTAGAGCTTATATTTTACACTTTCAGAGTCTTTTCAAGCAAAGTACTTGTATACAATGAATATAGTGTGAGTTTAGACTGTTAAATCATAAAAAGAATGTAAGTTGGGAACATTAATTATTTGAGTGGCTATTTCCCATCGACAAAAATTGGTCTAGGTTTGGACAGTGAAAAAAAAAGAAAAAAACAAGATGCCCTACCGGGCAGAAGTATTCCTGCAGATGACTGGAAGACTTTCTAGAAAGATTTCAGAAAGAACTGATATTAGTTCACGCTTTAAAAAGATATGCATAATGCAGAATACATTTTACCTTTTAACAACGATAACAATTAAACTTTGTTGTCTCATATAAAACTTCAGTCTTCCTTCAATTTAGAGATTTTTTGAAAAAGATTTTAATTCAAAGTTGTATTCCCTAAAGAATCTTCAAGAAGTAATTACGGTAGTAGCGATAGCGAATACCGTATTAAAACACCCGCGGACTCCTACTCTACTACTACTCCTCCTACTCCGGCCGGAATGGCAATTAGTCTGTGATTTAGAGTCTGCGAGACTCTACTAATAACGCAATGTAAGTTTTAATGAAGGAACGCAGCCTTCGAATTTTGGAAGATTTTCTGTAACAAACATTTAAAAGTAGATTGCGTTTTGTTTCAAAAGTACATAATCTGATATTTTGTAGCTTAATCCATGAAAGAATGAATTCTTATCAAATAGCCGTACATAAGAATGGGACTTTTAGTTCATTACGCTAACTGAAAATACTTGATATCTTGCTTTTCTTGACGGTAAAGCTTATCAGTTCAAAATTTCATATTACCTCAGTTGTTAGCTAACTATACACTATATGTTTCTGTATTAAGGCTTTCAAAGATCTAGTTCGAAAAGGCAGTTATTTGTTTGAATTCATTTTTGGTTTCATGAAATTATAATTAAAAACATATTTTTTTTTTCGAAACGCGTGTTTTTTTTCTACACATACTCTTACAAAAAATTTTCTTATAAAAAAATCATATACAGCTCATACCACGCATGGATAATTCTTTTGTCTTTAATAAATTAATTTCTGGTGGTTTATGATTAGACCCATTTTACACTAACTAATAATTTTAACAAATTTATCGTTTATGCCTGTTTTCCACCAGTGAAATATAAAAAAACACAAGCCTCAAAGAACTTTGTAGTAACTTTTCATAACTTTAAGTAAAATTGCTGCTACCGTTTTGCGCCATCTGGCTCTTGTTAAGTAATAAAAAGTTTTTCGCGTCAAGAAAAGTCTGTGCTTAAACTTCGAATTCATTTAATTACATTCCCGAGAGCATCATAAAAGTTAAGAGACTTTGAAAAATTTTGCCGGAGATCAAGCTTAAAAAGGAACACCGTCAGTTTAAAAATCCATTAGAGAACACTCTTCCGTGGACGTTTCAAAATACTCCTTTTAAAACTATACAGTATGAAAATCTTTATGTTGTTTGTACCTGAACTTCATAATAAAAACTTTTACTTGGCCTTGCGAAATAATAAAAATATCTGTGTTTCCTTTTTATCGTCAGCTTGATAGTATACAAATTTTAAAATCATACAATATTTTAAATTCGATTACTCAATTAAAAAAGTGGTCATGAAATGATAAATAAAATAGGTAGAAGTTGATGAGGAAGATGAGCTGTGCTTCATGATTCCAGAGCTTTATAAAAACAGGGTAGCTTATCTAGGAACATGAATTAAAAAATTGCATTATATTTAGAAAGACTAATAGAAACCTTACGCATTAAATCGATATAAACATACCCTATTGGTAGTCGTTCATATCTGTTTTGAAGCATCAAGAACTGCTTATTTATCAAGAATGACTACTAAGAATATTAGTTTCACGTAGATTATCAGTTTGGATCATAAATGTTCTTGATTCTTTTAAGTTTTACAGCCGTACTACAACCTCTTCTATATCCATATAATCAACAAAGAAACTTTCACAGATCTACGCATGCTTCTTCGCTTCCATTTTTAAAACAACTACGGAAAACGTAAGAACGTTGCATAAGACTCACATGAAACTACATTTCTACCTTGGCATCTGCGATTTAGCCATATGCTAATTATTCCTTTCACTAGAGCTTATATTTTACACTTTCAGAGTCTTTTCAAGCAAAGTACTTGTATACAATGAATATAGTGTGAGTTTAGACTGTTAAATCATAAAAAGAATGTAAGTTGGGAACATTAATGATTTGAGTGGCTATTTCCCATCGACAAAAATTGGTCTAGGTTTGGACAGTGAAAAAAAAACAAACAAGATGCCCTACCGGGCAGAAGTATTCCTGCAGATGACTGGAAGACTTTCTAAAAAGATATCAGAAAGAACTGATATTAGTTCACGCTTTAAAAAGATATGCATAATGCAGAATGATGTCGCGGTATTTTACATTTTACCTTTTAACAACGATAACAATTAAACTTTGTTGTCTCATATAAAACTTCAGTCTTGCTTCAATTTAGAGATTTTTTAAAAAAGATTTTAATTCAAAGTTGCATTCCCTAAAGAATCTTCAAGAAGTAATTAAGTAATAAAAAGTTTGTCGCGTCAAGAAAAGTCTGTGCTTAAGAAGTAATAACTTCGAATACATTTAATTACATTCCCGAGAGCATCATAAACGTTAAGAGACTTTGAAAAATTTTGCCGGAGATCAAGCTTAAAATGGAACACCGTCAGTTTAAAAATCCATTAGAGAACACTCTTCCGTGGACGTTTCAAAATACTCCTTTTAAAACTATACAGTATGAAAATCTTTATGTTGTTTGTACCTGAACTTCATAATAAAAACTTTTACTTGGCCTTGCGAAATAATAAAAATATCTGTGTTTCTATTTTATCGTCAGCTTGATAGTATACAAATTTTAGAATCATACAATATTTTAAATTCGACTAGTCAATTAAAAAAGTGGTCATCTATTGATTAATAAAATGGGTATAAGCTGATGAGGAAGATAAGCTGTGCTTCAAGATTCCAGAGCTTTATAAAAACAGGGTAGCTTATCTAGGAACATGAATTAAAAAATTGTATTACATTTAGAAAGACTAATAGAAACCTTACGCATTAAATTGATATAAACATACCCTATTGGTAGTCGTTCATATCTGTTTTGAAGCATCGAGAACTGCTTATTTATCAAGAATGACTACTAAGAATATTAGTTTCACGTAGATTATCACCTTGGATCATAACTGTTCTTGATTCTTTTAAGTTTTACAGCCGTACTACAACCTCTTCTATATCAATATATTCAACAAAGAAACTTTCACAGATCTACGCATGCTTCTTCGCTTCCATTTTTAAAACAACTACGGAAAACGTTAGAACGTTGCATAAGACTCGCATGAAACAACATTTCTACCTTGGCATCTGCGATTTAGCCATATGTTAATTATTCCTTTCACTAGAGCTTATATTTTGCACTTTTAGAGTCTTTTCAAGCAAGGTACTTGTATACAATGAATATAGTGTGAGTTTAGACTGTTAAATCATAAAAAGAATGTAAGTTGGGAACATTAATGATTTGAGTGGCTATTTCCCATCGACAAAAATTGGTCTAGGTTTGGACAGTGAAAAAAAAAAAAACAAAAAAAACAAAAAAAACACGAACGGTTTCAAAGTATTCCTTGCTTACGCAGGAATACAAAAACAAGATGCCCTACCGGGCAGAAGTATTCCTGCAGATGACTGAAAGACTTTCTAGAAAGATTTCAGAAAGAACTGATATTAGTTCACGCTTTAAAAAGATATGCATAATGCAGAAGGTTGTTGCGGTATTTTACATTTTATCTTTTAACAACGATAACAATTAAACTTTGTTGTCTCATATAAAACTTCAGTCTTGCTTCAATTTAGAGATTTTTTGAAAAAGATTTTAATTCAAGGTTGTATTCCCTAAAGAATCTTCAAGAAGTAATTACGGTAGTAGCGATAGCGAATACCGTATTAAAACACCCGCGGACTCCTACTCTACTACTCATCCTCCTACTCCGGCCGAAATGGCAATTAGTCTGTGATTTAGAGTCTGCGAGACTCTACTAATAACGCAATGGAAGTTTTAATGAAGGAACGCAGCCTTCGAATTTTGGAAGCTTTTCTGTAACAAACATTTAAAAGTAGATTGCGTTTTGTTTCAAAAGTACATAATCTGATATTTTGTAGCTTAATCCATGAAAGAATGAAGTCTTATCAAATAGCCCTACATAAAAATGGGATATTTAGTTCATGACGCTAACTTAAAATACTTGATATTTTGCTTTTCTTGACGGTAAAGCTTATCAGTTCAAAATTTCATATTACCTCAGTTGTTAGCTAACTATACACTATATGTTTCTGTATTAAGGCTTTCAAAGATCTAGTTCGAAAAGGCAGTTATTTGTTTGAATTCATTTTTGGTTTCATGAAATTATAATTAAAAACATATTTTTTTTTTTGAAACGCGTGTTTTTTTCTACACATAGTCTTACAAAAAATTTTCTTATAAAAAAATCATATACAGCTCATACCACGCATGTATAATTCTCTTGTCTTTAATAAATTAATTTCTGTTGGTTTATGATTAGACCCTTTTTACACTAACTAATAATTTTAACAAATTTATCGTTTATGCCTGTTTTCCACCAGTGAAATATAAAAAAACACAAGCCTCAAAGAACTTTGTAGTAACTTTTCATAACTTTAAGTAAAATTGCTGCTACCGTTTTGCGCCATCTGGCTCTTGTTAAGTAATAAAAAGTTTTTCGCGTCAAGAAAAGTCTGTGCTTAAATTTCGAATTCATTTAATTACATTCCCGAGAGCATCATAAAAGTTAACAGACTTTAAAAAATTTTTCCGGAGATCAAGCTTAAAAAGGAACACCGTCAGTTTAAAAATCCATTAGAGAACACTCTTCCGTGGACGTTTCAAAATACTCCTTTTAAAACTATACAGTATGAAAATCTTTATGTTGTTTGTACCTGAACTTCATAATAAAAACTTTTACTTGGCCTTGCGAAATAATAAAAATATCTGTGTTTCTTTTTTATCGTCAGCTTGATAGTATACAAATTTTAAAATCATACCATATTTTAAATTCGACTAGTCAATAAAAAAAGTGGTCATCTATTGATTAATAAAATGGGTATAAGCTGATTAGGAAGATGAGCTGTGCTTCAAGATTCCAGAGCTTTATAAAAACAGGATAGCTTACCTAGGAACATGAAATAGAAAATTGTATTATATTTAGAAAAAGACTAGTAGAAACCTTACGCATTTTTTTAAATCGATGTAAGCATACCGTTTTTGTAGTCGTTCATATCTCATTTAAAGCATCAAAAACTGCTTATTTATCACGAATAACTACTAAGAGTATTAGTTTCACGTAGATTATCAGTTTGGATCATAAATGTTCTTGATTCTTTTAAGTTTGACAGCCGTATAACCTCTTCTATATCCATATATTCAACCAAGAAATTTTCTCAGATCTACGCGTGCTTTTTCGCTTCCATTTTTAAAACAACTACGGAAAACGTAAGAACGTTGCATAAGACTCACATGAAACAACATTTCTACCTTGGCATCTGCGATTTAGCCATATGTTAATTATTCCTTTCACTAGAGCTTATATTTTAGACTTTTAGAGTCTTTTCAAGCAAAGTACTTGTATACAATGAATATAGTGTGAGTTTAGACTGTTAAATCATAAAAAGAATGTAAGTTGGGAACATTAATGATTTGAGTGGCTATTTCCCATCGACAAAAATTGGTCTAGGTTTGGACAGTGAAAAAAAAAAAAAAAAAAAAAAAACACGAACGGTTTCAAAGTATTCCTTGCTTACGCAGGAATACAAAAAACAAAAAAAACACGAACGGTTTCAAAGTATTCCTTGCTTACGCAGGAATACAAAAACACGAACGGTTTCAAAGTATTCCTTGCTTACGCAGGAATACAATGATATTCTCCTGAAGACTTTGTTTCTATTCCTTCTAAATCCAAATGCTTATCTCTCTTTTATCTCAACATTGCTTGTCTTGAATTACATTTTGGTGAAATCTCTTTTCTCAAGACTTAATCATAATTTCGATATCATTGGTATCAGTAAAACCAGAATTCTATCTTCTCCTTCTTCTAAAATTTCTCTAAAAGGTTATAAATTTCTTCATACTCCTGTCGTCTCTTCCGTTGGTGGTGCTGCACTTTACATAAATCTTTCTCCTCTGAGCCTTGTGAAGATTTGTCGAAACTGGTGTGTTCTAATGATGGGTACCTTACCGGAGAAACTTCATTGTTGGCTGTATCTATAAGCATCCAAGTATGGATGCCGATCTCTTTAGTGATCTTCACCTTTCTCCTCTCTTGAAATCAGTCGATAAAGAAGGCAAATTTCTAACTTTGCTGGGAGACTTCAATATTGATCTTTTGACATGTGAATCTGAAACCTCTCATGTTAATTTTCTTGATCTTCTTAGTGCTTATCAGATGTTACTTTCAATCTCTCTTCCAACTGGGTTCACTTCAGCTTCTAGCACGCTCATCGATAGCATCTTTTATCTCTTATCGATTACTCCTTGTGATTCTAAAATTTTATCCGGTAACCTCACTGTTGCTATATCAGATCACCTTCTTCAATTCCTTCTTTTCGACTCCAAACCCGAGCAGAACAAAAAGTCTACCTTGGGATTTCGTCGTGACTGGTCACAGTTCAATCAAGATATATTTAAAACTGAATTTGAACTTTTGAATTGGGATGAAATTTTAAAAATTGAGCATTGTGACGTGATTTCTACTTTCGATTCTTTTTTGGTTTCCACTACATCTTTTTTCAACAAACACGTTCCCTTAGTAAACATCACTCGAAGTGCATCTAAACGTTTTGATAAACCATGGATTACCAAGGGTCTTCTTTCTTCTATGAAGGTTACAGATAATCTTTTTCGTGACTTTCTTTCTGCTACTTCTCCTGACATAACATATTTTCGTCAATCAAGTTACAAATTTTATCGCAATCGCATTGTCTTTCTACTTCGTCTAAGTAAAAAAATTCATTTTTCTCGATATTTTCAATCAAACTCCCATAATTTGTGAAAGTTTGGATAGGTGTCAGAAAAATGATTTCCTTAAAATCTCCAAACTTCCCCTCTGTCATCTCCTTGAAATTGCTTAGCTCAATCACCTCTGAACCTTTACTTGCTTCTGAGGCTTTCAATCTGTTCTTCTGTTGCTGACCAAATTCGCTTTAAAATTCCTCCTACTCGACATCATTTTTCTCAATGGCTCAAAAACAGGAACCCTAATTATTTATTTACTTCCCCTACTTTTCCACAGGAAGTTTCTGAAATTTTTTCTTTTCGGAACGGTCACAAAGCTTCTGGACCACACAGCCTGCCATATCCTTTGATCTCATCTGTTCTAAAAAGTCTTTAAAATATTCTTTCTAACACTATAAATCTTTCTTTCTCCGCTGCCGTCTGTTCTTCTAAGATGAAAGAGGCGAGTGTCATCCGCATCCTTAAGTACCTTTGTACTCTTCTCTTCAAATCTTGACAAGATCAGAAACTCATGCATAAACGTCTGTCTAAATTTCTGGAGTATTCCAAAATGCTATATCCTTATCAATTTCGCTTTCGTTCTAACCAGTCAACCGAATCCTCTCTCCTTCATTGCATCGAAAAAATCTGCACAGCTGTTGACAATGGCAATGTCGGCTGTTCCATCTTCCTAGACTTGCAAAAGGCCTTTGACACGGTTGAACATGATATTCTTCTTTCAAAGCTTGAGTTCTATGGTATGTAAGGATTGCCACTTGATTGGTTTCGTTGTTTTCTTTTTGATTATTTTATTATTATTATTATTATTATTATTATTATTATTATTATTATTATTATATAAAATATTTTAACAGGATACAAAGCTTCAGCTTATTAAAATGCTGCTATTAATTGTTACACTGTCAAATGTAGTAACTCCGTCAAATGTAGTAAAGTTTCTACGACAAATGTAGTAACTCCGTCAAATGTAGTAAACCTACGACAAATGTAGTAAACACCTTTAAGTTTGGAATGAGCCATAATAAGGCCAAACACGTGAAGGTCTTCACCAGGTAACTTTTCAAGGGCTATCAGGTGGCCATATAATAAAACCAAAAATCGCGCATGCGCAATAGAAATATGCTAGTATGAAGTAAATCCATAATTAGGCAAAATACATCAAGGTTTTCATCATATAATATTCCAGATGTTATGAAGTGGCCATTTAATAGATCCCAATTTCGCGCATGCGCAGTGAAAACGTTTGAGTAGAATTATGACAAGAAACGTAAAGTTCATATAAGTATACATGTATTTTTAGTACTGGTAACAAAACATAAGAAGTGTTTGTTTGAAGGTATCCTGAATTCAATTGACGTCACACATACAAGTGTTTATCTCCTTCTCACAAACTAAGAGTCGGTTGGAAATGAAATATTGAATTAAAGAGTGGCAATATGCCAATTGAGTGCTTGACCAAGGGTTATAACCCCTTATGTTCCAGTTAAATCAATGAGTTCAGGATCCCTTTAACAATAACAGAACAAGTACTTATAAAGAGACCTTATGCAAATTAAATTCATTGATTTTCAACGATGATAACCAAAGAAGTAAACGAGTATTTCAGTTTTAAAATATCCTCCATTAAAGGATAACAGATCATGTAAAATGATATTATGCAAAATTGTCTAGTGGTATAAATTTACGGCCACGCTGTTCTTTTAATACTACCCATGCCCAGCAGCCAATAGAGTTACAAGCGCACTATTCCACTTCACACGCTTACCATTTTTTATTGGTCTTTGCACACTTTTCAATAACGTTTCTAAGTGCAAAACTGCACCATTCACTCTGCCACATACATCGATGATTTTATTGGCAGAGATAATTTGCTCATCCTTCTTTATGATGACTTCTGCAAAATGACTTGACAAGTATAGTTCATGTCAGGATTCTCTGAAACTTCTTTATTTGAAAGTAAATGTTAAGGATAACTGACGCTACTTGACAGCTCTTACAAAAACTAATTGATGAAGACGTTCTTGCGTGACCCATTTATCTTGTATTGACAGTCTCTTACTCACGTTCATTTGTGTGCGGCAAGTTATTATGCGCATGTGCGAACATTTTCTCTGAAAAAGCCGTTAAAGATGGCGGAGTGGACTGGAAGAGAGATTGCTTTTATTTGTTTTTCTGGATGAATATGTAATAAAAAGCATATTTAAAACGGTTAGAGACCGCTGACCGAATGTCATCGCAGACACAAGTCATTACTTTCACTTTTAAAATTATTTTTTTAAATTCTACTCACGTGGGGAAGAGTACAGGATCAGCAAAGCGAGCACTGTACAAACTGCATTTCCCAGAGGGTATACTGACTAATTGCTGAAATATATCACAAAAAAAATTTTTCAGAGGGTTTGTTGAATATGTATTGGTAGTATTAAGGTATATGAAGTAGATGGTGCATAATTTGATATGGTGTCAGTTTTTTATGGGTATTTGTTTTGGTTCAAAGATGGCTCTCAGATCAAGCACCAAAAACCTTCATTCAGGAACACTTTACTTCAAGAAAGACTGTGAATGTGAAATTGTTTTAACTACTAATAAGCCATATACAAAAATGAATGTATTTTGAACCTTTGCATTTCCTTTTTTGTCTGCTGTGGTGTCATTAACTGGGAGAAACCCAGTTCTTGAATCCAGCAGATGTAATACGAGTTTTTAAAATTTCCTGATCATTTGAGTAGCACTGACGTTTCACTTGTTTCATGGTATCTGTTTTTAAGCAGTCCCATCTCGATTAGTATATTGAAAGCTTTCGAATAATTTAATTTCTAAAGTGGTAAATCGAGTAAATGAAAACAGATTTATTCTGAACAAGGAAGCTTTGAAAGTCAATGAGTTTTTCTGAAAGACTGTTTATTCATTCCCTTACTTATATACCTTATGATGAAGTCAGCTTTTATAGATATACATTGGGTTACTATTTTTTCGAAGAAGCTTCAGAAATTCGTTTTACTCTCTAACAAATGTTGATTCTGGAGACATTGATGGATAAAAAAACTTGTGATTTATGCATTCAACATATATTTATTTGACTTTACCAGAATAATGTTTTAACGTTTCATTGTTTTCTAGCAGGTAATGTAATAAATATATAAACAATATTCAGTATGAAAATGGAAAAGGTTATTGAAGTAAAATATTCAATTCACAAGGAGTGCATAAGAAAAAGGAAATTGATGCTTGTGAACATAGATAATTCATAAAGTATTGGCAGAAATTTGTGACTATTATCGAGGCCGAAACCGTTGAAGAAGTAATCATTTCTAAAGGGACATTGTTCATGTAGAGAATGTTGAGGAGGAAACCGTTGAAGAATTAACAATCTCTGAAGATACAGATGTAGCTTGTTGATTAGGATGTATCAAATTCTATGACAATTCCTCACTTGTTTCGTACAATAATGCTGTGTTTTTGGTGAAGCTTTTGAAGATACACTGGAATCTTGTTATGATTCGTAGTCTTTTCACATCTCAGTGTAACCTTGGAACAAGGTTTGGAATGAATAATCATAGAAACTTTGAAACAGTTTACTTACGACATTATTATGCTTTTGTTGTTGTTGTCAAAAAAATTGGCTGGAAAAGAAAAATTATATGTTTTTTTATTAATTGTGTATAATACTTAATTTGTCTAGTTTAACTTAGATCAACCAGATTTAAATGATATGACATTGGAATTAGTTCTTGAAATTTCCTGCTTGATGACATGTAGCACTACATTCTGAGGAATTGCTTTTTCATACATTCAAATTCATTGTTAACTTTTTGCTGTGTTTTCAAATAATTTTAGGTTTTTTCACATCCAATTTCGAACCTCACTCTAAAGCATTTAGTCATTTGTTTAACATTACCATCAGTGAAAACATAAGTAAAGTTTGCACTGCGGGATGGACATTTTGTTTCTGTCTTTCCATTTTGTCAGGCAGCAAAGGCACATTGTGTGTGTTTACATTTCATAGCTGAATAGGTTGTAAATTCAATGTAAAACACAAAGGATGTTTGCACAGTTCTGTGGGTTTTCAGCAGATAGTGTGGGGTTCATGTTATGAGGCAATGACAAAGGGAAGGAGTGTTTTGATGTGTTCAGAAGATTTCAGATTTTGACCAAACATTTTTTTTTTATCTTCCCCTTTTGTGGATTTTTTCTGCGGTCTGCCTTTCGCTTATGTTTTCACAGAATTGCAGATAACATATTTGGGAGTTTCCAGACCACTCAGTAAAGGTGTGATCCTCTCTGTGTGTTCACGAAAGTTTCTATATTCCTCCAATTTGAATGGCAATTCAAGTCAAGCATGCATGTTTTTGCGGTAGATCCCTGCTCTATCCTGACACCAGTCAACTCAGAATGCTATCTTTTATTCTGTAAAGTAAAAGTATAATTTTAAAAAGGATTTTTTTCAGGCTATTTCCACACGATCTACTAAATTTCTCAAATGTACTTCAAGAGGGTGGCCATATATTGAGGTGGTTGACGATATTTCCGATAACATCCTTAAAAAAACTGACACCAACGTGGAATTTTCAGGAAAACTAGATAAAAGATAGATGTTTCGAATTAAATTGTGTTTCTTGACTTAAAAAATATTTTGATGCTTCATTTTTGTCGTTTTGATGATGCTATGCCTGAGAGCACGTCTCTGTAGTAAATCAGAGAATAGCTATCGATTCAATCGAAAATCGAATATGATAGCTGTGTCTGTCTATTCTGTGGTCTTATTTAATTCAAACAAAAACATCTGCTTTCGCATTTTATTAACGAAAATGATAAATTTCCTAATTTAAGAAGGTATATGAAACTACTCAAAATCTTTCATCAGAAGTTTCCATGTTGATTTTTCATAATCTCGCTGACGCATGCGCATAATAACATTCCGCCTGCACGCAAAACTGAACGAACGTGTACTGCGCATGCGCAAATTCCAGGATTATTACGGAGCCACCTGATAGCACTGAAAAAATTACGTAGTAAATACTTTGATGAGGTTTGCCCAATACACGGGTTGCATAATAAAACGTTCCGTAAATTATATAATAGAATTTACCGAATGAATTTTTTTTCGAGTAAAAATCAAAAGTGAAACGGTGCCAGAAACAACCGAGCCTTTGGCTCTTGAAACTGAGCTTTTCATCGAGTATTTTAAGTTATTCAGCAAAATAGCACTAATTCAATACCTTACCTTGAGAAAGAAATCAAAAAGTGGGTCGTTCAAAACAGGATTATCAAACAAGATTCACAAAAATGCCACTGTATATATTTCCCCAAAGTTGTGAACATTTTATCAATTATTATGTGTATATTGATAAAAGTAATATAAAAGTGATATAAAGTGACTGAGAAGTTACTATGGACATAGTTAAAAATTAAAAGACCTAAATGCGACTAATATTTGCTCTTACACAACTGAATATCAGTAACCGCATCAATGTGCAAAGAATTACATCATAATAAACATAATGATCTATATTCCTGCAGAAGACAAGTTAAAGGACAGGCTTATAAACCATAAAAACAAAGGAAACAATGTACTTCAACAGAACACTTGCTTTTCATAACTTGGATAAAATTAGTTTACATTATACAATCACATTTGTATAATACAGGTTTACAAAAGAAAATTGTCAAACCTAATTTTAATACTAATATACTTTAGTATTAAAAACACTTTGCAGTAGACAACAATCAAAGAAATCAAAATATCTACTAACAAGTGATATATATACGTAACATTTCAAATTAGGACAGAAAATTCATTTTCAAAAAAGAGATGTCCTTAAAGTAATAATTTTTAAAATTAAATTCAGACATCTCTATTCAAAAAAAGATTATTCATACTCAATGTTTATTAAAAAGAGAATAAGTTTCATTTTTTATTTTTAACTCAATATTTTGTCCTGCACCTCAGAAAATTGTCAGGAACTTTAGGCCCTGAAGAATATCTTCAATATCTATTATCTGATTAAAATGACCTTCGTGGAAAAAAAACAACAGAATTTGGTAGTGAAAATACACATCTATAAACTAAATCACTACAAAGCTGAAAGTAGAAATTCGTGTTTTGGCTTTGGATTGTGTTTTGATTTATGTTCCATGTTTGTACAACAAAAATTGACAGTATTACTAATTTTTACAAAACATATCTATACAGTATATCAAAACAGTATACGTGATCATGAAATAAATCCATAGTAAATTATGTTTCTGTTGTCAGAGTAAATGACTACCCAGGGAAGCACACTCGACCGGATTCTTTCACAAGTTATGCATCATCACAATCCTGCGTTTTAAAATATTATACGTAATTGGTACTCTGAACATCTTATTGCATATAATACGACATCACGTTTTTACTTCTAGTTTTTGTAATGTATACTCTTTGAATTTACAAAACTGGTTAAACTGGTTGTTCTCCACACCACATGAAAAGGTTTCCTTATGGCTGTACTATACATCCATGTGCTTTCCAGTTCACTTTCAGTTCAGTTGTATTTGGGCTATATCAATAAAAATAAATCTTCAGCTTGGCTATTAATAATAAATTTTTGACTTTGCATTGAAATCACAGCTTCAATGTTTTGCTGCATTTAATCACCAATCATCATAACAACCAGTAACAACATTGTTATATCAACACACAAAAACATAACATCATTGATATCAATTTTCTTCTGTATTTTGCACGTTCATTCAAAAGTTTTTACAACACCGAACTAAGAATTTATTTCCATCATTTAGTGTTTTTCGTATTGAATCATTTATGTTCCGAGTCTGTAAGAACCATTACTACATCCTTTCACCACAGATTTTACATCGAAAGTTTACTCGAAATTTTTGTGCTAAATTCACATGGAGTTGTTTCTATGGAGATGCGCTTATTCTGCAACCCGTGTATTATGGCTCATTTAGATCATATTATCGGGGCGTTTCACTGCGCATGCGCGATTTTTGGTGTTATTATATGGCCACCTGATAGCCCTTGATAAATTCCTTGGTGAAGACGTTCATGTATTTTGCCTAATTATGACTGATTTTACGTGTAGGCTATAAATGTGCATGCGCAAATTCCAGGCCTATTACACAGCCACCTGATAATACTGAAAAAAGTACTTGGCGAAGATCTCAATGTGTTTTTCCTATTCAACTCATATTAGGGTCTTTTTTACTGCGCATGCACGATTTTGATTATAATTATGCGGCCACCTGATAGCCCTTGAAAAGTTACCTGGTGAAGACCTTCACGTGTTTGGCCTAATTATGGCTCATTCCAAACTTAAAGGTGTTTACTACATTTGTCGAAGGTTTACTACATTTGACGGAGTTACTACATTTGTCGTAGATTATTACTACATTAAACGTTCTGTTCGTAGCCCTCTGCTCTTTCTACTTTATGTCAATGACTTCGCCAATGCTATTCTTTAAGCGGATGTCAACCTATTTGCAGATGATACCATGTTATTTCATAACGACTATTCTTTGAAATTCCTGACAAAGAAAGCTAACATTGACCTGAAACTAAATAAATCGAACCAAAACCGAACTTTTAATTTTCAAACCAAAACGTAAGGCTATCAATTTTGACATCAAAATTAAAATCAATGGTCATAGATTGCGCCCGAGTAAAGTTGTGAAATACCTACGTCGATGATGAACCAAGCTGGAAATATCACATCAATTTTGTCTGTAACAAACTTAAGCGAGCTAATGGGACCTTGAGCAAGCTTCGTCACTTTATTCCTGAAAAAACTCTTCTATCTTTTACTACTCTTTATTTCATTATCATCTTTAATGCGGTGCTCAATTTTGGGTCAAACGTGAAACTCTTCAAACTCGCCGTCCTTTAACTCTTCAAAAACGAACCCCGTGAATTATGTATTTTTCTGATTTTCGTGCTCCTTCCTCGCCACACTTCCTACGCTTTGGATTACTTTCCTTTTTTGACTTTGTTAAATTTTTAAATATCATATTCATCTTTAAGCTTATGAACAATAAATTACCTTCTCCTCTTATTGCTACTTTTGAATTCCTCCGTTTTAACCAATATAATCATGGTTATCTTAGTCGCGCCAAAGCTGGGTTACTAAAACTTCCAAATTGGCGGAAACGCTAACTTAAATTCCCAAGTATGTAAGTACTTGAGTTGAGCCGACTATTTGCTTCTGAAGCTAGAGGTACATCCAATTCCTATTGACCGCACAACAACCATGTCTTCCGCCACTTGACGTTCTGTTCAGCCGCAAATTAAACAATCATCAAGATAGTAAGTTTTATTTCAATAATTTAATCTAAAAATTTACAATTAAAGTTTCCAGTCCCCATCACGGGAACAAGGAGGAAAGAAAAATACGAGTAAAACTAGAATTAGGATTAAAAGCATTCAAAAAGATGTATAAACAAAATTTCAGATGGTGTACCGAGCTAACAAAAACCTGAGAGAGAATATCGCTGCAGAGACACAAAAAGGAGACTTTAGCATAACCTTTGAAGATTCAAAACATTAACGGTAAAAATACTAAAAACTCTAACATTTTAAAAATTTACTAAAAGAAAAATCTATGTTAGAATTTTGGCATTTTGTACAAATTAAGATTTATATTTGTGAAGAGTTTTAACAATTTTTAACAGCTATTGTTTGGAGTTTTTAAATGAGCGTGTTTATATCAGTTTTTAAAAAGTCGAGTTTTTGTAGATTATCTTCTAAATCTTTTCCAACATACCCGAGGGCTCCCACAGTAATCGTTACCATGTCAAAGGTATATTCTGTGTAGAGAATCTGTAGATTTCTGATGAGTGGTCCATACGAATCCATTTTTTCAGTAGTTTTAGCGACTATATTCACGTCAGAAGGACAGCTTATTTCAACCACTTGACATGTTTGAACGAACGGTTCCATATGAGGAAGTCACGCTTGTTGTGTCTGACGTTTGTGGAAGTGAATATCGAAGCTTTCCATCAGTATGCAATGTCACCGTGTTTTGAAACGAATTCATTCTCGATAGGAACTTAATACGAAATCAGTACGTGTGCTTTGAGGAGACATCTCGCTACAGGATTGCGGCGCATCGGAAGGTAATATCTACTCGACATAAGAGGACAAACCTGCCGTTGTATGGACGATATCCTCGACAGCTACTTTACATTGCTGGCATCTGTTGTTATGTGTTGGTTGATGTCCGTTTTCTTGTCAGGAACTTTGTTGCAATTTTTTGCTCTTGAATAGCACATGCATAGGATACCATTTGAAAAGTATCTCTCGTTTATCCAAGTCTGTCTCGGACATACTTTATCATTGCTTTTCATTTTCCTCTCGAAATAGTCGTGCATGACCTTTGCTTCGTATCTCGACTGGTGTTCCTTTTGTATCTTTTTGTTTGCTCACTCTTTTTGCTGATACATTCGGTGAGGTGGTAATTCCTTTTTCATTCACGAGATGAAGTTTTCAGAATTCAAAGATAAAGTTTGACATTCCCAGCTAGGAATCTTGAGATGTTCTGTGATCTTATTGAAATACGAGTTAAAAGTTTTAGCAACATCTTCATCAGTAATAAGTAATATATTATTTTCAAGCAATTGAATCCTTTTTCCAGAGGCACTACCTTTATCAGAGAACTGAGGTTTAGTAGCATCCCAAAAATTTTTAGTTTTTCTAGTAGTACTTTTGAAAAGAGTTTCTTTATTTGTCTGTTTAATTTGACGACTAAGTTTCTCTGGAGCTTATAAGTAGCCCAATCCTCAGGACTCTTAGATTTTACAGCCAGCGCCTTAAGATGTGATCGCTCATGATAGCTTTCCTGAGATATTTTGAGATATAGGGTTTATTATTAGCTCCGATATACTTAGTCTTCAAAAGTGCATGTCTACTTAAATTATTAGTAAAGACATTTTCAAATTCGCAATAATTTTGTAAGTTGTTGTTTGAAATACAATGATTTACTTCGTATAAAAAAGAATCTTCGTTGAAATTTTTATAATCTTTCACATCCATCGTTGCCTGCTGTTTTTCGATTTTTCCGTTTAGAATGTTAAGTCTATCAGTGACATATTGTTTGAAGTCGATCAAATCTTTGAAAAAATCATCATTAGGTAGTGAATCAGAATTAACAGGAATGACAGAAAATATGACCGTGTACGTTACTTTACCAGCTCTCAAGTTCTCTTTTATAGATTCCATTCTGAAATAGCAGCTGTAAATGACTCAGTGTTTAAGCCAAAGCTTTTCCAACATTCGTTCTTCAAATTTTTTTTGTCACAAGCTTGTTTTCTGATCTTTTTCTCTTTAAGCACACATAGAACATTGTCACAATTTGTTTCTAAGCAATCAATAACTTCTCCAATTGTAACATTTGCTGATTCAAAACTTGATTCATGAGTATCCGCCATCTTGCGTTGAATATTTGGAACTGCTATGTTACAAATATTATGTTCAAGTTCAGAATTATAAAAAAGAATTCATGAGCTCATCCCGATCCTTGTTCTTTTCGAGATGCATGTAAGCACATTTGTCTACCCCGAAGTGCATATCATTGTCCTTTGAAAATAATATCACAATGTCAAGAAGCTTTTTGGCGTTGTTGAGGGTACTGGCATACAACTTGAGATCATCCACAAAGAAATTGTGTGTAATGATGTGTGTAAGCTGTTTATCCTTGGTACCTACCTAAGTAAGTAAGTAATTAATTAGCTAATTCATAAGCGTAGATATGTCCGCTCAACAAACAAAATAAAGTTAAAAAAATTATGACCTATTTTTAAGCCCGGCGACGTCCGCTGATAATTTCAGCCAATCGTGTATTTTGCTTTCTATTTGAAACTGTTTGGTCACTCGAAAAATTCTACGTCCGCGCAGGTATAAGTGTTGAATGGAAATCGGCCTTAAGCAGGACGAACAGGACACAAGCGAAAGGCGTGTTTGATATCCAATTTAGGCAAATTCGAATGTTCTTTTAAGATTCTTTTTGAGGAAAGTTCCACTTTTGATTATGCCCATTGGAAGGACTATTAAAGTCTGGTCCACGTAATGAAAGTTGCACCTTAAGGGATTTCCACTTGTCGACCGCACACCAGTAGTGATATTTATGGAATTGGTCTTACAAAATTTTGGTCTGGTCTCCTTCTGCTTTGATCATGACATCGATGATAATTTTTCTTAAAATGGCTTGACAGTTGTTCAGATAGAAGTTCAGTTGATTTTTTGTTGTTTGTTGTTGTTAGTATTGTTTTTAGTATTCACCAATGTCATGCATTAGCAGACGTTTCAACTGAGAATTTGCATCTATTTATCTTCATTATGTCTTCTGTATGGATAAAGTCCTTGTGTTGCATCATGGTTTTAGTACGTTTTTATTCAAAATTTCTGGACAACGTCATATGACATTGACGTCGTAAAAGAATCTCTATGAAGCAGCTATGTTATTAACAGGATAACAGTGCAGTGCAGGCACTGTTCGCGATTACTAACTTATTCAATCGCACTTCCAGGTGTCACAATGAGTAAGAAAACAGACTGATTATTAATTATGCTCAATCAATTTTTAAAAAAAGCTGATCCTGCTAGTAAACTAAAATCAACTTGAAACGAAAACTTTTTAGAAAGTTGAGTGACCTGTGGTAGCAAATAATGACCCCTTAGAATATTTTTCACAGGGACCGCTGAGACAAATTTCGCCTGGGTGGGGAGTGGATGGTGCTGACTACTAAGGGCCACGAAAAGTTGAATAGTTAAAACTGTAAAAAACCTTAAACCGACATAAATTATTGGAGGGGAGGTATAGTTACCCGGCACCGCGGTCCCTGTTTCAACTGTCACTACAACTGACAATTTATGACAAGTCGTCAAGTATTGTAAGCTATCAGCTTTAAAAGTGATGTGCATATAGATACATGTTTCTAAATAATCACTCCTAACATTAAGACTTTAAAAGCTGTTTATGCTGGCTTTTCATTAAAAAAAACATATATGTGGAGAACTGCATACTTAATCTAAACGCGGTAAGTTGTAGTGTCAGCTAAACACAAATACTCATTTTTTATATTGATGACAAGCGTAATGTTACTTATTTGCAATGTGCAACTCGTCTTAGGATATTCATCCTATACGACATTTCACTTTGTGACATATGCAGTAAAAATTTTCAAATACTGTGTCACATATAATGTTTTGACATACGATAACAAAGGGATTTCTCAGGTCGTTTGTTAAATGACGATCCAATATTGCTGGTTAATCTTCATGAATGCTTTACAATATCACATCACATAGCTTCATAGTACCTCCATCCAGTGGCTGTTTGAAAATCGACATTTCCATCTGTAAACCTCGTGGATAAAAGCTCACATTCTTTAGTTTGTGAGTTATAATTGATACTCTCGCAGTCAGCATCTTTATCACAATATAACTTCATGCAGATCATTAGATTACTTGCTCGCTTTTCCATACGAATGATAGATGCGCTCAACTTCTTGTCGATGTGTTCTGCAGATGACAAGTATGTTCGTCCACTTTTTTTCACTGAAGGATTTAAGTTAGAAAATAATCTTTAGTATCGCTGTCAAAATTAATTTTCACTATGCAAAAGTTATTTATGCTTTTTAGTAACATAGTTTGTTAAATAGATTTAACTTCACAATTTTAAAAATTACCTTTTGCTTTCACTTGTGTTGGCGTGTGAATGGTGCTTTCTATATTTCCTGGTGTATAAGGTATGCTGGAGTCTTGCTCTATGTGGCAAAAATTATAAAGAAAATGTGATATACATTTGAATTATGCATCTAGCATTCACTAATCACCAAAGTTTTGCTTTTTAATTTGCCTGTTGTGTCCTATCACCAAAATAAAATGCACATATTGTGTGATTCACAAAAAGCAGGACTCCGAACTTTTTATATGTAAAACATTTGTCAACGATTTTTACCATCAGAATATAAAAATGAATGTAAAAAATGCTTTTTAATTTAATTTAAACAATAACAAATAACTTGAGAGCTGTTATTTCTATTTTTGTTACGGAGTTTTAAAAATTCTCTGACTGTTAAATAATAGAAGCCTAACTTCTTAAATAAGATGTGTTAATTGACCATTAAAGCTTAACGCTCTGTTGAGCTGAAGAAACTTGCTTTTTTCAACCCACATACATGTCTTCAATTTGCAATTCTTACATCATTGGAGAGCTTAATAACAGGAGACGCAAGTGCTACTGTAGTGCTATTAAGATTTTATTCTACAGCAGAAAACGAAGCTCAACAGAAACAAGGATTAAATGTTTCAACATTCTTTCCAAATCCTTACCAGTTAAAGGTCCTGAACCTTCTGTTGTTGTTGTTGTTGTTGTGGCTGTTTTTGACGTTGTTGTTATTGTAGCTGTTACTTCATTTATTTCTTGTTAAAATGTAAAGGACAAATTAATATTCATTAGCTTATACAGGGTGTTAAAGTGGCAACAATAACATTACCGCGGTCTGTAAATGATCTTATTTATTCAAGTTTTATATCAATGGAATTCTTAAAAGTCTACAATACTTGCAAATGGGGCTCCAAATCGTAAACCTACTTCACAAAGGCTCCATACGTAAAATTCAATGCCTGCAGTAATAATCAATGAGTAAGCGAAAATGAAAACATTCTTTAAAATATTGAGTTGTCATAGCAGGGATATGTAAAATAGAAAGATAATCAACTCGTTTGAATTTGATTGACGCCTTATTCTTAATCTTTTTGTTTCGCGGCTCTATTCAACACAATCAATGTTCCCAGTTCCAGACTTTTTTGCGAATAATTAAGTTTCAGAAAGATTAAGATCTACGAGTGTTACCGACAATTTATGTTGTTTTTGATTTGTCTAAATATTTCCAGAGAGATTTCGAATTTTTACAGACGAATCTTAATCTCACACATAAACTTTATATTTTCTTTTATCTATATATTAATACCCGACACTCCGTCTCTTTGTTTGTTTGTTTGTTTGTTTGTTTGTTTGTAAGTCACGCAAAATGGTAGATTGAGTTGCGAGCGAAATTATTTCTTTTTTTGTGTGCGACGTGAGTTCGAAGCAAATACATTGCAACCCCAATCGAACGTGACTTTTTTGGCTGATGAACTAATAGGAATAACGTTTTGTTTTTATTATTATTGTTAGTTTTATATTCCACGTTGACTTGGCTTTGAAAACAATACATCAACTAAATACAAAGAATCTAACTGATTAAACATTTTGGACAAAAAGCAGCAGTGGCAGAACGTGGTAGGATGTTCGGTTTGCCAGTGCATCCTAACGTATCCTTACCTGACTGTCTGAGACGGGTGAACTTATTTTCGAGCAATCAAAATGTTTAAAAACCGATAGGTAAAAAAAGAGTATCATAAAACAAAATATTTTTTTGCTTTTCTTTTAATAATTTAATTTCTTTTTTTAATTGTTAAGCGCTTCTGATCGAACGTTTTTTTATTCTCCTTATTAATTTAGCACGTGCCTTTTTTCTCTGCTCCCGTGTGAACTTTTTAAGAAGAGAAACCATTTTCCCCTGTTTGATAGCACCCATGTTAGAGCGCGTGACTTTTTTAAAACAAAAGCTAATAAAAAGTTGAAGTTTTTTCTCCCTACGTTTTGGAAGTATTGTTGTACTGGTTAACGATTGTTTTAAAAAATAAAAAAGTAACACATCATGAAATTTGGATTTTTTTGGAACCATTGTTTAAACTGATATTTGATATTTGATTTCGAATCTGCCTCTAACTGAACACAAGTTGTACGAGCCGTTTTTCAGGAAATATGAGGTTTATTGGGGTCTCCGGGTTGACACAGAGCAGGTACACATGGGCGTCGAGCGACGCCGCCTTGGCGGCTAGTATATATATATATATATATATATATATATATAGGTGGTTAGCCCAAGAGGGCTAATTAAAATCGACTGAAAAAACAATATAATGATACAATATAAAAATAATACTACCAATAAGCAACTATAATATACAATATCAGAATAATACTATAGTAATTAAGATTACGAGATATACCCAATGTTTGGGATGAACTTTGCACAAAAACAGCATTTGCAGTGAAGACTATCTAACTGCCGAACCTTACTGCAGAATATATTAAGAGATGGTGCACACTTTATAGCTTCAGGCAAGGATTGCCACAACTGAGCACCAATGTGAAAAATAGATTTTAGACCCCACTTCGTTGTGGTAATTCTGTTTCTCACAATAGAGTCGCCTGAACGTAAATTATATTTAGGGTTTTCGTTAAACGTAAAAACATTTTGCATGTATGAGGGATTCAACCCATGTTTGGTTTTGAATATCTCCTTCAGCACCAACTCGCAATATAAAAGATGCATAAAATTGTCTGATAAAATGGAATTATCGATTGATACAACAGCCTAGACCTAACATGAGTACGTTGAATCTTAGATAGTGAGGACTTACTTGAAAATGCCCACACCAGTGGACAATAACTTGTTTCAGATGTCAAGAAAGAGTTTGCAATTATTTTGCGTTTCTTTGATGACATTAAACAAGAGATTCTCCGAGCATAGTTACATATGGTGAAATCAGAATCATTGAAGTGCAGCATCAAATCGTTCAAATATATATTGAAGAGTACAGGTTCGGGAATAGAGCCTTGTGGCACACCAATTAATATGTCTAACCAGTTGCTGTATACTCCGTCTACCCTTACCCTTTCTTTCGATTACTTAGATAACTTTTTAAAACACGTAAAGCCTCCTTTTAAAAACCATAGCAATGCATTTTTGCAATAAGGAGATCATGATTAATGTTATTAAATGCCTTGCTAAGGTCCATTACAACCGCTGCCACTGTTTTGCCCTTTAAGTTTTGTAGAAAAGATTATCATTTTGGAAATAGTAAAAAAAACAATAACTCATATTCTCTCGTTAAAAGAAATCACTCTGAATGAAAGTGATTTTTCAAAAAGAATATCGAAGCCTGATGTGATCCTGGCTAATAAAACGTAAGTTATGCTTTTATGCACCAGCTTATTTGATTACAATTATTTTAACATTTGTTTTAAAACCAGATATTTTGCAATAAATGAGATCTAGATTCGGTGTTTTCAGATGAAATATTCGTCATTATTAATGCATTTGTATATAATGAATGAGACGTTTATGAAATCTTATAATATGCGAAACTAGGAAAAATTATGCAAATTGTGCAATGAATATTCGTATCATTTTAATTGAATATTTAGAGTTTTAACAATTGGAATTAATTACATACTTAGATTATTCGACCGAAGCAATACTTACACCAGAAAAAAGGACACGGATAGCTTTTATGAGAGACAGTGAATTGTTTGTCTTTATTTTTTACATTTCTCTGGTCATAGTGATGCTTTTTTATTTTACAGAAACTGAAGACTGTCTTTAACTATTCAGAATATTCTACAATGTCTGTTCAAGTTCTTTCGTAGATGCTAGCCTCATTAACAACAATGAATTGACCCGTTAATTTACTATGATATTGAGTAGTGACAAAGTCTTGTCGATAGGCATTTTATAAATTATTATCAGAATTATTGTATATATTAGGCGGGCCAAAATATTAAAATAAATGAATAAATAAATAAATAGAAAAATAACTAACTTTTTTTGCAAAGTGATGATAATCCAAATCTACATAACTTTGTCAACCATTCTCCGTGACTGTGAGCAGCACATAGGCTTTCAACCGGAGCCGCATAAATTCCCCAATTTGTCCATGTGACTGCATTTCCTGGATAATCAATAAAACTAATTATGCCGTCCTCACTTTAAATTTTCTTTGCTGAAATTTCCATTTATAATTCATATAATAATTGATTTTAGAACAGTCGGGATTGCATAAAGTTATTAAAGTAAACGTGTTTCTCCTTTTCTTCGGCATCGTCTGATAACTGCTACTTCTACCAAGTTTACAATTTTACACAACGTTTACATGATATCGTTATAAAATTCGCAATTTTAACCAAATTTCTAAAGTTTTCCGATTTCCACAGGGCATGATTGAAAGATCTTAATTTCGAATTTAGCTATCACAGACATTTATCTTTTCAAGTTAAAAATGTTTTCTTTTGTAAGGTAGATGCTACGATAAGGAAATCCTTCACATTATTTGTTCAAATGAATCAGCAAGACTAGGTACCTCCATGGTGTTTGAAAATAATAATGTGCATCACGTTGTCTCAGCTTTTCGAAAGAGTTTTAAAATAACAACTATGCAAATTTTTGACCTTCCGTCAAGCTAAAGCTCTATATTTTGAGACCAATTTAAAGGTTGCCGAAAAAGGAATGCTAAAGCTAAGAAATTAGATGGAAGTGACATTGATACAAAACTTATTCTAGACATCAGTTTCAATTTCAAAGAATTACTTATTAGTAATAGCTTTGATAAAAAATCTTAATTTAGGAAAAATATGGATTAAATCCTGAAAAACATCTAGCATTGGTGTTATTAAACTTTCAAAGCCCAAGTCCTAGAAATGGATATTTCATAAACAAATACGACATGAATAAGAATAATCTTGAGATGCGTATCTGCTTCTTTAGCAAGATCTCAAACACCAATAGAAAGGCATTAATCCAACTTGAGCGAAGGAAATTTCTAAACCTCATTTGAATGAATTTCAACAGCTCGGAAAAAGGTACATTCAATCGATTTGTAGACGTTGTTTGTCATGTCCATGCTCCAACGTTTGCACCATATATTTGCACTGCACTATAGACAACTGGAGTACACATCCGATAATTCGAACACAAAGGGAACAATTGCCTTCGTCCGAATTAGCGGAACTGAATCGTAGATGGGAAAATTGGGATTTTAAGGAACAAAAAAGTACAAAAAGTAGTTACAGTTTACATTATAAAGTTTTACTAATGTTAAATGTTGCTATTCGTGAAACCTCACTTATTAAGGCTTTTATTTTCATCATCGCTGCATATAGTTGCAACCATTCTTGAAAGAGTTTTATGCAACAACAGTGCAATGTCATAAAAAAAGTAGAGAATTATACCATCTGTCCAAATATTTGATGGTCCATTTATTCCTATCCAAGCTTCGGAAACATGAGCTTGATCCAATATGTTTCCAATGTAATCGGACTCTTCTATTGACAATATTGAAGCAAGGCTCATACCATCATCTTCACATGCCTTACTAGCATTGTCCCAACTTTTTTGATTAACTAAAACTTTGTAGCAGTTTTGATCATCACAAGTCCAATCTAAGGAAAACATTATTTATTTCCTTTGTTGCAATTTTTTTCTAATTTGTTTGAAAGTATAGAAACTGTCTTAACCTGGAAGCCTTTATTACTAAACTGTCTCGTCTGCATTTTCAACTTAATCAGTTTGAATGCTGACTGATATTGGTTCAAAATTGGCATGACACTTACTTCTAAATTGTCATGTTATGCGTTAGGTGAGAACTATTTTGCTCTCTCTCAATTTTTGGAAAAACATGAGTCCCGATTATTTTCAAGTTTTTCCGGATTATTTTGTTCTTTCTCCGTGAGCATTTTCCAAAAACAAGTGCAAAATCTTCTTCAAACGGCAGTTTTATCTTGTTGGCTTTTTGAAGATTTAGTGAGGTTTTGAAAATTTAATTTTCTCATTTAAAAAAAATGGAGAGAACAAAATAATTCTCACCTAACGCATAGCATGACAATTTAGAAGTAAGTAAGTGAATTTTGGAAATGTATTGTTTCACAGATGTGTAATACAGATGTGTAATACAGAAGCATTCACTTACTATTTCCATACTGCAGTGGGAGAAATGCAATGAAAATGCAATGATTGTCCTCAAGTGGTGTTTCAATAAGTATTGCCTGGTAAGTAAAACCAGGTAACTTTTGGAATTATTATGTTATTAATTATTATGAGTTTGTGGATGAGCTTGAGTTTGTTGAGCTTCAGAATAGATAAGTCAAATTATCTGTACCATTGTGTCTACATACTCGTGAAATGTACACGTCAATGGCCTCATATACCCAATTAAAACAGGTGAAGTAAAGCCTTTTGCTTCTTCATTAAAAAGAAGAAGCGTTGACTTTGAAAAGGGATATTTAACAATTATTATATGTGGAAGCCCCATCGACGATCTTTTTCATTGGCTTATAAAGAAAAACTCTTTAAATGTGGTGTTTTGACTGGATAAGGAATACAAAAAAAATTAGTTCGGTAACATTTATTCTGTCACTGCGTAAACGGCTCTAATATCCCAGTGAATGCGGAATTCCGCATACGTACGATATGCGGAGTTATGCGAAGGATATTCTAACTGCATGGTATCCTTGTTCTGGATAACTCCGGATATCTATGCGAAGGATATGCGGACATCGGATACGTAGCATATTCCAATTGTACATGGTATGCGGACTTCGGATACATCGCATATGTATAAAAAAAGATATGCAGACCCATTGCATATTCCCCCGGATGATGTTTTTAATCACATGACTTGTCCGTTGAGTGTAAACCGGGGGTACATTACAGTGAATGCACAAATAAATACTTCGTATCAATGTCAAAAATTTATTCGTTTTCATAATAAGGACATTGCATATTTGCAATTTGTAAAACTTTTGGCTCCTTGTCTCTTTATCTCTTTGTCCTTTATGACATTTGCAAATATTAGCTGTGCTCAGTTGTCGTACCGCCACCCCGAATGATATAAACTGTCCACAATTAGTTGACTTGCGCAAATGTTGTTTCTTATCTGAAGCTTTTGTTTTCTGTTGAATAATCTTTGTTTTTTGGGGGAAGAGCTTATCGCGAAGAGTGAAAAGAATCGCTATCCAATGATGAACTCACAACGTTTTTCACGAAACTACTCTTTCCAAATGAGAAAACTGGGGAGAAAAGAAAGTTAACACCCGATCAATGGTATGCGTAAGTATTTATACCTACACTTGAAGCTTGGCCGATATAGTCGAGCGATACCGATATAGTGAAACTTTCTGCAAACTGAAACACCCGTAACCTTAAAGAGCAATAGGTGCACATGTTATTTTTAAGATCTAGGGACTTACGAAGAAAAAACTTCTTTCAAGAATATATTTCCAGTAAAATTGCTTTTTCAAGTATTTCGAGTTCATGTAAAATTCTTTCCTCAAAATGGCAAATCCAATCTAAAAAGAGAAAGATAAGTTACAAAGAGCATAGTAGGTTATTCCTGATGTTAGATTCACGACAACTTTTGCAATGTGAAAAATTTAATCATTGAGTGGTTTGTCTCGCTTCAGATATATACATCGCGTTTGTGAAGTTGATTGAATATATCATTGAGTTTTCGGATAAGAGAATTTTCATAAAGATCTGGAATTTTTTTATCAACGTATAACAAAAACTTAACAAATTAAAGCGTTGATTCTTTGAAAAATTATTTTTAGAATTTCGAAATCCCAGTTGCCCCAGAGCACATAGAAAAGAACACTTGAACATTCGAAAATTATGACGAGAAACATGCGAGAAAAGAGTAAAGGTTTTTTTGGTTTTTTTTCTACAAGAAACTTAGTAACAACACAATTTAAACAGAAGTTTCCTTTCAAAACAATTTCCTCAAATATGAAGTCAAACATGGAAAAAACTTTCTTATTTAAGAAATAGTCATTTGTAGTAAAACTTTAATTTTTTGAGATTCTACATGTAAACGGATTTCTTTTAAAAAGAAAACGTGTAAGGAGAAGAGCATAAAACACCTAACACAAAGCACCTGACAGAAATGTAATATTCTCGAAACTCAAGATTTAAAGAACTGTTCACTGATTTTCACAAAAAAACATAACAATGGGAAATGAAAACAAAAGTGTTTGAAAAAAATTCCAGATCTTTAAATCACATATACCATTTTCCTGGCTGGAATAAAATGTTTTAAGGAAATTAATCAATTAAATTAAATTGATCTTAAAATTTTCGACCTTTTCATTTTCCAGATACAGATAAGTTATTTACCTGTATTTCTGTTTTTGCATTTTTGAATTGACAGTTCACCAAGAACAACTTGAATATTAACCATTATTATCTCCTTTCGAAATTTTCACTTAGTCTAATTTTTCTACGATGTGTCTTGAGAACCATCATCTTTTGAGAATCGAGTTGAGAAATATGTTGATTTCTTCTGATCATTTATTGCATCATACAGACTCCAATTTCTTAGTTGTTCTTTGTTGCTGTTAATTTCTAAAAATGAAAAGCTCAAATGACTTTTTTTAAAAAACACAATCATTGAAAACCAAAAAATACTACAAGTTGTTCTTACCTGAATAATGCACCATAGTAATACTATTTGATACTATTTATTAAAATACACGCTACCGACCTTCACATTGCTTGAAAAGAAAAGAACACTGCACACGTGCAGCTTGCTTGTCGTCGCATTGCATTCTTGGCAAGAAAATCGAGTTCATTTATTCGAGTTTACTCGCTTTAACCACTTCTTGAAATATGTTATAGCTTTCTTCTGTTTTAGCTATTCGTAAAAACATACTTTAATTTTAAAATTTTCATCTATAGGCTACAACAGCTGACTCGACGACGTGAACATGAAGAGGAGGAAGAATTTTATTTAGTAAATGAACAATTTAGTTCACCACCAAATGAAATAATGTCAGAGTCAATCTTACTACTAGTGGGGTAATTTTTTCTCTTAATAGTAAATAGAAGCTTGTTACAGACAACGTTTAAGAAGGAAATAACTTAGCTTTTCAACATTTTAGTGCATCAAGATGTTACCCGTCGTCGCGGAAATCGACGCCACAAATAATAAAAAAATTGCCAATAAACAATGATGTTATCAGGTTATTATAATAAGTCTTATTTGAAGAAAAGTTATAATAGCTGAAATGATGAAGTTCAATTTTTTCTTACCCAATTTAGAGCAATTAACGATCTTCAAGATCACATGGAGGAAAGATACTTGTCGACGTTAGTCGTATAGATAGAGACACTATTTCGCCTTTGGAAATGGAAATTAGTGTCATGAAAAAGGCATAAAAAAATGAAGCTGTTGCATGTAGGACTGTCATCCCAACTGAACTTTCTGTAAGTTGTTTTCATAGTTGGTTGCTTAAACTTTTTAAATAAATTATTCAACTGATGATAATCTTATTTATATTTGTTATAATAATAACTATCTTATTATTTCACTTTAAGAAAAAGAAGAAGAAAAGAGGCGTCCAACGGCGACATCGAGTAAGTGATTTTTTTCAATGTGATCTTAAATTATGAACAGTATATTCTCGAACAATCCAGTTATTTTTTGGCTACTTTTTTAGCTTCTTAAAGGAGAAGAATGGGAGGATGTAACTGCAGAGTTGATGAGCGATGTGGAGAGTGATGACGATGGTTATAAGTCTCATCGAACCATTCCGTGGAGGACACAAGATCTTAGCGACTTCGTAAGAAAGGAAGACGAAAAGAGAGGAGGACCTGTCCGATATGGACAACCATCAAACCGCAAACCATCTGCGAAAGTTCCAGAAAAAATATTTTGATAGGAGAACTCGTGTGTATCACAAGCTCCGTCAATCCGTTAATCCGTCTTGTTAAGCAGCTTGATTTGCACGGGTTCGATTGTAGACAGCTTGTACTTGTTTTATGTTTGGTTAAGAATAGATAAATGTAAACTAATTTAAAGTCATCATTTTTCATATTGGAAAAAACATGAAGTACTGTAAATGACTTATCATTAATAAACGGAAAAAACGGGAAAAAATCTGATATGAGTTGATATGCGGAATTCCGGATTTAATATGCGAAGTTGATATGCGGATTTTCTCAAATCGATATGCGGAGTTATGCTGAAGGTATCCAAAGAATATGCGGAGATATAACAAGTATATGCAGAGTATATGCAAAGTCCGCATACATCCGGATACAAAAGTGTCCGTATGCAAGATGAATATCTCCGCATACCAACTCCGCATACACTCTGCATAGTAAGGCATACATGTCCGTATGCAAAGATATGCGGAAGCGTATAACACTGGATACTGGTAACGTCGGCGCAGTGATTAAAAAGGTTCAAGAAAACAAACGTTTCTGGAAAACAGTCAAACCGATACTTTCAACAAAATCAAAGTCTTCAGAACGTATATTGCTAACCGAAAGTGATCGTGTAGTCTATGATAATCAGAACATTGCTGAAACGTTTAACGGATATTTTGTAAATATCACTGACACTTTGAAAATTCCATCTGGAACTTTACAGAACATTAATCAAATCACTGAATCGTTTCGTAATCACCAAAGTATCAAAAAGATCAAAAGTAATCACAGTAATAACACTTTCAGCTTTAGTAATGTCACTGTTGAAGAGGTACAAGCAGAAATCAAAAATCTAAAGAATAAAGGAGCACCAACAAGTAGTATTCCTGTTAGTATTATGAAAAGGAATATGGATTTATATGCTGAAAAGTTTACAAAATATTTTAACGAAGAAGTTGTGGAAAATGGATGTTTTCCTGATAAAATGAAAGCAGCTGAAGTAACACCTGTTTATAAGGATAAAGGGGACTCAACTGACAAGTCGAATTATCGACCAATTAGCTGTTTACCACCTTTTGCTAAGATTTTCGAAAAATTAATTTTAAAGCAACTAAGTCAGTAATTTGAGGCTTATTTCTCTCCTCTTTTATCAGGTTATCGCAAGGGTTTTAACACTCAGGCCACTCTACTTCGTCTTTTTGAAATTTGGCGTAAGTTTCTAGATAAAGCAAATCTATAGGAGTAGTCCTGATGGACTTGTCCAAAGCCTTCGATTGTGTTAGACACGATCTTTTGCTAGCAAGACTTTCAGCATATGGTCTCTGTAAGTCCTCTCTTTGTCTTGTTTCTAGCTATTTCTCTGATCGTTTTCAGGTAGTTAAAGCGAACTCTAGTCTCAGCGAATCACTTCGTTTGAAAGTAGGTGTTCCTCAAGGCTCAATCCTAGGACCATTGTTTTTTAATATCTACCTCAATGATTATTTTATTATATTTCATAAATTCTAATTCAAATATTTTCCAGCTCATGGTCTTACTTTTCAAACGTCTACATAATCTGGGTCCTTCTTATTTGCAGGAAGTCTTTCCACTGAATACCTCTGGTACTGGCCTTCGTAATCGTAATGATTTTAGGGCTGGGCACGCTCGCACTGTAAACCATGGTGTTGAAACCCCATCATTTCGGGGACCACAAACTTGGGGACTTTTAAGTGAATCCACCAAATCTGCTGATTCGGTAGAACAGTTTAAATCTAAACTTCTAACATCCGAAAGACTTCCTTGCAAATGTCGTCTGTGCGCTACATACATCCAGCATGTAGGTTATATTTAAAACCTTATTTTTATTATTTTTATCATTTTTACCTTTCTATTTTAACTATGTTAAGTCGATGTTTATTAGCTACTAGATTATTTATTTTAGTAATTTAGAAAGCTACGTATGTAACAGTATTTAATCGACATTAAATAAATAAATAAATAAATAAATAAATAATTGGAGGCTGAAGAATCGAAGTTCACAGAATCTGAGTTCACAGAAGAAAGAAAAGAAAAGAAAAGAAAAGAAAAGAAAAGAAAAGAAGAACAACAACAACCAGGAGTCACCATTGCTTTCTAAAAAGGAAGACGTTTTTTCTTTTGAGTCAAGTGTTTCTGATGGAGAAAGTGAACATGAACAGCCTGGTAAATAAGCGTTTTAGAAGCGTTGATAAGAGTCTCAAGTCTCCAAAACGTTTTTGTTTCGTTTCACATAAACGGCTTATCAACAGTTAAGTGTTCTTTGGCGTTGTTGATCCATTGAACAAGGTTATACATATGTTCATCAGCGTTGATGATCAATGCATTTAACACGCATGAAACTTTGACCAAAAATAAGCATTCATCACGAATGCAAGATAAATGCATTTGAAACATTTTTGCATTTCAGGTGCATTCAACAAACGTTGAAGTGAATCAATTGAATGCTTTTTGACTTAGTAGTGGTAAAGGTATACAGCAGCAATGTGAACTTTTGTTGTATCCACAGAAAGAGGAAATGGACTGTTCACTAGAGCTTAGTGAATTTGTTATTCGACCAATGAATAATGATGATGTGAAGGATTTGATCAAGAACGATTCTTTGATGAAAATGTATGGGTCTTTTCTGGCAAGTGGAAAAGGGCTAAGACAGGCTAATGGTATTTCCCAGAAAATGAGAGTCCTGGCAAGATTAGTGCTAGAAATGAGGAAAAGGAAAAATGTCGAGGAATATTTCTGCGTAGATTGCTTGCAGCCTCAACATTTTGATGACGTTGTGGAATGCACCAAAAATATGGCTGGGTTCAAATCAACAAATGCCGATGGTGAGAGGGTCCCTGGCTTTGCAAAACCGTCCCTTGCCTTAAAAATTGGATACGCCCTAGATAATGCGTTGATGTTATTCCAAGGCTTAGGATTGAGAAAAGGAGACAACCGGCTAGTTGAAAGCGCCAAGAAGTTTCATAAACTTTATGCAACTGAATGGTGTGTCCGAATAGCTTCAGCTTCATTGAGATCCCTTGGAGATAACAAATTTAATAGAGATGATTTGCTGCCATTGACATTAGAGCTGCTATTATTGAAAAGTTACTGCGAAAAACGCTGCAGTGAACTAAAACAAAAACTGAATAATCAGTGGTTGCTGATTGGAAAGAATTAGCAGAAATCGTTCTCACGCGGATAACTATCTTCAACAAAAGGCGTGGGAACGAACCATCATCTCTTTTGTTGAAGCGATACGTTGAAAGAAGTTCTCGAAGCAATCACATGCATAGTGCTTCACTATCACCTTCACTATCACCTTTTGAAAAGACCCTTCTGGACAGGTAAGTTGCTTTTATCCTGTGTGATAAATTCAGTAAGGTGGGTTTTTTTAAAAGTTGAAACTTGTTGACGATTGTAAATAAATATTTTATAAAGATTAGATTTGGTTCATTTGTGGAAAACGAGGAAGACAAGTGCCAACGTTATTGACGGAGGATGTGGTGGAAGCGATGGATCTTCTAGTGAAAACTAGAAGCGAAGTAGGGGTCTCACCAAACAATTTGTATGGAGAAACTTTTCACTTGACACAAAAATGAGGGTTCCTTTATAAGCGCCCCTCTCATTTGATTTTAAATAAGTGCAAAGCGAGCATTTAAATATGCCAATGATTAAATGATGTTGTTTTAACTCTTTGAGCGACGAAGACCGATTTTACAGAAAAAAACCTATGCGGTGGAGTATTCTCTCTATTGAAACAACACATATCAGTTGTGGCATTTCAATAGAATGGACGCTCCTCCACATGGTTTTTTTCACAGCCCGGCACTGAAAGGGTTAATCAACGTGTTTGTTTATTTTTCCATCACTTCAACACAATTCATTATTTTATAAGGAATCATTGACTGAATTTCCAAGTTTCGAATTCGCTAAACGTAGTATTAACTTATTTATCAGTTCATTATAATTCGCCGATAGCTATTTGTTTTTTCAGCCTTTGTAATTGTTGAAATTTTAATTTTTATCGCATTTTGGTATCGTGTTTTTAGTGTAAGATTCTATATCAAATCATATAATAAATCTATATTTTTTGTACGGTTGCTTCATAAACTCACATTGGTTGCATCTGTTTACTCCCGAAAACAAAAATCATTATTGTAGTTCCTTTCACAACTAAACGTTTGTAGAAAGTTTCGCATTTCCGTGGAAACAATCCCTGCAACATTCTATTCTATTGGTGAGTTTGCGTTCTAACCGAAACAGTTCTGCAAAAATATAGAATTTCTTGTTTTACACCGAAGTCCCTCAAAATGTTCTTTGATTCTTTCATTTCTTAATGTTTAATGTATGACAGTATGACATAAATATGTATGAAAAATCATTCTTGAATGTTCGAGGATGTCAATGCCTGAAATACATTGCAAATATTATTAAGTTATTAAGTTATCAGTAAATCATTAAATTATTATTATTTATTAATAAAAATTATTATTATTTATTAATAATAATTATTTATTCCACAAAAAGAAATTTCCTACTAATTCAAACAGCTTGTATGTAATTTTCCTTAAATAGACCTTTCCCGAGTTTATTTTTTATCACACTCCGCCTCGTTTTCAATTGGTTTACTATGACAACCGAATCTCTTGTGCTCAATCATTAACACTATCACAATTATTACACTTCTTATTGCACATTACTGAAATGATTTCCGTGACATTTCGTAAATTACAATACTTTCTTACAGTCAAGATTGGAAAATCGAAACGAATAATCGATATGGCCGGATAATAAAAATTTGTACTAGTAATCCCATGGTGACAAGTGCAATTAAGAATAAATTCCACAAGTTCTTTCTGGCCTGGAAATTTCAAGAGTCCGATGTGATCATTTAGCGAAGTCTGATCGAAAAAAGAATTCCTTAATGGAGGCTGGGTACAGTGAGCATCAGTTTCCGTATAATTTCCATCGTGTTGTTACCGTTAGCCTGATTAACGACCTTCCAGTCCAAGATAACGCATTCCAAATCTCCGAAGTCAGCTACAATGATGTTCGAAAAACAATTCTAGGGCTTCGTAGTGATTGCTCTACTGGTCCTGATCAGATCCCTTCTTACTATCTGAAGCTTTGCATTGATGAAATAACAAGCCAAATATGTCACGTAATCAACTCATTGATAAGCAATTCAACATTCCCAAAACAATGGAAAATCTTTAAAATCAGTCCCATACCAAAAATATCCCAACCAATGGAACCAGGTGACTACAGACCAATATCGATACTTCCAACCCTCTCCAAAGTGTATGAAAAGCTAATTAGAACACAAATCATTAAGCATGTTGACGACCGGCTATCAGCAAATCAATCTGGTTTTCGTAAAGGCCACTGCACTGTTACAACGTGTATTAAAATAGAAGACGACATCATCAATACAATGGATCGTAGCGAAGTTACTCTAGCTGTCATGGCTGATTTCTCCAAAGCTTTTGATACTGTTGATTTTGAGATATTAATACGTAAACTTCACTCCCTTAAATTCTCGAAACAGACTATGCTTATCCTGGCAAGCTACCTATCTCATCCTTACCAATATGTACAAATCAACGAACTATCTTCAAAACATCTACCAGTCACTAATGGAGTACCACAAGGTAGTATCTTAAGTGTTATGCTATTCAATATTTATGTTCACGACTATTAAGACGTCTGCTAAATGCATTCAGTATGCAGATGACACCAGCATATACCGCCACTCTAAACCAAAGCAAATTAAAGAATGCGCAAATGCATTAAACAACGACATTGCCAAACTTCAAATGTGGTCAAAAGAGACAAACCTGGTATTAAACCCGCATAAAACGAAAACTATGCTGTTTTCTGCTACATAGATGGCAAAGAAACACTAGTTCGCGTATGAAATCAAATCATTAGATGGTAACATCATCGAACAAGTACTAACCTTCAAACTTTTGGGAATAATCATTAGCAAAGACTTAAAATGGAATTCGCATGTCAACAAAGTAACATCCTCAGCAATCGCGACACTTAAAACTCTGGTGATGCTCAAAAGATACTTACCATTTCACCTTAGAAAACAATTAGCTGAGTCACTTGTCCTGAGCAAGCTTGACTATGGCAACGCTATTTTTCATAATACACCAAAATACCTATTCAACAAATTGCAAAGAGCCCAAAATGCCACAGCAAGCTTTGTGAAGGGATGTTACGAAAAACACTCCGAAGTTATTGCCCTGAACCGGCTGCCAATTGAAGAGCGCGTTGAGCACAGCATCGTAAAATTGGCATGGAAATCAATTAATTGCCAGGACTGGCCGAAGTTAATTCCAATGAAGATCAATGAGCCACAACGACCAACAGGGAATGTTAAAAGACTAACCATCAACTGTGATAGCAAAAACCCTGCCTTGTCTGATCATGTAGCCTCGAAATCATTCAATGATCTCCCACAGTCCTGTCGCACAACTGTTAATTACAAAAGCTTCTGTAAAGTGACCCATAAACATTTACTGGACAGAGCACTGGCAAAGACTCTGCAATAATATAAAATAATATTGAAAAAAATATCAAAAAGAAAAAGAAAAAAAAAGAAAAAAATTGAGAGTTTATATGTAATTTTTTTAGCACACTTTTTCGCATGCACAATATACTCTATTTCAGTATAATAGCCAATTTGTAAATCTTGGAACTGAAATATAACCCGTTATCATTATTATTACTAGTATCCCGGGTAAAACCTTTTTACCGAACTTAACTTCGAAAACATTAGGTCAAATCCACCATTCCCGTGTACGTATCCCGTGTACGTACCCCGTGACGAAAAAATAAATCACAGAATCACAACTCAAAAATGTACCCATGTTGTAGAGCTCGAAAAACTGATTAAAAAAATGTATGGGATCGTTTCGCTACAACCAACCGTTGCAAAAATATCGTCGATCAAAGATTTCAATGACGTCATAGCCGCAGTACCAAATAAAACTTGGGCCCAAATGTTGTGTTTCCCATTCACCCGTATCGCGAACCCCAAAAAACGTCAGTTATCCCTATTGGTTCTCGATATATTTCCCCAAAAACGTCGCGTTCGATTGGGGATGCAATGTAATGGTTCCCCGTGATTTTAAAAAAACTGACGTCAAATGATGCCATGTGCTTTTGGAATGATCGTGAAAAAAGTGTCTCTCGCCTCTACGTGGTTTTTCGCGCATGTAAGAGGACGATGACCGTAAATTAAAACTAAGATGTATCCCGGGTAAAATTTTTTACGAAGTTTAAATTCGAAATGAATGTGTCAAAAATGGTGTCGAAAAATTAAATCACAGAATAAAAAACCAGAAAGTGCATCAGTATTGAAAGTACTGTAAACTCGCCACCCATGTTCAGCATGCGTCCGGTTCACGAAAAATAAAATGAAGAATTGGCAATGATAAGTTGGCAATAATAATTTTTTTTACAGATTTAGTCAATTAGAGTTGAACCGAGAGAAAGGATTAGTCAATTAAATTTCCCCTGGAGATCCTAATCAGAATGAAACTCTTTAACTCGGAGATGCGAATTATAACCAAACATCGCAGCACTAAAAATGCCCTACTATTGACAGAAAACAATTTTTTTGATACACAGAAAATGCAAAGTAACTTATAAAAATTGTTTTTTACCCTAGAGACGTGAAACAAACATTACAACACTTAAAATGCCCTATTTCAGACCAAAATCATGTTTTCACGTGCAGAACATTTAATGCAGAAACAAATGGCAATACAACAAAGAAGTATATATTGTATACGCAAAATAGAAGTAACTTGAATGTAAAAAGCAATTCATAATACAAAACACAAAACCAAAAACAAACAAAAAAATAACATTACGAAATGTGAATGGAAAACAAATCGATACCTTCTAACTGTGTTTCTTTTGTGTGGAAGTTACATTGGACAGCAACCATTAATGAATTTTTGAAATGATATATTATCTTTTCTTCCCAAAACCATCAAGATCATGATAAAAACCATGAGTTTCATTTCTTTAACAGTTTACGTGCTTTTTTATTATTAATCTTACCTAAAAAATATTTCAATTGTATAAAAATACAGAGAAAGATAATCATGCTATGACATGGTTGAAACAAAAAAATAAAAAAAAAGCAAAAAGAAAATTCATGTAGGTACTCATTTATCCTAAAAATAATTAATTACAAACACAAATTCAATGACAGAATTTGTAAAGCTTTAGATTGGAAAGTCTATAAAAGCAACCAATACTGTGAGTCAAAACATTTATTTAAAAATAATTGAAACAATGAAATGCCCTACCAAAGACATAATGTAATACCAAAAAGATAAAAAAGACGAAAACAGATAAAAACATAATGCAAAACTTATATACTCAGGCATAGTACGTAAACAATTACCAAACACAAAATAACCTGTAATCATGACATAAGAATTCATCCAGCAATGCAATGCTTCCTTTGTTTCAGCACAGTCATATCACCACATTGTACAGCAATAATTAATGAACCCTAGCAACATCATAATTTAACCATGTGCTGGTTTATATTCCTTTCTGACCTAAAAGAAAAAGATTTCAGTAAAGAACAGCTGCTACAATCCACACTGCAACAACCATATTATTGAAGCAAACCAAAGCAAAACACATAAATGAGACAGGCAGAGAGACAAACAACCAAACATTGTCAATAAAATAAAACATAAATCTAATAAAAAGCAGACATGGTTGAGATGAGATAAGACTGCATAACACGTTCCCCATTTCCACAGTCATGAGAACCATTTCTAATAAATAAATCTTCTTTGCTAACTAATTGCGCGCGTTACCAAAACAAATTTTTACTGCGCTCCCCCTTCGTTGCTCCATCTCCTTTTCGCCTTCATCCAGCTTTCATCCAAACTTTCATGCAGCTTCAAAACAAACTTAAAATTGAAATTAAAACCATTCATTACCGTGTAAATAAACATTTTTTTCTGCATTTCTTCACTGCTCTTTCTTCTGTATAACGATATTTGATAACTAAAACGTAAACAAACATAACTTCTTTACACTTGTGTCACCTGATAGAAAAAACAATAAAATAAAATACTTTTGTACAGACCTGTTCGTTCGTTCTGCACAGCCAATTTTTAAAAACTTGTTATTATTCTGTATTCTCACTATGCTTTCACATTGTTAACAAACAACTAATCACTTACACATGTTCCTTTATTAATCTAAAATACAATTACAATAAAAGTTTAACAATAAACAGTTTCATAAACAGCACGTATACAAACCTGTGTTTCGTCGTGAAAACAACTGCGATCATGATAATCGGTTATTAACGAACTTATTTTTTGGAAATCGTCAACTAATCAAATTGGCGAAAATAAAATTTCTTGTGTTTTGATTGGTTTAAAAATTTAGACGTCACACTTAGATTACGTAACATTAAAAAAAGTGTCTGTCGCCTCTACATGGTTTTACGACGAAAAGGGAACAAATAAGAAGGATTTGACCGTTGAAAGCAAAAAAAGGTTTTATATTGATGTCAAAAATTGTGAAAATTGTGTTTTAAGATTTATGTATGAATTTAAGTTGGAAATTAATTGTAAATATCTGAATTTGAATTTTATGTTTTTACATTGATATATTTTTTGAGAGGGTTGTCAGTGGTTGTGTATGTGGTGGTCATAAAATGCTCCATTTTTCTCAAAGAAAGGGTCCTTATGATGTGAGTTCCTTCTACAGAACGTTTATAAATTTCGACACATTAATATGAATTTCAATTAATTTTGCAACTTTACTTTTCTTAAAAAAGTATAAAAAGGCCAGTGGTCGTGTCAATTTACGTAGCATGTAGCATTAAAGGAAGAAAGAAGATGAGAATCTCCAAAATGGTAAAACAATGTTTAAATGGAGATGTCTGTAGTAACTTCGAAAACTACTTTGACGTAAACTCACATGAAAAGAACACTAGGAATAGAAATAATTTTTTAAAGCTCCCAGAAGTAAAGTTAGAATATGCAAGGAAATCTTTTAAGTTTCAGGTGGAAAAACTACGAGTTGCCTCTGTTTATACGAAATTCTGAGAATTTTAACCTTTTAAGTAATTTTTTTAATTAGACGATTTTAACCATCAGAAATAAATTATTTTGTATTTTTTTGTATTTATTTTTTGTATTTATTTTTTGTTTTTTTTTTTGTATTTTTTTTTCTTGTCATATTTGTAATATTTACCATAAACAGGTCACACGTTGATAACAGCAATTAATTTGGTTGAAGTGTTTATATGTATATATTTCTATTGTAGATATGTACATATATATACTTGTACAAATATTGCTTAATAATAATAATAACAGTGTATAGCATTTTATGATCACATTGTGCTTGTATGTTAAAGTAACGTGAAGCAATCATTATTTCTGTTCTAATATATATCCAACCCACATAGAAAAGAAATAGTTTTGTAATGTTGAACAGTGATGATAGTTTTCGCATTGGTTTAGGTGTATGTGACGCCACAGGAAGTTACCAAACAAGATAGTAATATAAGTAATCATAAGAGTAAAATGTACCTAAAAATTTAAAATGCACTTCTAGAAAATCTACATTTTGTTTTCAGTGTTGTAAAAATTGTAAGTTAGTGATAGTGTCGCCCTCTTTATTTTTATTGGATAGTATAGGGAATTAATTTTAACTAATCTAATCAATTTTAGTATTTATTCAAAAGAATTTGTAAATCATTTAATGTCTTCGTTGCTTTTGTAATTCGTTAAGTATAATTGGAAGAATTGATATGTATATGCAAATGATGACGAACTGTGTGATAGCAAAATGTGACGTTTATTATGAAATGATATTGTTGATTTAAGCTGCTGTATGGTTCTACATGATATTCGAAAAGGATTCCAGAAGATGTGTCAATGTGTCATCTTCTTAGTTGTGTACGATAACACGCAAATTGAAAATAACAAAAATGTAATGGCGTTCCATCTGCGAATTTTTCTGGATGCCCGAATCTGACTTTCGCTTGATGTTTTAAACATGCGTACCAGATATATCCTCCGACACAGATAAACAGATAATTGACCGTACTGTATATCTGCACATTAATGTAATAATGTATACTGCTGTGTGGAGCTCGTTTGTTGGTTACACACAGAATTTTGAAGACATCGATAAAGTGGTTCAAATTCCTGTATGGCTGTATTCCAGATAATTATTATGGAAGTTGTGTCAACAATCGGAAAATTATTATTTCCTAAATAAAGATCCGATTCGAATGATGCTATCTTTTCAATATAAACCGTCAACTCGTTTTGTCTCTCGCATTTTGGAGTAAACCATGCGGTCAACAATGAAGACCTGAATAAATTTATAGTTGCATCAAAATTTTTAAAAAATGACATCAAATCTTTTCATTGAACATCTTTTTAGCTTTAAAAATGATCATTTTCCTACTAAAAGGATCATTTTCATCCGTTGTTGGTAAACACACGAAACCAGCTCTTCTTCCACAACTGCTCGTCGATGCATTTTCTCCTGCCTCCTTCTAGTTTATTAAATAATTTTACTTTTTATGGGGGCGTTTATAAGAAGGTGGTATTTATTAGGAGACATCATGTTAGATGCACAGTCATTGCTTTTAAGTAAGATTATGTTTTTCTTTATATTTTACTTTTTTAACGTAAGTGTTAGTTTGTTTTTTTAACTATTATACATTAATTCAAATTCATTTAATGACCGAAACAACACAACAACAAATAAGCTTCTGAAAGTTATTATGTGAGTGTGGATTCAATATTTGTTTTTTTATTTTCATTCACATGGATGGCTTTTTATATTTGTAACTTTGACGAAAAACAAATTTTATAATTTCTATGTGGGGCTTCATTTTATTTATTATTTTTTGCCTTGCTAAACTCCTGGTTGGGATTTTACTCCGAGTCGTTGGACTTGATTGTTACACAAACTTATTATGTTTTTTAAACATGGTATCTTTCGGCGGTGATCAAAAGAGTGTATGCATCTACCAGTTTCAAACCATCAAACTTCTCAGTGAAAACTCTGTTAAAAGCGTTTGGAAGAACGAGACATCACGTGGCCAAAACCTCACCCTCCCAAACAAATTTAACAAGGTTTTGACCATAAAGATTAGCTGGTTTAAACCGGTAGATGCATATACAGAAAAACTACAGAGTTTGCATGTATACATTAACTTTATTTTGTGATATTTAATTTCATAAGATATATATATCGTTTCGTTTACTTCGTCGTATGTCCTGTGAGAGGGGATGAGAGTGTGGCAAGCTCTCCTTCGTTGGTTATTATTTTTATTTTGGACAGTGATTATCACATTTATCCTTTTTTTTTTGGAAATTATCAACATCATGTCGCTTTTGTTTCCCGCTTCGAAGAGATTCCTGTGAGAGAGGATGAGAGTGTGGCAAGCTCTCCTTCGTTGGTTATTACTTTTATTTTGGACAGTGATTAACACAATTTAGTTTTTCTGTTGGGACCTATTTTCGTTTATTTATTCAGATTTCTTTTCAACATTATCGCTTACCAGATTTTTCACACTTGAATGATTTTTAGCTTTTCTCTATATTTATACGCCTCAATTTTTACTTGTACATACACTCTACTGATGAAGACATGTAATTGTCGAAATATCTAAAATATGACTTCTATGGTTTATTATATATCTCGTCTTTGAAATGCAAGGCTTACAAGTTTAATATATTCAAGATCGCCTTTTGTATGATGAAGAAAATGAGCAGCGTCGTTTTTTAAAATATTTTCATTTCGAATTTTGGATGTGTCACTTTTGAACACAGATGTTACGAGTCGTCAATACTATTAAAACTACCGGATGTGTCAAAAATCCAACAGCTTTTGTTTTGGAAAGAAATCGTGCTAATGTTTTGTTTGGACAGTGAATATCACATTTTTACATTTTGGTTTCGTTTACTTCGTCGTATGTCCTGTGAGAGGGGATGAGAGTGTGGCAAGCTCTCCTTCGTTGGTTATTATTTTTATTTTGGACAGTGATTATCACATTTATCCTTTTTTTTTGGGAAATTATCAACATCATGTCGCTTTTGTTTCCCGCTTCGAAGAGATTCCTGTGAGAGAGGATGAGAGTGTGGCAAGCTCTCCTTCGTTGGTTATTACTTTTATTTTGGACAGTGATTAACACAATTTAGTTTTTCTGTTGGGACCTATTTTCGTTTATTTATTCAGATTTCTTTTCAACATTATCGCTTACCAGATTTTTCACACTTGAATGATTTTTAGCTTTTCTCTATATTTATACGCCTCAATTTTTACTTGTACATACACTCTACTGATGAAGACATGTAATTGTCGAAATATCTAAAATATGACTTCTATGGTTTATTATATATCTCGTCTTTGAAATGCAAGGCTTACAAGTTTAATATATTCAAGATCGCCTTTTGTATGATGAAGAAAATGAGCAGCGTCGTTTTTTAAAATATTTTCATTTCGAATTTTGGATGTGTCACTTTTGAACACAGATGTTACGAGTCGTCAATACTATTAAAACTACCGGATGTGTCAAAAATCCAACAGCTTTTGTTTTGGAAAGAAATCGTGCTAATGTTTTGTTTGGACAGTGAATATCACATTTTTACATTTTGGTTTCGTTTACTTCGTCGTATGTCCTGTGAGAGGGGATGAGAGTGTGGCAAGCTCTCCTTCGTTGGTTATTATTTTTATTTTGGACAGTGATTATCACATTTATCCTTTTTTTTGGGAAATTATCAACATCATGTCGCTTTTGTTTCCCGCTTCGAAGAGATTCCTGTGAGAGAGGATGAGAGTGTGGCAAGCTCTCCTTCGTTGGTTATTACTTTTATTTTGGACAGTGATTAACACAATTTAGTTTTTCTGTTGGGACCTATTTTCGTTTATTTATTCAGATTTCTTTTCAACATTATCGCTTACCAGATTTTTCACACTTGAATGATTTTTAGCTTTTCTCTATATTTATACGCCTCAATTTTTACTTGTACATACACTCTACTGATGAAGACATGTAATTGTCGAAATATCTAAAATATGACTTCTATGGTTTATTATATATCTCGTCTTTGAAATGCAAGGCTTACAAGTTTAATATATATATATATATAGGCCTACTTGTATATAGTTACCCCCTATTTACTTTTGATCATTTTGACAAATGTAACCTAGTATATTCTCTAGTGTATATTTTATATAGCTTTTTGTGTTTTTGTTTTCTCTTATGGCCTTTAGAGAGAAGAGGCTGTAAGTGTTTTGTTTTTTTAAATGTTTTTTCACCGACCTCACTTACGTACTTTTTTGTTATTTTTCGGTTACTTAATACTGTTATCACCTTTTAATTTGTGAATGACTCTATAGTTATATTTTATTGTTTCTAGCTAATTCCTTTTATGTAGATATCTTTTTAACACACCTTATTGACTTCCTTACGCACGTTTCTTTTGTTGTATATTTTACACAATTTCTTTAACCACTAATTTTCTTCTATTTGTCTCTATAGTTTTTTAACCCCCTTGTTAATTGTCACTTTTTTAGAATTTTTTGTTGAACCATATAAATTTCCTTGTCAGTAGAAGCAATGTACACTTGATAAAGACACATAGTTGGTCGAAATATTGTGTAATAAATTATATCTGTGTTTTCTATGTTTTTTCTATATTTTACAAACACAAATTACCGCTGACTTCAACGTTTTATATATATATATATATATGCAATTATTTTGAGATTTTTCACTGATAATGAGCATTCGTATAGCTATGTGTTGTTAGCTTTATTTGGAAAAAATTCAGTAGTGAGTTTATGAGGGTTAATGAGGAACAAGCAATGCAAATTTGCGAGGAACAAAATTGGTGTTCTGTCTTGTGTTTGTTGGGACTTTCACCAGTCATACATAAGTCATGCACCCATTATGCACCCACTTTGAGGATAAAATTGAAACCAAATGCTGTTAGTGTGGCCTGTTATTGTAAGCTGGATGAATCTTATCTCACAATCCATATTTTGTTTTATTTTGAGGGGACATTAATATCAAGCACTTTTCGCATAATTTGGTTCGTGGGTTTCTTTATAAAAGAAAACGAACCACAGGAACATCTAAGATTCAAAGAAAACCTTCAGCTTAGAAGGAATAGTTGCCCAAAATTGAACAAATTTCTCATGATATATATATATTTTCAACATGCCAATTGAGTTTATCTTCTACTACAGACAAATCTAAGGAAAGCCATGAAGAATTAGCATTATTGGATGATGGATGATGTTACAACCCATATTGACATGTCCTCTGCAGCTTCTCCCCAGGATAAAAAATCATTTATTGACAATTTTTTTGAGCTCGAAAAAGACAAAACAGATGGATGGCCATTTCATTTGAAATGGGTAGATGCTTATTCTGTTGGTTTTGAAATTCCCCAAGTATATACTCTTTCTTGGTGGGAAATCAGCTTTAGTCAAAGAAATGTTTCGTGTGTTGACAAGGTCGTTATGTTCTGGTAGTTTTATTCCATGCTTGTCATGATTGATAATTGAATGAAACAAATAGTAGAATTCAATGATAAGTTTGTGTCAAATTGTATAGATGTGATTTGGAATTATCTAGAAAAAGAATACTACTTGCATTTCCAAGTGATCTGAATCAGTGTGGGAATTTGATATCTAACCAGATTTTAGAAAACCAGATTTTAGAAGAAATAAAGAGAAACAATTTTTTCCCTATAAATGACAAGACCTGTTATGATTCTACTAAGAAGCCTTTGTCTTAAGAGAAGATTTTGTTTTGCGGAGTGTGGTCGATTGTCTACTGAAAACATACAAGTAGAATAGGAAGAATTATTTTATGTGGACAGTTCTGTCTTGACTATATATTCACTGTATATTCTATGAGAACATACTATTTCATTTATGTATTAAAAAAAAAATTGTGGGAGACTTCATACTAATTCTAATTCACCATATATATGAGATATTTTAATTTTGAATTTGTTCACCTTTTGTCTTTTTTAGCACAAACATCAACAAATCGACCTAGATTTAATGAAGCGCTAGAGGTGTGGAAAGGTGTCAAAGGATGTTGAGAAGAGTAAGAAGTCAAGGAGGAGTGCAGGACGAAAATCAACATAGAGGGCGGAAAATTATAACTTGCACTAGCACCATGAATTTATAGGAAAACTGCATTCTTAGTTAGTTCAGTTTTGACAAAATTTATGGTGCCAATTTTTATTATATTTTTTCAAATAAACTGTTTTTTAGCCTCTTAGTTCAATTTTGTGTTCCATTTTGCTTGGGTGAAATAAATTTCCTTTTGAAAATGAGAATGCTAGTAAATTCTTCATGCAATGAAAGGAATGTGTAATCGTGCAGTGTGTTTGGTATTTTAGACGTTTAATATAATGATGCAGTCAATATAATACTGTAATTATTTTGTTATGTATATGCTGTGTTAATCTAAAAAAACTATTGTATTTAGCTTCTATTCTTCTATCCACTTTTGGTTAAAATGTTTAATGTAGGCTAATTTTGGTGTTGGGTGTTCAATGTAGCTAACTGGAAATGAACGTTCATCTCCCGGGATGCATTTGTCCGTAAATCGGGTTATTCCAATCGGGTTATACCGAGAAAAATCGGGGAATCGGAATTCTTATTGGAATCCACAAGGTTGAGCCGTACCTATAAAATAATGCTGCGTCCGCCTCTGCTAGTATAACTACCGTCTATTGACCTAACTTCGGACATCCTTCCAAACTTCGGACATTAAAAAAACATATCCGCAAAATACAAACCACATCAGTAAAAGTCCATACTACACTGTGAATTAAACTATAAATCTAAAACTTGTCATAACTAAACTTAACATAAATGAAACAAACACTTAAGTTAGTTGTACCCTTGAGACGAACGTGATTTATAATTACACTGCGCGTTTAATGGCGAATATAAATCCACTATGGATAATTGTCCACGGACATAAATACAAATATACGCAGGTGCTCATTACATAGAGAAGAGTATTGTAAAATCATCATACGCAATTGATTAGAAAAAAGGCGAAAATGTAAACAAAACATTTCGCTCAATGATATTCAATGCTTGGTTCTCTGGTAACCTGGTTCTCATTCAGTTACGTATAAAAGATTCAATATATATGTGACGATTTATGGGAAAAGGATAACAAGCGAAAAAGTGATTCTTTAAAATCGATTTTTCGCTGCAAAAAAGCGATTCATTAGAAGCGGAAAAGTGATTTTGAAATCGATTCTATGGAATCGGAAAAGCAATTCATGTAAAGTGGAAAAGTGATTCATGTGAAGCGAAAAATTGATTCATGTGAAGCGAAAAAGTGATTCATGTGAAGCGATTTCGAAAATCAATTTGTAAGTCTGAAGTGATGATATAATTATAAGAATAAAAAATGATTGCTAAATAAGATTATTTTCAGCATCGGGAACTTATAAACTTACTTATAAACAAACGGAATGTCACGGAAATATCGATTTGATTTAAGGGGGGGGGGGGGGGGGGGGGGGTATACACGTAAAGATTTTTGTTTAAACCAGGTGTTTTCAGGCTTTAGAAAGCTTTTGTTTTGACCAAAAAATTGGTGGAAAATCAAATCGATTTGATTTTTTCGACAACTTTTCTATTCAAATTACAACAGGTGGGAATGTGAAGCGTGCGTCAAACAAAAGCTTAAAATAAATTTTTCAAGAATCTTTACGTGTATACTCCCCTTTTAACCCCTTTTTAATTAACGACTGTTTAAACCAATGAGAATCCTTCTCGGCTGGAATTATGCAAATTTGTTCTGTATTCTGTAATTTATCACTATTGAATGTTGAAGGTTACGACCACGAGGCCTCTTTCACAAAATGACACCGACGGAGACGGTTGCACTCAAAGTAAGCATCTACATAAAAGTAAGTCGACTTATTATTTAAGAGGGATACATGAACCGTTTTTCATATCTCTTTGAAGTTGCATTTTAATTTTTTTTAGATGAAAACAAATCACGTCAATTTCCAAAATAGATAGCGAAGTCAATGTAAGTATAGAAAACATGCAATGTTGCTATATTTTTGTGACTCAATTATAGTTTTTAACTCGATTGGTTTAGTTTTTTATCATACCTCTCCATCTTTAGTGATATGTCTGGAGGAAATCAAGTGCTAGCTAGCTCACTACTTCCATTACACACAGGGAAATCGATAAAATGTAAGTGTAAACAACAATGTATTGTAGCAAAATTAACTCTTGAAATCAACTGAATCAACTCTTGAAAACAACTTGAAGCAACTATTTGAGTTTTCTAATCTTCCCCCTATATTTTCTCAGTTTCATCGTAATTTTTTGTACGCTTCTCTCCCACTCTTCGTCATTTACGTTGAAGGTTGCAAACGCGTTCGACTTTATAATTCTGATTCGTTCTGCATCCAACTTGCGGCAACCATGGTTCCCTTTCAGGTTTGACACCATTAATTCTTCTTTTGTAAAGGAAGCAATGATAAGTTTAAATACGTACTCTATAAACATCATGTTGCCTTCTTTAGGTGCACTGGCACTTGCAGCTCCACCACGCAACGAGGAGCCAGAACTTTGAGCAGGTGGCAAAGGAGCAGTTAATAATGGGGGTAGTAGGTATGGTGGATCAGATGTAATTGGAAACATGTCAGGTTGTGGTGGCGGTGGCGGTTGTGGCGATGGTGATAGGGGTGGCGGCGTTGGCAAATCAAATATGTCATGATCTGTGACACGGTCCTGTTGAAGTGTGGTTAAAACATTCAGGGACTTGATGACAGTGGCAAGTACTCCTGACATCTGCTGTAGTTTATTGTTCAATTCATTGAACTGCTGCCTCTGTTCTTCCCTTGCTTTTTTTAATAGCTCTTCAATTCTGCTAAGTTTTGTATTTTCTGTATTTTTTTACCTCAGCATCGAGGTTCCGTATGTACTCCTCATACGAAGTGATCGAATCAATTCTTTTCATCTGAAAGGAAGGATAGTGAAAATCTTTTAATTTCCTCTGCTTTGGAATTATAGTGGAAAGTAATGCAGAAATCGGAAAGTTTAAGTTTGAGTTACATTTTTAAATATAATACAGAATATGATATATTATACATTTATATCCATATGTTTATACAGTGTGTCCACGAGAAAGTGGGCACCTAACTTTCAATAAGTGTATCTTTTGTTTTTCGTCCTTGTTTTTTTCAATTTTTATATTAACAGAAAGACAATTTTTTGCTCTTTCTAAATATATGACCTTTTTCATAGAAAAAACAATTTTTCGGGAAATATAATCGATTTTACCATGAAACCATGACATTAAATCAATAATGATCAATTAACGCTTGCTTGAATAGGAGTTAATGACTCGATTAGCATGGGAAATCATATAAAACTAAAACATTGTAATAAAGTTTTATACAAGGAAAACTTTACGTTTTTACAAGCTTGAAACATGAAGTTTCATTTCTAAAACTCTTTTACAAAGATTTAAGAACTTTGATTCGTGCTTTTTGATGGTGGATTTCTACCCAGAAACTGTTGTCTAAATGCCTGATTAACAGCTACATAACTTTTTGTCTCATGAAACTTTCTTTCTTATGATTAAATGAATTTCATAAAAAGTTTGTTTTCTCGCTTATAAAGATTTTGGCAATACTTTAGGAATATGAAATTATTAAATCATAATAAAAAATTTAAGGAATACACAATGAAAACAAGTTTGTGCCTTCTAAAAAATTTTCGTGATAAAATTAGCACAACACCACCAACAGCGGTTGTTTCAACGAAACAAAAGGCTAATTGCTCGTTAAAAGTCTGTTTTATTGATCATTACAAAATTAACAACCGTATCGAAACAAAAAATACTTAATATTCTTTAAAATGAAAATTTCTATAAGTAACAACTTATATTTTTGGAAAGCTCAAAAAATCCTCTATCCAACGGTATAAAAACCGCATTGTATTGTTGAAAATTCGAAAAGTTATTTGTGTTTTAAACAAGGTGCCCACTTTCTGGTGGACACACTGTATATCCATACGTTAATCTCACATTTATGTATAATCAAACCAATTTCACTACATGCTTTTTTAAAAGAACACAACCCCAAGAGTTGATCAAAGAAATAAGAACAAATAATTCTCTCACTGGCAAATGGTTTAGAAGCTTGTTTTATTATTTAACTGTGCATACTCAGGTCATTTTATACTGGTTCTTATAAAAAACCGTGTACACCTATTTCATTTATTCATGCACTAGCTTATAACATGCATGGCTTATAAATTGTATAAATCTTTGTAGACAACCCATCATCGCGAAAAAAAACTATGATAATCATACTTCGTAAATTTTGGAAAATACTATGATAATCATACTTCTGTGTGTCCCGCCGAGGCCTGGATATACATATTGCCGGCAACGAAGAGCCCTTCTTATGTGGTAATTTATTGGTACAAATGGCCCGGATACCATCAGTTTGATATAACTATGAAGGCATCAAGCTGGCTTGCTGGCCATTGAGGTATCCTCTCCTCTGACTTGATCTTGTGGATTCAGCTAGCTAGATAAGCAACATTACATCATGAACAGTGACGTGCGAAATAAAGTAGGAGGCTCTTCAACTTGTAGTAAAGGTGAGTTGTATCATTATGCCCCAGTATGGTGTTAGAGTCGGAAGCTAGAAATAGAAATAGACTATACAACAAATTCTACCTGTAGACGCAGACCAGCTTCTCGCTCTATTGCTCTTTAAGGCACACACAATGTGATCCCTGATGACAAATATAGATGAATTCCTTCAAAAGTTTATGGCCAGGGCCCAAAAGCCTGATCTAAAATGTTTACGGTGTCAAGTCAAGTGCATATCAGATTTCTCTCCATGCAACCTGTTGAAAAATATTTTTCTTTTGTCCTTCTATACTTTTACTTTTCGGACTCAATATGTCAGATTTTGGGAAGTGAGAATAGGACTTTAACACCAGATATTTGTGACATTCACATATATGTGCGTGCCTAGATTTTCGTGGGAATATGTGAACAGTATATATATATTTTTTTTTGTGATATATATATTTTTTTTTGTCAATTAGCACATGGACTGCTAAAGACGATGCTTAAGGTTGCAAAGAAAAGCTAGTTTTTATGAATTTGCACGAAGTTCGACAACAGGTAGAAGAATATTGAAAGACAGTGTTCCAACAAAGCGCAAGTATAAAAAGAAATTGAAACCAAGGAGCAGACCCACTGGAGTTTATTTTCCATTGGAAGAAGGTATATAAATAATTACATTCCAATTGAGTGATACCACTTGTATCAGAATCAATGTTTTTGAATTATCAGTCTCAAACACATCTAACTAATTTCAGCCTCAATCACATCTAACACTGTAGACAGGCAGCTGATGGCCAAAAAAAAATGGAAACAATGCAAACTCTAGGGACAATTTGAAAATACAAAAATCATGTGCCATCTACTTTATATAAACCAAAACGAAAACCCGATTATCTAAATTTTCTTTAAGGACCAAAATATAACAAAAAAACCATGTCAAGTTTTACTCGTCATTTTTCACTTCATGTACGCCATCTTAACATCATAGAAGCTTTTATTTTCGAATTTGATTTTCAAAACATTTCTGTCTACGATATTTAAAGACGGGGGTTATAAAAAAAAGAAAACACTTAATTCTATACATGTTTTAATTCTTTTTTTGTTTACATTTTTTGAAATTGATTTACATATAACTAACTAAAGTTTGAAATAAAATGATATTTAAAAAGTCAGACTGAATTCATTTGCCTCTTTTTCATTACTAAGTGTGAAAAAATAAAACTTTTACCCCCGTATAGCAGTTCGTTTGCAAAATATCACTACAAAAATGTACGGGAAATATTTTCGGAAGATGTCGAATGGGGGAAGCGAAAAGCACCCTCACGGGGGTATTTCTTCCCATCGCTTATGCATTTCTCCGAAAAAGAAGAAAAAAGAGGAAGTATGCATTATCCATGTATTCGATGGACCTATGGAGAGACTGCGATTCTTTTCAGAAAATGCCCTGAAAGGCGAGGTAAGCATATTTTATTAGGGGATCGAGGGGAACGATTCGTATGAAAGTTGAGCGTAGAGATCAAAACCGTCCAAGGCAGTGGAAAAAGTTCTTGGCAGACTCTGAAAATAAACTACAACTTACAAGATTCATTCTTAATGACTGGGCGACTCATGTTGTCTTAAAACCATTTCTTAACGGCCGAATAACTTTCTTCAATCTGGAGTACAAACTAACATGTGACGACGAAAATGTAGGAGATTTTTTTTATTTAACTATTGCTGAGTGATTTGCTGAAAAGTATTAGTTAATCCTTCAAATATATAAAGTAAGCCTCGTGGAAATAGAAAAAAAGTTGCACGTCAGTCCAATTTTTGCTAGAGTCTTGATCCTATATTTATGACTGTACTTTCTTATAAATGGTTTTTGTCGTCTGATGTATGGAAATATCTCATTGATGTTTCATAGCAGGGCCGACACAAGGTTGGGCATTAGTTTCCGTTGAAAATTGCAAAGAGATAGTCATAATCTGACAAGCTTTCGATTCAAACTAATTTTATAGCAATGCAAACCCTCTAACGCCCTCCAAAAGCACCCCTGGACCCCAGCTCCCTTCGGGAGCATGATTCCAGGTCACTTGACTCAAGTCCTTTTTAAACATTTTAGCCCCCACACCCTGAAATGGCTTGTGTCGGCCCTGTATAGGTAACTTGTGAAGAAGAAGATCTAGCTACAAATCAGGAAGAGGCCGAAAGTATTTCCTGTGCGTCAAACATGCATACGATGTATTTGGTTGTGAAAATGTGTGCATTCGAACTGTCGACAGTGATATTGCCATTGTTCTTTCAAAGCCAATTTTCCAGCACCAAAATTTTCTTGCAGATCGGAGCAGGCAAGAAATGTCTAGAGAACTTGGAGTTAACTGTTGCGAGGCCCTTCCCGCTCTGCACGCCTTTACAGGAAGCGACTACACGAGTGCCTTTCAAGGTTAAGGCGTATAAGACAATGCTCAAGTCAAATGAGTATTTGAATACGTTCAAAAAAATGGGTCAATCTTTTACCTTTGATTCGGGGTGCTTTAACAGCATCGAAAAGTTTGTATGTGATCTATATAGTGCCAAACAGTGCTCCGATGTTAACGAGGCCAGATATTATAAATTCTGCGGCAGTGATAAAGCCTCCGAGCCACAGAAGCTCCCTCCGACAAGAGATGCTCTTTTATGTCATTGCAAAAGAGTTGCGTATGTTACTGCTGTGGTAAAAGCCTCACTGGAAAGCTTTCCAGACGTACCCGATCCCCAAGATGGCGCTATGGATGGTTGCTTGATGAGGAAAAAATTCAATGGATTTGGATGTTGCTACCTCCAGCTCCTGAGCAAGTTTTACATTCGATAACTTGTAATTGCAAAAAAGGATGCCTCACACCCGTGCCTGTTCATGTCGTTCCCATATGGGTTACCTTTCACTAATCTTTGTTCATGCAAAGATTGTGTAAACGGAATTGATGACGAAGATGATGATGATGAAGCGAATTGCGAAAGCTCTGATGACGAGAATGATAGTGATAGCGATGACGAGATTGACTAAAACCATGATTGTTATTAGTTATATGTTTATTTTGTTTAGATCTACAAATTGCACTCTGCGCGAAAAATATCCAAAAATTCAAGGATTTTTCACTAGAATACTTTGTAAACAATGCATAAAATGCCCATTCTTACATAGCATCTATGAAATTTAACTCGCACGAAGTATTTTCATTGAAAATTTGCAAATATGTTGCGTGGTAAGTGATTATACTCATGATTTGATGACGTCATTATTCAAACTTAGGAGCTTGATAACTTTTGATACATAACTTTTGACTTTAATGTTTTTTATTAAAGTTTGATCAGTATCCAAAAATCTATCGGTTAATATATAACAATCTTACATTTTGAGTAAAAATTTTTTCGTCCTATAGAGTGACGTCATTGGAACCTAAATATGACCCTAAAATCCGCCTTAAAGAAAATTTCGAAAATCGGGTTTCGGATTCTTGTTTCCAAGGATGAAGTTGATGGTCTTACAGTAAATCGGGTTTGTCCCAGACATTTCCAACATTTTTTGGCCATCAGCTGCCTGTCTACTGTAATGAGTGAAGGTGAAGGTCTGAGTGTTATGGAGCAACACAATGATGCTGAAATCAGTGATGAAAATTGTGACGGTGTCAGTAATGAAATTTGCGATAATGTTAGTGATGAAAAAGGAAGGAAGGAAGATGCATTTTTGAGGAGCAATGAACTTTTAAAAACCATGGTGAAACCTGTTTTGAAAAGGAGGAAAAAGTACAGAACGAAATCTTGGTTTGAATGTAGAAAGTCTAATCAAAATCAATGGCGGAGAAATAGATCCATGGTTTGGGATGCGCTATTGGCTTTTGAAGAACTCAGTGAAATTTGTTCTATGTGCCAGGAGAGAAATGCAATAATCAGATGTGATGATTGTTACAATAGTGCCCTCTGTTTTGTTTGTGATAAAAATGTGCATGTAACTTATCCCTTGCACGACCGATGTGTTTTCATGGGTGGAATACAACAACGTTTAAACCCTCTAGAAGCAATAAACGAATCAATGAAAATTGAACTTGCAGGTATGTATTAGCTATATTTGTATGTATAAGTTTTCTTTGACTCATTTTATGTTCTTATTAAGCGATTTATATCTACTTATACTAATCCGCAATAGTGTGTCACACTTTTATTTTAGAGAGTGACATATTTGTTTCTTTTTTCACGGTCAAAACCTTCTTATTTTTTCCCTTTTCGTCGTAAAGCCACGCGGAGGTGACAGACACTTTTTTTAATGTTACGTAATTTAGATGTGACGTTTCTTTCGGGAGACCAACACAATGCGCACAAACCTACGTAGAGGCAGAGAGACACTTTTCTAATGTTACGTAATCAGTATACACGTAATCTAAGTGTGACGTTTCTTTTGGGAAACCTATACAATGCGCATTTATTTTGATTTATTTTGATTTGTTTTGATTGACGTGAATGCTTTTGAACCAATCAAATTTGGTTTCAAGAATCGGGCAAACTATAGCAACCAATTCGTTGAGAAAGTAAACAATAATTAAGTTTTGTTTTGACTGTGATAAGAGACAATAGTCAATTGACAATAGACAATTGTTTAAATTAAATTCAAATTCAAATTAAAAAAAAGTCATCGAAAGTGAAAGAATTACGAAAACGAGGTAATCTATTTACTTATTTTAAAAATGCCAAACTTTACGAAGGTTTTTCCAACCTTTTCAGTTGAAAAACCGAACGTAAAATCATGACTACTTTTAGGTTCATTATTCGTTGCTGTGTTTGGAAAAGACGTTTAGTTATTTTGGCTGGGTCGTTTCTCTTGCCCCCCCCCCCCCCCCCCCCCCCCCCCCCCTACAGTGTTTGGAAAAGAAGTTAAACAGTTTCCAGCAGAAAGAAAGGTTTTAGAACTTCGACTCTAACATGTTCAACTCTAGGGTTATTCTGCCAATTTTGTTTTCACTTTTGTTTTCATCTAGGTTCATTTGTGTTCTTTTGTTGGGTCGTTTCTCTTGCCCCTACAGTGTTTGGAAAAGAAGTTTATTACTTTGTAGAAATAAAGGTTTGTTATATAGTTTAGAAATGTTTTATAAAAGCACAGATATAGATGTTCAGCTCTAAGACGCTTATTCGGTTATTTTCTCCTGTTATTTTGTTATTTTGCCTATGTTATTTCAACTTGCTGTGTTGTTCAACTACATCAATTTGTTATAATTTCTGCCTAGGTTGTTTTGTGCTGTTTATTATTGTATACAGTGTTGGTAGCTATATATTTCTATTTATTGCTGTGATTGTTTTTGTAAAATGTTTAACATAAGAGGTAATAATGTTATTCCTGGCTTCCAAGCAGTTTTTAGGAATGGTCAGTTTGTGCTGCGGCCACCTGATCAGCATCAAATGCGCTCTGTTATTCAGCGTCGGCATGCACATGAGGATGTAGCAGCAGCACGGCGTCAACAGCGTCGGGAAAACATTGACATACAATCTTATTATAATAATCCGCGTTGTGCATCCCACTTTTATTTTAGAGAGTGATATATTTAGTTTTAATTCACGGTCATCGTCCTCTTATGTGCGCGTAAAACCACGTAGAGGCGAGAGACACTTTTTTCACGATCATTCCAAAAGCACGTGGCATCATTTGACGTCAGTTTTTTTATGATCACGGGGAATCATTGCATTGCATCACCAATCGAACGCGACGTTTTTGGGGAAATATCTCGAGAGCCAATAGGGATAACTGACGTTTTTTAGGGTCAACGATACGGGTGATGGGGTGACGCATCATTTGGGCCTAAATTTAATTTGGTACTGCGGATATGACGTCATCAAAATCTTTAATCGACGATATCTCTGCAAAGGTTGGTCGTAGCGAAACGATCCCATACACTTTTTGATCAGTTTTTCGAGCTCTACAACATAGGTACACTTATGAGTTGCGATTCTATGATTTATTTTTCCGTCACGGGGTACGTACACGGGAATGGTGGATTTGACCTAATGTTTTCGAAGTTAAGTTCGGTAAAAAGTTTTTACCCGGGATACTAGTTACCGGATGATCAGCGTGTTGCTTTAGAAAATGAGCGTCTTCGAATAAACAATGCTGAAAGACAAACTCAACATCGTCAAATTGAAGGTGATGGTCAGAGATTAGCAAGGCAGAATAGAAATGCACAGCGCATGATTGTTAGACGGGCTGTTCGACGAAATGCAAATCCCCAATTGCATCGTGCTGCTCGACAAGACCAAATGCCTGAGCTACATTATCTTGGTGCCATGAAGAAGCTCTGTCAGTTTTGTGGTGCTAAGATGTTTGGTGACGAGACCAATTTTAAGTGCTGTCACAATGGTAAAGTTCATTTAGATAACATTTATTATCCTAATGATCTTAAAGAACTTTTAGTAGGTGATTCTAATCAAGCAAAGAACTTTCAAGAAAACATTCGAAAGTTCAATAGCTCGGTTGCTAGCTCGGTTGCTTTTGCTTCGATGGGTGCAAAATTGGTTGTTCCACAAGGTCGTGGTCCGCCAGTTTTTCGTATTAATGGTCAGGTATGTCATAGAACAGGTAATTTACACCCACCATCGGGTATTCCTCCATCCTTTGGTCAATTATATATCTATGATTGTATGGATGCATTCAATGAGAGAATGGCAAGACCAGAAAATCAAGGTTGTTCTCCCGAAGTCATACAAACTTTGCAAGACATCATTTTAAGGGAGAGTCCATATGCAGCTGCTTACAAACACTTGGGTGAGGTAGAAGCGGAGGAATTTCAACTTGCAAATGAACAAAATCGTCGCCCATCTGAGGTAAATGGAAAATATGATGAAAATTAATAATTGAAAATCTTTGAAGTGATATTTACAGATCTTTGCTATTGTTTTCCAGGTCAGAATGCATTTGAGAAGTGGTGGTGACCGACGTCGATACAATCTACCTCACCATGATGAAGTAGCTGCTGTTTTTGTTGGTGAAGATGGTGCACCACCATTGGCTCGAGACATCGTTGTTTACCCTCGAGATAGACCATTGCAGGATTTGCCTGTGCATTCGCCTAATCTCGATCCGATGGTGTATCCTGTATTTTTTCCAAGAGGAGAGTTGGGTTGGAGTTCCGACATCCCTCATGTAGCAGAATATGCAGCAGGCCAGCAACGTCGTACAACTATGCTGCAATATTATACTTATAGGTTTGCATTTAGAGATGCTTTTAGCCCCATATTAAAACGTAAAATATTACTTCAACAATATGCTGTAGATTGTTACTGCAAAGTTGAATCTGACCGTCTTAATTATATTCGTCAAAACCAGCGCAATTTCTGTGTTGAGCAATATCAAGGGCTCATTGATTATCTTGAGAATGTTGCAGAAAATCGTGGCCTTCATGCAGGCAGACCGGTGATTCTTCCGTCTACTTTTCAGGGTTGTCCTAGGGCCATGCAACAGAATTATCAAGATGCTATGGCTATGGTTACTAAAATGGGCAAGCCAGATCTGTTTTGCGCATTTACGTGCAATCCCAAATGGAGGGAGATCACGGAAAACTTAGATAATGAGCCTGCACATTATCGTCCGGACTTGATTACACGTGTTTTCAATTTGAAATTAAAAGCTCTTTTGGTGGATATAAATAAAAATGGAGTTTTGGGAAAAGCCATTTCTCATTTGTATGTTATTGAATTTCAGAAACGTTCTTTACCTCATGCTCATATTCTTATCCATTTAGCACAAGAGGACAAACTGCGTAATGCTGACGACATTGACAGCTTAATCTCTGCTGAAATACCAGATCCTGAACAGGAACCAGAACTTCATAATATCATCAAGTCATGTATGATTCATGGTCCCTGTGGGAATGCTAACCCTAATGCAGTTTGCATGGGAGATGATGGCAACTGCACCAAGGATTTTCCAAAGCGATTTTGTGAAACGACCCAAATGAATGCAAATGGGTATCCACTCTATCGCAGACGTAACAATGGCCGTACTGTAAGGGAAAGAAATGTGGACTTAGATAATCAATGGGTAGTTCCATACTGTCCGTGGTTGTCCAAGAAGTATAATGCTCACATAAATTTGGAAGCATGTATCACGATCAGGAGCGTGAAATATCTCTTTAAATATGTTTACAAGGGACATGATCGTGCTAATGTGGAGATTAAAGAACGTTTGGAACATGACGAAATAAAAACATTTCTGGATGCTCGATATGTCAGTGCGCCTGAAGCATTATGGAGAATATTTGAGTACTCTATGCATGAAAAATCGCATACTATTAAGCGATTAGCTGTTCATTTACCTGATCGCCATCAAGTTTATTTTAGAGCTGGTGAAGAGGAGGCAGCTGCTGAAGGGGCATTAAAGGATAGTCACTTGACAGCATGGTTTAATCTGAACGTAGACGATCCTGATGCACGGCGGTATCTTTACTCAGATATTCTGTATCATGTTTTTCATGATAAGGCGAAAAAATGGAAAAAACGAAAATAGACATTAAAAGCAATAGTTGCTCGGTTATACAATGCTCGACCGTCAGAAGGAGAACGTTTTTTTCTACGAGTTTTGTTGTTGCACATCAACGCAACGTACAATACAATGATCAGAAAAATGGTGAGAGGCGGATATCGCAGAAAAGAAGGATCGTTCAGTTACGAACTTACGAATGAAGATCTCCTACAAAAATGCAAAACAGAAAGTATCATTCAACACATACAAAGACAACAGCGAAACTATGTTGCACACACCATTCGTAAACCAGACACCAGCATTACAAAAAGATTGCTCTTTAACAACAACAAAAGAACGAAACAAGGTCGACAAATAACACTTTACAACACAGTCATCATAAATGAATGCATCACACCGGAAGCATTGCACCGTAACGCCCTCTCACGACTCTATTAAGAACAAATTTGTATTTGGTCGGCCAGTTAGGTTTCGACCGGTCAATATCTAATGTAATTTAGATTGATCTAATAATATATATATATATATGTTGCAGGTGCTACGTCTTTCGAGGATTTGCGTACTTTCAATGGAGTTGTTTACGACACATTCCGAGAAGCATGTATTGCCAGACGTCTTCTGCAAGATGATGCAGAATGGCACAATACATTGGAGGAGGCTTCAATGTTTCAAATGCCCCAACAGCTTAGACAACTGTTTGTTACTATTTTGACTCACTGCGAGCCCTCTAATCCTCTTGAAATGTGGAATACATTCAAGGGGAATCTGTGTGAAGACTACCTTCGAACATTGGCTGTTGCTCAAGCTGAGCAAAGGGTTTTGGGTTATATTGATAATGTCCTGAGACAATTTGGAATGACTTTAACACAGTTTAATCTTCCTGAATTGGTTCAACAGGTTGCTCAGGAAGAAGTTGATGTAAATATTTACATCGACAGGGCTGAACAGGTAAGGCTTTTGCTTAACGAACAGCAGTTAGTTGTGGCAGACGCCATTTTGTCTGCAGTTTCGAATGTGCGTGATGGTTTAGCACAAGTTGAAACATTGTTTTATTTGGACGGACCGGCAGGCACAGGTAAGACTTTTACATACAATTATGTTATTGCAGCATGCAGAGCCAGAGGTTGGAAAGTTGCTACTGCTGCATATACAGGTATTGCAGCCACCTTACTTTCTGGTGGTTGTACATTGCATTCATTATTTCGTTTGCCTGTTCCTGTTTTAGAAAATAGCGTATGTAATATAACACCAGCATCGAAACATGCAGAATACCTTCGAAGTGTCGACCTGTTTCTGATTGATGAAGCGACTATGGTTTCTACCCATGTTTTGGATATTTGTGGCAGTGATGCACTTTTTGGTGGCAAGGTTCTTTTGTGGGGTGGAGATTTTCGTCAGTGTTTGCCGGTGGTGAAAAACGGAAAGCCAACCGATGTTATTGAAGTTCGCTTGACCAGTTCTGTGCTATGGGCATCAGTGGCGAAATACTCTCTCACTGAAAATATGAGAGCCAGACCGGAAGAGCAAGAATTCTGTACTTGGCTGTTGCAACTTGGTAATGGTGAACTTCCAACCAAACAAAACGAACCTGCTAAAGGTTCCATCGAAATTCCTGATTGTTGTGTTGTTCCTAAAGATACTTCGATTATATGTGTTATGTACGATGGACTGGAGCCTCATGAATATGCCACCACAGCCATTCTAACACCAACAAATGAGCAATCTGAACATCAGGAAGGGTCTCTGTAATGGCACCCGCTTGATTGTTCATGAATTGTCGCATAACTTTATTAAGGCTGAAGTTTTGACAGGGTCAGCAGTTGGGGAACTGATTTTTATACTTTAAACGTACAAACTTTCGCGGACAGAAACTTTCGCGGATTTCGCGGATTTTAGTCCAATCCGCGAAAGTTTGTCCCGCGAAAAATTCTGAATTGCTCGATCCGCGAAAGTTTATGTCCGCGAAATGTTTCAAAATAGGCCATCCGCGAAAGTTAATGTCGACGAAAAATTCCAAAAACAGGGCATATCCTCAAAAATTTGGCCATGGAAAAAAAAAAAAAAAAAAAAAGATCGAAATTAGTTTTTAACAATATTTTCACTAATACAAGTAATACTTAAGCAAAAAATACATTTTTAATCAAGTTCAATAACTTCATGAACTTTAGTTGTTGAACGCTTTGAAGACAAAACACGACCAGTTGGTGTGAATGTCTTTCTTATATCTACTTGTTTTAATTGTTTTTTAGGAGGCGGCCCTTTCAAGACTGTTGGTGTCCGGTCTTTTCTAATCGGGTTTGCATCGGTCTCATCAGATTCAGTGACAAAACAGCCCAAGATTTCTTCGTTTTTGGGCTCTGAGTATAAGTTTCATATACTTCTCGCCAAGCTGTGAGTTTTTCAAAGTAGCAGGGATCTTTGCTGTTATTTCGCAGGCGATTTCCATTCCACCTTGAACTAAGGGAGATCGACGATAATGTCTTGATATTAATTTCGCATTCACTCGGGCTCCACGATCAAGAAAGAATTTCGTGACTCGAGAAATTTCTCTCGGTAAATGCCCAACAGTTTTCCCATCACTTGATACAGTTTTAATTGCAAAATGGTCATACGGATTGTCTTTTTCAAATAAACATTGCAATGTTTCGTTCTCTTTCAGTTTCCAAAATTTTCGATAGTGATGATATCCACGTACAGCAGCAGTAAAAGTGTAGACGTTCTCCATTGTTCTTTTCAATCAAGAAAATGCACAGACGGTATCTTACGTCAAACAAAAATCAATAATCAGTGTCAATTACTTTCTTATCCAGTCAACAAAATCATTCGAATTTAAAGAGAATTTTCGATTATATAAAGAAATTATAGAAAGGATTTTTCAGACCGTTCATTCATTGAAATAAGATTACGCAATCAAAACGAATTCTATTGGCAGGAAGTAAACAACCGAACTGTAGAAACGTTCGATCTTCAGAAAAGATTAACGTTCTCCATCGTACAATCTATTGTATTCATCAATATTATAAGCATTGTTCTTTTTTATTACAAAGAAGGAGAGAAACTACAAAAAAAATTGTTTTGACCTTATATATTTCTGCGCAGATTGGCTTTAAACATAAAGCAGAAAACGTGTCATCACACAGGAAACGAACGCTTTTGAAAGTATAAGAAGAGAGCATAGAGAAATGTCCTTCCTAAGAAAAACGCTACAGAAAAAGAAAGAAACTAGTAACAAAGCCAAAAGAAGCAACGATGGAACAGATATTGTGGAAAAAACAGCTCCAAATCAAGGTAAGCTTCTATAAATATTTCTACAGAATCACACAAAGATTTCATTATGCTTGTTTTTTCAAGGAACATGCTTTGAACCGGGGGATTGAAAAGCAATGTTTTATACAAGATAGCACATGAATTTTCGAAAACAGCCTTGAGTAACCAAAATTTCACTATTAGCTTCAAAATATGCTTAAAGTATGCTCTTAAAGATTTTATTTCATATGAAATTATTTCGAAATCTGTATCCATTTCAAATTTGGATAGACTTTTTTCTATGCCACCCTCTATAAAATGATACTAAGAGCCTTTAGTGTTAATTTCTGAGTAAGCGTTTTTTGGACACCAAGTATTGTCAATAGAAAATGTTGTTACTATTTTCAGGTTTATCGTCTGGTGATTCTTCTGTAGAACCAATCGGTGCTATCGGAATCGTCGATGCTGCTGCTATTCAGCAACAAGTTGCCACCATCAAGGGAAAGCGGTGTTCTTCATATACGAAATGGTGCCCAAAAGATAGATATAACATAGGAAAATATGCCTCGGAGAATGGTCCAATAGCTGCAGTGAGAAAATTTAGTGGCGATTATCCATCTTTGAATGAAAGTACGGCACGAGGTTTCCGAAAGAAGTACGAAGCAGAGATTAAAAAAGCAACGAAAGAAAAGAGAGAACCAAGCAAAGCTATTTCAAAATACTCAGCTCCAACAGGACGCCCTTTAATGCTTGGAGAATTAGACTCCATGATTCAAGCTCATCTACTTGCCCAGAGTCGAAATGGTACACCGATTAACACAGCTATTGCAAATGCAACAGCGATTTCAATGGTTCAAAGATACCCTGATGTCGTTGGCAATATTGATGTGGAATCCTCTTCATGGGCTCGTAGTCTTTTTAGGCGCATGGGTTTTGTAAGGCGTCGCAAAACTTCATCAAAAGTTGAAATACCTGACAAGGCAAGAGAAGAGATCGAATTTCTTTTCTATTACGATATCGTTTCTTATGTGGAGAAGTATGACATACCTCACTCATTCTCAATCTAGACCAAACCCCGTTAAAATATGTTCCGGTTTCTCAGGATACCATGGCAGCACGTGGAGCAACCTCAGTTACGATCGAGGGAAGCAATGACAAGCGAATGATTACTGGAACTTTTGCTATCACGCTATCAGGAACGTTTCTACCTGTCCAACTGATCTATACTGGCAAAACAATGCAAAGTGTCCCGAAGGTTTCTTTCCCAAAGGAATTTAGTTTGAGTGCTAACCCTACACACTTTTCCAATGCGGAAGAATCACTAAAGTTTCTCAATGAAGTTATCAATCCGTACGTCGAGAAAGAGCGATCGAATTTAAATTTACCCAAAGATCAAAAAGCGTTGATGATAATGGATGTCTTCACGGGTCAAATGACCGAGGAAGTTACAAAAAAGTATCAAGATAATAACATCCTGGTCGTAAATGTACCGAGGAATATGACGAAGTATTACCAACCACTAGATCTCACAGTCAATGGATACTGCAAAAAATTCTTAAAACGGAAATTCACTCATTGATATGCATCTCAAGTATCAAAGCAATTAGCGAACAAGGTCCCAGCGGACGAGATTCAAGTAAAGCTACAGTTGTCTACTATGAAACCCCTTCAAGCTGGTTGGGTTATTGATTTTTACAACGAAATGTCAACAACTAAAGGTGTTGACATCATTAGAAGTGGTTGGGACTCTTCAGGGATAACGGATGCCATTAAACTTGGTACTGAAAAGCTCCCCTCTATCGACCCATTTGAAGAGCTTGACCCAATGGTTACTAATGATGAAGACGTTTTTGAAGTGAACGTCTTACGCATGACAGCCATTGCATGTTTAAGTGGTGATGACCTTGCCATTCTAGGCCCAAACGATAAAAGTGACGATGAGAGTGATGATGAAGAATGGATAGCTACATCGTACGATAACCGTGGTGCTTTTGACATGTTTGATGAAGAGGAACTTTGAAGAACCTTAACTTTCTTGATATTTACTTACTGACTTTGATGGCATTTGATAAGCACTTATATTATACTGTACTGCTATATTATATTATATTGTACTGCTTTACAAGTGTTTTGTTGTATTTTTTAATTTCTTTCATTTGGTATCACGAAAATCAAAAAATATTGTTTTCCTCTTTGAGGAATAGTTAATAGTGACCCGATCCGCGAAAGTTTATACACGCGAAATATTTCAAAATTTGCTCTCCGCGAAAGTTTATGCACGCGAAAAAAACTTGAACTGCTCATCCGCGAAAGTTTATGTCCGCTAAATAAAAAAAATTCGCGGATGGCTTCATCTGCGAAAGTTTCTGTCCGCGAAAGTTTGTACGTTTAAAGTACCTAGAGTACAATTGTCACCATCCGACACATGTATGCCTTTTGTATTGAAGCGCAGACAACTTCCAATTCGGTTGGCGTACTCTTTTACTATTAACAAAAGCCAAGGTCAAACGTTTGATAAAATTGGTTTGTTTTTGCAGAAACCGTGTTTTTCACATGGACAGTTGTATGTTGCCTGTTCAAGGGCCAAAGCATTTGGTAATGTTAAAATCAAAGTTGCCGGTACGGGTAAGCAAGGTTATATTAATGGAAAGATGTATACTCAAAATGTTGCTGTGAATGTCGTGATTCACCTTAACATTTTGAATTTGTTGTTGTGGCTTATTCTGTTATATAATAAGATAGCGTAAACACTTACAGTGGTGGCTGCTGTTGACAGTTGTTTTGGCTTCTTCTGTAAGTTACGCCACTGTTGAGAAATGTTGTGGCTCATTAATATACTGTAAACCATTGCTGTAGTCACTGCTGACAGTTGTTGTAGCACTGTAGTTTGGCAGCTTTGTACCTAATGAACAACCTGTAGATTTTGTTGTTTTTTTAGGTGGAGTACAAGTCCCATTGACTTACGTTCTCGCCGTGTACTCCGTTACCATGAATTGTGCATGAAGCAAACTTTGTGGACAATTCATGAACTGAAAGTCAGGGCATGCTCCATATTTTCTCTACATGATTGTAACTTTTGTTTTTTCTTCATTTAATGAATTAATATAATAATGGGAACTCCCATGGATGTGTGCAACGGTAAAACATTACTTTTTTAAACTTTCTGTAAGAGATATAAAAATACTAATGAAATTGATTTCATTTCAGAGTCAGAAGACAAATTTATTAGTGCAGGTAAAAATTATTTTTTAAATAACTTCAGTTTTTTCATTTATACTATTTTGTTTGTAATATATTAGATTATTTTCTGTGAAAGTAGTCAAAATACTCAAAGCAAATTGATTTCGTTTCAGAGCGAGAAAAAGAACTACTTGGTGAAGGTAAAAATTCTTATCTGCTTTATCTTATCTCATCTTATATATTTTGGATTTACATGCTGCCATTACAACATCTTCTTTTCCTTTATACAGATGGCAGTGAAAATATTGAAAATACTAAGGATTTTTATTGGAGTTTTCAATTCATTTTCTCTTGGTTCTTTCATCTGCTGAATCAGGCTGTTTGAGTTTCAGTGTATGACATTTTTGAATGTATGCTACTTCCTGGATCTTTTTTCTTTAGATAATGCTTTACCAACAGCTGATAGTAAGAGTCAATAAATATTAACGTTTCCTTTCTATATGTTATGACTTTCACAATCTACTTACTTATACTTTGTCTATGATGTATATTTGGAGATTCTGTAATTATAACTTCATGATTTCCTTAATTAGATACCAATAACGTGCCAAATGTGGCAAAGAGTAAGGGTTTTAATTGACATAACTTTGTAGTTTGAATTTCTTCTATCTTTCTTTTGTATGACAGCTACTTTTTAAACCTTCTTTATTTAGATAATGCTTTACCAACAGCTGTTAGTAAAGTAAGAGCCAATACACATTAACATTTTCTTTCTATATGCTATGACTCACAATCTACTCCTTTGTTTATATTTGCACCTATTCTATGCTGCAATAATAACTTTGTGCTTTTCATCATTAGATACCAATACCGCGCCGAATGTGGCAAAGGAGTAAGGGTTTATATTAACATAACTTTGTAGTTTCAATTTGTTTTGTCTTTCTTTTATATGACAACTACTTTTTAAACCTTCTTTATTTAGATAATGCTTTATCAGCAGCTGATAGTAAGAGTCAATACACATTTATGTTTTATTTCTATATTTTATGACTTTCACAATCTATCTATTTATACTCATTTGTCTATGATGTATGTTTGGACATTCTGTAATTATAACTTCATGATTTCCTTTCATTAGATACCAATAACGTGCCGAATGTGGCAAAGAGTAAGAGTTTTAGTTGACATAACTTGGTAGTTTCCATTTCTATATGCTATGACTTCCACAATCTACTTATACATTTCTTTTAGCTGAACTACCATCATCTGCCAAACCTAATGGTAATATTTCTTACAATTCCAATGTTAACGTAACATGTGTGAAGAATTGTGTCTTAGGTACATTTTGCATTTTATTTTAGACACAGTTCTGGCAAATAAAAGGAAATGTAAGTTTCCCTGATAGTATTTTATTAATTCTAATATCAACCTGTTTGTTTCTTCACTACTAAAAATTATTGCAACTATACATTGTAGATTCGTACAAAGACTTTCGGGAATACTGGAAGACACATCCCGGCCCCCGGTCTAATGCGGCTTTTAAAGCGTGGAAGAGATTTGGGGGTTGGGATCACCCCAAATTTACGTGCAAAGAAAAAAACCCAAAAAACAACAATTCCACCGTTTCAACCGCACCAACTACAGTGCCAACTTTCGTGCCTGTAGTTAATCAATACAATTTTAATGCTTTTGCCCCATCAGTTTTCTATTCATTAAAGTGAGTTAATTAGACCTTTAAGTGAGCATTATGAAATTTTCATTTGACTTTCTTTACATAGACTCACTAAAATGAATAGAAAACTGATGAGGGTATTTTAGTAGACAGTTTATTCAACTAGAAGTTTATCCTTATAAAAATCCGGCGTCGCTCGCGATATATATATATATGTATAGTTCCGTCAGGTATAGACTGATGGGGCAGTTTATCCAACATTCAACTTTCATAACCTTTTAAGTGAAGAATGGTCATCGATTGTCCAACTTTTCTTCCATATCACGGAACCTACCATTTCTGCCTTTATTGTACAAAAAAATAGATAACTTCATATCGTGGTGTATAGTAATAGTAAAATAGTATAATAGTCTCAGCTCATTAAGTTTTTGAGATTTTGTATTTATTTATAGGTATTTCCAGTTTATGCAATAGTTTATTAAGATAATTGACATTAATAAAGTTATTTGCTCCAATTTCTTTTGTTTACCTCTTTAATCACAGCATCCTAATATTCTAGCTTTCACACTGTCAATTTGAGTTTAAGTATGTCTGTCACTCTATCAATTAGTGTTGAATTCGTGTCGAACAGAAATTTTACAATTCTAAAAATATACTTTCAGTTCAGTTTCCCAGTCAGCACATTTATTAAAAAATATCTGCGAAGGAGTGCATTTCTATAGAAATCTACACACAATTTCACTAAGAATGCTCTCCGTCACAATGATTTTTTTGACGATTTTGCTCAATGGGTTACAGATCTGATTAATGGAGTGCCATCTCATATGTATTTCTTCTTTCTTTTAAATGGTGCGACTTTTGTCATCGTAAATAAAGATTAACAGCTTAGTTTCCAATCAGTTTTTAAGGCTGTTTTAACATGATTATTTGTTCTCTGCATGCAGTAGATGATTATAGGTTTAGAGACATTATAAAGATATTCAGATGTTTACAGTTAGTTTAGATGTGAAGGGAAACAATGGTGAGTCAAATTCAAACTCATCATTCAAGCTAATTTTGTTGCTACTCACAACTTATTTTTTGATTACATTTATAGATTGGCAGCAACGAATTATTGCAGACAACGTCCTAATCCATTGCTCATGATATTTATTTCATCAAACATTTTGTCTATGGGAAGTTCGAAATAATATCGTTATTGTTACTTCACCAACTTATTTTGCAGTTCCATGATGCATGATATTGCTGTTTAAATGTCGTAGCAAATGGTTAATGCTTAATCAAAACGTTATTTAATACACCCTTTCAATGAACATATTTTATTGTACTTTTGTATTACAATAAGTAATAATTTATAAAATACATGCCTTTGCTGACTACAACAGACACGCATTCTTTATTAGCATCTGTAAAAACCTTTTACACTGGATGCAGGTCTTTTTGAACAGGGTTTTTGAAAAAGTTTTGGTGGGATGTGTGATACTAAGATATTATTTATGTTATCTTATGGTTATTAAATCTTCATGGGAATTTCTGTTGCTGTTCTACGAAACCTGAACCTTTTGTATTATTGTATCACTCTTTTTACCTCAGACACTGCCAGAACCTTATTTTCATGGTCTTATAATATATTCTTTTAGGTTAATAATATAATAAGATGGTTGCAGTCAAATTTCATGGTTTAAATCATGATGTTGGTTTTGTTGGTGAAGATCATTATATTCATCGAAAGAATTTGTTATTCTGATATTGCATTAGTGGAAAGAATCATCACTGGAAGGTATCAATTTCTTCATCATTGTATTTTCGTATATTTAAGAATAAGATGTAGTTATAAAAAGCTAATTTGTATACCTAAGTATAAAGTTATTATGTTGATGTTTGTTTCTTTCCAGAAAACAATCTTATTATACTACTTTTACTTTACTACTTTTACTTTTCGTGAACTGGACGCATGCTGAACATGGTGGCGAGCGACGGCGCCTGGGCGGCTAGTATTTATTCTAATAGTGAAATCTGTCAAGCTCAAATGTTTTGCTTGTAAACATTGTAATGGAAGAAACATAACACAGAGATTTACTGAAGATATGTGCATGGTAGTGACATTAAAAGGTTCGTATATTTGTTCCATAATACATTCGAACTTTGTCAGTATTAACCTTCTTCTCTTTTATTACAGTTTATATATACTCACCTCTTGTATGTTCTATTTGTAAAAAGAGAATTTTTGATGTTTCTTAATTTCTTTTTTATTTTAGTCTTACTAGTTAATTTTCAAACTATTCTTCAGCCTCAAGTTCCTTACAAAGGTGTTCTTGAAAAAACATGTAATGAAAATGAAACAAGGGATTTCCTGACTTATTATGATCACTGTTGTACGCATTCACATCATTTAGGACGTTATGATATATTCAAATACAAGATTATTTGTGAAGATTGTGGTGGCGCTACTGACCCATTCGATATTTGTTTGGTCCTTGGGACTGGATTTTGGCCTGGCACTCCTTGTTCCATCAATTACCTGATCAAGGAGGAAGTATTCATACTTTGGGATGCATTTTGTAGCAGAATGCCTGGTAGCTCTATGAGATCTTTTCTGGCATCATTACGTGATATTGGTGGCTTTTACGGAAGGGTAGATACATTCTTAACATTTACTTATATATTTTACTTCTTATATTTACTACTTATAGTTATATTTTTACATTATTTGCTTATTTTATTTGTATGTATGTATATATTTCAGACAAACATGATAAACGTCACAACATTTTCATCAGCCTTCAAAGAATGGAAATATTGGAAACACGAGAAAGATTCAATTCAGCGGATGAACTGGCTTGAATGTCCTCCATGCACCATAAAGCAACACAGCTGCCATGTAGATGGCAATTGTAAATTGTATAGATATTCTTCTTCTGGAAAGTAAGTGTGTCAAATTTTGAGCCTTGTTGCCGTTCGATAATTCAACCACATCTAATTTTGTTTTGTACTATTTTCGATGTGGTGTGATAATTATTTTTTTTTTACGAAAAAAGGCGAAAAAGACCATCATATTATGGTGAATTACTGTTTGGATCAAATGAAAAAGTTGAAGCTTATTTAAAGCAATTATATGGAAATTGGTCATTTGTGAACAAGGTTTCTACTGCATTTTCGTTTATTTTATCATTTCCTCTGTTTTAAAATTTCCGTAAGAGGTTTCGGTACTATTTGATTGGAGCATATTTCACCTATGTTCTCACGGAATACCAAACGTGCTACGTGCTACTCTGTGGGCTCGTCTGAATATCTATTTTCACCTTCCTGAATATCTACTTGTTATTATTTATTGTAAGGGTGATATTCATTGTGCAGGAAGATGGTCTGCAGCAAGAAATGTTAAACAGAAAGCAAAATCATTGGACGAAACAGGAATTGAAGTTGCTACATGCAGACATAGAATTGGACGAAGGGCTGTAAACATGTTTCAAGGAGAGCTGTTTGGATATCCACTGTTCTTAATGAAAGAATTTATGATTCCTTCTCAAGTTTCCTTCTGTTTTGCTGATGTCATGTGCAAGCTCTGGAAATTTATATGCAAACATTCACCTGATATTGCAAATTCAATTAAACCAGCTTATCTGTCATGCATGCAAAAGGACACGCACATGACTGTCAAGTAAGCATTTTCATTCCCAATCTAAATCTCAATTATTCAAAGTACCTGGAGTATTGTTCAAGTTGTCAGATTGCAATCTTGCATGTTGTTTATTTAAAGGTACTGTGGAGTGGCCAATGGTTAGAAGGAACTGGAAAATCTACAGGAGAGGAAACAGAACAACTATTTAGTTATTTATCTCGGTATGGAACAACTACGAAACATCAAACTCCAGAAAGTTAGTATATTTCATTTGATTTTCCATTCATTTGCTTTTTATACTCTTTTGAATAATTCTTTGTGTCAAGTAAACACAAACACCTGAAAGTCATCAGTATAGCTAATGTGAATGTGCTCTTCTTTATCAACCCGCTAATATGCATTACATTATACAAAATATATATTCGTATGTACAACCAAGAGTAGTGAACAATAATACCAGTGTTTAATGTTAGACATTTTTTTATCTTATTACATTGTGAAGAAACAATCACTGAAATGGCTCAGGCATGGAACAAACGCAAAATTACTAACATCATTGTTGATTTAAAGAAGCGTTATGAAGAGGTTACTGTCAAGACTTATTCCAACGAGGCTACTTAACTGTTAAAATCAGGTCTTGTTTAAACAGAATTTCACAGCCTATATTCACAGATATTTTACTACATTCAATTTCAGAATGAGAAGGATATAAAAAGTTCTATTCAAGTTCTACAGAAGCTCGAAAGAGAAACTAAATTGCAGATCCAAGAAAATGCAGCTGACTGGATACAAGAAATAAAAAACACTGTAAACGGTATACTAGCTACAGAATTTTTAACAAATAATTTCCTTAACAAAGTACGGTATTTCAAGCACTTCAAGAACTTTTTTTGAAATGATTGTAGGTATTAGACTTTCCAAACCCAGTAGAGTGTTAAAATGCAGAAAAGGCCATCTTACTCCTAAACGATATCCACATACCAAGTAGAGTTGAATTGTTATCAGGAAAGTATTTTCCAAAACACCTCAAAAAGTCTTCATATTACTCGCTTTTGGATTTTGACAAAGCAGACAAGAGGAAAGAGTTTGAAAGGCTCGACAAGATTGTCAATTTATCAGCACACGTGGTTGACGATTCCTACGAAAAACTTAAAGATCTTGTTTGGAAACCGTTACTGCACAAAGAAATTGAAAAAATGTTCATGGAGAAAGTGGTGTGGGCAACTAATATAAAAAAAACAGCTGGTATGTATACACTGCATTAAGATAAAAGCAGTGTCTTATTAACATTTTTCAAATAAAATAATTATTTTTATATTGAAGTCTCTTCAATATAACATGCTGTCTGTCTACTCTGATATAGTTGAATCAAGGCAAAAGTTCCAGATAGCATTGAATAGAATGTAAACTTGAACTATACACAGTTGAAAAGTTGTTTGGATTATTATTGTTCAAAAGTCAAGTCACTGGAAAAGGATTATAAGAGACATAGTAAGTGTTCTACCTCATCCATTTCATTGTAACAAGACACTGCTATCAATCTGATGTTAGTCTAATTTTCTCATTTATTTTTGCGTTTATTATAAAATATTAACTCTTATTTGTCTTTAGTTGCGGATGAGGTATCTAGCTGTGATGAACAAGGTGATAATTCTCAAGATGTCGAAAACAGTACTTTTTCCATGGTCAGTCGAATATTTTCTTTTCCATGCGTAGTTTCATATTGAGGATTTGTCTAACACTTCATTGTTTTTATTAGGATGCAGCTACTAAAGGAAAATTGGTTTCGATAAAAACTGCGATAGTTAATTATCGAAGCCAGATTGAAAAAGCATTGAAGGCTTTCCAAGGCTACTTCGATCACAACGGTTTGTGTGTTGATTTTTCTAAAGATAGCGACATTATTAACAGTGACACGGACAGTGAAAATAACGATAGTGAAGATAACGACACTGTTGCATCTGAGCAAGAAAGCAATGAAATATTCGATATTACAGATATCTCATTCGATTTTATTTTGTCTATGGGAAAGGATCTTGGTGGTTCCTTCACATCTAACGAATGCAATTTGAATATACAAAACGACGCGATAAATGTATTTTTACCAAGTGTGTGTTGTCAGAGTAGGTTGGCAGGCGCAGAAGGAAGTAACGCGTGTGTCATTATCTCGTTGCTTGTTGGATTCATGGCCACAAAATCGGATATTACATGGCAGAAATATACTGAAAAAAAATTCATCGAAACTTTCATATCTATTATGTGTGGTGCTATTCATACTAGGAAGTTATTATACGACTATTATAATGTCAATGGTTTTCTTCATATTGCAGAAGCTATCAAGTTTATTCCGCCTTCTATATCACTAGACGTAAGTGATGAACACAATATTTTGTCTTCGGGTGTGAAACATTTCATGGAAAATTCTGCTCAATTACAGCATAACAGTTTTTTGATTTAAATAGTGAATGGTAAAGTTGTTTGTGTGCTATCAAGTGATAATAGTGTTTTGATTGTTGATAGTCATGCATGTGATCCATACGGTGGGAAACTATCATTTTTCGAACGAAACAATATACCTGAAGTTTTACCGCTATTCAAGGATAATGAACTTGGTTATGTATGTGTAGTTGAATGTAATTAACTGACCCTATTTTATCTCCGTCTTTCCTATTTTAATTGTTAGTTTTATTAAAGCTTCTGTATAAACCATGTATGTTAATAAAAAAAACTAAATATTTTCCCTTTTTGTATAATATAATCAAATCAAATTGACTGAATCGCAGGTGCCACACCACTCTCGTTCTCATAGGACAGGCAGTCTCAATCCCCTACGCCGAAAAATGGCAATGTGCATGTTTCTAGCTACACCCGTCCACAAGATGATCAACTAAATTCACACAAATGTGATAACGTCACTGACGGGCGTGTGTCCTTAATTTCATCTAAACGGGCAATGGCGATTAAAAACAGGATTTGTCGACAATTTCGCCATGGATCTCTTGTGTTATCGCATCGTTAACGATACTCGAAAGAAGTGGTTATTATCAAAACAGAAAGTATATGACAACTTGATGTACTCAAAGAAGTATAAAGGTCGATATACATTCCTACGCGTCTTTCTACCTAACTTGCACATGCGGGTAGGTTAAATGCCGCTCGTTAATAGACCTTTCCCGAGTTTATTTTTTATCACACTCCGCCTCGTTTTCAATATGCTTTACTATGACAACCGAATCTCTTGCGCTCAATCATTAACACTAATCACAATTATTACACTTATTGCTCATTACTGAAATGAGTCCCGTGACATTTCGTTACCATGTTAACCCTTACGAAAACGAGTTGGAGCTTGATAAAAAATAAACTCGGGAAAGGTCTATAGTGTTTACAGATGTTATTAAAGCAGCACGTGTGAGGATTTTAGATGTTCTATTACAAATGTGGCCGACAATGTGCAATATTATCCTACTGGAATATCCCCATACCAATTGACAGTAATTAAAGTTACTAAAAACAAAAGAAATGTTGTACAACGCGGTCATGGGAGTTGTATAGCGCAGGCACGAAAAAAATTAATTATTTGAGGAAACAGCTTCGAACTCGAGATCAAACGTTTGCCTTTAACTTTTGATTTGTGCGAATGAGATACTTTTATACTTGGCGATAATTTAATTTCACGAATGGGGTATCAACAGAGATGGAAAATTAGGAAGTAGTGAAGAAGTATGTGCATGGCGTCATTAATTTGAAATCCAGGTAAAAATTATAAGCACAATAATTTTTGCTTGGGCTTGAAATACAATGCTCTGAATTTGAAATAACATTTCTCGATTTGAAAAATCGGGCTTTCTTTCTATACAACTCGAAAAGAAGCATTCCGTGAATCTTTTCTCAAAACAACGTTCTGGTCTGTAATTTTCAGCATGGGAAACATGTATGTATGAAGCTAAAATTGCCGATAACAAGTTTTTCGATGTTTTTTCAAGGAAGTCTCGATTAACTGTTTTGTGCCTGTTGTTAACACCGTAGAGAAATACAGAAGTGAAATACAGCCATGTTAAAACACACATGTATCTGCTATGTGTTGTACCAATCCAGTCAATGTCAAAATCAATGTTGAGAGAATTTTTCTAATATCGCGTATATCAAGCATTAGTTGCTGCGGCGCAGAGGCACAGAAACAAAATAAATGTCTGCGCGGTAATATTACTGACCAGAACAGAAGAAAGATATGTGGAGAAAAAGGTATTATATAATCTCACCGCGACCCAATTGTCTAGCAGCGGCTAGTTGCGTCAAACTTTTTCTTACTGCGAAGCCTAATTGTACACCTATCAAAATATGTGCGCCAACAAACAGCAGATTTTTTACCGAACGGTATGAGTACACTGCTGACACGATGAGAGTATTGACAAATGCATCGTTATGATTTGTTAAATATATATTTCAAAGGGAGTATAACATTATTACATAAGACGTAAACATCTTTCCATACGTTCGATTAACTTTCTATTGGGCATATTTGGTCAAATATTGTATTTAGAATAGCTCAAGAATTTTGTCCAGAAAACTAAGACAGATTAGATAAAAGAGAAATACAAAAATATTTCTTGACAAATCCACGTATCTATTGATAAGCTTTCAGCGAAAAGTACAAATCTTTCTCAAGCGAAATTTCATATAAGTTCAAAAATTAGCTAGTCGCTAAATACAATTACACACGAATCAATGCAGTTAAAAAAATTCCAATTCGGATCAAAATTTCCTATAAAAATATCTCAAACGTTTGTTGAACTTTTTTGCTACCGATATAGCTCGTTTCATATCGTTAACAACTGTTGGGTGCGTATTCTTGACGTGAACTGAGAATCTATCGAAATACCTAAAATTAATAAAATTATACCAAAAAATGGAAAAAAAAGTCAGAACTCAACAACTACTCACCTATCACAGCCTCTACAAGGTAGAGGTTTTGTTTGACCAATGCGATAAACTTTCGTGTAATAGTTGAACAGACGAACTTGTTTAGATTTGAAAAGTTCGGCTATTTTGTCAGCCATTATGCCAAGGTGGACAGCTTTAATGTGTCTGTCAACTTTATCACCTTGATATTGGCAGCCAGTGATTGGACATTTGACTTCGTACACATATCGACTGTTCGTTATCTTTATCTGTACAGCCTCAACACTACCAAGATGTTTTATCAGGTCTCCTGGAATCTGGTTGCAGCGTTTCAGCACAAAGTTGACAGCTTTGATGTGCCTAGCAATACAATCCACAGCTTAAATTATTTTTTTTCAGATCCGAGGTCTAAGTATCGTACTTTTCAGAAAGGCTTTCTGACCAATGAGTGCTAAGAATTTCTTGTACAGGCCCTCTGAAAATTGCCACTAGATAAATAGTACTAAACATACCTAGGAATATTATCATCTGGTATGTTATGATTGAATAGTTGGCCCGGATAGTAGTTGCGATCACCAGAATATTTGAATTTCGTCAAATTTGAATTTGACATGTTATTAATATTTGTGACGGTTTGAGGGAAAATCATAACAAGTGATATTACTGATAAATTAATCAGTAATTTATCAGAAATGTATCAGTTATGATCAGTAATACTGATAAATAATCAGTAATTCGTTCGATTTATCAGTAATTCGTTCGATTTATCAGTAGATCATTCGATTCATCAGTAATTCGTTCGATGAATCAGTAATACTGATAAATTACTGATTATTTATAAGTATTTACTGATTCATCGAACGAATTACTGATAAATCGAACGAATTACTGATTAAATCTATTGTTTTCTAATCAGTAATTTATTGATAAATTTATCAGAAATTATCACTTGTTATGATTTTCCCTCAAACCCTCACATTTATTCTAATGACAATAGATAAGTAAAAGTAAAGCTGTCGTGGTAGTGTATCAATCACTGAATTTCATGAAACTGCTCATTTTTAAAAAATCAACCAGTACTGGATTCCCAATAATAGTAAAAAGGATATTCCACTCTCATGCGAAGTGTATTTGCACTTAAAAACTATCAAATTTACAGCATACGTTTACATCTATATATTAATAGCCGATTCTCTGTTTGTTTGTGCGTTTGTTTGTTTGTTTGTTTGTAAGTCACGCAAAATGGTAGATTGAGTTGTGAGCGAAATTATTTCTTTTTTTGTGTGCAACGTGAGTTCATTCATTCCTCAAGACTCCATCTCAAATGTATCTAAAGTAGATGACACAACGTTTTGTTGCCAGGGTACAGAACCATTTTCTGAATTGAAGTATTGGCAAAAATGATCACGAACTTCTTTTGCCTTTACTGAGAAATTATTTGATGAAAATTTGGTAATGTCACATAAAGCACCTTGAAAGTGATCTTCGCTTCTCCAATTTCCTTCTTTGAGTATTCCATTTGTGACATAGTCACCAAATTCATGTGAGCAATACATTTTTTTGTCATCCATCAAATAATTATGTAAAGCCACCACTGCTTTTGTGGCCTCTTTGACATGTTCTACATTTCCAATAATTGATCTTCTAAGTATTCGGAATCGTGAAGCACAGATCCCAAACGTATTTTCAATGACTCGTCTAGCCCTTGATAATCTGTAATTGAAAATGCGTTTTTCATCATTGAGTACGTTGCGAGGGTAAGGTTTCATTAAATTTGTCTTCAAAGGAAAGGCTTCGTCTCCAACGAAAACGAAAGGAAACCTAGTTATCTTGTCATAGCCACGGAAAGCTCTTGGTTGAGGAAGCTGAAATAGATTCTCATTGATTGCGTATCCTATGTTTCCATTTGAAAATACGCCAGCATCACTTTGGCGACCACTGTCACCAATATCAACCAACAAAAAGCTATAGCAGGCATCACAAACCGCCATCAGGACGATGCTATGCGGTTTTTTGTAATTAAAGAATGCCGAGCCTCCGCGTGCAGGCGGTTGCATTCCCGTCGATAGCTCCCACGCAGTTTGGAAACTGCCAATGTTTTTCAAACTTAGCAGCTACCCTTTTCCATTGGTCTGGAGTTGCTGGGCATTTCAAATACCCAGCTTTTAATAGCTTTTCCGAAATGGCATTGCATGTTTCACTGATAATCCTACAAACTGTTGTTGGACTAACACGATAACTACTTGATATGGCTGTTTTAGCATCTCCTGTTACCAAATATCGCAAAGTGATACATAGACGCTGATCTGCAGATATACTTTCACGGCGTACCGATGATTTTGTAATTAATGAAGCGACATAAGCTAAAAGTTTCTCGTATTTATCAGGTAACATGCGAAATTGTCTAAAAAAGTACTGGTGATCGAAAAGACATAAATCATGAAGATGATATTCTCCTTTTATTTTCCGATCTTGAAATATTTTTCGAACCCACATTCTTTTTTTATACTTGTTTTTAAATTTTCTTCGTCGAATTCGTCTTCTGAGAAATAAAAACAGCAGAATTGCACTTACATTGACTGCCATATTTGTTTATTTTCGGATAAAAATAGTTTGGCAGTTTTTCAGATTCTGTCTTCAGTGGAAATGGCTTCGTCTTCGGACGGGATTGGATTTTGATCCGATCTGATCTGATCTCGGTCTGATCCAGCTAAGTGGAAAACAGCCTTTAAGGTAAAAGCCATCTGCTCTCCTTCCATCAAAAAATCTTCCAGTTCCGATAGCTTCTAAAAGTGATTTTTCTTGCAAAGAATAAGGACACTTTATCTCAAGGACACCATATCCACAGCAGGAGCAAAACACTGCAGCGTCTGGAGAAGCCGCATAACATGGCCTATCTTTTGTAACACATAGCCCAATTGATTCGACTTGAATCGCCACATAGTTGTTTAAAGCTTTTTCAATGCAAGGAAAGCCTGAGGTAATATTTTTATAAAATTGTATGCCATCCTTTTCATGATTCCTTCCCCACATTAATGGCAGAGTCCTTAATTCCTGCATGTTTATCTGGCAAATTTTCTTCACTAAACTGGTATTAACATTTTCCAAGGAAGCGTGGAAAACCTCACCAATCACTGAATCTGATACTCTACCCACTCTCTGGTTGAACCAAGATTATGAGTGTTGTTGTGATCGTGTTGCCAGACAATTTGAGCATCATTTAAGGTTTGTTGTTTCACTATGGTATGATGATTTTCTTCCTCTAACATACTGACATCCACTCCATACAATTCTACAAGAGGAAGGTAGTGCTGTTATTTTTTCTCCTTACAAAGGAAGCTTTCACTAAATTCATCGAACATGCTCAAACCAACAGTCTTAGGTTGGACAGAATGAATTTCTCTAAGAAAATTCATCTTGGCAAAAGATGATGTCACTTTGTTTTTCTTAGATGATGATGGTAAGTTGACTAACTTTCGCTTCGTCTCCTCTGAAAACAACTTAATTTGAGCAACTGGAGTGCCAGTAATGTTTCGCACAAATGATTGGTTCCATTGACAAGGTAATTCAGTTGGAGTGGTTGATGTCAATCCAATATGTACAGCAGCTTCAAACTTGTATAACACAGCTCCAACATGAGAACATGTTTCTCCAAGCCTTAATTAAAAAAGGAAAATTGAGTTATCTACACCATGAAAAAAGAGACTTTATCATTTATATTATTTACATATATTTACCTACCATGCCATGCAATTGCAGTGACCTGCAAGAATAGTCCCATCTGCTTTGACAGCTACCCAAGGCTTGTGATACTCGTCTGTTTTGCGATAGGATGGCCAAACATCAGCACGAAATATATAGACATTACCATCTAACTTCATGTGAACCAGCACTTCCATGCATCCATGATTTAAAATTTTCCATTGCCTCTGGTGAATAAATGCCTGTAAAAATATGAAAAGAAACTTTAGAAAACTACATAGTTTATCAAATACTTATCACCAGCAAAACACAAATGAATAACTACTACTTATAAGGAGTTTTTATTAGATAATGATGTAAATGATGATAAGTGAGTGCTGGCCATTCATTTGGGTTGTCTCCCCAATTATCAGCAGGGAATTTGTAAGGACATTGACTTATCCCTAAATGAATGAGAAAACAAGAGGCCCTGGGCCTTAAGGTCAGCGCGAACTGTCAGCTCAAAAATCTATATATTTTTTCTAACGGAAGTCGCCTTAACTAAATCTTAAGGTAAACGTTATAAAAGAAAAATTTGTGTTTCCATAACAGTTAAATCCTTTTCCTTATTAGTCGACAGATTGTGACAGCATATAAACTACATACAGTAATACGATACGCATGAACAGAAATCATATGGGCAGGAAAAACTACAGCAACTTTGATACTTTATTCGGTTTTATTTAAGCTTCAAATTTCAGTTTTACAAGTTAGAGCTTTCAGCTTGACATTCTTACAGGATAGCGTGTTTGGTTAAACACACAGGTGAACTTTCGTTTTTACCAACTAAGTGGTCCTCAGATGAGGTTACATGAAGATCCAATGCCAAGCAGTTGCTGATTACTAAAAATAAAAGTGTAAAAATTATGTATAACTGCACAATGCACCAATTAATTGTAATTTATTCCATTTCACAAAATTCAGATCTTATAGAAACTTCAATTACAGGATCATAATTTTAACTCCATTATTATACCTGAAGGGAAAATAGTTACTACTGAATTTCTCAATTTCATGGTGGCAGGTCAGTGTCTAATTGTAAGATTTTACCTAGGTGTCATGCCGGGCCATTGACATATCTATATACTAATCACGAGTGTGCATCCGCTTTTTTCACGCTTTCACTCTCTAAAATTTCGGGACGTTTTTGCGGTCACTTATTCATAATGGAGTGTCAGACCACGGCGGTTAATATTTTTCTACGATTAGTATAGGGGAAAACATTGCATTGCATTTAATCGTTTCAAATGTTTTGATTATTCGCGAGATCAGACAACAACGAAAGACAACAACGAAAGTATTGCGCGAAGATTTATTAATGTTTTTAGGGTAAGTACGCTTTAGAACTTTTTTGTTTGTTTGTTTTGTTTTTCTTATAGTATGAATAGGGTTTCTGTGTCATTACTTTTCCAATAATACGCGATTGAAGAAATAAATAGGTTTTTAATCATGACGTTTCTGGGTTGGTAAAGAAAATCGCAATTGTTTACAATTCACATTTTGACACTTTTACGACTTTCGCGTTTGGCTTTTATTTAAATTGGGGTATGGATTCCATGAACAGTTACAGCAATTTTAATCTTTTTGTTGTTTACCTGTACGCACAATTTATTTTTACTACTGCATATATCGTATCGTGAAAGATTTATTATGAATATTTTGATGTGTTTCAGATCTGATTTAAAAGTTTTTCTGTTCATAACTCCAGTGTTGAACTAAAAATGCTTTGGCTGGAATACCTAGAGATTTTCGATTAATAGGGTGAGAAGTGTTTTTTCCGTATTATGTATTGACGTTAAGTATTTTCATCACGGGGAACCATTGCATTGCATCTTCAATCAATTTACTTCACAGAGTGAAAAAAGCGGATGCACAGCGCGTATTTTTATTTTTGATGGGTTTAAGATCTTCCAAGTAAAACGACTGTCCTGCGTTCTTATATTTAAAGTTCAAAGTACTTACAGCACTGACACCCTTTCTGTTCGTCATACTGTGATTTAATTTTTCGATACGATTTTTGAGACGTCACTTTCAAAAAAACCCGTAAAATGTTTTTACACGGGGTACTAGCGAAACTACATTGCATTAAAAATACATTGCATCTTCAATTTATACAATTTATGTAAAAAGTGAAAAAAGTGGATGCACAGCGCGTATTTTTATTTTTGATGAATTAAAACCCGTGTTCTACACGCTGTTTAAAACGAGATACTACATTCTAGACATTTAAACTGTATCATACTAAAATTCATTATACCAAGCCTTTCTCTCTGTTCAGCTCACATCGATTAAAACCTGTAAAAAATTTTACATGGGTTACTAGTTGCTTCTAATATTTTTGTTGACTAGAAGGAAATTTTAATGGCCCAATATTCAATAACACTCTACAATTTCATTAAGCTTAGAAGTGCTTACATAATAGAAAAAAAGATCTGAAATTGCATTATAAAACTCAAATCTCTTGTAATGGAAATTCTTAAATCATATTTACAATTTAAATACTTTTTTCGCCTGTCCAATCAGGCCACTACAACACTGGTTTTCAAAAATTTTGGTGGCCTGAACCCATTTTTGACATTTTTGCCTGAATGAGTTAATCAAATTTACCAACAAATAACACTTAAAGTATCTTTCTCTCTGGTAGCAAGTTCACTACACACAGTTGCAAGATTTTGGGCAGAGGCAGCAATAAGTATACAAACAATTCCAGCTTGTGGCATGAAAGTTTTCACTTGTAAAATGATCCCTCAAAATTCCACAAGGCTGAATAAAAAAAGTAACCTGTCTTAATGAGAGACACTCCTAGATGGGGAAGGAATTTGCACCAAGGGATGGTAATTTCGCTGGTGATTGTTTCCATACAGATAATGAAAATATCAATACCTTAAAGATATTAAATTTCGCGGGTAGAAAATTTCGCGATTTTTTTTTAATTCAAGTTTTAATTTAATTTAATTTAATTCAAGTTTTTTACTGTTTCAGTCTATTTCTGCTGTTTGTTATTGTTTTAGTTTCCCTTTATCGAAAAAAAAACACGAATTAGAATACCCTGAAAATTTTCGTAAAACCGAAAATCGCGAAATTAAATACCCGCGAAAAGTAAAAATTTTGCAAACGCGAAATTAAGTACCCACGAAATTTAATACCTTTAAGGTATTAATATTTATCCTGATTTAAATGGGTAAGTAAAATATGTTACCTTATTCGTATAAATTGTTTGCAGGAGAATTAACTACGTGACAAATTTTTGCAAATCGAGCCTTAAAATAATTCGGAATTTGTGGGACAAACTTATGGAACTCAAAGGCGTAAAAAACTAAATTTCCTTTTATCCTTTACACATCGTCATTTTCATTATATATCTAGAATATCAAAAATATTCTTATATCTCTAATACAATCTTAAGAATCCCTTCTCATTTTTACCTGAACCATAGAAAAAATGTATAGTTCTGAATTAGATGTAAAAGAGATAGATAGAAAAGTTAAAAATTATGTCTTCTTGTTTCGGGGTCCATTATTTCTGTGGTTCGCAGTACAATTCACTTCCTCTTTATGATGAGAAAAAGCTTTAATTGCAGGGTAAATTTCTGCGATTTCATGGCTATGTTACAAAAATAAATCCCGCAATTACTGAAAGAAATTCTCCAGCATTTATAATAAGGTATATACTAGTATCCCGGGTAAAAACTTTTTACCGAACTTAACTTCGAAAGCATTAGGTCAAATCCACCATTCCCGTGTACGTACCCCGTGACGAAAAAATAAATCATAGAATCACAACTCAACATCAACATCATGATTAAAACCATGAGTTTAATTTCTTTGTGCTGTTTTTATTATTGCCTAAAAGAATAATATTTCAATTGAAATACCGAAAAAAAAAAGAAACAAAAAAAAGGAAATTCAAGTACGCATTTATCCTAAAAACAATAACTAACAACAAAAATTTACACAGAAGATAAAAAGTCACAAATAAAATCATAAAGCCTATTTATTTATACTATTTTAACTTTACCTTTCAATACCAATTCAATTCATCATGATAGTAAACAGTATTGATCATGTTCTGTAGCCATTATCAAACACTTCTAAACTCTTTTACTTTCTATATTTCTTACCTGTAAACAAATTAATTACACTCGATTAACTTTCCAGCATATTTTCCTATCGTAAACATACACTTTCTATTTGTTTTCTACTGCAATTTCACCACCATTTTTTTACAGTGAAAGACATAAAAATGCTTTCTTCGTAACTTCATAACTGTGGAGCCATCTATATATTAATAGCCAATTCTCTGTTTGTTTGTGCGTTTGTTTGTTTGTTTGTAAGTCACGCAAAATGGTAGATTGAGTTGTGAGGGAAATTATTTCTTTTTTGTGTGCGACGTGAGTTCGAAGCAAATACATTGCAACCCCAATCGAACGTGACTTTTTTTGATTGATGAACTAATAGGAATAACCTTTTGTTTTTATCGTTATTGTTAGTTTTATATTCCACGTTGACCTGGCTTTGAAAACAGTACATCAACTAAATACAAAGAAACTAACTGATTAAACATTTTGGACAAAAAGCAGCAGTGGCAGAACGTGGCAGCACGTTCGGTTTGCCACTAACTCTTGCCTGACTGTCTGAGACGGGTGAACTTTTTTTTCTGAGCAATCAAAATGTTTAAAAACCGATAGGTAAAATAAGGGTATCATAAAACAAAATGTTTTTTTTTTGTTTTTCTTTTAATAATTTAATTTCTTCTTTTAATTGTTAAGCGTTCTGATCGAACGTTTTTTTATTCTATTTATTCATTTAGCACGTGCCTTTTTTCTCTCCTCCCGTGTGAACTTTTTAAGAAGAGAAACCATTTCCCCCCTATGTTTGATAGCACCCATGTTAGACCGCGTAACTTTTTTAAAACAAAAGCTAATAAAAAGTTGAAGTTTTCTCTCTCTACGTTTTGAGTGTATTGTTACACTGATAAAAGATCGGTTTTACCAGAGGTTGTGACTTCGAATCTGCTTCTGGTTGTATGAACCGTTTATAAGGAAATTTGACGTTTATTGATACAGTGATACAGAGAAGGTGGACATGGGCGGCGAGCGACGCCGCCTTGGCGGCTAGTCTATATATTAATAGGCGATTCTCTGTTTGTTTGTTTGTTTGTAAGTCAGGCAAAACGGTAGATTGAGTTGTGAGCGAAATTATTTCTTTTTTTGTGCGGGGCGTGAGTTCGAAGCAAATACATTGCAACCCCAATCGAACGTGACTTGTTTCGGCTGATGAACTAATAGGAATAACGTTTTGATTCTATCATTATTGTTAGTTTTATATTCCACGTTGACTTGGCTTTGAAATCAATATATCAACGAAATACAAAGAAACTAACTGATTAAACATTTTGGACAAAAAGCAGCAGTGGCAGCATATGTTCGGTTTGCCACTAACTCTTGCCTGACTGTCTGAAACGGGTGAACTTTTTTTTGAGCAATCAAAATGTTTAAAAACCGATAGGTAAAAAAAGAGTATCATATCAAAATACAATGTTTGTTTTTTTTTGCTTTTCTTTTAATAAATTATTAAATTCTTCTTTTAATTGTTAAGCGTTCTGATCGAACGTTTTTTTATTCTATTTATTCATTTAGCACGTGCCTTTTTTCTCTCCTCCGTGTGATCTTTTTAAGAAGAGAAACCATTTCCCCCTATTTGATAGCACCCATGTTAGAGCGCGTAAATTTTTTAAAGCAAAAGCTAATAAAAATTTGAAGTTTTCTCTCTCTACATTTTGAGTGTACTGTTACACTGATAAAAGATTGGTTTTATCAGAGGTTGTGACTTCGAATCTGCTTCTGGTTGAACACAAGTTGTACGAGCCGTTTATAAGAAAATTAGACGTTTATTGATAGAGTGATACAGAGCAGGTGGATATGGGCGGCGAGCGCCGCCGCCTTTGCGGCTAGTCTATATATTAATAGCCGATTCTCTGTTTGTTTGTTTGTTCGTTTGTTTGTAAGTCACACAAAATGGTAGATTTCGCTTCGAAAGAAATTGGGGATCTGCAACGGAGAAATCGCGAAGATCTAAAGAAAATTAGGGGGTATAAACGTAAAAAATTGGCTTCTAAAAAATTGCAATACTTGCATGAAATTGTAATATATTTTACTGAAATATATGTGCATGAGTAATATAAGTGAATTCATAACTTAATATTTCCACAATACTTAAGAATGACCTTTAAGCTTGGTTTCCAATAAAGAAATCTTATTGTGCGATCGTCGCACTACAGTCGTACTACAGTCCCACAACGTAATGGAAACACTTGTCGTGCAACATGTGGAAGATCGTGCATTTTTTGATACTGCACGACAATGTCTTAGAGATAAAAAAATTCTATCTCCACGACAGCCGTGCTACAGTTGCGCGACAAATGTGTTGTTGGAAACATGTTTTTTCGGTCGTGCGACTGTTTTGCTAGCTCATGTTCTGCATTTTGCTCCAAAAGTCAACTTTAGAAGAAAAAGTGGCGGAAGAAACAACACAAGAATTTACCAAAGAAGCATTCATGGCCAAGGTGCAAAAGTATCCAGTGTTATGTGATAAATTTAGTGTTGATTTTAAGAACGTTCAAATGAAGAAAAACGTGTGGAATAGTATTGGTAAATTATTTGGAATGACGCCGCAAGAGTGCGAAACAAAATATAAAAACATCCGAAGTGCCTACGGACAGTACTTAAAAAAGAGAAAGCTGACACCCTCAGGTTCAGCGAGAACTGTTGTTTCAAACGAATATGCCTATTTAGAGTGACTTAATGTTTACATAGAACATAGAGAAACGTCCACCAACTTGCAAAGTACGTTCATTGAAGATCAACAGGCTGCGTCATCATTGCATGATTTGGATGATTTGGATTTCTCAACAGCAAATAATATTCCTCAACATCAACAGGTGCATCTGAATAGGGATAATACTGTTGAAACAGATTTAGCAGATAGTGTTTTAAATATATGTGATGATGGCGTAGCTTCTGAAACGGGGAATAGTGTAACTGATGCTGATGTTTCTAGTAATTCTGAACAAGAGCGACAACAACAGAAAAAGTCTCGAAAAAGTCAAGCTCCGAAAAGGCGACGTAGTGAGGAAGAATTGTGTGAATTAGAAAATTCTGTTACCTCGACAATGAGAAAAATATCAGATGTATTGGACTAAGGTAACAATGAAAAAGATGATGATGATGATGTCGTGCTATTCTGTAAATCTGTTGTACCAAATTTGAGGAGATTGAATCCACAAACGTATGCATATGCAAAAATTCATATTCAGCAATTTTTAATTGGATTAGAGTTCCCAAACATGATACAGTCAAATGCAAACTGTTGACTGTTTGTTTACAAATGAAAGTTGCTATTATTATCAGTGTTATTTATGTTTCAAAAATTTAGTTAGCTACTGTAGCTAGTTTTACATTTACATGTTTTTATATTTGTTTGAAGCTTTCAGCATAAAGCCACCACAAACTTATTCAACTTCAGCAATTTAAAAAGTGTCAATACTTTCTATTTAATACTACGATGCCAGCTTTATTGAAAAATAATATATACTTTGTACATAACAACGATCAAACAAAGTACACTGTTTGTTGTGAGAAAATGAAATATTGAGGTTGTTCTATTTTGTTCACATTTGTATGGATAACAAGTTTATATTGGCACCATTGTGTTTTATTGTGACGTGTATAGTCTTCTCCCAACAGGATTATGACCACATGGTGTGACATAATCCACCTGCCATGGTAAAGCACCTTCTGTACTATTGAAATATGATGTTAATTTTTGTCGAACAATATTTGCGTCTGTCGTATAGCGGTTACTTCGAGAGCGTGGTAGGCTTTGTAATGCATCTCCACGTTCATCAGTACGCCAATCACCTGGTATTATTTCTCCAGAATCAGATTCACAGTCTACAAATCCTGTTGGTGGATAATTATGTAAACAGAGTGCTGCCTTAATAATTCTCTCCACTTTTTCAGGTTTTGCTTTGATCGCATGTCTAAAAATACGCCACTTTGCTGCAAGTATACCAAAGGAGTTTTCAATTGTCCTTCTGGCTCGAGATAATCTGTAGTTATTAATTCTTTCCTCCAATGAAAGGTTTTTCCCGGGATACGGTTTCATCAACCAGGGCTTAAGCGCAAATATATCGTCTCCAATAAGAATTGGAGGCAACTCTACACCACTACGTGTGCACTCTGGAAGTGTGAAAATTTGCTCATTGAAGGCTCTTCCCATTTCACTATCATTAAAAATTGATGCATCGTTATCTCGACCATATCCTCCCCATCCACCATAGTAAAGCAATATGGTGCATCACAAACTGCTAAGAGGACCATGCTATGAAAGTTCTTATAATTGTAATATGCAGAACCAGAATTGGCAGGTGCTTCAATGCACACATGTTTCCCATCAATAGCACCAATGCAATTTGGGAAATCCCATTTTGTTTCAAATCCGTCAGCTAAGTTTTCCCATTCTTTACAAGCATTGGGTGTTTTCATGTAAATGGGTTGCAGTACATTCCATAAAGCCTGTGTTGTTTCAGAAATGATTTTCCACACTGTTGCTCGCCGCCATTCTGAAATAGAACGATTGGATCTGTTGTGATTCATCTGTTGCTAGGTATCGCAGTGTAACTAGAAGTCTTTCTGCTGGTGAAATGGGCTCCCTGCTCGGGCAAAATTTTGTCTTGATTTGAGGGTCGTCAGCAGGGGGCTGTTGTTGTTGCGGTGAAAATTTCGTCACTTGCCAATAATTTCGTCACTTTTTGCCAACGAATATTTTTGGCCGACAAATTTTTTTCTGCACTTTTTAAGTAAAGAGGATATAATTATTTTTTACTTAAGTGACTTTTTTCTTACAAACAGAACGATTAATCTAAAATTATAACATCGTTTTCCGCGGTTTCTTTTTCCGCGCTTTCTTTTTCCGTTCTTTCTTTTTCCATGCTTTCTTCTTCTTGTGTTTTTTCCGTTTCATCATCTTCGATGTCAAGCTCGAAATCACTAAATTCATCATCTGAGGAGGCTTCTTCATGTATCATACCCGTATAATCGTACGTATAGAAATCTCCTATGAAACCTTTTAGGTTGTCCATTGTTTCTGGATCTGGACAAGTGTAACGTAACAAAAGTGACACTTCGAGTCCTCCAGCGGGGATAGGCGAAGGTTTGTAATTCAAGGAGTTCAAAATGCCATCGACAGTTCCCTGCTCCTCTTTTATGAAGAAATAGATGTATCTTGATAGTTCACGAGGAACATGACCAACTGTTTTCCATCCATTAAATTAAGAATGTTTTCCTTTTACCGCACAAGCATATGGATCAATATCTGTTGATTCTTTTGACGTTTCCAATTCTACTTTGACTTGCTCTTTTACTTTTGCATTAGACCACGTAGTATCCTTATATACATGATAACCACGTGAAGCAATCACTGCTTTGTATTCAAGTCGATACATCTTAGTAGAATCACACACTATCCACACACTATCTTTTTTTGTTTTGAAAAGATGGGGTGGCTTTGGTAAAAGCTGGAAAAGCAAGACAATCAAATAAAAAATCTTTTCGAACGGCGTGTATATTTCATTCTAATTTTATTGTCTGGTGTCTGGTTTCGGTGTCACGTGTTTTACGTTTATATTGTCTTTTTAAAAAAATTCGATCGACCGAAGAGCAAGACTAAAACAAAAATTCTTGATGTCTTGTCTCTTTCGCATGAAAACATGGCCTCGGTGGGTGTCAGGACAATTCCTCCCTAGAAAATTCCCCCGGAAGATTGCCCCCCGGATAATTATCCCCCCATCCAATTTAGGATTAGGGTAAGGGTTAGGGTTAGGGCTACTTATGTTGGGGGCAATTTTTCGGGGGATTTTCCAGGGGGATTGTGCGGGGGGAGGGGGGGGGGGGTGGCGCAATTATCCAGGGGTTAATTGGTTAATTGTCCTAGTGAAGGATGTTCGGACGTACTTCCAGCGTAAAGAAACCGAAAGTAAGAAGAAAACAGATAAACAAAAACCAAATACAAGTATCATTCAAAGTGCTACTAACCTGACGAACGAAGGAGAATTGGATTCAATCAAAAAAGAAGTGAAAAGGCAGTCGCACAGCGAAAGAATTATCTATCAATGCCAAAACATGTGTGTGTTGAAGTTGGAAAATACGCTTTGGTTCATGGAACACATGCTGCCATGAAAAAGTTTTCAGAGCATTACCCATAATTTAAGTTTAAGCGCGCTACAATAAACACTTGGAAAAAAAACTAAAGGCAAACGGACAACAGAATACGACTACGTTATTCAAAAGCAAAGGCCGCCCAAATCTCTTGTCAGAAGAACTATTAAAGAAAACTAAGGATGTGATTATTGGAACACGACTTGCCGGGACAGTTATCTTGCGCCAAATGGTTATTGCGATAGGAAATGGTGTTGTGAAGGCAAATTATCCAGGTAAAAATATTGATGGGTGTTTAATGTTTAACATGCTTCATTTTTTACAGATTCATTCTATTTTGGTTTATAGACCTGTTATAGTAGATATGAGTGAATTCGAATTTATTAGTTCATCATTTATAGGCCTTTCAAGAAAGCTTGGTTCTATAAAATTTTGAATGTCTAAAAGGTAGCTTTTTAGCCCGTAGAATGTTATGAGTCAGGATTGAATAACTTACACTGTTTTTTTCTCACAGCCCTACTGAAGGAGTTTGGTGGTCCCTTGGAGTTGACGGATGGTTGGGCAAGACATACTCTAAAGGATCTCAACTGGACCAAGCGAAAAGGAACAACAGGAAAAGTAGAACCGTCGAAAAAGCTTTTAGATGAAGAGAAATTTACTTCTCAAAGAAACATTTCTAAAGAGATTTTGGAAAACGACATACCAAAGGATCTAGTTTTGAACCTAGATCAAACCCCTTTATCTTACGTTTCGCCAGGGAAATACACGTTTTCAGCTAAAGGAAGCAAAACCGTTCCAATTAAAGGCTTAGACGAGAAAAGAAAAATTACGGCAACATTTACTATCACTTCAACTGGAGAATTCTTGCCAATTCAAATTATTTATCAGGGAAAAACGAAGAGATGCCTTCCTAAATTTACTTTTCCTTGTTCCTTTAATGTCACTTTCACACCGAACCATTGGTAAAATCTTGAAAAATGTGAAGATTCATTTAAAGTCATCATTTTCCCCTTTTTAAAGAGAAAGAAAAAGGAACTCGGTTATCCAGATGAACAGAAATCGTTAATCATCGTGGATACCTTTAAAGGTCAAGACAATGATGATGTCAAAAAATTATGCTCAAAGAACAATTGTGAGATGGTGATTGTCCCTCACAATTTGACCAATATATTTCAACCGCTTGACATAAGCATCAATCATGTCGTCAAAAAATTCATCTCACACAAAATCAACTCCTGGTACGCCGACAGAGTAAGCGCTCAGTTGTCAAATGGGACCAACCCCGCTGATGTACAAGTTTCCCTCAAATTGAGCATTCTAAAAACACCCCATGCTAAATGGATTGTATACAATCACTTAAAAGAACAAAAAGATTTTATCATAAAGGGCTTTGAGTCAGCTCGTATCTTACAAGCGATTGATTCTGCAAACACCGTTTACACAAGGATTGAAAACCCTTTCCGAGCTTAAAATAATTTCACTTTCGTTGATATTTCTGTTTAAATTAAACTTTTAACCGATGTAGATTTCAGCTATTTATATAGCATAGTATGACGGTGAAATTTTGCCTAAGAAAGAAATGTGGTATAATATTTTATTTGTTGAAATTTGTTATATGAAACACCGATAGAAAGAACTAGAAGAAAATGTTACTACCAGAACCGAAACCTTTCCTTTATTGTGCTGAAATTCTCCTGCTTTAAAGCATTTTTCTGTAGAAATAAGAACGCTAAAATGAAAAAATATGTTCTATTTAATACTTCCAAACAAAAATACAAGGTATTAGGACGATTTTACGAAAAAAGCACTTTTTCATTTAGAGAATTTCGTCGGCAAAAAATATTCGTCTGTAAAAAATATTCGTTGGTAAAAAATTTCGTCACCAAGCGGTTTTTTAGTCACTTTTTACCAACACATTTTCTACCGATATGGTAACACACACACACACGGACGGACTGACAGACACAGGGAAATGAAAGATCAGCTACCTTGCGGCGCTGACCAAATATAAAACAAAACAAAAAGCTACTTGCTTAAAAATTTTATTATTTGTTTTGTTTGGCTTAGATAATTTTAAATTATCTAACTCAGTTAAGTAAAACATACCAATTAAAGATAACTTTTCGTTGTATCGCTCTCTTGATATTGAATCTAAGCCTTCTGAATACTCGTACATCATTCAAAAACAAGAAAACAAGTCTTAATATAACATTTAGCGAGGTTTGTTATTACTGATCTTTTACTGAGAACGCTGCTTCTTGTCCCCCAAACCATAATGGCTTCTGATTCAGAAATTTTCTCATTATTTTTTGACTTTCCGACTTAAAGAATGCACCATCCATGAACCGAAAGTCAAAGTTGTTTCTTTTTTTAGTGAACTAAATAAATAAATAAAAATATGGCAGTGGCACGTGAAGGTAAATATTTCTATGCTTTTTATACTGTTGTTTTTGAATACAAAATTAATTTTTCAATGTTTTATTCCAGGCCTTAATTTAACTGATGAAGCGAGTAAGTATATAGAGCTTTCCAATATATTTGTAATTATTAAATGCAGTTTAAATCCATGTGAGTATGTATTATATTTTAGTGATTCATGATGGGGTTCCACAATCTGGTAAGTTTTCAAAATAAAACTGTAAATATATCAAAGAAAAAGAAAAGACTGTCTATTAAGAACTACTGGGTTTTATATTTTAGTTTCGGATGAAGTATCGGAAGAAGGTAAAAGGAATTATTGCTTTAATAGCATTATTAGAAACGTTATTAGGATTTCATGAACAGAATAACAGTATTGTACTATATCACTTTCATTCATTTTAGAGGAAAAACAAATACTTGGAGAGGGTAATAAAAAAAGATTTTCTATATAACATTTTTTTGCATTTAATATTTTCTTATTAATGCCTCACTTTATTTTTTAGAAACAAACGAGGCTAAAGAAGCTACCCACCGTAAGTAACACAAATTTCTGATAAAACTCAATTGAACTTATTCTTGGAGATATTAAATCTCAGCGTCAATAGCACATTTTTAATCTGTCTATGTGGTAATTTCGTTAATTAATGCCTCGCTGTCTTTTTTAGAACAAAAGGAGGCTAAAGAAGCTACCCACTGTATGTAACACAAATATTTCTGTTAAAACTCAATTGAGTTTGTTCTTGGAGTCATTAGTATATCTGTCTATGTGGTAATTCCTTTAATTGATACCTATTGATAATTAAATCTTAAATTATTACTAATCATTTTTTGTTCTTACATTATAGTGACCCGAAAAGATTTCAACCAGTATCGAAAAACCCACCCAGGACCGCGGTCTAACCGCGCGTTCTGGGTGTGGAAAAAAAATGGGGGCGAGACCACAAAGGGTTCGTCCCCCCTACAAAAAATAAAAATAAAAATAAAAAAAAAAACATTTATCCCCAAATATTCAGGGTTAAACACAAATTTTTTCGTTGAGAATGTTTATTTTAGATAGTTGAGTTTTTATATGGTATGGAACTACCGTACATAGAGCTCAAGCTTTTTCATCAAAGTTAATTTTGAAAACATCTTTGGCTGGTAGAAGTCTAAATAACTGCTCCTGTGAATGGTTGATTAATGCCCATTGCCCATTAATAAGGAGTTTTAAGAATTTTGTTACACAAGGCGTAGAAATTCCTTTTTCTAATAAACTTTAGAGCTTCTACTAACAAGAAATACATAAGGTATTTAATCAGTTATTCACGGTCAGTGTATGGTAGTTCCATACCATCGTTGTATATGTTAATATTTGTTGTTTTTAGTTGGAATAAAAGTTGTTACGTACTTCCTTTGATCTTTATTTCACTATGTTTTGTGAAATGACATTACAGGCTATGGTTTAAGAGAAAACTTCTTTGTCAGTTTGAGAGATTACTATTCCTTAAAGTTAGTTCATTTAGTTTATTGAGGAAAAAGAGCTTATTGTCTGTGTGTTAAAGATAATGAATGGAATATGCTGATGTCAGCAGAAATAGAACAATTGAGAAATTTGCTGGGAACGAGCAGCTGTTTATTAATAACAAAGCGAACTGTAAATAAATAAATCACATCTTCTTTCCTAACTAACAAAATTGATTAACTGCTGACACAAAAAATCGATGATAATTCATTATCTTTAACTTATATTTATACAGATTCTTTAGATTTATAGTATAGTATTGAGGTCAACTTGGTGTTGGTAGTTCATGGGAAAAACCTTTTTTGACAGTATCCTATGAATAACCGTATCTGCTGTAGTCTAGACAGCATTGTCAAGGTAATTGTGAATGAAAGTTTAGTTCGAAGATATGTTGTCGGCTGCACATTTCGGATTTTAAATTCAACTTTAACTTTATTTATTTATTTTTTTAGATTCTTTAGTTTCTCTTACGAATAATATGTCAACAATTTTTAAAAATTCACTTTTCGGAAGATCCGATAATTCCAACTGCATGCGTACGTAGATGCAATGCACTCGCTACCGAGAATTATTATTTCCAAGAATAAATGGATTAAACCATCGAAACGCATAAGAGGACTGTTAACGAAGTCGATATACACTTTTGCAAAAGTGATTAAAGATAACCTTCATTTGGTTTATTTATTTCTTTGTTTGTTTATGCTATATTGGGATACTTTTTGGTGTAGTATTTTCAACACTTTCATGCGAATTTATGTTTCTGCTGAACATTCTATGACATTTTTTGCTCACACTAATAGTCATTATTTTTGAAATTAAAACCCGTAGAAAAATTTTTACCCAGGTTAAAACCATCCCATACTTTTTTTGTAAGTTTTTGGAGCCAATTCCTTAATATAATTTTTTTCTGGACGCATGCTGAACATGTGTAGCGAGTGACGCCGCCTCGACGTCTAGTGACCATATGTGACGTTTCGAAGGAAAATCACTACAAGCGATAATAGCGCTCGCATCGAGAAGTAGCGCTAAATTTATCGCTAACATTGACAAACTTAGCGATAAATATAAGCAGCACAAAAAGCGCTTTTAAGAATAATTAATTAATTATTCAAGAATAATTTATTTGTTGCTAATATATTCATCATAAATATTATTCATCTTTCCGTCTTTTTTATACGTAAGTTTACTTGTGTGTGTCAACACAACCTTCAGACTTAAACTTCACGAAAAGCCGAAGGAAAAAGGTGTTATTCTATTTACACGAAAGTGAGTATTTCAAAAGAGAACTTTCGCAACTCTTCAAGCCGAAGTTAAAATGTTTTTATTTTTCCCTTCCTACATTCATACTTCATCCTAATATTGAACCTAAAGACATTATCGATGCAGTGACAGAAGTCAATAATGATCACTAAAAACGTTGTGATCAATTTAATTAAGGGTACATCTCCACCCAGTGCAAGTGAAATGTCTTTCAAAAGAATAATAATAAAGGTTTTGCTATCGAAAAAAATTTTAATGTAATGTGTCTTTAATATTGTAAAATTTTTCTCCCAAGAGCTTATAGAATGGCAATCGAACAATCTAGAAAAAAGAATTATCGCAGATGGTTTCTACTTGTGGTTGCTTTCGAACTAACTTCTGTATCTTTAATCTCCAACTGAATATAGGAACCAGTCAATTAAGTTAAATTTAATACACAAGCAGGTGCTACCTGTAAATGTTTCAAAATAATACATTACCAAATCGAATAACACAGTATTTTAAATTGGCTTTCAGATTTGTGCTGAAGGTGCTGGAATAACAAATAAAATAAAAAGCGTTTCCGAATCTTTTTATTTCTCGAGAAATATGTCTCCTCGTCTGTTCAGTCATAACACAATGAATCAGAGTTTATCATGTCAAAACAAGCGAGTTTGTTTTGTATTTATTGCTATTTGGCGAAAAAATAATTAAATCACTGTTATTTGAGAACTTCATAAAACAACACATGGTATGTGAAATTGTATAAACAAAAGACTTGAACAAAACTTTTTGACGGTAATAATGGTAATCTGTGCCCTTAGAGGATATTAATGATATTAACGATATCATTTTCATCTCATACGATATTCTGTCCATTTCACATAATTAATTGAACCAACATTATTATACGAATAATTTAGTGATAAATCAAATACTTATCGCTAAAATTTAGCGCTTTTTCGTAAGATCGATATTTATAAGCGATAATAGTGATAATGATAAAACTACAAGCACTAAATTTATCACTAATATTGTTAATACATTTGTGAATAACAACAAATTAGCGCTAAAACCCATTGTTCTTTTAGCGCTATTAGCACTTTGTATAAAGTGTTATTATCGCTTGTAGTGATTTTCCCTCGAATCGTCACATATGTTACTGTATAACAATGATAAAACTGCCTTTTCAATCACATCAGAATCTCGAAAGAAGAAAATAAATTACAATATGTCAACGGCTTTTTGCCATTTACCTACCCTCCTCCACTTGGCTCCATGCCGTTTTCATACCTCGCCTCCACCCGGCTTCATGCCGCTTTCATATTCTTTTCAATCTACTCTAACCTAAGGCTATATACTAATCATTTGGCATATTCACTCTAACCTATTTAATGTAAACTAATCTAATTTCTAGGTCATCTAATCTAATGCTACACTCATTCAATTCAATTCAATATAATTCTTTTCAATGTAATTCAATTGAATGTAAACAATTGTAATTTCCAGGTAATGTAATGTAATGTAATGTCTCCTCATTCACCTTGCGTAAAGTTTCAATTCAAAACATACATAGCCTTGCTGTTCTAAAAACCTTTACTTTCACTGCATCAAAGCTTTGTGTTTGTGAAAATGCAAGATACTGTTGACGGTGATTGAAGAAAGGCCTTTGCATATAAATAATAACCTGTTCAAAAGTCTGACCTTGACTTTTGTTAATAGTAATTGCGTAAGACAAACAGAGGGGAAATTGTGTTCACTTCAGCTGAAACGGAAGGTTATCTAGGAATGAGCACCCGATTTCCAGCAGAGATACCAGCCAGCACTTCACAAACAAGGATATTCTCTCGAAGATTACGGATCACTAATCGTGTGCCATTGCATAAACTGTCCTTCAATGATAAATTTCGCAGCAGCATCACTATACTGTTGACTTTCAAGTTCAACCGGTGTTGAGGCATTCCAGAAGGAACCGTTTCACCAGCATCCCAAAATCATCAAAAAATTTTTACCAACAAAGTTTCATCCCTTGCTCCTCCACTCTCTGGAATTCTTTACCCCAGTCTGTTTTTCCTTTTTTTTATTTGTGTGTATTTGTGTGTGAAAGTTTTACCTGTTCCACCGGGTTCATCAAGGAAGAAAATCTTAGCACTGCACAATTTTTTTTATAAGCAACTTAGAATTTAGGTCAGAACTCGAGTTGCTTATTTTTCAGCCAATTTCTATATCTCGAGTTGCTTAATGGTTGCTTAAATTTCTTAGCTTAAATTTCAGTTTATTTACTAATAAGAGACAAAATACGGTTTAACATCAAGTCTTTCGCAGAAGAGTGCTCTTTACAACTAAAACCACTTAAATTCTAATAAAAAAAATGTTTCTCTCTTCTGATGGATCTTTATTTTCTTCATCTCCACGTTTTTCGTCTTCTTGTTCCTCGTCCTCTCTGTCTGATAGGGTTATCCTTTATTTCTTCTGGAATAGGAGTCCCTATCATTTCAACAGGGGGTGGAACAACATAAGCAGGCATGCCTTCAGGATTTATCTTATCGTCCTCACTACCATCAGACGTGATATGACATACTGTTTTCTCAAAGCTCCTATAAAGCATACAAAGAAATTTCTCGTCTTAGGATGGTTTACGGTAAGCCTCACCGACCCAACGAGTTATCAAAATGCAGCAATCTTTTGCCGACAGTTTACGATCATTGTTGCCAAGCCAAAGGTCAATGTTTTCATCATTTCCAAGCCAGATGTTTTGTTCTGCTTTAATATGTGATTTGAATGCTTTTCCTGGTCCGGCATCAACAGGTTGCCAAAAATGTGTCCCGTTGGGAACACCAAACCAGGCAATACCTTTATGTTGTCGCACTTCACTCAAAAACTCATCACTGACTTGGGCTGTCAGGTTATCGCAGAACAAAACATACTCATCCAGGTTAGTGACAGCATTGGAGAAAGTATTATTCACCAGTACACATCTACATCAGTGTCATAGGCTAAAACTTCATTTTGACTAATCCTTTTCCCCTTACCTCATAAAATCAATGCCGGCTTCACCATTCCCTCAGGAATGAAACACATTTGAAGGGTAGCTTGTCATTTATCAAGCCCACTGCCAGGTTGAGCTACCCATACTCTATGGTCCCTTTGTTCCTTTCCCTTACCAGGGCCTATTTCAGGCATTAGGGGCAAGGGTGCGTTGGTACTAAAAGGACATTTTAGTATAGACTGCCTCCCACTGCCCCCACCATGGTTGGGGGCGGAGAAAATTTTGCTTTCTGAACCCTCTAAAACGGCTATTTCAGTGTTTTCTGGACTTAATTAATTTGTTAATTTGTTTTCTTAATTGCCATTTTGTCACTATGTTCAAGAGTAATCTATGAGAGGAATTCCGTGTTTTGGTGTTTCCTTAAGACCGCACACTAACTTCCACAGAATTAAGTCCACAGTTTGCCATTGAAAGCCTCTTCAGACTGGAAATCCTTGCATCATGCTAATGTATCAAGAAAACAGTTGTAAAATCCTTCACTGCAACAACAATTCCTTAGTAATACGCCGTCGAGAGTGTTTGTTTATCTCACTTGAGTCAGGGCTTCATTACATTTGTGAAGAGTCCGCCATTATGACTTACAGGTTACTTTGAAACTTTTACTTTGAAATTTTTTTCAGACTTTTAGCATGTGCATGTTTAGACAGGTGATGTTACGCATGCATTTATTAACAAAATCTATCGTTAATTAAATTGTTGCGTAATTATCATCTATATAGAGAGATTGACAATCAGTGATTTCATCAGTAGTTAATGTATTGCAACCTTTTGCTTATCTTCTGGATATTGTTATTTAAGTTCTTTGTCGCGCGTGTGTATTTCTTTTACTTTTCTCTTTTTAATTTGTTGAAGCCATTCAAGTGCAGGTGTTCTTTTCAAACAAATTGTGCAATACTGCAAATAAAACTATTGCGAAGGAGCGTGTTCTAAGAATAGGAGATTGTGGTTGTTTTTAATATAAAAACATTTAGACGTATCCTCTTAATTTTTTTATGGTAAAAACATCCAGTGATGAAATAAACAAAAGTAAAACATGTGAAAAATGGCTAACTTAAATTTAAACAAAGGAAAAGCGTGGCGACGAAGGCTGATCTCAGAGGTCAAGCCTCTGTTTAAGTGTTGAATTTATGAAGCGCTTTTTACACTTGAAAGAAGGGCAAGGCAATTTCTTAAAAAGGCATTTTTCTTAACAAATTGGGCATTTTCCAACGCCTACACCCCTAGACGAAGCGTTTTTCTGAATTTTTAGATAAAACAGTAATTTGAAAATTTTGAACACAAGGCAAGTGTGCGATTATCGCACGCAATAAAGGGTCAGAATAGGCCCTGCTTACTCATTGGAATTTTGTATGTTTGTTTGCTCTCAACAACAAACAGGAGTGGAATTTGATCTACATTGATTCTCTTTTTCGGTGGGAAACGCCCTCATTTTTTATCAGATTTAATCAACTTTTCTCTCAAATATGAATACCATTTCATCAGAATCGGGGTTTGCTTCTTTACATCAGCTTGCGGATCTTATTTTTCTTTAAGAAATGAGTGACTATTGATTTTGACAATCTCTCAGCATTCGAGCTTTGTTGTAGATGAATTTGATTTGCTTGGACATACAACCACTCAAAGTTAACTTTTAGCCCCTTTTTTCTTGCTTCGGAGAATTTGTCATTAAGTTTGTTAAACAAAGCTTTGTGTTTGTCGCCTCTTCTGCATTTCCTGAATAACGTGTTTTTCTAATTTTCGTTGTACTTGTTGTAGATTTCTTTTTCCTTTCATTTCCATGGTGTAATCATACTCTTATGAACGTTATACTCTTCCCTACTTAACATACCATGGTTTAAGTCATTTAGCTCATCAACCTTTTCTTTTAACGTATAGCTCTTCCGTTTGTCAGCAATTTTTGGTAATTCGTTCGCTTCAACATCAGTCACAAGCTTCTCTAAAACCCATTTCACAGTTTTTTCAATATTGTCGTACTTGTTTTTTCCATCAATGATTTGATCCAAGCTCATTGTCAGTTTGAGCAATATCCGTATGTGATAACTTATTTTTACACCAAAACTCGTGCATCGAAAGGGCTTGTGATGTTTTCAGTGATTTTTTTGCAAATAATACATTCAAACAAATTATCTTCTTTTTCCTTTGGCACTACATTTACCAACTCACCACTATGACAAACTTGTCTGCTTTCTGCTTTCTCTTACTCATGATCTTAACTGCGTTGTCAACAACATACACAACAACAAAACTACTGTGATTACTTTCTTTAGAAATTGTTTAAAAGAAGTCATTACATTGCAGAGAAAAAAATTGATTCGAACGCAAAATTGAATAATTTCATTTCTCAAAAAAAACGTGTATCACAATTTTTTAAACTACATAAAGCTGTGTTTAATATCCAACATAAAAATAGTATTTGATAGTGAATAAAGGAACTTTTTGAGTGCTTTGATTTTTATGTGCAATTTATGAGTTGCTGATGTTAACATTTGTTCAGAACTGAAGTTGCTTAATATTTTTTTCAAATCGAGTTCAGTTGCTTATAAACAAGTTGCTTAAAAAAAATTGTGTATTCGTGTATTATTGTCGTTTATTGCTAGTGCATCAAGGACTGTGTCCGCAACAGCAACCTGGTCAGCATTCAAGGTGTTCCTCATGTTGATGGCTTCTTCCCTCATTTCATCAGCATTTGGTAGATCGTCAGCAATAGCTTGTTCAAAAGCAGGTAAATCAAAGTCAGTCACAACCCTGCCAAATTGCTGTAGGTTTTCCTGAATTTTACCAAGAGCTGACTGCTCTGCTTGTATTTCCGCTTGGTGTCTCAAAAAATCTTCAACCATGTGACCACAACTCAGATAGATTGCTTGGCTCTCCATGGGTCAGAATGAAGGAGAATGCTTTGTGAATTTTAGAGGGACTTCCGGATGCGGCAAGTTCTTCCATTGTTCATATCCACAAAGTATCATCATCCAATAGTCCAAGTGTAATACATGCTTCCCTAAAGAGATCTATATAAAATTCCATTAACAGTTTTGAGGTATTCAAAGGAAGTCGCACCAGGAACATGTAACAACAGCACACGTAAGAAATACCTTTCACCTTGACGAAAGCTGGCATTGTACATTCTAGTTACATTTTTTTCTGCTCCACGCTGCCGTGTCACCCACAAATGTTGTCGTGTTTGAAACAGGTAATGGTGGGGGATATCGAGATATAAATATTGACGTGCCTGTTCATCAACACACTTCAATTTGACCCTAGCAGTTAACTTGGTGTGCTCTTGTCCTCTTTCCAGTGCTGCTTGTTCCTTTCCTCTGAAAAAAATCTGTTGTTCATTTGGAAAGTGAACAGGAAGTCCTGAAATAGCATGACTTTGAGTGTGCATTGGAAAAGAGCATAAATACCACACAGCTTCCGGAGCAGATATATACCTCGCATCTATACACGTTTTGATTTCTCCGTGATCGATACGCTCATTGATTTCAATATGAGCAGTATCGTGTCCTTTGTAAATGTATTAGTACAAATACTTGACACTTTTTATGGAAATACAGGCTTCAAGGTTTATATGTGCATTGTACTTTTTGCTGAGAAAAGGGTTGTATGGGACGATCCATTTGTTGTGAAGGTCGATATTCCGAATTCGACAGTTCTTCTGTCATCTGATCAGTGATATAAAGGATAACCATCCACATTTAAAACAGTTCCATTGTTGAACTGCTTCAGAAAATTTATGCTGCACTTACCGTCTTGAACACACGGTGAAGACACATTCAAATGGCGACACGGACCATGCAGGATTCAATGATTTCGTAAAGTTCTGGTTCTTGGTATTGATTTGGTATTCGTGCTGATATCAATGAATAAATGTCATCAGCATTGCGCAACTTAAATTTGTGCGCAAGATGCAACAGCATGTGTACATGAGGCAAACCCCTTTCCTGAAATTCTTCACCTGTGCTACAGATACACCTAGAACAGAATCTTTGGTTATATCGTTTTTAAAAGTTTCCAACTTCAATTTGAATACTCGTGCAACCAGATCTGGCCTATCTGATGCGGTTTGACCAGGCAAAAGATTTTGAACAATTTCAGGCCAAGATTGCATGTAAAAGTTAAAAATAAATTTTGTTTACCTTTTTTTGAAACTAATGCCGTATCATCTAGGTGCAATCTATATCCTAATACGCACTGTGCATCCAGTTTTTAGTTTACAGAGTGAATGTTTCGGGTCGTTTTTAACGGTCAAAATCTTCTTAATCGTGGTCATGTAGCGGCAGTTAGACCAAGCAAAACACATTCACAATTAGTATAACGAGCAATGCAATGCTTTTATTTTGATCTTTTCAAACGTTTTGTAAACATAGCAACTGCGTTCGTTCAAAATGTAAACAAACTTATTTTGGTATTGAAAACAGATTGCGAAGGAGCTCTACAATAAGAAAAAGATAAAAAAAAAAGATAAAAGAAGAAAAAAAATCGAAAGCGAATAAAGTTTATGAGGTAATCTATCTAATCTTCCGCTATTTAAAATTGCTGTTTAATTCGAAAATTGAAAGTCTTTGTTTATCGAAAATGAATGAAAGTGTCTGTTTTATGATTCAGAGTTGACGAGTCAGATCGCAGGAAATTTGTGAGGCATAAAGTTATAGAGAGACAGTTGTAAAAACAGTTCAAAGTTTTACTACAGGTAATTGTTAAAGTACTGAACTTTCTTCTTTTTTTTTCATGAAACCACATCGTTTTAAGTGTTTGTTTATGATTTAGTTGAAGAATTATATAGCAGAAAATTTATAAGTTATAAGAGGTAGTGTTGAGATATTGTAAAAACAGTTCACAGTTTTACTCCAGGTAAATGTTAAAATTATCTTTTGTTTTTTCATGAAACAACGTTGAGTCTTTTTATTATTTGTTTTCTTTCATTTATTTGTTTTATTTTCATTCAGGGTTGGGAGTTTGTTAATCTACAATTTGGTAGTTATATTTTCTTATTTCTAAATCTTATTATACTAATTCGCTTTGTGTGTCACACTTTTATTTTAGAGAGTGATATATTTGTTCTTTTTTCACGGTCAAATCCTTCTTATTTTTTCCCTTTTCGTCGTAAAACCACGCCAAAGCGAGAGTGATTTTTTTGATTTTTCGCGATTAGTATATGCTCCTCCGTTTTGTTATTTTTGGCTTGCGCATTGGAAATCAGCCGAAAAACGTCTTTGGAGGAGTGCGAGCAATGCAATGTTAATCGTTCGAAATTTGTCAACGATCATTTCGTGAGCAAGAAACTTCGCGAAGAAGACGTGTTTCTTTTTGTATACGAATATTTTGATTTAAATTTGATTGTTTTAGGCAGCAAATCGACGAAAGAACTGATGAAGAAACACAAGTTTGTATGCACGAAGGTATTGTTATTATTATAAAACGTTTTATTATCGTTTGTTTACAATGAAAAATCATATTTAGATATACAGAAGAAGTGCAGTGAAGTTTTTAAAAATTAGCTGCAGAAAGATCGAACGAACAAAAGGTATTATTATAAAACTTTTATACAGAAGAAGTGCAGTGAAGTTTTTAAAAATTGGCTGTGCAGAACGATAAGACTTTTATTGTTTAATAATTTAGATTAATAAAAGAACAGGTTTTTAAATGTTTGTTTACGTTTTAGTTATCAAATATCGCTATACAGAAGAAAGTGCAGTGGAGAAATGCAGTTTCATGTTTATTTACACAGTAAGGAATGGTTTTAATTTAGTTTTGAAAGATTAATTGATTTAGCTTTGAGTGGATGTCTTAGTTATTCTGTCGTTTAGAATGTGTATATGCTGCTGGATGAAAAGGAAGCCGAGAGAAATTTGTTTTGGTAACGCGCGCTATTATTACATTAAAAATGGTCCTACAGCTATGAATGTTTTTATTTCTCATGACGCTGTGGAAGTGGGGAATGTGTTATGCTGTCTGATTGTATCTATTGTATCTAATTTATATCGATGCTTGATGCTTTTGTCTGCCTGCCAAAAAGTACAAAATCTACTGGAAAATACAGAAAGTTTAGCAGTTTTTCCAAACGAAGAGAGCAGTTTTATGTATTTCACTTAAAAAAAAATGGTAGCGAAAGTGTTTTATAAATACCTATGTATGTTTGTGCTGGAAAGTAAATAAAGTATTAGTAATTTGTTTATAGGTATGAATATAGAAGTAAAGAGTTTAGAAGTGTTTGAAAATGTCTACAGAAGATGATCAATGCTGTTTAGTTTACTAACATGTGAATTGGCGGTGAAAGGTATCCCATTTTGTTTAAAGTTCAGCTAAAGTTAAAATAGTATAAATCTATTTAGTTATAACACAGTTGGTATGCTGGATAAATAAGAATAAAGGGTTGTTTAACTGTTGTGAATTAGCCAGAGGAGATTTTAACTCAGATTAAAAATGTGGTTGTTTTCAATTTTTTATAAACTCTTTAGATATATAAATTCTGTCATCACGTTTGTGTTTTTGATTATTATTCATAAGGTAGATGTGAATGGATTATGTATTTAAGAAGTTCATTAGTTATTACTGTGCAATGAAATGTTTATGCATTATTTTGTGTTATGGTAATCGTTTACGTACCTGGGTATATATATAAGTTTGGCATTATGATTTTATTTGTGACTTTTTATCTTCTGGGTAAATTTTTGTTTTAAGGATAAATGCGTAGTTGAATTTCACTTTTTGTTGTTGTTGTTTATTTCAATATTCTTATAGCATGATTAGGTTTTCGGTATTACAGTATTACAATTACTATTACGGTGTTTTGTTGTTTTGAGTTATTGTTTTTAGGATAAATGCGTAGTTGAATTGCATTTTTTTTTTTGTTGTTGTTGTTGTTTATTTCAATATTCTTATAGCATGATTAGGTTTTCGGTATTACAATTCAAGTATTAATTTTTTAGGTAATAATAAAAAAAAGCATAAAGAAATGAAACTCATGGTTTTAATCATGACGTTGATGGTTTTGGGAAGAACAGACTATATATCGTTTCAAAAATTCATTAATGGTTGCTGTATAATGTAACTTCCGCACGAAAGAAACACAGTTGGAAGGTATCAATTTGTTTTCAATTCACATTTTGTAATGTTATTCAATGTTTGGTTTCGTATGTCTGGGTAAACAGTTCTGTGTTATATATTGCCATTTTTTTTACATTAAAGTTACTTCTCTTCTGCGTATAAATATATTATTCTGAGCCATGTTGTTATTTGTTTCTGTTTTTAATCTTCTGAATGTAATAACAAATTAATGCCTGAAAAGAAACTTTTATATACACGAGTTAAATTCTGTGACACAACGCATACTGAACATGGGTGGCGAGTGACGCGTACGTACCACAGGAATGGCAGATTTGACCTAATGTTTTCAAAGTTAAGTTCGGTAAAAAGTTTTTACCCGGGATACTAGTCTATTACTGTCTGTCATGTATAATATAGGGAGAAGCAATAATATTGTCCCTGGTGTTCAAGCAACTTTTAGAAAGAACAACCAAAAGTGGCAAACTACTGATGAATTATACATAAGTAACTGGACATTTTTTGAGAAACTCACTTTTTTAACTCCAGTGTTTGGTATGTCAAAAAGTCGGACACACAAAAAAGAATGAATACCAATGATGACAACGATTGTGATGATGTACACAAGGAAGTTATTCCGAACAAATCTAAGAAGACAACTATTGCCGAAAAAAAGCTTGATCTTCTCAAAAAGTGCACGGATGCAATCACAGCTCAAAAACAAAACATGACTCAACCCAACGTACTCCAAGTGCAGAAACTGTCTTCATTTGCTACTTATATCGACGAAAAGTTATCGGAGCTAAACAAACACCAATGGAGAACAGCTGAGAAGAGGATAACAGATATTGTATTTGACATCGAGATGGCAGCTAATGCTTCACCGGCAGCTAATGCTTCACCGGAGGAAACAATTAACCGTCAATGGGATAACTTCACTGGCTATTATCAAACTCCATATAGGATGCATCAAGGAATATTTAGAATGCCTGCACCTATGAATGTTCTACCGCGTGGAATACCACTATAAAAATAAGTCTCTGATTTTCATTCACCCCTGTACAACAACAACAGCAACAACAACAGCCAGGGCATAATCAATAGCACCTAATGCATGTGGGTAATACCATTTTTCTTCAAACTTTCTTGATACCGCAAGCCACTTGTTATCAGAAGCCGGGATTTTGAGAAATTCGGACAACATTCTATTAACAATGGCCTTGCAACAACCTTTGACTATGTAAGATACAGCATTCAATGATATCCTAAACTCAAAACGATTGGAATGTTTCACCTATAGCTAAATAACGCAAGGTTAATGCCAAGCGTTCGTCACTGTTAATCGGATTAGTCCCCCCAAGTCACTCCTTTGGCTGAATCTGGTCATTAATTTTACCCAAAACACTTAAACTCGATCACATCCATCCGAAATACCCTTTTTCATTCCGTCGTTTTACGCATTCTCTTGTTGAGCCACGAGTTTGCTTTTCATCATCAGAGTCTATCAATTCATTCAATACTACTAAAGCTGCTAACTCCGCCATCTTGAATGCTCGAATGAATGGACATTTGAAAATTCGAATGTTTTTATAAAACATTTTGATGACCATACTCAAATGTGAAATTCGATTTCATCAATTCATCAACAAAAAAAATTACTCGATTTTGATGAAAAAATTTGATGCATTTGTGCCCGCTTGCTTAAGGATATTGATGGGGATACTGTTGGGACCAGAGGATTTACTAGTGGAAAGTGAGCTAATAATTTTAATGATTTCTTCTTGTGTTGTGGGAGTAAGGCAAAATGAATTTGCACTGGGGTGCTTCAGATAATCAGTGAAGTGTTTTGATGTTGGTGGAATTTTTGACCTGATAGTACTAGCAATAGATGTGAAAAAATCATTAAATTTATTGGTCATGATGGTTGGGGCTGAAATTACAGTGTTTTTAACACGGATTGAGGTTGGAGGTAGAGTCTTTTGTGGATATTATACCACGAACACCTTATCAGATTTTATGCATATTCCCAGAATATTGATTGAATTACCCCTTAATTACGGAGAATTGCCAGGAGGGAAAATAAAAGTTTTGCTAAAGTTAAATTTTCCGCAACTTTAATTTAGCGAAAATATGCTCATTCGACACAAAAAAAGTCGGCCTAAGGTATCTGCCATATTTTTTTACAGTGTTGGCTCTTCATGATGGAGATAAAAAATTACCCAAACCCTAACCCTTAACTCAGACCCTAAAACATCCTGGATGGAGAATGGGGGTGCGAAAACGAAATAGCACTACTGGAAGAATATATGTAAGTTTTGTTAGTTTTCTTGATATTGTATCCTATCAATGTATCCTATCAATGTGATGTACATTTTAGTTATATTGCCATTCAAAGACCTTATTAATTCAAATGTCCAAATACCAAACTGTGCTCCCTTGCCTCGTTTTAATGTGGTAATTTGGTGAATATTATCAGAAATTGGCCCATTAGTAATTTTTAGTTATGAATAACATAATATTAAGTAATGTCACAATATAAAAAATCAAAACAAAGTCGAATTTGATAATCTGATAATGTGTATTCAAGTATTTGATTTTGTCAATGTGGGATGGAGATAGAAAAGAGAAGGAAAACAAAATGCTTCATGAATCAATCATTTCCTCAGACATTCCAACCCTAGAGAATCTGATATCGGGAGTTTTGATAAGTTTAGTGACTACCCGAGAGCCAACATGGTTGGGGTGGAGGTGGGAATTTTGGATTATATCTTTATCTAAAACACCGGAAAACGCCATCTTGAGAATAATTTTGAGATTTAAATTAGTCAGCACCACTAGGCTGCCGCTGTTAACCATTTCATTGAACGTTTAGAATTCTCCAAAATTTTCCTTTCAATTTTGCTTTTGGATGCTTTTTTATTTTATTTTGTTATCATTTTGTGTCAGAAAACATTAAAGGAACCCTACAAACGAGGTTGGTTTACATACGCTATCATTTACCATAATGTCGGCACCGACTAAACAGCAAGCAATTTGTAGCAGGCGCTTGCTTGTCGCTTTGTTTCCAACTATAGTGGAGTGATATGGTGAACTGCGAGCTTGTCATTAAAATTTGCACACTTTGAAATATTGTGCCCTTTTTATATCCTGATATCGGGAGATAATGTTGCTCATCGGGAGAACGGGATTGTCATCTTGAGATCGGGAGTCTCCCGCTCATATCGTGAGAGTTGGAATGTATGTTTCCTATTCTCCGTTCCGCGCTGACGTCACTCCGCGACAAATGAACTACAATGCGCATGCGCGAAAGTGCTGCAGGGTAAACAAATCTGTTCACAACGCCATTTTAACCAGCGATAGCGACGAATCAACATCATTTTTATAATTTTATACTCACTGATCAAAAAGTTATTTCAAAAACAGTTATTTTCATAACTAAAAATGTCATCATATAATATCAAAGATGTAGATATGGAGGCCCGGAATCGTTATCGAGAGAAGTTAAAGTTGATTGAAATGGACTCCTGCCCATATCAGTTGCCAGCTGACAAATGGATTCATGATCCAGCAAAATGGCCAGAACTCGAATGGCCAGAAGTTTTAGAATATCTGGTAAATTCACCTGGCATTTATACCAGAGAAGCCATGAAGAACAGAAAGAGTTTGGAAGCTTATAATCAGTATGTGAGTGGCTGGGTGAAAACTGTTTACTACTACAAAAAGAAGGACAATAGTTTGTTTGTGCTTCTTAAAGCTGACGTGACTCCATCACAAAGGCTGAATGAAGCTGCCCATACACCATGGGTAGCACTTAATGTTAATGTTGTGACAGTAGTTTGTGCTCACTGTACATGTATGGCTGGACTTGGTGAGTCCTGCTCCCATGTTGCTGCTCTTCTCTTTAAAATAGAAGCTGCAGTCAGAGTAGGAATTACCAGAAAATTGTGTACAGAACTTGCATGTCAATGGAATAATGACTTTGTGAAAAAAATTCAACCATTGCCAATTTGTAAAATTGAATTTTATGGTAAAGAGACTGTGTCGATGTTTAAGGACAGTAAAGGAAAATTGGAAAGCTTTCCAAAGAGCAAGCTGAAGCCCACTGAGCAGCAACAAATTGCTTTTATGGAGAAACTGAAAAGACATTCATCAAAGCCAATAGTTCTACATACTTTTTCTGCTACTTGTGATGAATTTAAGCCAAAATACCAACCTGTGGAACGAGCGAAGTTGCCACCAATGTTAAGGAGTTATTACTGTGCTACAAATTCAAATCAGGATTATCAGAAACTGTCCGATGATTTTTTGAAGAAACTGACCTTATCAGAAGCTGTTATAAACTATATTGAAAAGGTAACCATGAAACAACATCAATCGACAATATGGCACGAAATGAGGTGTGGGAGGATAACTGCCTCTGTAGCACACAATGTTTTAAAAACTAATGTGGAAATGCCTGCTAGTGGGCTTGTGTTGAAGATATGTCAACAATCAAAAGTCTGTCAGACGAATGTACCTTCACTAAGATGGGGAATTGATCATGAAAATTCTGCAATGGAAGAATACAAACTGTTGAAGAGTACTGATCACGAAAATTTTAATGTTAAATTTCATGGACTAAGGCTTCACAGTTTTTCTTACCTGGGTGCTACCCCTGATGGCAGCTTTACATGCACGTGTCATATAGTCAGGGCGCTGAGACGTAAAAAAAACTGGAAACGAGAGGGACAAATTATTTTTAAGTGAAACTGGTTCGGTAGATCGTACTGATCACGAAATTCTTTACCGGACAATCTGAATTTATTTAAGGGCCATTTCCTGGACCTATATTGGTTTTGATGACGTCATCCATAGGACAAAAATATAGTTCACATAAAATTGTTAATATATATACCATTCGATAGCATTTTTTGAACTGAACAAAAGTTATGAAAAGGTCATATAGAAATTATCTGTCTATGCCGAATTATACATGATAGAAAGTATTTCTATGACGTCATCACTTATGAAGTTTAACGAATTGGAAGAACAATTCTGAATGAAATTCACGGGGTAAAGATCAACACAGCACAACGTTATAAGTAAACAAAATATTCAGTGTCGCTATCAAACTCATCACTGGAATAACAATCATCTTCCATCGGAAAAACGATTCTCGCAGTTCACGCAGTTACATAACTCGGAGCACTTCAAGCCATGCGATCTGCAAACAACTGAACGTGCTTTTTAGTGCAATATTTTCCTCCATGTGCATTAAAGATGACATCTTGTCAGAGGCTATCAATAACTCGTGTCTTTTTGTTAGATACAGTTGTTCTGCTACTGACCAATATGTTTCGCATTAGTCTTTAAGGACGATGGAACGATTGTAAAAAATTCAAGTAAAGAGTTTTCAAGTAGATTCAAGTAAAGTGAAAGTTGGTGACAATAAATGTATTTCCTCGCGAATTACAGCAGCAACTTCGCATATCACAACTTTTCAAATCGGTTATATCCTTACATAGGATTTCGATAATTCGCCCTTTCTCTTCGCTTTTTTAAATAAGAGCGATTGTCCATACTTTTGTCGCCAACAGTCCACTTCATCTTTGTGACATTGAATAATTCTATCTAGTTCGTTTATCAGGAATCATGGAAATGCCAGCCTGTTTTTGTATATTGAGAAGTTTCTCTGTATCTATAATCACGAAATTATCAATTATCAAGAGTTTCCCCTTGGTGGCGATTCACCATGCGCGAGTGAATGTACCATATAGGGCCGGGTCAACCCATGCCATGTGAGGGAAATTGGGTAGATGATACATCGGGTGTTGCAAGAAGGTCATCCAGAAGAGCACAGGTCCTTGATTGGGTTTGTGTCACTCATGAGAGTGTCAAATACTTCGGAACCTCCAACCTAAGCCGTAGCCCCTCCTGGAAAGCATATGCAAAAGCAACTGAGTGAGGCTAGCCACGTAAAACAACACCAAATAAATAAATGAATAAATAAATAAGTAAACCTTCTCTTTCACAATTTTTGCAACAGATACAATAACTGTATCAGTAAAAGAAGAAAAACGCTTCAGTGGTCGAGTGTAATCCCTCTAGCATATTCGATGATATTGGAACTCAAGAGATACAATGCTCTGCCAATCTTTCCCAGAAACATCAGTTAGCAAACTGTTATTGTCATTCCTTATTGTGAGGTAAACGTTGTAGCAGCAGTCTCGGTCACACACTTCCCTAAATCCTCATATCCACCGCCTCGTTTGGATATTTTTAACACCACAGATACAGTAAGTAGTTACACACAAAGTATACGGTCATCATCCATGCCGCATTATTCGAAGTAAGGATTTCTGAGAATAAAAGACGTTTGAACAAACCATGACCATCTGTCTTTCTCTCTTTATGCTAAAGTTGACGCTGGTTGACGGGGGGAGGGTGCTACAACTGTTGACGTCAACCTTCACAATTTTCAAAACCTTGACTTTTCTAATTAAGTATGAAAATGTTTACACTGAATGTGATCTTGATGTGGTCCGTTGTGGCGTGGGAAAGTCCTTCCGTATTGTCTTTGTTGGCTCCGTTGTTCCGTTTTTTCGCTCACGTGATGTACGAACGTAAAACAATAAGCACAGATGGAGACAACTTCGAACCCAGGGTCTCTTTGCCGCTATCCGTATATCGAAAAGGAGGATGGAGATGCAGATGGAGATTGATCAGGAGAAAAATTACACGAAGATCATTGCAAATGTTTTTACGTCAAATTAAAAATGCGTAAGAAACTAAGATACAAAAGGACCAGCGGGCTGGAGGTTGTTTTTTTTGGAGGGGCAGGAGGATCTCTTCTCAAACGATGACCTCAACTGAGGGGGAGGGCAAAGGGGGCAACGCAAAGTTGACACAAGTTGACAGACGGGGGAGGGGGGAGGGGTGGTCAAAAATCTTGAACAAATGGTTGACGTCATTTGTGAACAATCCCTAATTAAGAATTTACATTGAGAAATGTTCAAATTAAAAGAAATGTTCTATAGTTATATTATCAAGTAGCTTTTTAAATTTAATTTACAAGTTTACAATCGATAATCATGGGCCGCGGAAGCTTTTTTGTTTTAGGGGGGCTGAAGATATAGTATCCCCCGCAGGCCCCACCATGGTTGAGGCGAAGAGTCTCAAAAGACTATTCCTGGCAAAATATTGGGGGGGCTCTAGCCCCCCTAGCCCCCCCCCCCCCCAATTCCGCGGCCCATGACAATGATATCGCTTCATTTTTCCTTGTTTCATTATAAACCCCCGTCTTTCAAATCGAATGTAAAATAGAAATTGACATTCTAAAGAAGCTATCACGAAAATATGGCGTCAAAGATGTGGATTTTTAAAGCATGTTTTTAATCACACATTTTCGACCTGGATAGCTTTAATAAATAAAATAATTTTGTCCGGTAAGGTTTTTCGTGTTGCTTTATAGGTGCATATCACATCTATCAAGCTTTTAATTTGTCCCCCGATTTTGCATAGTTATTTGATTTTTTTACGTCTCAGCGCCCTGACTACATAAGTTATCTTATCTAATTGAGATCAAATGCCCATACAGTAAAAAAGACACTGAAAAGTTTGAAGATGCATTGGACAGTTCCTTTTGTTTGGATGACAACAAGAAATTGAAGTCAACACATAAATACTATACTCAGGTAAAGTAACATTTTTGTTTGTGATGTTATCAACAACAATATAACATCTTCTCTTTCCTATATTTTCAGGTTCAACTGCAGAATTTGTTGTGTGGACCCCAAAATGGATGGTTTGTGCTATTGTTGAACGGGATGACGCATATTTGGGAAGCATTTTGCCTAAGATAGAACGTTTTTATAAACAGAACATTGTGCCTGAGATTTTAATACGGAAATTGGAAAATGGGACTCAAAAGAAGACAAGGCCAGACTCCAAATCAAAAAACTATTGCATATGCCAGACAGAATACAACGAAAATGATAATGAAGCTATGATCGGTTGTGATTCCGCCATTTGCAAATACGAATGGTTTCATTTGAAATGCATTGGCTTGAAACGAGTACCAAAACTTAACTGGTATTGCAAATTTTGCAAAGCAGCAGCAAAGAAAGAGAACAGGAAGCCAACAAAACAATTGAAAAGAGGATTAGATGCAATTTGATTTTGTTATTTTTCTTCTTTGTATTATATATATGTGTATACAAACTTCGTTTAATAAACAAAAATACATAAAAAAGTTACTCTTTATAAACTATCCCTTCACCTAGATTGGTCAGCATACAACACACCTTAAATAGTTTGTCTATACTGGAAACATCAGACTGTGAGACTTGCGAAATGATTGCACAATTTGAATGGGTATAGGTCCATTGAGTATACTATATCAGTTCTTAACTAGACCAATAACACGCTCTATATGTATCCGAATTGAGGCAATTTGTCGTGATACTTCAACTTCTCTAGCAGATAATTGTTTTTTTCCCTTGGTGAAACTTGGTATGATTAACTCAACACCACAGCCAGATGCAAACTCGTCAACTAAGGTGAAGCCACGATCAGCCAAAATCTGGTCTCCAGGATGATGATAGATGTGGCTTATAAACCCACTCTCTTTCACCAGTTCCACATCTGACACACGACCACCCCATGCTTGTGAAACGTAGGATATTGATCCATGGGGAGTACACGCAATAAGGAACTTCACAGTTGAATGTTTCTTATAAATTGAATAGACTTGGGCACGAGCTTTAAGATTACGAGGGCGATCAATAAATATTTCAGTGCAGTCAATTATTGCTGTCAGTTTAGGAAAATACTGTCTGAAGACATGTGGTAATGTTAGTGTACTGGCATCATGATCAGGGTATTTAAGCAAGAATGAAAGTTGATGATATAACAAATCAATCCACTTCTTGAAAATTAATGCAACACTACTTTGACAGCAATTAAACTGATCTGCCAAATTTTCAAACTGAACGTTCAGTCTCAATTTAACTAGTGTCAGCAGTAATTGGTCTCTGTAACATAATTTGTTTCTGCAAACCGTAGGCAATAAAGGTTCAACGAAACCATAAATGTCATCAAAACTTTCTTTGTCGATTCCTGTGTTATATTTAAATTTAAATGCTGTTTGGACAATAAGTTCTCGTATGAAAGAAATTTTGCTGTGATTTTACTCAGCCTGCTCAATGCCTCGTCTCTTTCCTTTCTCAAATTTTGAAGTTCAAAATGTATTTGCTCACATTCAAGAGAAGTCATTTCTGTTTGGTTGGTAGCATCAATCAATAACTTGTTGACAGCTTCATGAGGAGTTGGTGTGGAGCAAACAACGAAATGCACGGAAGGTGGTGGTGATGAAAGTTCTTGTGCTAGTGGTAACTGCTGATGGGGTGACATAGCTTCAAATCGCCTTTCATTGGATTTAAATGTCTCAGTTTTAGCTGTAATAGGTGATCCTAAATCATTAATTTCCATGATGTTTGTTCCCTCCGGTTCTAAGCAAACATTGTCATTTGATTCAAAAGATGATGATGATGCTGTATTTTTAACTACTGCAGCTGATGTATCTCTTTTGAGTCGAGATTCGTACCTTTTTACTTTTCGTTCATTTTTTTCACCATCAGATTTATTGTAAATAAATATTGATGGAATGTAGTCAGGATGGCTTGGGTCATTTTTCACTGGCTTTCTTGAAAAAAAATTTTCAAAGAACTATATAATAATTATTAGAAGAAAATATCCTAGTTGATAATAAAAATATGTTAGACAAAATACCAGTAATAAAGTGTTTGCCACATAGATAAACATTTTTCCCAATAGGATTCCAGGATGAACCATCTTTATTCACTCTTTTGCAAGCTTGAATCCATTTCTTTCTGAGTTCAGGATCGTTGTTTGGAATACGAAAAAACCCAGGTTTATTTTCCATTTTATTATGGTTTCAGCAGCCATACACAGCACAAGTAACAACCATGATTTTAGTTATGAAAATAACTGTTTTTAAATGAAAATTTATGTTTAATTCTGCTTAAATAGGTTAATTCTTCCTTTACGTTTCTGCTTTTCACCACCACTAACACTGATTACGTTCATTTGTTTACCCTGCAGACATGGTAGCCAAGTAACACGGCAATTGTCGTTTCAAGATAAACCGTGGAAGTGCGCGCTGCGCACGGCTGTTACGTTGCATTGCAAAGTGGAAATAGCAACTCTTCAAAATTCGAATTCAACAGAATTTTTTTTGTGTACATTGCAAAAACACAACTTTTCATGGTATCCTTTCTCAAAATGTATAAATGATATCACAATACAGTTTTTTTATAAGAAAGATATACCTTTTTGTATTTATGATTTATATTTATAAAGAAAAAATTCATACCAAAAAGTGTCGTATTTATTTTTCAAATATACACAACTTCACTGAAAAATCCATCGAAAACGGGAATTTTTAAAAAAGTACCACTGCCTCCCGTGCCTATAAACCAAACTAAATGTACTTTTTCCCGCCTAAAACCAGTTTTTTTGAAAAGAGGGGGGTCCAAATTACCAAATAGCATGCGAACACGGGCTAGACAACGAACTTTCAGAATGAAAAATCTTGATTTTCGTTTTAAATTGACGAGAAAACTTATATAAAATGCTCTAATCAACCGTGTTCGCATTTCATGTCACGCTCCAACCTTTTAGCTTTCATATAAATCTAAAGTTTTCCATGTATATTGATTTCTGTTTGGGAAGTAGCCTTTTATATACCATATACTTTTATCCCCCCGTGAGAGATTTTCAAAATTGATCCTTTCATTTTGTATATATTAAAGAAGCCAATCAACTGTCACACAACCAATGATTTAAGCCAATCAGATTCCGGGAAAAATCAGTTTCAATAATTTGAAATATCGTACGACCACGCAATTGAGAAAAAGGCTGCCGAGACGAAGCGAATTTTTTTTCCGTACACCGTCCGCAGCATCATTAATTGTCCGCAGTATCATTTTAAACGTCCGCAGTATCAGCCAAAAGTCGGTTTTGAAGAAACAAATATGGTACCCCAATTGCGGTGGTGCGAGTCTGACTTTAAGAAATGAAGGAAGTTTATAAAGTATGGATGGATGATCATGAAGGAGAGGTCGTGGCATCATTTGCTCTTTTATGTATTTGTTAGTAATTCCTTTTTAGTTGTTATTCTGCATGAAAATTGCAAGGAAACCTTTGTTTTGTTTTGATGATGATGAGTAATTTGTATGATCATGGTGTTTATATTACATGATCTCATTATTATCACACATAAAATCATGATTGTGTTTTTTTTAAAGAAAATAATGAGTTAGTGCTTGGCAAATATTTCGCTCAAGGTTCATTAATGTTGAAAACACAGCTGAACTCCTAGCAGTTGTTGAAGACATACTACCAATAATACAAAGAGATCAATATAAGCTTGTGAATGTTGCTGGCTCAGCCAAACACCAAAATATCTGAATGAAAAAAGTCTTTATGAGAATTATGTTTATTAAAGATGTCACCATATAATACTAGACACCAGCCAACACGATGAGTGCTATGGAGAAACTGAAGCAATCCTAGTTAAAGATAACAAGAGCCAGATGGCGCAAAACGGTAGCAGCAAAAGTACTTGCCACAAGAATACTTTCAAAATTTTACTTAAAGTTCTTAAAAGTTCTGTAAACGTTATTTCTTGAAATATCTTACTGGTGGAAAACAGGCATAAACGATGTTATAATGTTTAAAATTACTAACTCGTGTAAATAGGGTCTAATTGTAACACACCAGCAATTTAATTTATTAGAGGACAAAAGAATTATACATGCATGAGCTGTTTATAACGTACGTTTTTTCATAAGAGCTTATGTAGAAAAAAAAACTTGTTTCTTCGAAAAACAAATGTATGTTTTGAATTATAATTTCTTGAAACCGAAAATGAATTCGAACAGATAACTGCCTTTTTTTAACTCGATTTTTGAAAACCTTGATGATAAAAGACAGAACAGATAGCTAACAAACGTAGAAAGTAACAAGAAAGTCTGATCTGTGCTTTACTGACACGAAAAACATATCTATTTTCAAGTGCCAAAGTACATTGATTCAGTACCATAAGTAACTAAAAGTCCCAGCTTTATGTAGACCTATTTGATTAATATCCATTCCTTCATCAATTAAGTGATAAAATATCAAAGAAAACGTATTTTAAATGTATGTGATTGAAAACCTTCGAAAATTCAAAAGGCTGCGTTCGTTCATTAGAATGTATATGAGTTTTTAACGGGGACTCGCAGACTCTAAATCGCAGACCAATTGCCATTTCGGCCGGAGTAGGAGGAGGAGTAGGAGTCGGAGTCCACGGGTGTTTTAATACGGTATTCGCTATCGCTGCTACCGTAATAATAAACCTGACCATTCACTTTGCGGTTTTTCTCCTCATCGTTGTTGCTGCTTACATATCCTATCATCAAATACAACACAATGATAATATGCTCAAAAGGAGGTTTTAACCACGAATCAGTAAAACAGTGTTAAAGATACGAAATCCGTTACATACGTCAAAAAATTCAAAAAAACCCCTTTTTTTCAGCAATAAGCTTTTTGGTGGTAAAGCTAGTTTTTAAGATTTTTTTACAAGAATGTGGCTTATTTTATAAGTAAAATTATTGATTGATCTTTCACGCATTTTGTGTAATTCATTGAGTTACTCAACATGAGTTGTTCACAATTGATAAGTCTTCTGTATTATATACAATTTGAGTTTTTTTGTTAAGTTGTTAATCTTCATTATGATCATGTTGAAGATGTGATCTTTTGCAAAACTTGGTAGTTTTGTAAAAGAAGTCGCTTTTGTGAAAAAGCCTTCTAACTTTTTACTAGTACAGAATTTTCTATGTATGAAATAATCTTAGCATTAGCAATAAAATTTCTCAACAGAAAAACTAAATATAAAACTAGTATAGTTTTTAGTAGTTCAAACGATAACAAACAAAAACAAAATTATAAAAGAACCTGGTCAGCCAATATTCGCAAGTACACAAACAACTGCTTTGACAAAAATCGAAACAAGAGTGATAAAATCGTGTTTCAGCCTCAAAATCGATATTTTCTGATGCCATATTTATTTCGATGAAACAGTTTTAAAATTCTCAACTGGGAGCGTAAAATTTTAAGAAGGAGAACTGAAACGTGTGCTCTAATGAAAAGGTTGACCGAAAAGTTTTCTTCGCACGTGAATCGGAACGATTTGTTTACATTCGCACTACCGGCAGACGAGAAAATCATCATGATACTGCGGACGTTTAAAATGATACTGTGGACGATTAATGATGCTGCGGACGGTGTACGGAAAAAAAATTCGCCGAGACGAAGGACATAAGTATATTTTTTTCTCAATATTATCTTGTATGTTATGGCTTCTGAATCTACTCTTTTAAGACCTGAATGGTTCGAGGATTCCCCTAACATTACAAGGTTGACATTTGCGAACATAACGAAGGAGCTTATTTGGAATTTATATATTCATTTGAGAAATAAGTCTTTTGGAGATGAAAGAGATAAAGAAAATAAAATTATTGATATTCTCCGAAAAATTGTACCTAGTAATATGATTGAGGAGAGTCCTGCCACCCTTGCAGACGATGCTCTTAGAAGTAGGATTAAAAGGTTAATATTATCGCTCAAAAAAAAATCCCAATCCTTCATCTGAAAAAGGCAAGGGATTCTTGCGCGAATTATTTTTTGAGCATCCAAAACAGTGTGATGAGCTCAATGAATTAAGAAGTGAAAACATTCTGCTAAAAAAAAAGAACACTGAAATGAATCAGAAAATTCACGAGTTAGATAATTTACTCAAAAGTAAGTGTGAAAATATAACTTCACTGGAATGTGAGATATCAAGGCTCAAGTCTGAATTTTCTTCTCTTAAAAATGAGTTGAATGATAGTAAACATAAAGCTGAAGAGCTTGAGAAACAATTGGTCAAAGAAAAGAGTAGCAATTGTGAGCTTGTTAAGGATCATTTAAAGGAAATACAGAACTTAGATTCTCATCACAGATCCAAATATAGCATCATGAGCAAAAAATATGCCGGAATGACCAGTGCATTGAAAAAGAAAACCAAATTGACTGTGGCTAATAAAAGTTCCCAAAAAAACAAGACAGTAGGTACAATGACTGACATAGATGGAGTATCTAATGATATCGTGCTGGTTAAAAATTCAAATAATGAAGTATTGACAGGATCTGTGTATAGTTCTAATTTGAAACGTCCTGCTCCTGTTACATTATTTAAAGTTAATAGCAGGATTTCAAATAGTAAAATAACAAAAAAACAAGTGAAAAATCGTGCAGTTACTGCTCATCATTTTCTTAACCAAATTTCTGGTTCGGATGATAATGATGAGAAGAAAATTTTACTGGCACAGATGATCCGATCCAACAAGGAATTATTTTTTGGTGCTGCGGAAGAAGCTAATATTCAAATTCAGAGGAAAATGTCAGTTTCTCAAGCTGTTCAAGTGATGTCGCTGTTAAGGCTATCATTTTCAAAGATGAGGGAACTTAGGTCTGTTTTGGGCAATACTGATATTGGAAACTTTTTGCCATCTGAGTCTAAAATACGCAGTGAGCAAACTGTACTTACCTCTCACATCACTGAAGATAAAGTTGAGTTTGGCAAAATGAATTTTAAAATAAAAGCAACTGAGGAGGCTGTCAAAGAGAGGGCTTATATATGCGTTAAGAAATTGATTCCTTTCATAGAGGATATTTATAATAACATTCCCTCATTTCGAACAGATGTAGAATTTAATAATGAAATTTGGCTTTTATTTTCTGGTGATAAAGGGGGGAATAGTATGAAATTTCATGTTGAAATTATCAATGACACAAGATCAGGATCTAGAGATGTTGTGCATCCCTTTTGTATATTTGAAGCCACTGATTCTCTTGAAAATCTGTGGAAAGTATTTGATTATTACCGTCAGGAAATAAGGAGCCTGCAAGATCAAGATTTTTTGCTGTGTGGGAAAAACGTTAAGGTGTTTTTAGGTGGTGATTACGACTTCACCAGCAAGTGCCTTGGTCACCAAGGACAAGCTGCAACCTTTCCTTCCTTGACTGATCTTGTCACTCTGGAGCACCTCAGAACACATACTGGCAAATCACATGGATCGAGAATTTGTGGTATAGTCGCCAGAGATTTGGAGGACTATCAACAAAATTATGCAGAAAATTTAGCTGATGTCAGAAGCAAAAACAATCTACGTAAGAATGCCAAAGAGCATAATTCAATAATTGATGCCATGCTTTTTCCAATTACTGCCCTATGCAATGTAGTTCCGTCAATATTACATATTCACTTAGGGATTGTACTGGAACTTTACGAAGCCTTGGAACAAGTATGTCGAAACATTGACAGTTTAAGTGCAAGTGACAATTCCATGCCAGAGGAATGCTTGGAAGATAAAATAGCTCATGCTTGTGCAGAAATACAAAAAACTCAAGCCAAAATGTATTCTGTCTCAAATGACATTATTGATATAAATAACTACCAAGCAAGGCTTGAAGCTCTTCAGAATGACCCTTCACGTGAACAACTTGATATTTTAGTGAAGGCATGTACTAAGTCAAATAGAGGCAAACACGTCCTGCGAGACTCATGTGGGTCTCCAAATTGTCTTGTCTCAAAATATGATGTAAATCGAGCTTGGGTTCAATGTTCAGACCATGCAGGTAGTAAGAGCAGTTGGTGCCATCAGATCTGTGAAGGGCTATCAGAAAATGAAGGCATTTCTCTTGAGGAGACAGATGATGGATATTTATGTTTGAAATGCCAAGGCATAAAATGTTTGAAAGGTACAGGAGAATATCTAAACAATAAGAAAATTGAGCTCCAGTCAAAATTAGATTTATACAAGAAAGAAGAAATAGTTTTGATAAGCCAGTTTCGCACTCTGCAGTCAAAACAGGTGAATCAAATGGGACCTAAACAAAGGGAACTGTCAGATATTTTAACAGAATTAAAAGTGGAAAGGCAAGCATACCATGGAAATGTTTTTGTTGGTGATCACTGTAGGATACTGCTACACAACTATGAAAAATTGTGCAGCGTTTTACAAGACAAACCAGATGAGCACAAAAGATTTTTGACTATATTTGAGTTATTTGCTAGTACTCGAGACTTACTGTTTGCTAAGCGATTTTTAAATGACCAAGAGATTGATTTTGTTACCAAGCAATGTGAAAAGTTTTGTTTGGAGTACCCTATGCTGTTCCAGAAGTCAATCAAGCCCAAAATGCATTTTTATTCAACTGATGTGCCAGCATTTCTGATAAAACACAAAACTATTGGGTTTTTATCAGAAGAAGAAGGCGAAAGCCTACATGCTGCCTTCAATATGGAAAACAGGCAATTAGCATCAGTGAGGCAAGAAGATCAGAGAATACATTTGAGTTTGAAAAGACATGCACTTCATAGTCAAGCAAATAAATCCCTCCTTGCTTAGAGAAAGAGACTTTGTGAGTGCTCCTCAAAAGGACTAAATACAGAACGGACCTTCCTAAAAAAAAATGAACATTTATGCCGAAATTGCACAAATAGCTTATAATTTCTGTAGTATCAGAATCCTACTTCTAAAAAAGTAAATTAAAAGGCAATTAACCTCAGTGTGACAGAAGAGCCGAAAGAGTTTGAGTTTAAAAAGCTTCACTTAATATTAGCAACCCACACTTCAGAACATGTAATTTGCATTGACAAAATGAATTATCTCTGAATGATTCATAAGATGTAAATGCTATGTTTTGCTTACGAATCATTAATAGATTTATATCAGGATTATTGAATTATAATTCATTCATGAAAGTATGACAATTAATATGAGCATGAGTAGATGTTAAGGGAATGTTTTCAATTTGAGGTTAAAAGGTCATGCTTCTAGTTTTAGGAAGCTTCGAATCAAAACATGTATAATTTGCATTTAACCAAATGAGTTATCACAGAATAATTCATAAGATGTAAATGCTATGTTTTGCTTACGCAACAGTAATAGATTTATCGGAAGCTTTGATTCAAAACATGTATAATTTGCATTGACCAAATGAGTTATCACAGAATAGTTCATAAGATGTAAATGTAGCCATACTTTTGTTTACATGTAGTTAATGAGTTGAATTATAGTTCATAGAATATGAATTATATGTTTCGTCTAGAGATAGTATTAGTTATATAGAAAATGGCTGCAGAAAACATTGATAACGAGCAACAAATTTTTATGTTGCAAGAAAGTTTGCAAGAGGTAAGTTGAATATTGTATTGCTTTCATGTGGTGGGTATATACACTGCCTTATACATAGCACTTTTTATATTCATCATAGATGCGGGATGAACTCAACAAACTATATGAGGAAAAGAGGGTGGCGGACGCGGAGGAGACGGAAAAAAAAAATAAAACTTTTGCCGCCTACAGGAGGTTTTGCCCGGAAAACAGGCATGTGACAAATCAGCACCTATGCAGGTGCAATTTTCAAAAGTGGAAGGCAACTGGTTTGCCTTACACTAAAGAGGATTGTACCTGTGTGGGTGAGGGTTCGACCCATGCAGGTTGGTCAGGCGAAACCTCTTATAGGGGGTATAGGGGTAATCGGGGAGGGTATCGGGGTAATCGGGGAGGGTATCAGGGTGGGTATCAGGGTGATAATTGGGGTAAATGGGGAGGGCAAGGGAGAAGGGATTTTTTTAATTAAATTTGTATATGTTATTTTTTTTTAAATTACATTCCTTATCTATTATACCTATTGTTTTATTAATCTCAAAAAAGCCCCTCCAAATAGACCTTTATATCTTAACATACCTGATTTACCTTTTTTTGGGCCAAATTGGACCAATTTACCCATATTCCGAGTGCAATTATTATTAAAGTTACAACAAATTTATACAATTATATATATACAGTTCTCTAAACTGAAAAAATCAACATAAAAAGACTTAAATAAGGTAACGTACTTGAAATGACCCCTTTTCGGCCCAAATTGGACCAATGTACCCATATTCTAATTGCAATTATTAAGATAATTAGAATAAATTTATTTTGTTATTATAATAGATGTCCCTACAGTTCTCTCACGTTCGTTCAGTTTTGCGTTTCATATACCTTCTTAAATTAGGAAATTTCTCATATTTCGTTAATAAAATGCGAAAGCAGATATTTTTGTTTGAATTAAATAAGACCACAGAATAGACAGACACAGCTATCATATTCGATTTTCGATTGAATCGATAGCTATTCTCTGATTTACTACAGAGACGTGCTCTCAGGCATAGCATCATCAAAACGACAAAAATGAAGCATCAAAATATTTTTTAAGTCAAGAAACACAATTTAATTCGAAACATCTATCTTTTATCTAGTTTTCCTGAAAATTCCACGTTGGTGTCAGTTTTTTTAAGGATGTTATCGGAAATATCGTCAACCACCTCAATATGGCCACCCTCTTGAAGTACATTTGAGAAATTTAGTAGATCGTGTGGAAATAGCCTGAAAAAAATCTTTTTAAAATTATACTTTTACTTTACAGAATAAAAGATAGCATTCGGAGTTGACTGGTGTCATGATAGAGCAGGGATCTACCCCAAAAACACATGCTTGACTTGAATTGCTATTCAAATTGGAGGAATATAGAAACTTTCGTGAACACACAGAGAGGATCACACCTTTACTGAGTGGTCTGGTAACTCCCAAATATGTTATCTGCAATTCTGTGAAAACATAAGCGAAAGGCATGAATGAAGGTTTTTGGTGCTTGATCTGAGAGCCATCTTTGAACCAAAACAAATACCCATAAAAAACTGACACCATATCAAATTATGCACCATCTACTTCATATACCTTAATACTACCAATACATATTCAACAAACCCTCTGAAAAATTTTTTTTGTGATATATTTCAGCAATTAGTCAGTATACCCTCTGGGAAATGCAGTTTGTACAGTGCTCGCTTTGCTGATCCTGTACTCTTCCCCACGTGAGTAGAATTTAAAAAAATAATTTTAAAAGTGAAAGTAATGACTTGTGTCTGCAATGACATTCGGTCAGCGGTCTCTAACCGTATTAAATATGCTTTTTATTACATAATTATCCAGAAAAACAAATAAAAGCAATCTCTCTTCCAGTCCACTCCGCCATCTTTAACGGCTTTTTCAGAGAAAATGTTCGCACATGCGCATAATAACTTGCCGCACACAAATGAACGTGCTCTTAGCTGAAAAAATCAACAGAGAATAGACTTAAACAGGGTAACGTACCTGAATGACCCCTTTTTGGCCCAAATTGGACCAATTTTCCGATATTCCAATTGCAATTATTACGAAAATGAAAACAAATTTATTTCATTATTATATAGATGTCCCTACAATTCTCTTAGCTGAAAAAAATCCACAGAAAATAGACTTAAACAGGGTAACGTACTTGATTGACCCTTTTTCGGACCCAAAATCCCCCAAAATAGGACATAAGCCCAAAAATGATATCAAGATTTAATTAAAATGTCATAGGGCAATGAAATGTTTCATCACACCTACAAAACTGTTACTAATTTAAACTTTTCAGTGTTGAAATCTGTTGATTTCTTTTTTGAGAGGGGCAAATTTCCCAAAATCCCCTAATTTTCTGACCCTAATCTTATAGAAATTTTCGCAATTTTTTTTTATTTATAAGAAAAATTAATCACCTATCAAAAGCTTTTTACAGAACTCAAATACCTTTTTGCTAACTTGAGATATTTGAAAAATGGTAAGGCAAGGTGAAAAATCTCAAATTTCCCGATCGTATTTCCGAACGTAACAGCCGTGTGCGCGGAACGGAGAATTCTTTTGTGCACTGCATAAGTACAGATTCAAAAAGTTTCTGACAGTCATAATGGCAAAAAGAGCATGAATAAAGATGACCTATTCTAAAAACCCAGCGTTTTCAAAAGCATAAAGAGCACTAGGATGTAAACCAACAAGAAATACATAACAGGCATCTTCTAAACTTCCATGTATGTTACCGAAAAAATTAACGAATGGAGTACCTTATTACACTTATATAACTACTCATGTTATTAACGCGAATGGCTTACCTCGCGTTAATAAAAACCGCGTTAATTAGATACTCGCGTGCATTTATCCTACGCTAATTACTAGTCGTGTTAAAAAAAACCTCTGTTAATTTCATCCAGTCTTACCCAGCCGGCACAAAACGTTTTTAAAACCTCTTTTTTTGGTGTCTGTATGGTTTTGCAAAAAACTGCTTTATTAAGTGGTGTCAAAAACGCATTTAAAAGTGATTTTTGAAGCCGTGTTTTTAAAAACGTCTTTAATCGGTTTTATTTTCGTATCGATAACACTGCAATGTCTTCAGGTTTTCTCTGGGAGTTTTAAAGAGGTTTTTTATAGGTTTTCTTAAAGAGGTATTTTAAAGACCTCTTTAACACTAAAAGAAAACTGTTTGCTTTAAGGGGGTTGACAAAAATACTATGCGCGTTATAGTCAACACTATGATTAACTTTGTTGTTAAAATATGTATTGGAATATCTATCTCATTGTTATTTCTATGTATAATTTTTAATTATGAATAAAAGATTTCATCAATATATTACATATTGTTTGTTTGTTTTTTTTTGTTATCATTTTTTCATTTTCCCCCGTCCTATATTTTTGCGCGTGTTTTGTAGCAGAAAAGTTCAAAGAATTTTCATTCTGCTAGAGCGCAAGGTAGAGACGAAACGAACAATAAAGTAAGTAGTTCTTATTATTCAAAAGCAATGGTGCAAAACAATAACAAAGAACGTTTTTATTGAATCGAATCATGATAATTCTACATCGAATCTTTAAGCTATTTCTCAAATGTTGAGCAGTTCACATATACAAGTTACAGAAGAGAGGATGTTTTTGTTTTGTTTTTAAAGATTTAAGTTTAGCAAATGTCGAGTAACTGATGTTAACCTTAATGAATTCTTCTAAAATGTGGTCATAAGTTTTGAATCCCAGAATTTAATGTCGATAATACTGCTGGTTTTTAAAATCATAATATATATTCCAAAAGTAAGATGAAAACGACATTTTGTTTTTACAAATCCAAACTGATTTTGATTACTTTTCTTTACTTCTTATTTTTTTGTTTGGAATATTTCAAAGTAATCTACGAATTGACAAACGTGTCTCCTACCAAGTAATAAGAGAGATAGTGTATTGCAAATTTGGTTTTTCTTTGTTTTAGGAGATGAGATCATGCAAAGACGTTATAGCTTCTTATCTGAAGAATGTGGAACGAAGAAAACCTCAAAGGAAAACATCAAAATTTACCTTGATTTGGAATTTATTGCAAGACAAATGGATTTTAACATTACCAATAAAGGATCGTTGGGTACAAATCTTTCAAAAGTATCCTTGTTTTCAGCATGTAACAATCAGCTTTCAGTTTTTATTTTTGCACTTTAAAAGTTGTATCTTTTTGCGGTGGATGAATTAAAAGAGGAGATTAATAACCTGGTCTATCAATTTTCACAAGTCTATTAAAAAATTGAAAACATTCTCTCCTGTTGATCCTAAATTCAAAGATGAATTCTGATATAATTTGTTGAATCTAACTTTTTTTTCTTAAACTAAGAAATGGAAAATTTCCAGTGTTCATTTCCCGATCATAGCAATTAATTTAAAAGTCGCTTTTCTATAATTACCAAAAGTAAAAACTAAGCCTCTTACAAGAATGAGATATATATGATGTATATATAAGATGTATATAAGATGTATGATATACGTTAATTTTATTTATTTATCTATTTATAATATTTATGGTTTGCTGATGAGATAATTGTATCCAATGTCGATAAGAATTAAAACTACCAACTGATACGATGTTTTCATTTCAAATCTTCAATAAATCGGAAACATTGTCGGATTCCTCATCGGGCATATTTGCCTACCGTATTGCAGAGGTTTTTGTTCAGAAGTATTTTGAAAGGAGTTTTAGAAAGAATGCAAAAATAACGATTAAAGAGGTTTTTAAGATCTGAAAGAAAGACGTTTTTAAAACGTTTTCGAAAAGAAGTTTTTAAAACGTTTTCGAAAGAGGTTTTTAAGAGGAATTAGGAAGAGGTTTTAAAGAGGTTTCTCAAAAGAGGTTTCGAAAGCGGACATTTGAGACCTAAAAAAACCTCTTAAAAACTGCTTCAAAAACCTATTAAAAACCACTTTAAAACCACTTTTTGCCGGCTGGGTAATTTTATAAAATGACAATAAAATGGCAATAAAATGACTCAGGTAGTATGTAACACTTCTTTCACTTTTAATTGTAAATAATAGTAGATTTTAACAAGCAAATTAGTCGACTAATATTTCATCTATTCTATTCTCATCTTCTTCAACTTCTACCTCGCAATCGCTATCACTCTCACAATCATCACATTCATCATCATTTTCAACTCCCAGTTCATTGAGAATATCTTTTGAATTGTCTATATATTCACCAGCTATTGGGTACTCAACATCCTTCACTTTTGTCATCAAGATTTCTAACTTTTCTGCACTTTCCCATGTAACCGTTATCTTGATCGGTATTTCCAAACCACCTTGAATGAGTGGTGAAGCCATATGATTATTGTTAAAAACTTCTACTTCATATTTCGCCCCCTCCTGGATTGAATACCAGACGTAGCGAGAAAGTTCTTTTGGTATGTGTCCGACGATAATCCATCCAAATCTTCCCCTCATTATTACTCTACCTGCGACTGCGAATTTATCATGCTGATTATTGTGTTCTCTCTTTAGTGAAATCTTTTCCTTGATATAGGGTTTCCAATTGACAGTATTGCTATATACATGGTACCCTCTTAATCCTGAATAGAATTCAAATTTGTTCGACATTGTAAAAAAAAGGACAGCAAGTCAACACAACATGCACGCCAAACATTTTGTCTGAAGAGAATGTAAATGAAGTGTAGATGTAGCCTTTTTTATATTGATTCGAATTCTGAAACATTCTAAAACCTGAATTCGAATTCTGAAACATTTGAATACCTGAATTAGGTTTGCTTACAAATTATTATTGTGTGTAGAGCCGTTGATCTAGAAGCTCCGTGGATCATGTCGCTGCTGAACTACTTCAAAAAATCATTTCCCAGTTCTCAACTGAAGGATGTTTGTGAGTCAATGAAGAATGATAATAATTTACCAGCCAACATATCTGCAGATGAATTGTTAAAGGTTCAAGAAAGTTTGAATTTGGTTGAAGGACGGAAATCTAAACTAGTCACTTACTCCGAAAATGACAAACAAGAGGTGACAAAATACGCTTTATTGTGTGGAGCCAGTGCAGCAGTACGGCACTTTCGTAAGAAATACCCTCACTTAACAGAGAGTACAGTGCGACCGTGGGTAAAGCGCTACAGTGAACTCTCTATAACTCGAATACCCACGGGGAATTGGAAACCGTTCGAGTTATAGAGAGTTTCGAGTAATAGAGAGTTGGGAGTTTTTCCAAGTTTTTGTTGAAACTTTTATACAAATGGCCAATTAAGCTTGATTTTTTCCTTATATGGATTGGGGAGGAAAGAATTAAAAAATAAATACCAAATATTATATCTCGACAATTTATCCTTGGGAAAAGAAATCAGAAATTACAGTTTGCTTTTGTGCATTAAGGACATCTTTCTCGACAATTTGATTCAAGTCCTTAAGTGATTTCATCATTGCCTCCCCGAAATTTGAAAAGAGGCTGAAATCTTCAAGAACACTGATAGCTCTCCGCACTTCTGTATTCGTTGGTTTAGTTACTGTATCTTCATTCTCTTCGTCGTTATTTTCTTCGTCCGCTTCGTTTTGTTGTTGAGTTCCTGTTACTTCGGCAATTATATCAGCAGTTGTTAGTCTTCCATGCGATGTGGTTACCTCGATATCGAAATCTACATAATCGTCGGTTGTGATGTCGGTGTCGATTTGGTCAGCAAACCTTTCTTTAAGAACCGATAAATCAGCATTCAGAGTCTGAATAACGTCTTCTTCTACATCTTCATCTCCTAACCCTTTAAATGGATCATCCTCTTCATTAATGGATTTTTCAGCATCCTTCTGCGAGATTCCAGATTTTTTGAAGCAGTTGGTGAATGTCTGATTGGAAACCTCGTCCCAGGCTTTCTTCAACATGTACATTGCTGATAGAATGGAGAATTTTGGGATAGGCTCATTCTTTTCCAAAGCATTGATGAGCTTACGAACGGCATGTGAACGATACTTTGCTTTCAAGGCTCGAATGATACCTTGGTCCATTGGTTGTGTGTGTGATGTGGTGTTTGGAGGTAGGAATATCAATTCTATCCATTTCAGATTTTGAACATGCGGATGGGATGTGCAATTGTCGATAATCAAGGCGATCTTACGTTTAAAGACGGCAAATTTACGATCGAGCTCACGTACCCATTCCTCAAAGAGTTCTCCTGACATCCAACTTTTGTTCTGTGCACGGTATCGGCAAGGCAAGGTTTTAACTCCCTTAAAACAACGAGGTTTGACGGATTTCCCAATCACAAACATGGGTAATCTCTCTCCGTAGGCATTTCCAGCAGCCAAACCAGTGAGTCGGACTTTACTGAGTTTCCCCCCAGAACATTTTTTTCCTTTTAGATGTAGGGTTTTGTTAGGCAAACACTGGTAAAATAAGCCAAATTCATCCGCATTGAAAATATTTTCCAATGCGTATCGGGAGAGGATAGTTGGCAATGTTGTCTCCGTCCATGGCGCTGTCATCTCTTCAGTTACCGATTTCGATTCCCCAGCGATACTTTTAAACGATATACCGTACCTGAAAAAATAAGAAGAATGAAAGTTTGAAGACATCTTACATTTTCTTTCTCGTGTAAATACAACTTAAAAATTCGAATTGGAAAACATTCGATTTTCGTATGCAAAATTTTGTGTTGTGAAAAAAATAAGAGATGAATGAAATGGAAAGAATGATGGCAGTCGAAGCAAAGTTAGAAGACATTCTTTCTTGTGAGGACATTCCAATTGTCAGACTTATTCAATATGAAATTAATGCTTTTGTCATGGGTTACCACGTTTATAAAAATAATTGGACCCCCTCAGTGGGAGATGAATTTCAAAGTTTCATGGAGTCGACAAATATAATGGACAAATACGCAGTAGCTGTTAAAAAAGACGATGGAGAAGTTATTGGTCATCTCCCGCTTGGAAGATCTGGAAAGTTTGCAAAAACTGTTTTTTATTTTCTAAAAGCTGACAAAAGTCATGGGTGTACAATAACCGTCACTGGAAAGGCCATAAATGCTGGTGATGGCCTCGGGATGAAAGTTCCATGTAAACTATTTTTTCTCGCCGAAAAAAAGTTTATTGATATTTTACAAGAAAAGCTAGCAAAACTTTTGTAAAACATTATACATGTTACATGTTATTTACATGATATGTACATTATTTTGTTTTTGTATAAAACAAAATGAAAATAAAAAGTTGACACACCTGTCTTTCCATCTTGTAAGCCATCCATCTGACGCTTGAAACGATTCAATACCCAACTCTTTAGCGAACTCCAGGGCTTTCTCCTTAAGCATCGGTCCACTAATAGGAATATTTTCACTTCGCAACAACACCAACCATTTGTAGACGGCTTTGTTTACTTGCTCGTATTTTTCTGGTTTAACACGTTTTGACAACTGCCCACTGTTATATTGTTTGAATATTTTCTCCTTGTTTTTTTTCCAAGTTGAAAGTGTGCTGCTAGGAACTCCAAATTGGGCAGCGACATCTTTTAGCGAGGTTCCTTCCTCTAACTCCTTTAAAGCTTTATATTTCAGCTTGCAGGACTTGTTTTCTGCTTTCCGTTTTGTCCCAGCAACAGACGCCATGATTGTAAAACTCCAACTGTTCAATACCAAAGAATCGTGTTTACGTTTTGTTTGAATGTTTGTTCGAATGACATTCGAATCATTTAAGACCCCCACCATGTAAATTTGAAACATTCGAATTAGTTAAGACTCCATTTACATTTACGGAGTCAAAACAATCGAAAAAAATCCTACTTGTATCATAAAAACTTCTAGATACATGCTGCGACATTCGAGTTATAGAGAGGAAATACATCAAGGGACCACAGAATTTGTTCGAGTTAAAGAGAGTTTCGAGTTATAGAGATTCGAGTAATAGGGAGTTTTTTATGAGAGTTTATTAGGAAATTCCCACCGTGCCAACGAAATCGTTCGAGTTAAAGGGAGATTCGAGTTAAAGGGATTCGAGTTATAGAGAGTTCACTGTATCAGAAATCAATAAAGGAGCAAAAGAAATTAAACCCAACAGCACACGTAACTGCGAAAATAGGAAAGCCTAGAGGGAGGCCGTTATACTTGGAAGAGGAGCTTGATACAAAGTTGCGTTACATGCTCACAAGTCTACGCGTAGCTGGTGCTGGCATCAATATCCATGTTGTTCGGGGTGTGCTGAATGGATTGATTCGGGCAAACCCAGTTAAATACGGAAAGTATCTTGAGTTCAAAGTCACGAGATCATGGACTCGATCGCTTTACCAACGAATGAATTTTACACGTCGAGCAGTGACGACCTCGAGGCCAGTTATTACAAGATCACTTTGGAACGAGGTTAGATCAAGATATCTTTTTGAAATCATTGATCTTACTCTCAAACACAATATCCCTGATGAGTTGATTATCAATGCAGATCAAACGCCATCCAAGTTTGTAGCAACAGACAATGTGACAATGGCTAAAAAAGGTGAAAAGCACATCTCGCGTGCTGGAGCAACAGATAAACGAGCTATTACAGTGACACTCTGTGAAACATTGGATGGGCAGATTCTACCTTTTCAGCTCATTTACACTGGTAAAACGAAACGATCCTTACCAAGTGTTAAATTTCCTCGTGGATTTACCCTGTCTTACAATCCAAAACATTGGAGCAATGAGAGCGAAACATTGAGATTGATCGATGAAGTTTTGGTTCCGCACATCGAAAAGGTCAAGAAGGAAAAATCGTTACCAGCTTCTCAAAAGAGCCTCTTATTGTGGGATGCTTTCAAAGCTCAATCAACGCAGAAAGTGAAAGATGCCCTCTCATCTAATCAAATCGAATCCGTCATGGTTCTGAAAAACATGACCCACTTACTGCAGCCACTAGATTTGACCACAAATGCATCATTCAAAAAGTTCGAAAAACGCGCATTCACCGAGTATTTCACTAGTTGCATTATGAAGGCACTTGAAATAGAGCCTGACCGCGACGTTGCGTCCATTGAGGTCGACCTGCGTTTATCGACGTTAAAACCTCGTCATGCTAAAGTCATGATGGAACTCTATGAACATCTACAAACTGAAGCTGGTAAACAGATTATCAAAGCAGGATGGAAAGCTGCGGGCATAACTGATAATCTCGAAAATGCACGCAAAAGCAACCAAAATCCGATAAAAGACAATCCTTTCAAATAGATTTATAAACTTCTTCATTCATTCAATGTTACGTTCTATTGTATGAACTAGGGTAGCTAGTATTAGTATTTGAACTAGAACACACTTCAGTCGAAGAACTGAGCAAAAGTATTTTATTGTGTCATTTTCCTTTAATCTTTTAAATAAGGCAACCTAAAATTTTACATTTTCGAAGAAGATTCGCGTTAATTAAATACCCCCTAAAAACTTTGTAACTGTCAATTCGCGTTAATTATTGACCTTTAAAAACGAAAGGCTCTCACTCGCGTTAATAAATTGTCGCACTCACTTTCACCGCGTTAAATACATGAGTAGTTATCTATATATTAATAGCCGATTCTCTGTCTGTTTGTTTGTTTGTTTGTTTGTTTGTAAGTCACGCAAAATGGTAGATTGAGTTGTGAGCGAAATTATTTCTTTTTTTGTGTGCGACGTGAGTTCAAAGCAAATACATTGCAACCCCAATCGAACGTGACTTTTTTTGGCTGATGAACTAATAGGAATAACGTTTTGTTTTTATCATTATTGTTAGTTTTATATTCCACGTTGACTAGGCTTTGAAAACAATACATCAACTAAATACAAAGAAACTAACTGATTAAACGTTTTGGACATAAAGCAGCAGTGGCAGAACGTGGCAGCATGTGCGGTTTACCAGTGTATCCTAACGTATCCTTGCCTGACTGTCTGAGACGGGTGAACTTTTTTTTCGAGTAATGAAAATGTTTAAAAACCTATAGGTAAAAAAAAATATCATAAAACAAAATATTTTTTTTTTGCTTTTGTCATAATAGTTGTCTTTAATCGATTTCTTTTAATCTATTTTATTTTATATCAGATCGAACGTTTTTTTTATTCACTTGATTCATTTAGCACGTGCATTTTTTTCTCCTCCCGTGTGATCTTTTTAAGAGAAACCATTTTTTTCACCTACTTCTGACAGCACCCATGTTAGAGCGCGTAAAACAAAAACTAATAATAAGTTGAAAAGTTTTTTCTCTCTGTGTTTTGAGTGTATTGTTAAACTGATATTTGATTGGTTTAAAATCGTAAAGAAAAACCACGTGAAGTTCACGTTCGGAATGCATTGTGTAAAGCAAGAAAGTCTGTTGACACAATAAACGGCTGAGTTAAAAACATGCAAGATTTGAAACGCCAGGAACGTATTTCTCTTCACGTGCAAACGAGCTTTATTTAGCGATAAAGCCAGCTGCAAAGGAAGTCTTATCGCTGGTTTTAAGTGCAATAATTTGGAGCAGGTGGTGATACAACGCAGGCTGAACATGGGCGGCGAGCGACGCCGCCTTGGCGGCTAGTATAAGTGTAATAAGGTAGTCAACTGAAAAAACTGTCCGATATTGCAATTTCCGCGTATACGCATGGACAAATTCACAAGTTTAACTATTTTTTAAGGACAATTCCAGGAATGGAAAACTTCGTTGAACCATTAGACGATATAACATATGAACAGTTGCTACCAGCTATTATCGGTTCTACCATAACAGATGCGGAGAGGCAGTTATTCAAACTTCCCGTCAAAGATGGTGGACTTGGTATTCCGATTCTGTCAGAAAAATCAGTAACTGACCTCCAATCTTCTGTTATCATCACCGCCCCACTTACCGATGCCATTATAAATCAAGAGCATAGCATTCCATACAAAGAGACTGTCAGAGAAATCCGAAACAAACGTGCTCAGGAAATATCGGAGAAGAACAAGACTCAACGTACACAGGTGCTGGTTTGTCACATGCCTGTTTTCCAGGCAAAACCTCCTGTAGGCGGCGAAAGTTTTTTGTTTTTTTCTTCTTTTTTCTTGATCGCATCTTCCTTCCTCTTGGCCTCCCGCTCCATCTCCTCCTTTCACTTTTTCTCCTCCTCCTCCTTTTCTTTCTCCATGCTATTAATTTTGGACTGCAACTATGATCAATTTAAAAAATAATATGTATAATACATAGCCATAAAAGTGTATACTTATCACATGAAAACAATACAGTATTTAACTTACTTCTTACATATTTTCCTTTAATGTGAAGATTAAATGGTCACTATTCATAACTACTATAATAATATTTACTAATCTCTAGACGAAACATATAATTTATATTCTATGAACTATAATTCAACTCATTAACTAAAATGTAAACAAAACTATAGTTTACATTTTCATCTTATGAATTATTCTGTGATAACTCATTTTGTCAATGTGAAGTAATGTTTCGTAAGCAAAACATAGCATTTACATCTTATGAATTATTCAGAGATAATTCATTTTGCTAATGCAAATTACATGTTTTGAAGAGTGGGTTGCTAATTATACACTAACTGAAGCTTTTTAAACTCAAACTCTTTCGGCTCTTCTGTCACACTGAGGTTAATTGCCTTTTAATTTACTTTTTTAGAAGTAGGATTCTGATACTACAGAAATTATAAGCTATTTGTGCAATTTCGGCATAAATGTTCATTTTTTTTTAGGAAGGTCCGTTCTGTATTTAGTCCTTTTGAGGAGCACTCACAAAGTCTCTTTCTCTTAGCAAGGAGGGATTTATTTGCTTGACTATGAAGTGCATATCTTTTCAAACTCAAATGTATTCTCTGATCCTCTTGCCTCACCGATACTAATTGCCTGTTTTCCATATTGAATGCAGCATGTAGGCTTTCGCCTTCTTCTTCTGATAAAAACCCAATGGTTTTGTGTTTTATCAGAAATGCTGGCACATCAGTTGAATAAAAATGCATTTTAGGCTTGATTGACTTCTGGAACAGCATAGGGTATTCCAAACAAAACTTTTCACATTGCTTGGTAACAAAATCAATCTCTTGGTCATTTAAAAATCGCTTAGCAAACAGTAAGTCTCGAGTACTAGCAAATAACTCAAATATAGTCAAAAACCTTTTGTGCTCATCTGGTTTGTCTTGTAAAACACTGCACAATTTTTCATAGTTATGTAACAGTATCCTACAGTGATTACCAACAAAAACATTTCCATGGTATGCTTGCCTTTCCACTTTTAATTCTGTTAAAATGTTTGACAGTTCCCTTTGTTTTGGTCCCATTTGATTCACCTGTTTTGACTGCAGAGTGCGAAACTGGCTAATCAAAACTATTTCTTCTTTCTTGTATAAATCTAATTTTGACTGGAGCTCCATTTTCTTATTGTTTAGATATCCTCCTGTACCTTTCAAACATTTTATGCCTTGGCATTTCAAACATAAATATCCATCATCTGTCTCCTCAAGAGAAATGCCTTCATTTTCTGATAGCCCTTCACAGATCTGATGGCACCAACTACTGCTACTACCTGCATGGTCTGAACATTCAATCCAAGCTCGATTTACATCATATTTTGAGACAAGACAATTTGGAGACCCACATGAGTCTCCAGGGTACGAATTAGCGGCTCGCACTTCGCAAAATGCGAACCTTTTTAAAGTTTTAGCGAAGCTTCTTCAAAGAAAAACAACAAAAATGCGAAACTGAATATTTTTTTCTTTCTTTATAATTTACTCAACAGCAAAGTTATTTAAAAGAATTTAAACTCTTTAAAAAACGAGCCGGGTACGTATTACGCAATCTCATACGTCAGCCAGCTTCCATCGTCTGGATGTTTTGGTTTCTTTTTCATTTTCTATGTGATCGCTCCGAAATAGTAAAAAAAGGTATTGAAATATTTCCCATTGTAAACGAAATCCACAGGGAAGGAGAGCCTCATTATAAAAGAAAAAAGTAGATGCACGTGCCTCATGACGTCGGTTCATTGTTCTATTCAAAATTCGAAAAGAAAAGTCGATCTATTTGTGGCATGTTTGTAGTGCTTAATAACTTTGAAATGGCTAGTTTAAAGATCGTGAGGAAATGGGAGAATCTTTTTTCCTGCGAACTTGAAAAAACAATAGAAGGAGGAAAAATTGTTGAACTGAAGTGCAAGACATGTACCAAATATGAAAATAGAATAACATCTATCAAAGGTTTTTCGAGAAATTGGATTTGCGGAACATCGTCTGTCAAAAAAGACAGTTTAGAAAAGCACGTGAATGGCGATCCACATAAATATGCAGCCAATCTTCATAAAAGAGAAAAAATTGGCGCCGCTAATTTTACAGAGGATATTGTCAAACAATCCGAAATAGGAAGAGGTTTAGTTAAAATGGCTACGAGAGATAAAGACGTTTTGGAAAACCGTTTCAATACCGCTTATTATTTAGCTAAGAACGAACGCCCATATAGTGACTTTCTTGGGTTGATAGAATTGCAAGAAAAAAATCCAGAGGTTAAATTTCGTGGAAACTACAGGAATGAAAGAGCTGCCGCTAACTTCGTTGATACCTGCGGTGAAGTTTTGAAAGAATCGCTAGTGAGTGATTTATTGAACGCAAAATATTACTCAGTTTTAATGGATGGTAGTACTGACACTAGTGTTATAGAACAAGAACTCATTTACGTTCTTTTTTTGAATGAAGGAGTGCCGAAAGTTAGATTCTTTAGCATTGAAAGTGTGAAGAGTGCTGATGCAGAAGGCTTTTTATCGGCGTTAAAGGACTCTTTTGAGCGCATTGGAATAACAGAATTTCAAAACCGGATTCATGGTTTAAATGTAGACGGCGCAAGTGTAAATACTGGTATACATAATGGCTTAGGTGCGAAAATCCGCAATGAAAATGCACCCTGGTTAACATTGATTCATTGTTTTAATCAAGATGCACTTAAAGGGACCTTTTTTGATGAGATTGACGCAATGTTGATGAAATTGTACTATCTGTACCAAAAAAGTTCCAAACGATTACGCGAGCTCCAGATGTTCGGAGAAATATATGAGAAGATCGTTCCGAAACCAACCAAGGCGACAGGTACGAGGATGGATAGCGCATAAAGTTAAGGCTATGGAAATTGTATTAAAGCATTATGGCATTTTTATGGCGCATTTAGAATCCTTAGGTCATACTGATTCGCAAGTTTTAAAGCGCAATGAACTGATTGGTTATGCTAAAAAGTAGATGCAAGCCAAGTACCCTTTGCATTTAGCTCTTTACTTGGATATCTTGCAGCCCATTAAAGTGATCAGTTTAGTGATGCAGCAAGAAACGCACGATCCAGTTAAACAACTAAAGCATATTAGGGAGTTTACCTGGTCAATGACGAAGCTTAATGCTTTGTTGGAACAAAGTATTGATCAGACGACAACTCGTTTAACTAACTTCACAAAGTTTTTGAAAGATGTTGTCAACAAAAATGATGGCAGTTACTCCTACCAAGATGTTAAATTATTAAATTTTAATGCTAGTAATGAAAGTGTGAAGCAGTCATACAGTGACATAATAAGTAATTTAACAGACAAATGCAACAAAAGGTTTGAGAATCTGCAAACCCACCCTGTGTTTAAAGGCATCAATATCTTGGATTGTAGTCGATGGCCTACGGATCAAGACAATCTCGCAAGTTACGGAGAAACGGAAATCATCGATTTATCTCACCACTTTTCAACTTTACTTACCATCAATCAGTGCGAAGTAGAGAAAGTTATGCCTGAGTGGGATCTTTTGAAGCTGGAAGTGGTCTCAATGACGAAAAGCTGGAAAAGAGTTAATTATCTCGATGTTTGGCAAAAAGTGTTCACAGCTGATAAAGAATCATACAGTAACGTCTTACACATCGTAGAACTGTTGCTAATTACTCCTACAACCAACGCTAAGCTGGAACGGATGTTTAGTCGCATGAACCGCGTCAAAACAGATTGGCGTAATCGATTATCCCGAGAACGTTTGGACAACAATCTGCGCATTGGGGAAGAAGGACCTTCGAGTAAAGATTTCGACCCTAACGCAGCCATCGATCGATGGTATAATACGAAAGTTCGAAGAATCAATGCTGCAAAGCCGCACAAATACCCCGAAAAGCGGAAAAAGACAGGACGGTCTTCTCAAGATGTCGTGACCTTTTACATATCGGATTTTGAAAGTAATTCAGAAGATGATGAATGAACATTTTTAGTTCTTGGTATTTCGTAGACCTCTTTGTTTAAGCTTTAAAAGATTTAAAGAACATTACGAAAACACGTCTCGTGCTCATTGTTATCAATAACACATTACGTCAATTTGCTTGTTCTTTTAGCTATCACCTTTATTTTAAGAAAGCCTGACCTTATATTAAGATCTCACGAGATGTTCTGATTACCAAGCTTCGTGTTAGGAACAACACGAGTCGTAACTTACAACGTTTTAGTGACATTTCCAAGTGCCACAAGCGATTCGTTTCATCGCCAAATCAAAGAAATTAAGATCGCTAACTCTTCAAATCTCCTTCGCAAATTCACTAAAATGCTTCGCGAAACTCAAAAAAAATTTTCCCCTGCGGCGCGCCTTTTTTGCGAAGCCATTTTTATCCTCTAATTCGGACCCTGGTCTCGCAGAACATGTTTGCCTCTATGTGACTTAGTACATGCCTTCACTAAATTATCAAGTTGTTCACGTGAAGGGTCATTGCGAAGAGCTTCAAGCCTTGCTTGGTAGTTATTTGTATCGATAATATCATTTGAGACAGAATACATTTTGGCTTGAGTTCTTTGTATTTCTGCACAAGCATGAGCTATTTTATCTTCAGGCTTTCCTCTGGCATGGAATTGTCACTTGCACTTAAACTGTCAATGTTTCGACATACTTGTTCCAAGGCTTCGTAAAGTTCCAGTACAATCCCTAAGTGAATATATAATATTGATGGAACTACATTACATAGGGCAGTTATTGGAAAAAGCATGGCATCAATAATTGAATTATGCTCTTTGGCATTCTTACGTAGATTGTTTTTGCTTCTGACATCAGCTAGATTTTCTGCATAATTTTGTTGATAGTCCTCCAAATCTCTGGCGACTATACCACAAATTCTCGATCCATGTGATTTCCCAGTATGTGTTCTGAGATGCTCCAGAGTGACAAGATCTGTTAAGGAAGGAAAGGTTGCAGCTTGTCCTTGGTGACCAAGGCACTTACTGGTGAAGTCGTAATCACCACCTAAAAACACCTTAACTTTTTTCCCACACAGCAAAAAATCTGGGTCTTGCAGGCTCCTTATTTCCAGACGGTAATAATCAAATACTTTCCACAGATTTTCAAGAGAATCAGTGGCTTCAAATATACAAAAGGGATGCACAACATCTCTAGATCCTGATCTTGTGTCATTGATAATTTCAACATGAAATTTCATACTATTCCCCCCTTTATCACCAGAAAATAAAAGCCAAATTTCGTTATTAAATTCTACATCTGTTCGAAATGAGGGAATGTTATTATAAATATCCTCTATGAAAGGAATCAATTTCTTAACGCGAATATAAGCCCTCTCTTTGACAGTTTCCTCAGTTGCTTTTATTTTAAAATTCATTTTGCCAAACTCAACTTTATCTTCAGTGATGTGAGAGGTAAGTACAGTTTGCTCACTGCGTATTTTAGACTCAGATGGCAAAAAGTTTCCAATATTAGTATTGCTCAAAACAGAGCTAAGTTCCCTCATCTTTGAAAATGATAGCCTTAACAGTGACATCATTTGAAAGGCTTCAGAAACTGACATTTTCCTCTGAATTTGAATATTAGCTTCTTCCGCAGCACTAAAAAATAATTCCTTGTTGGATCGGATCATCTGTGCCAGTAAATTTTCTTCTCATCATTATCATCCGAACCAGAAATTTGGTTAAGAAAATAATGAGCAGTAGCTGCACGATTTTTCACTTGTTTTTTCGTTATTTTACTATTTGAAATCCTGCTATTAACTTTAAATAATGTAACAGGAGCAGCACGTTTCAAATTAGAACTATACACAGATCCTGTCAATACTTCATTATTGGAATTTTTAACCTGCACAATATCATTAACAACTCCATTTAAGTCAGTCATTGTACCTAATGTCTTGGTTTTTGGGGAACTTTTATCAGCCACTGTCAATTTGTTTTTCTTTTTCAATGCACTGGTCATTCCAGCATATCTTTTGCTCATGATGCTATATTTAGATTTGTGATGAGTGTGTAAGTTCTGTATTTCCTTTAGATGATCATCAACAAGATCAAAAGTGCTAGTCTTTTCTTTGACCTATTGTTTCTCAAGCTCTTCAGCTTTATGTTTACTATCATTCAACTCATTTTTAAGAGAAGAAAATTCAGACTTGAGCCTTGATATTTCACTTTCCAGTAAAGTTATATTTTCACACTTACTTTTGAGTAAATTATCTAACTCGTGAATTTTCTGATTCATTTCAGTCTTCTTATTTTTTAGCTGAATGTTTTCACTTCTTATTTTACTGAGCTCGTCACACTGTTTTGGATGCTCAAAAAATAATTCGCGCAAGAATCCCTTGCCTTTTTCAGATGAAGGATTGGGATTCTTTTTTTTGAGCGATAATGTTAACCTTTGAATACTACTTCTAAGAGCATCGTCTGCAAGGGTGGCAGGACTCTCCTCATTCATATTACTAGGTACAATTTTTCGGAGAATATCAATAATTTTATTTTCTCTATCTCTTTCATCTCCAGAAGACTTATTTCTCAGATGAATATATAAATTCCAAACAAGCTCCTTCGTTATGTTCGCAAATGTCAACCTTGTAATGTTAGGGGAATCCTCGAACCATTCAGGTCTTATAAAAGTAGATTCAGAAGCCATAAAACACAAGATAATATTGAGAAAAAAATATACTTATGTCCTTCTTCTTCAGACTTTTTCTCAATTGCGTGATCGCATGAAAATTAATTAATTCAAATTATTGAAACGGCTTTTTCCTGGAATCTGATTGGCTTAAAGTTTTGATTGAGTGACAGTTGATTGGCTTCTTTAATATATACAAACTGAAAGAATCAAATTTGAAAATCTCTCACGGGGGGATAAAAGTGTATGGTATATATAAGGCTACTTCCCAAACAGAAATCAATATACATGGAAAACTTTAGTTTTATATGGAACTTAAAAGATTGGAGCGTAACATGAAATGTAAAATGCTCAGATCAACCGTGTTCGCATAAGTTTTCTCGTCAATTTAAAAAGAAAATCAAGGTTTTTCATACTATAGATTCGCTGTCTGGCCCGTGTTCGCACGCTATTTGGTAATTTGGACCCCCCTCTCTTCAAAAAAACTGGTTTTAGGCGGGAAAAAGTGTGTCTAGTTTGGTTTATAGGCACGGGAGACAGTGGTACTTTTTTAAAAATTCCCGTTTTCGATGGATTTTTCAGTGAAGTTGTGTATATTTGAAAAATAAATACGACACTTTTTGGTATGAATTTTTTCTTTATAAATATAAATCATAAATACAAAAAGGTATATCTTTCTTATAAAAAAACCGTGTTGTGGTATCATTTATACATTTTGAGAAAGGGTACCATGAAAATTTGTGTTTTTGCAATGTACACAAAAGAAATTCTGTTGAATTCGAATTTTGACAAGTTGCTATTTCCACTTTGCAATGCAACGTAACAGCCGTGTAATTGATAACCAGTTAAACAAAGAAGATAAGCGTGCTGTAGAACAAAGCCGTGAGAAAGGTGCATCCAGTTGGCTGACGGTTCTGCCCTTGAAGGAGCATGGATTCACCTTAAATAAAGAGGAGTTTCGAGATGCAGTAGCATTGAGATTCAATCGTGATATCAAAAATCTCCCAACGAAGTGCCCATGTGGAAGCAAATTCGATGTCAACCACGCTATGAATTGTAAAAAAGGGGGCTTCGTTCCATCCGCCACGATAATGTTAGAAATTTTGAAGCAAACTTATTGAACAAAGTTTGTAAAGATGTGGAGATTGAACCCAAGGTTCAACCCGTAAACAATGATGAAGCTAGGCTTGATATACGAGCCAGGGGTTTTTGGAGACAAGGACAATCAGCCTATTTCGATGTTCGATTCACAAATACAAACTGTCAGTCTCAAGTAAACACTCCTGTCAACAAAATATACGAAAAGCACGAGGCTGAGAAGAAACGAAAATATAATGACAGAGTTTTGAATAATGAACACGCCTCATTCACTCCTCTTGTTTTTTCTACCAACGGAGCATTGGGCCAGGAATGTCTTACTTATCACAAACATCTTGCAGAGCGCATTGCAGACAAGACAGGACAGAGGTATGATCATATAATGACATGGATCAGGTGCAAACTGTCCTTTGTCATTATGAGATCTGCTCTGCTCTGCCTTAGGGGCAGCCGTTCCCTCAAGATAAATTGTGAAAGCGTGGATGACTTTACTATGGCTGTGGAGGAAGCTAGGCTTTGAAGGTTTTCTTCTCTTTCCTTATGTATGTAAATTATTATTATAAATATTTTATAGATTTTAAATTTTAACATATTTTACTTTATGAAATATAAACCTTTTAATGTATGATCATTAAATAAGATTCTTTTCAAGTCAAAAAAATCTTCTAAACTTTGCCAGAATATTCAGTTAACTTAACCCCAACTTTAAATGTCAATCAACAAAATTCAATTTATATACATTCTTGATTCTTGAATCCGTCCATGTTTCTTTCAAATGAATGATGAAAAACATTTTTGAATGTTTCCAGATAGTATTAGTCTCTAACCACAGGAAATGCCAGACCCATCACACTTGTTACTCCTGTCTTGGTTCAGCAGTTCCATTGTTTCAAGTATATACAGCAGATATTCCACGACCATAATAGTGATTTGTCTTAATTCATAAATTGATATCAATTACTCTTGATAATGCCTTATACACCAAAAATTAGTAAAACCAACAAACAAATTATTAAAAGCATAAATTTTCCATTCGCGATACTGTAAGTAATCAAAATCATTTATATATATTTAACAATTATGTAATTATATCATAATTATATATATACTAGCCGCCAAGGCGGCGTCGCTCGCCGCCCATGTTCAGTATGCGTTGTGTCACCTCCCAATGAGTTCACGAATATTGGAATTCAGGAATTGACAATGGAAAGTGTTACCATCGTGTAGAGCTCGAAAAGAGTTCACGAAAAATAGAATTAACGAATTGACAATGGAAAGTAGAGCTCGAAATTCTGAGCAAGAAAATGCCCATGTTCAGCCTGCCTTGAGTTCACGAAAAATAAAATTAAGTAATTGGCAATAATAAGTGTGCCCATGTTGTAGAGCTCGAAAAACTGATCAAAAAAATGTATGGGATCGTTCCGCTACGATCAACCGTTACAGAGATATCATCGTTCGAAGATTTTGATGACGTCGCTCGCCGCCCATGTTCAGGATGCCTCCCCCAAAAGAGTTCACAAAAAATATAATGGCATGGAAAGAGGGGAATCAAGAAAAGAACCAAAGAAGATTTATAATTCAACATTTATAATTCAACAAACATGAAACATAAAACAACATGAAACAAAAAAACAAAACATAAAAAACACAAACACAAACATTTAGTATGGCCGCGGCCTGTGGCTATTGCGGTTCTGCCCCCGGCCTCTACCGCGGGTTTGGCCTGGAGGGAGAAAAACCCCTCCATGCCGCACCCACGAACCGAGGGCGGCATCGGTGGTTGGCCCTCCTCGGGCCAGCTGTTCCCGCAAGAACCTGGTATATACTGCAACTATAATAAGAAATTATCTTTTGTTAATAATTGAAGAATGATAATGATAAGAAGGTTATTTGAATTCTTACTAATTTGCGGGTCCGGCTCCCGGCCATCGTCAATTTGTAAATTTTCTAAATTATGGAATGAATTAGAAATGAAATATCTACACATTAAAACCAATTATAAAAAATAGGAAACGACTATAACAGCTACTTACGAAGCAGCCGCTCCATATCTAAAAATAAAAAAAAAATTAATAAGCAACAACCCAAAAAAGTATATTTTTTAGAGAACCATAGAAATATTTTTGCGAAAGGGAATGGACATACCTCGATTATTTAAATTTTGAACTAAAATGAAAAACAAAGATTTAATGAAACATTGTAAAAGATTGAACTTGAAAACAGTATTCATATAACAAAATGAATTATCGTGAGGTGCTTACACAATGCTGCAAGTGCAGCTTTGCCGTTATTGTTGTTGTTGTTGTTGTTTGACATCTGAAAAAATAAAAAATACCTTTTTGGACATACGGTAAATATGTCATTTACATGTGATAATACGAACGTTGACTAAAAGTATGCATGAAGGAGATACAGCAAAGTGACATCTAACAGCCAATACGTTTTATGCTATATTATTCTGTACAAGAGAAAATATTGGACAACGGTTCAAGTTATATATTCTCAATATATATATTTTACAATGTATAGTCAGTAACATGAAATCATTTAAACACTTTTATAGAGATTAACTCCTCTTATTTGCATGTTCTTAAGTTCCAATATATGAAACATCTGATTATTATACCGACTCCAGGGTAAAAACTTCTGGTTATCCCAAGCCGAAAGGGATTGACTAAATCTATTCTTCCAGAAGAAACCTTATAGATAGGTATAATAAGGAATGTTCATTGGGACTTCAGAAATTTAAACAATTAAAAAGGAAGATGGGTCATGTCATGGGGGATAAATGAACATGAACATGCAACCGTGAATTTTGAACATGCACTGTCGTTTTCAGTTACTTCAGATCAGTTAAACGTATATCTGCAATATCAGAAATTTAAAAGTTTCTGTCTAATATCTCAATAAACATAAGCTGATCTTTCAAGTGCAACGAAATGTCATTTTTATTCTCATTAGCTGATATGTATCTTCTACTCTACGACACTATGCAAATTCTAAACATGAAAATAAGTTGTGCAAAAATTAAATCTACTTTAAATTTGTTAGTAAAGGTGCAGGCGAGGAGGAAAATCACTAAAGGTTTCTTACCCATGCTTAATGAAGAAATCATTTACCTGAGTATATGGTGTCTCAATACCGCAATGTAAAACAAAAATCTGGAGAAATTTATGTTTTATCTCCCTATCTAAAAAAGAAAAGAAATTGTTAGTGAACTGCAGCTATGCCAATAATAATGGACTATCATGTAAAAACATTGAAACATTCATACCAATACATGCAGTTCAACATGCCATATGTTACTGTATAACAATGATAAAACAAAACTGTCTTTTCAATGACATCAGAATCTAAAAAAAAGAGAATAAATTACAATATGTCATACATACAACGGCTTTTTGCTGATTGCCTACCCTCCTCCACCCGGCTCCATGCCGCTTTCATACCCTCCTCCACCCGGCTCCATGCCGCTTCCATATTTTTCCATAATCTATTCAATCTTCAATCTACTCAAAGTTCAAGGTAATCTAATCTAATGCTATATACTAATCATTTGGCATATTCAATCTAATCTATTTAATGTAAACTAATCTAATTTCTAGGTCATCTAATCTAATGCTATACTCATTCAATTCAATTCAATTCAATGTAATTCAATCCAATGTAATTCAATTCAATGTAATTCATTTCAATGTAATTCATTTCAATGTAATTCATTTCAATGTAATTCATTTCAATGTAAACTGCTTTAATTTCAGTATTATTCAATTCAATGTATACCAATTGAATTTTCAGGTAATGCAATGTGATGCCTCCTCATTAACCTTGCCTAAAGTTTCAATTCAAAACATTTAATATCAATTGCACAAATATTTTTGCAAGGTAAAAATATTCATAATACCTGTTGGTAGACTACATTTCTAGTGTAGCATCTCTCTCTAACATAGCCTTGCTGCAAAGTTCTACAAACCTTTACTTTCACCGCTTCAAAGCGTCGTGTTCGTGAAAATGCAACATACAGTTGACCGTGACTGAAGCAAGGCCTTTGCATGTAAATACCAACCCGTTCAAAAGTCTGACCTTGACTTTTGTTTATGGTTATTGCGTAGGACAAACGGAGAGGAAATTGTGTACGCTTCAGCTGAAACGGAAGGTTGGTATCGTTGGGACACAATGTTACTCTAGGAATGAGCACCCGATTTCCAGCGGAGATACCCGTCAGCACTTCACAATCAAGGATATTCTCTCGGAGATTACGGATGACTAATCGGGTGCCGTTGCATAAACCGTCCTTCAATGATAAATTTCGCAGCAGCATCACTATACTGTTGACTTTCAAGTTCAACCGGTGTGGAGGCATTCCAGAAGGAGTAAGCGAATTGATGAACTCCATCGGATACAGGTCAATCTCTTCTTGCTCATCAGAAACAACAGAATCGACACTAAAGTACGTGGCTGTTTCACCAGGCATTCCCTGAAGAATCCGTTCATTAATTACTAAAGCCTCATCATTGGTTGGTGTCAGAATTACACGACTCGACATATCCTCTCCTCCAGCATCACTAAAAATAGAATGGACGATATCATTATTTTCGTGCACAACACATTCGTGCGGAATTTCGATGGAGTCTTTAAATGGCTCATCCACTTTTTTCGGTATTGTTCCACTTCCTAATTCAAGTAGGAATTCTGCAAATCCCCTTTCTCCAGGTGCAGCTCTCATGTTGACATTTAGATGAAAGATTTGCACTATTGGCCACAAGACAGAGCTCTTGATGCATGCTTCCACTATCTGAGCTGGTCTGCCTCTTTTCACTACTGGAAGAGTCTGTCTAAAATCACCACCTAAAAGAACAACCTTTCCAGCAAAAGGCACATCACTGTTACAGATATCTCTGAACATTCTATCAATAGCCTCAAGTGCATGCTTAGGAATCATACTTGCCTCATCAAATATCAAAATATGCTGACTACATAAGAAATCGGCATGCCTACTGTTAGGCTTGACATTACATGTTGAATTGTCCAATACAGGAACAGGTAATTTAAAAAGAGAATGGACTGTCTTACCATTTTGTAACAGTGTTGCTGCAATTCCAGTCCATGCACACGTACTTACTGATAGATTTCTTCCAATAACCTCACGAATGATGTAATTGTACGTGAAAGTTTTACCTGTTCCACCGGGTCCATCAAGGAAGAAAACTTTAGCATTATTATTGTCGTTTGTTGCCACTGCATCTAGGACTGCATCAGCAACAGCAAGTTGGTCAACATTCAACGTGTTCCTCATGTTGATGGCCTCTTCCCTCATTTCATCAGCATTTGGTAGATCGTCAGCAATAGCTTGTTCAAAAGCCGGTAAATCAAAGTCAGTAACAACCCTACCAAATTGCTGCAGGACTTCCTGAATTTTTCCAAGAGCTGACTGCTCTGCTTGTACTTCCGGCTGGTGTCTCAAAAAATCTTCAATCATGTGAGCACGAAATCTTTCCCACAACGCAGCTGGATTGCTTGGCTCTCCATGGATCAGAATGAAAGAGAACGCTTTGCGAATTTTAGAGGGAGTTGCTGATTCGCCAAGTTCTTCCATGGTTCGTATCCACAAAGTATCGTCATCCAATAGTCCAAGTGCAATACACGCTTCCCTAAAAGTTCTATATAAAATCCCATTAACAGTTCTAAGGTATTCAAAGGAAGTCGCACCAGGAACATGTAACAACAGCACACGTAAGAAATACCTTTCACCCTGCCGAATGCTAGCATTGTACATTCTACTTACAATTTTTTCTGCTCCACGCTGACGTGTCACCCACTTACGTTGTCGTGTTTGAAACACATAATGGTGGGGGATATCAGGATATAAATATTGACGTGCCTGTTCGTCAACACGATTCAATTCGAACCAAGCAGTTAACTTAGTGTGCTCTTGTCCTCTTTCCAGTGCTGCTTGTTCCTGTCCTTCTCTGAAAAAAATCTGCTGCTCATTTGGAAGGTGAACAGGAAGTCGTAAAATTGCATGACTTTGAGTGTGCATTGGAAAAGAGCATAAACGCCACACAGCTTCTGGAGCAGATACATACCTCGCATCTAAAAAAGTTTTGATTTCGTCGTGATCTATTCGCTCATTGATTTCAATATGAGCAGTATCGTGTCCTTTGTAAATGTATTTGTACAAATACTTGACACTTTTAATGGAAACGCAGGCCTCTAGGTTTATATGTGCATTGTACTTTTTGCTGAGGAAAGGATTGTGTGGGACGATCCATCTGTTGTCAAGATCCATATTCTGAATTCGAACAGTTCTTCGGTCATCTGGTCGGTGATATAAAGGATAGCCATCCACATTTAAAACAGTTCCATTGTTGAACTGCTTTGGAAAATTTTTGCTGCACTTACCATCTTGCATACACGGTGAAGACACATTCAAATGGCCACATGGACCATGGACCATGCAGGATTTGATGATTTCATAAAGTTCTGGTTCTTGATCGCGATTTGGAATTCGTGCTGATATCAATGAATCAATGTCATCACCATTGCGCAACTTAAATTCGTTGCCAAGATGCAACAGCATGTGCACATGAGGTAGACCCCTTTTCTGAAATTCTATAACATCCACCTGTGCTACAGACACACCTAGAACAGAATCTTTGATAATATCGTTTTTAAGAGTTTCCAACTTCAATTTGAATACTCGTGCAACCAGATCTGGCCTATCTGATGCGGTTTGACCAGGCAAAAGATTTTGAACAATTTCAGGCCATTTAGGATTGCATGTAAAAGTTAAAAATAAATCTGGTTTACCTTGTTTTGAAACTAATGCCATAGCATCTAGGTACAATTGGTGCATATTTCTCGGTGAACCTGAAAAGGTAGATGGCAATACAACGATATTACCCGCACGGAGGTTTCGTTCATGGGCAGCTTCCTCCAAATAGTCCATCAGGCCTGTGTAGCTATCTGCCCGTAGTTGTTCTTGGTTCTGGCGTATGAAGTCGAGTCTCGCTCCCTCAACTTTGACATAGCCGTCAACAAGAAACTGTTGAAATAGTTTTCCAGCTAAATGTAAAGCAGAAAATTCACGTCTAGTTGCATGCTGTTGGACGTGATTCATGTTTGGACTCCATCCAGGATCACCTCTAGGAAAAATCATTGGATACATCATGGAGTCAATGTTTGTAGATGTGTAAGGAATATTGCGCAAGGGCTGATCTCTTGGATAAACAACAATATTTCTACCAGCGGGAGGTGCACCATCGTTACCTACAAAAACTGCTGCAACTTCTTCGTGATGTGGAGCATTGTATCTCCTCCTGTCTTCACCTTCTCGCATATACATACCCACTACGGAGGTTGCTCTATTTTCTAAAAGCGCCCTTTCCTCCTCTTCCTGTTCAACCTGAGCCAAGTTACGATATGCTGCGGCATAAGGCGAAACTCTATTAATGACTGTTTGTATTTGCTCCATCAAGTCTCTGTTGCAATCTGTATTAGAAGGGTTTTGCATACGCATGTCAAGCGAATTAGCAGCTTCGATAATATACAGTTGGCTAAACATGGGCACTTGGTTTTCATTAGCATGCAGTGCTCCATACCTATGTAGCAGTTGTCCACATATCCTAAAACATGGAGGCCCATTTCCTGGGGGAGGACGTAAGTTAGCTGACAGAGAAGCAAAACTAAATGCATTATTATAGATTCTAATACACTTACGGAAATGTTTACCCAGAGCAGAATCATCAAGTAAAAGATCCCGTAACTCAGGCGGATAATCTAATAAATTAGGAAGTTGTACCTTTCCATTTGTGCAACATTTAAAATTAGTTTCAAGGTCGAATTTGATTGCTCCACAATGTTCACATAAAATGTTAAATTCACCTAAAGAATGAATGTCAGGTAAATTATTGTTTTCAATATCAATCCGTGCAGCATTTAAAAAGCGAGCCCTGCGCACTCGTCTGTTTCGGACATATGCTGTTTGGTGTTGTTGAGCATCAGTTGCACGTCGAGCAGCAGCTTGTTCAGGTTGCTCATTGTTTCTCAGAAGTCGGTGCTGTTCAGCATCAGTTGCACGTCGAGCAGCAGCTTGTTCAGGTTGCTCATTGTTTCTCAGAAGTTGGTGATGTTGAGCATCAGTTGCACGTCGAGCAGCAGCTTGTTCGGGTTGCTCATGATCTCTTAGCGACTGTTGTCGGAGGGCTTGTTCTTCAAGTCGAGCAGCTACTTGATCAGGTTGCTCATTATCTCTTAGCGCCTGTTGTCGGTGAGCTTGCGCTTCAAGTCGAGCAGCTACTTGATCAGGTTGCTCATTATCTCTTACCGCCTGTTGTCGGTGAGCTTGCGCTTCCAGTCGAGCAGCAACTTGCTCAGGTTGCTCGTTAGCCCGTCGCTGTCTTTGAAGTTGTGCATCCCTCTCCCTTCTCAATTGAGCACGAATCTCACTTTGATTTGCACGGTATCTCCTTTGTCGTTCAGCATTTCTAATGCGACGACGTTGTTGAGGGTCATCAGCAGGGGGTTGTTGTTGTTGATGTTGTTGCCGTGCATCAACTACATCTCTATCAAATTGTGATCTAGGCAATGCAAACCTTTGAGGGATGCCATAGTCATGATCAGAATTCATAACTCGTTGAGAAAAAACTCAAACAAAAGAACAATCTATACAGGAATGTATATATCTATTTATATAATTTATATAATTTTTATCACCACAAAAATAAAAACACAACAGGCCTTGTGTTTTTTGTCAGTTTACCTAGCTAAATAGACAACAATAAACAAAAAAGCAAACACAACTTTCCTTTGTTGTCTTTAGGCAAACGAAATGATCGTTTTTTCTCAACTTTCTTCACTTTCTTTTCGCGCGAATATATGAAAATTTGTTCAAAGCAAACCTGATCAGTTTCCAATTGTTGCCATGACATTGAACGGGGGTTAACAAACGCTTAAAAGTGGATTCACTAAAGGTCATTCTTAAGTATTGTGGGAATATTAAGTTATAAATTGACTTATATTACTCATGTACATATATTTCAGTTAAAAATATTACAATTTCATGCAATTATCGCTATTTTTTTGAAGCCATTTTTTTCCGTTTTTACCCCCTAATTTTCTTCATATCTCCGCGATCTCTCCGTTGCAGATCCCCGATTTCTTTCGAAGATTTCTTTCGAAGCGAAATCTACCATTTTGCGTGACTTACAAACAAACAAACAAACAGACAGACAGAGAATCGGCTATTAATATATAGATTCAGAAAGACAACTTGCATTCATGTGAATACAACAAACTGGACTCGCTATTCTGGTTATTTAAAATGACACAGACATTTACTGTATTCAAATAATTTTATTGATAAGAAAAAAATTGTATTATATGCATGATATAGTCATATTAACCTGATAAATGCCAAACTCTTTGAATGCTTTTTGAATTTCATTAAAGCATGGTGAGGATGGTGGGTCTTTGCTAAAAATTTGGTCCAATCCCTCTTCACCTATGAATGTCGGAATTTTTCCATTTCGAAGAATGTAAAAGCCTGAAGAAAAAAGTGAAATTATTTTTTCTATAATATCTACAAAAAAGAAGAAAGTTGCAAAAGGTTATTAAATTATAACTTAAAACGTTTAAGAAAAGCAATAACAATCCTACAAAAATACATACCAAAAGCCAAACCCACTGCATAATAGTCCTCAGGACATAACTCAAGTAAGCCATTGTCAAAGTAATTTTCTTTGATCTTCCTGAAAATTAACTCAAAAAACTCCTTACGAGGGCCCCCATAATCTTTGGCATCCTACAAATTTATATAGCCAACATCAAAAAATTAGAGGGTATATATATACTGTATGAAAAGTGAAATGAAGTTTTCAACTCTTACATTGACAAGGAGTTTCTAATCTTTGAAAACTAAAGCAAACAAGTCAGGTATCGTTTGATGTATAACTTAAGATTTATATAAATACAATACACTCTTCACGTTTTCAGAGGAAGAATGAGCATATTTTCTTCAGGACATGCTGATTATAACACAAAAGAAAAACTACATACCTCATTGTAAAATTGGACTTCCAAAGTTTTGAATCTTTCATCAGTTCCCAGTAGTTCCTCAAATCCAGTATTAAGAATATCAGGTCGACTAACCAGAATAAAACAAGTATCGCCTTCTGGGCATTTACTCAAATCTGTTATTTCAAGAACACGACCAACAATTAAAGTTTTTTGCATATGACGCTAACCTTCAATAGTATTTTGACTAAGGTTCTTTTCTTTACAATATTCTAGAATTTCTTTTACTTTGAGCTCCATAGCATCCTGTGAACTTTCACAAAGTATGTTACCATTGCTTGTAGTTAGATCAGTAAATGGTGTTCTTACATTAGTGTCAGTTGTAGGTAATGTGTCTACTGATGTATGACTAATGTTAGTCATTGTATATGTTGCAGATGTTTCAGAAGATGCTACTGAAGATGTAATCATTGATGTTGTAGAGGTTGACACAGAAAGTACTGATGAATTAGGTGGTGGAGATAATTGTTCTTCTTGATCTTCACCGTTCTTAAAAACTGGTATATCAAAATAATCTTCATCAAAATCACTGCTTGAAGAATCATGATCTTTAATACACTCACGAACATGATTCCTGAGCTCCTTTAATAGAAATTTCCTACCACATTGCAAACAAGTTTCCTTCAGTGTTGTAGGTTTTTCTTCTACAACTGACTCGGTTGAAAGAGACTTCTGTATAGGCCTGATGTAAATTCTTCCTTGACTCCCTCCAACAGCCCTTCTGATATCCTGGGCAGCAAGAGTACAGCCTAAGACAACTAAGTCTTTGGAATTGGCAACGCAAGATAGAAGCTCAATTCCTCCACAGTCTTTTGTAGGAGGAAAAGCTTGAGTGATTTTTTTAAGCACGTCTTCTTCGTTATCAGACAAATATACTTGGACTTTTGTGAAACCTAAACCAGCATTTTGTAGTTTCATTCTTTCTAATGTTGATGGTAACTGCAGTGCAAATCTATTTGCCAGACACATAAAATTTATGGTCCACGTTCTACCCTTCTTAGTTCCAGCATCATTTACAAAGCCACTTTGTCTGGTGTAACTTCCTCTTCTTATTCCTCTCAGCGTCGATGATGCTATTCCTCTTCTCCTCCCATAAGCAAAAAGGCTCGCTCTTTCACTAACATTGGTCCTAGAAGAACTTGCAGTATAGGAATTCATTTCGTTTTCTGTTGTAGGTAAGAAGGATGTTGTTGAGACAGCTCCTCCTACAACAGCTACAACGTGATGGCGACGACAGTAATCTTGTAATCTCATCCTATCTCCAATAGTTGATACCCCTAAGCGAATTAAATCACTTTCCTGCAATGTCATTAACATATCTACATCTACTTTTTCTCTTTCGAAATTTGGGATTAGATTTTCAAGATTGATACTGGTCAGAAGACTTTTTATATCACCAGGTGTTTCAGCCATCTTGAATTTAAAAAAGTTTGCCTTTGGCGCCTCATTTCATAACAACTCTCCAAATTTTCACCTTCCTCCGTATAAAGTTTGTAAGCATAACGAAGTTACCGCAGCACATAATGAATCTAGAACGCAAAATAAAGTTAGCGCAGCACATAATGAAGTTAGCGCAACACACAATGAAGTTAGCATAGCACATAATGAAGTTATTGTAGCGCATAATGAATTTAATGCGGCACATAATGCTTTAAGTGCAACACACAATGAAGTTAGCGCGGCACACAATGAAGTTAGCGCGCTACATAATGAAGTTAGCGCTGCACATAATGGAGTTAGCGCAGCATATAATGCATTTGGCATAAGGGAAAATAAAACTATTGCATATAAGGCAGTCACGGCGTTCCATACATTTTCAATGATATGAGGTTGTGAACGCGACGTAAAAAATGCTACGACGTGAAAAACATTAGTGTCCAGTCTTTTTTTACTCCCAGGAAACCCCAAACTGGCGTTCGCGTCGTCTTGCTAAAGCAGCCTATTGATTGATGCTACCAACCAAACAGAAATGACTTCTCTTCAACTAACCGGGAGTCTACTGTATATTATTGGATTTCATAGGCAGTTGCTACGTTTTTCAAAATAGTTACTAGACGCCAAGGCGGCGTCGCTTGCCGCCAATACAGAAATTTGTGAATTTTATTAGGGCCCGCAGGGCCCGAAATATAAAATTCTGATTTTATCAGGTAAAATCAGAAGCCGATTTTATTCTGCCGAATAGACCTGTATTTATTACAGGTGTCCTTTCGAAGGAAAGGATCTTTGTTATTGTGAAACAAGTATTGATTTTAGTTCAGGTAATAAAAAGACAAAGTATGTTTTACAGTAAATCTTCTGTATCATTATTTATCATATAAATATAAATACAGTTGTGCAACATAATGTTCATCACTTTCTTTTCTGAAACCGTCCACCACGAATACCACGAATGCCACCACCATGTGTTCCTATTAGTGAACATAAGTTAAAATTAGAATGTATTCAGATGGGAGGTTGTTGGGTGGGAAATAAAATCGGCTTCTGATTTTACCTGATAAAATCAGAATTTTATATTTCGGGCCCTGCGGGCCCTAATAAAATTCACAAATTTTATTTCGGTAAAATCTGAAGCCGATCTTATTCTGCCGAATAGACCTGTATTTATTACAGGGCCTTACGGCAGGACATCCTCTTCGAATTCTCTCGATGAAGATAGCGGAAGCCATCTTCGTTTGAATCGCAATCCATTAATATCGAGAGAATTCTTTTATTGTGAAACAAGTAATTTGATCCAGACATACACATCATGAGTAGTGAAGTGGATGAACTGGAAATATATACAGAAGAACCGATAGAAAGTTCACTTAAAGGGGCGGAAGTCAACAAGACCCGAACCCCAGAGAAAACTACGGAAACTAACTCAGGAAAAGTAGCCACTGAGGAAGAAACAACGCCAAGTAAAGGCTCTTAAAAGACAGAGAGGCAACGTTCAAGAGGGAGGAGACGCTCAAGAAGCAGACGACGGAAAAGAAAACGTTCTCCATCAACTTCTGAAACTACAAGTTCTAGTAGTAGTGACAGTAGCAGTGCTTCACCCTCTCGTCGTTCAAAGCTCCTAAAAAGAAAAGTGGAGCGTTTTGAAATAATCACATCAAAAGACAAAAATGCATGGAGATTGCAAGATGATTTAGCATCTTATGCGAACAATACAAAATACATTCCTGACAAGGACATTCAAGAAAACATAATGATAATGAATCCGGTTCCCAAGAACATTCAGGAACCCCTTAAACTGGATAATTTTATATCCAACTTGAAATTGAAAGCATGTATTTTCAGCCTCATAAAAATATAATAAATACAAGATTTGTAAACACATACATAATAGCCGTAAAATGAAAATTCAACAAGTCAATTCATCGTCGTATGCATATAAAAAGGCTGAAGGACATTAGAAAAAAGTCTCGAGGGACTATCTGAAGTCTAATATCCTTGAAGAATAAGGGGAGGGGGAGTCCAAGATGTGTTGATTATTAATTGCTGAGATAGCGATGTGCACATGTTTGTTGCTCTAAAATGCTAGTTCAACAAATATTTTTCCTTTTTTTGTATATAGTATATAGATATAAATAATGAAATATTCTTTCTTTATTATATGAATAAATCATGAAATAAGATTCATTACTGCTAAAAACTAAAGAATCTTCTAGGCACACGAAAACTTCTGGGGAGTGCTAAAATGAGCAAGCGAAAAGATTGACAAATACAACTACGTAGCAACAAATACAACTACGTTGCAAAAAAACAAAACAACAACAAATAAATAGAAAATCTTGCAACAATCTTGCTGAGGAGGTGAGATTTGAAATCCCTATTAAATAAGGCAGCGCTATTATTTTTGATTTCATTTGGAACAACTACATTCCAAGTTTTAGTACCTGAGTAAGTGAGAAAGTCTATACCATAGTTAGTCCTCTGAAGTGGAATGTGCATTTTTAACATGTCTACGTCAGTAATATAGTGATTTTTTAAGATTGCATCTTGTTCATGAAAGATATCACAGATACTTTTTGGTTGTAGAGAGTGATTAAGTTTCCACATAAACTTTCCTTGGTTCAAAAGAACCTTTAATTTGAGTGGCAAGATCTTGTTGGTCCTGTAGATAGGCAAAGCAGAATTTCTTTTGTGTTTAAAGGTGATTATTTTTAGAGCTTTGTTCCGAATAAGTTCTAACTTTTGGATGTGCACTTGGGCAGCTGTTCCCCAAGATAAAGATCCATAATCCAGGTGTGGTTCAACTAAAGAATTGTAAACATTTTTGATACTTTTTTCAGGCAAAAAGTGACGCAGTTTGGCTAGAATTCCATTAATTTTAATTAACTTTGAGTGTATATGATCTATGTGAGTAGACCAGGTTAATTTATGGTCAAAGAATATTCCTAGATATTTTGCAGAGGGCTTTTCTGCCAAAGGCTCTCCATTTATTGTCAAATTAAGCATTTGTTCCTCATTTTGATTTCTAGCCCTGAAAACTAGAACATTAGACTTAATGACATTTAGGCTTAATTTATTAGCTAACAACCAGTTGGAGACCTTATCAAGTTCGAGATTAAAAATTGTTTCCATTGTTGATTTATCCCGATGCGAAAAGAATATTCCTGTATCATCAGCAAATAGCTGAAAATTCAAAGTATGAGAAGAATTGGCTATATCATTGATATATAGAAGAAATAAAAGAGGGCCTAGTACACTACCCTGTGGTACTCCACACGTTATGGGTAAGAATTGAGAGAGTTGGTTTCCTATTTGTACACATTGTGTTCGATTAGATAGATAAGATGTCAACAATTGTAGAGCTGGACCTCTAATCCCATAATAATTTAGTTTTTTCAAGAGAATGTCATGATTAACCGTATCAAAGGCTTTAGCAAAATCTAAAAAGATACAACAAGGAATTTCTTTGTTTTCAAATGCATTGACAATTCTTGAATGAACTTCAAGGATTGCATGTTCGGTTGATTTATTTTTCTGAAAACCATATTGGTGCTTGAACAGAATTCCTTCTTTTTGGAGAAAGCTGTATAATCTAGAATGCAGTAATTTTTCAAATATTTTGCTAAATAATGGCAGTAGAGATATAGGCCTGTACTTGCCAGGCTCGAGTTTAGAGTTAGCTTTGAAAACTGGAATTAGTTAGGTTATTTTCATAGTCTCTGGGAAAGTCCCTGTGCTGAAGGATAAGTTGAATATTTTTGTTAAGTTTGTGTAAAGGTGGTATGCTGACATTTTCAAAAATTTTGGATAAATTCCAAAATAGTCCGAGGATTTATTCGTGTTTTGCTGCAGCAATAGCTTAAGCACTTCGTCAGGCTCTATCTCGTTTAAGAAAAGGCTGTTTTTGTTGGGATTTTTTAAATAGTCTTGAAATTTATTATTGCCTTTGGCTAATTTTGAGACAAGTTTTTCAGCAACATTTGCATAGAAGTTATTGAAAAGATTGGTAACTCTTTTCTGGTCAGTAATGACAGTTCCATTTTCACTGAGAAAAATGTCCTCAAACCCATCCCAGACCTTTTTTGATTTATTTTCAAATTTAGAGAAGTAGTTGAGGTAATAACCTTTCCTTGACAGAAAAGTTAGCCTTTAGATTTTGTTTCTATATTGCTTATACCTGTTGTACCAGAAAGTGCTTTTTGTTCGGACGAACTTGCCATACATGTTTTTTTTTATAAGCATATAAAAATCCGAAAACAGGCTCAGAGATGCTTTGGTCGAGAGCTTAATAAGGCTGAAAAGATGCTTGAGGGATGCTTATATCCTAACATAAATTTTTCGAGGATGCTTACAAAAGATAGTGAATCAGGCTCAAAATATGCTTAAATTTGCCTATTAGAATTCTTGGTTGAGTTATAACAAACGAAACTGGGAAAGAGGGAAACAAAAGAAACAGATTTTTGGTTTAATTTTTCTTAACTTTTAGTTATGTAACTTTTTTAAAAACTTGTTAAAACTGGTTATAACTTTTCCACAAATGAATCAATAAAATCAAAAGCGTTTCTTTCACCGTCCTCCTCCTCAGGGGTAAAGAACTCCATGTTTTCATCAATAGCTATTTCATTCTCCTCTTCAACTGGCTGGGCTTGAGGGGTAGTATCGATATTGCAGGAGGGAACAACTTTATTTGCATCAGCCAACGAGGGTGGTGGGACCTTGTAATCCTTTAAGCCTTCTGGTGTGACCAGATTATCATTTGAACCGTCAGCTGTTATCAGGCATCCGGTAGCTGTCCAGCAACTCTTTCTGATTTTGTCGTATTTTTCGCCACCAAGTTTTTCCCAAGCTTTGCCAGCCCACTGAGTAATCAAAATACGCCTTTCTTTGGCAGAGTAGGGCTTTTCATTACCAAACCATCGTTCAGCGTTGTCTTCGATATCAAGCCAATTTCTATGCTCGATTGAGATGAGTGACTTCAAACATGCTGCGTAGCCAGCATCTACTGGCTGCCATAGGTCGGTTGCATCTGGCAAGCCATACCACAAAAGCCCCTTTGCCTTGGCAACTGCTTGTTTAAAGTCGTCCTGCATCTGGCCTGTTAGATTATCGAGGAGCAAAACGAACTTTTTCAAGCCTTCTTTCTTAACAAAAGGTTCAAGTGTCTCCTCAAACCATTTCAAGCAAACGTACTGGTCAAGCCAAGCATTGTCTTGCCATAGAACATCAATATCGGGGTGCCAAGCAAGCTTTTCATCTGCAGAGATTCGCTTACCTTTGCCGCGGAATATTATCGATAACTTTGGTTGTTTACCCTCTGAACGAAAACACACTTGGAGGGTGCATTGTCTCTTTTCAAGCCCTGCACCAGGCTGTGCTATCCAAGTATTATGAGTACTGCCTTCTTTGGGTGGAACATACTCGTATGTTTTTTTTACCGTGAACAACGAAAGGCAAAGGTGATTGGTCGACGTTTAATCTCTCATGTGGTTTAAATCGTCCCCATTTTTCATCATAATCAGGGTCATCAACGCCGGTACGAATACACTTCTCTCTATAGTTAGCATGCCACTTCATCAACTCGGGAATCTTACCGGATTTATGTTTCTTCTTGTTACGTTGTTTCGATCTCATTTTGATTTGGTACCTTTGGAGAAAGCGAACAATGACATGTTGTTTGATAACAATGGTTGTGTCCATCTCATTTTGTAATTTTCGAGCCTTGCTCCAAAGCCAAGCAAAGTTGACGAGATGACCCTTTGATCTGGCTTTTGCCACAGCTTCTCGTACAGTTGAATGTACTTGGTGGCTTTCCTCCCCTTTTTAAATAGTTTTCGATGGGAGGATGCAGCATCTTCCATGATGGTAGTTTTATTTTTGATCCAACGGCTGATTTGGGACTGGGTTATGTCATACTTTTCTGCAATATCATACTTACCGTCACCACCCTCGTAGTCACAAATTGCAGCTGCCTTGAAAACTGCACTATATTGCTTTCTTTTTTTACCAGAGTTCTTTTGTCTTCCTTCACTTTTGGCAACAGTGGAAACAACTTTGGTTACGATCTCTTCAACAACAGTTTTAACTTGAATACTGACAAGTTCATCGGCAGTTTGTTTCTGTTCTTTAATTGTGTTGGCTCTTTGGCTGTTTTCAGCTTTACTGGCATTGTATGCTTCAAGATGCATGCTTTTTGTATGAAAAGCTAAACCCTGGGCACTCTTGAAGTCTTTACCACAATGGATACAACAATGTAAAGTTTCAACAGCTATATTTGGCAGCGCTACAGGAGTTTCAACACCTCTGTGAACGATCGTCTTTTTAACTCCAAAATAAGCGAGTGTGTGTTGCTTTCGCTTTCTGATTTTGACTTTCGACATTTTTATTTAATAGTGAGATCTAATAATTAATTCTAAAGAAATAATTCAATTAAAAACTCAAACGTAGACACTCGACAAATTCCTGCGTCAAAATCCTTACGAAATCTTTTTCAACCACTTGCAATTTTCACATAAACATTCAAAGTTTTTATAAACATTCGAATTCCTACGAAACATTTGAATTGCAATGGCTTCACAAAAACAAAGTAGCTGTACTACAAAGTAACTTATATTTTTTTGTAAGCTCGAGATAATGCTTAGTATATGCTTAATTTTTTCCCATATCTGAGCCTAGATATGCTTATAAGTGCAATGCTTATTAAAAAAAAACATGTATAACAAGTCCTTTTTTTGTATAGACTTTTGAATTCCTTTTGTGATCCACGGTTTTCGTGACCATTTTATTTCACGTTTTGAAAGAGTTTTTAGAGGAGCATGTTTATCCATTAGTTGTAAATATTGTTCTTGAAAATTGTTAAATACATCATTAACATCATTAGAATTTATTAATTTTATGTTACTTACATCTTCTTTGAAAGCATTTTCTACAAAGTTTGTAAAACACCTCACCTGTTTTTTAATACTGGCTTGTTTAGGAATTAGTTCATTGATTATCACAAAATTAGGCATATGATCTGAAAGTTTAGATGTAAGATTGCCACATATTACCTTTTTCTCAATGGAATTGATGAATATATCATCAATGAGTGATGGCCTTGAACCTGGCACACACCTTGTAGGTTCAAGAATACAAGGCTGGAAAAAGTTACAGAGCATCAGATCAAAAAAGGCTTTACAGTGTTTATTTTTTTCCTGGTTAAGAAGGTCATAATTAAAATCCCCTGTAATAAATATTAATTTATTCTCCTTACTCATAGTCTGTAGAATTTCTTTTAAATTATTATAAAAGGAATCGTTTGAGGTCTTTTTAGGGTGTCTATAGCAAACTCCTACTATGATATTGTACATTTTTTTGTTTAAAATTTCTATCCACTTAAATTGAAATTCATTTTGATCATCATAGAAAGAAACGTCTAGATCAGGTCTCTCTGAAAAATTTAATTCATTTTTTATATAAAACCCACATCCTCCTTTCAAAGTTGTCCCTGCAGTACCTATATATTTATGATATCCATCTAGTATCCCTGGCCGAAAAGTTGTTTTTTTAGAAGATGGATTCCATGTTTCAGTGAGTGCAATGACATGAAATTTGTGAGGTCCTAAGTCATGTAAAAGTAATTCCAGATCATCAAAATTATGCATAATTGACTGGATGTTTGAATGTAATATTGAGAAGTTACAAAGGTGGTCTTTTGGGGACTTCTGAAGCAACTTGTGAAAATCGTGAATATCATAGTATGCAAAGGATGGCGACAACTCGTAAAAGCTTTCAGTACTATTATCTGGATCTGGACCAAAGTGGTCATCAGTTATTTGTTGAAAATTATTTAAAACCAACTTCAGTTTAGGGTCTTTTGTGGGGATAAAATTCTTTTTACAATGACAGTTATAGTTAGAATTGAAACTTAAACCAAGTAAATCAAGTTCTGTTGTGTGAGAGAACGGAAATTTGTCAGATAAACAAGTTTTGCATTGCCAAAGATTGACATTGTTTAATTCAGTCAGGTCACTGCAAGACAGTTCACTGCATTTTCTATGAACAAGAGAGTGACAAGAGTAACATGGGATCATTTTTCTGATTTTCGACTTTGCTTTTGCTTTCTTAAAACAGACAGGACATTTAGTAGAGAATGATTCTCCTGAGTTAGAGTTGAGAATTTGCTCAGTTCTTTTTTCAACTTTTTGACAATTAAAGAAACCTTCATTGTTTACAGAAAGAAAGGGAAGACCATAACAGCTGTTACAAAACCACCCTTCTTCACTTTTGCAAAGAGCCGTATACTTTAGTACTGTCAATTTAGAGCAGACTAAGTGAAACCAATTATTACAGACATCACAGAGTATACCTTTTTGGTGATTAAAAACAGGTTTAGCACATTTACCACATTTAGAATTTTTACAATGCAGACATACAAATTTGAGGCTAGTGTTTTGTACAAATTTATTGAAATCTTTCGATCTTAATTTAGTGCATCTTAAATGGTACCAATTTTCACATTCATCACAACAGATAGGGTTACCGTGGGTGATAGACAATCTACAATAAGGGCAAAAAACCTTTTTATCTATAGTGGTGGCCATGTTTCCTTAGTTAAGAAAAAGATACTAAATATAAATATAACTCCAATGGTAGTGTGAAAATATAAAAGTAATCTACTGAATATTGGCGAGATCTGACTTACAGCGTATGGCAACATGCTTGGAACCGTCTGCCAACTTGACTCGAACTTCACCATTTATGGTATTCGGTTATTTATGTCGGCAGCGTGAGTGCCTTTTCCAATTCTAAAGTTGGTAGGCGGTGTGGAGCGTTTATGTTTATCTATAAATCATTATCTATGTAATCAAATGCCGCATTTTCGACGCTAACAAAGAGGAATCGAAGATATCATCAAGTAATGTATTTTACTATTATGTTATAATGACAATCTAGCTCGTATCTATTTAAAACATTTTGTACAACTTTCCAATGCAATACATACAAAGTAAAAAACCCCAGGGTTATGGTTACATTTGATAAACTAAGAACAAATGGGGCTACATATTATTCTCAAGATAGAAAAAATGAATTTGACGAATTTAAACTAATCCACCGAATATAATTGTGAATTGATTTGAATTGGCTGTTGTTTGGGATTGAAAAGGAATACACAGGGAAGGAAGTCTATTATAGATTTTTATTATAGGGAATCGTTATTTTCCACTAAATGTAACTTATAAGGGAACGTAAATGAAAAAAGGTAGGCTGTTTAATTTTTTTCCCTGTTAAGTTTATTTCGGTGATTACGCAGCTTCACCTGCAATTTATAGTAGTGTTTTCCCCACTTCTCCACTCCAATCAACTTTCGATTTTTCAAGGATCTGGCATCCACGTTTTCCAGTCAGTGAGGAACTTTTCAGTTCCTCAATTGTGAACATGGATGTAAACAGCTGAAATGCGCACGTCACATCATCAGTTGATCCAAAGAAAGCGTGACCTAAGGACATTAGGTTCATGCTGCTTCCCGGTAAGGTGGTGGAATTACACGGCGGAGCTTCTATGGCGGCCATAGTACACATGGTGATGGCAAAGACTAAACCGTTCTTAGCCGGTTGCTGTTGACCTCAGTTGAAGTGGGTCGTTATGATGTTACTGTTGGGGTTGGCAGAGACGAATCAGATGTTGGTGATGTTTTGTTCACTGCAGGAAAAGTGGCAGTTGTAGTTGATGCTGACTGCACTAAAGGAGGCATTAATGATATATCACCAAAAGTTTCATCTTCGATGGTGAAATCCAGATCAGTCGACATTAGTCTGTCTAATTTCTGATCTATGGTTTTTAGGTCTGTGATTATGGTGGAAAATTTCTTTTCTAATGATGTTATTCTTTTTTCCACATTTATATTTTGTCCTTCCTGATGAGTTCTTTGTCGTTTTACTCTAGGTACCACATACTCTTGATCATGTAAGAAGTCCTCGAATGATGTAATGGGATTGTTTCTCTATGATCAAATGAATATATATTATTTTTCATTAAATTTTGCCTTCAGTGAAATTTAAATAGTTAAGGGATGTCCCAAACAATATTTATAAATATGACGGAGTTGCTTTACAACAATGTTTGTAGTTTCAGAGACATTTCATTTTAAAACATTACATTTATAGTCAAGTTGAATGAAGTTACACTATTTTGCTAATTTAGAAATTATACACATCAACAAAATATTGTCCCTGAGAGCATTGTTTTTATTGTCCATTAAGGATGATGAACTATTATAAGGTTGAGAAAAAATTTTGTCAGCAGTTTTCTTGTGACATAATCTCCACAAGACCTCATTTTGTTTGAACGCTTTGTTAATAATAAATAAACAGCTGCATGTTTTCAGATCATTTCCCAATTGTTTTATTATTGCTGACATCAGCAAGGTGCGACACTCAGCTCTCCTAACATAGTTCATTATCTTTAATGATAGCCAATATACTTTGAAGAAATTTAATTTATTATAAAATGTGGCTTGCTTTATGTTATGATCTAATTTAGTGTCATAAGCAGGGTGTTACCTGGCCCTACCAGCATTTGGATGCCACCCTCTAAAAAATGTGACCTTTTTGTGCAAATTAACCGTTCTGACTAAATGATTTTCTTTGGAAATACAAGTCTTTTCTTAATCATTTTCAACTGAAACAAAACCTTTGAGAAGCGTAATTTAAATCCCTGTTATACATACCAACGTATCAGGAAGTATGGTGGAGCTCTACATGGATTAAAAGGACAGTTATCTATATAATAATAGCCGATTCTCTGTTTGTTTGTGCATTTGTTTGTTTGTTTATAAGTCACGCAAAATGGTAGATTGAGTTGTGAGCGAAATTATTTCTTTTTTTGTGTGCGATGTGAGTTTGAAGCAAATACATTGCAACCCCAATCGAACGTGACTTTTTTTGGCTGATGAACTAATAGGAATAACGTTTTGTTTTTATCGTTATTGTTAGTTTTATATTCCATATTGACCTGGCTTTGAAAACAGTACATCAACTAAATACAAAGAAACTAACTGATTAAACATTTTGGACAAAAAGCAGCAGTGGCAGCATGTTGGGTTTGCCACTAACTCTTGCCTGACTGTCTGAGACGGGTGAACTTTATTTTCTGAGCAATCAAAATGTTTAAAAACCGATAGGTAAAAAAAGAGTATCATAAAACAAAATGTGTTTTTTTTGTTTTTCTTTTAATAATTTAATTTCTTCTTTTAATTGTTAAGCGTTCTGATCGAACGTTTTTTTTATTCTATTTATTCATTTAGCACGTGCCTTTTTTCTCTCCTCCCGTGTGAACTTTTTAAGAAGAGAAACCATTTCCCCCTTACGTTTGATAGCACCCATGTTAGAGCGCGTAACTTTTTTAAAACAAAAGCTAATAAAAAGTTGAAGTTTTCTGTCTCTACGTTTTGAGTGTATTGTTACACTGATAAAAGATCGGTTTTACCAGAGGTTGTGACTTCGAATCTGCTTCTGGTTGAACACAAGTTGTACGAGCCGTTTATAAGGAAATTTGGCGTTTATTGAAACAGTGATACAGAGCACGTGTGGACATGGGCGGCGAGCAACGCCGTCTTGACGGCTAGTTACGCTCATTAGTCTTAAGTTTTTACATGAATATGGCAACAAACTCACGTGTGTTGGTATTTCACTTTCATAATTTTCGCTTTCGTCAATGGTGGAATCCTATGAAAGTAATTATGCTGTTATATCTCACATTCGTGAAACTAATCACGTGTGGAAAGGATGGTTTAAATTACCTTGGTCGCATTCGCTTTTGGATCCTTCCCTTCATACTCCTCCTCCTTTTCTAGCTCGCTTCTTTCATCTATAAATAGGCCTTCAAAATACATTACCACCAGGGTAACTGCATTCGAGAAAATTACCGTAATTATTTTACCGCTTAATGCCAATATTTTCCCCTCGTACTCTTTACTTTTTAATGTTGCTTTGCATATACCTCCGACTTCTATCACGTCTGCTTTCAAAACATTGCACGCCATAACTAGGGTAGATGAATCTTCCTCGATATTCACCAAAGCAAAGGTTTTGGCTTTTGGAGCCGCGCTTCTGTTGCTATACTTCATTATTTTAAAAATTGGCTTAAACTTGTATTTAAAAAATTTGGTTAACTTTTCAAGTAAATTCGCAGATAATAGCGACTCGAAGTTGATGATCGACTAAAAATAAATCGTTCGAAAATTTTTGCAGCATCATTGTGAATGGTTTCTACTTACTGGAAGTGGGTTTTCTCAGGACTTGGATAATAAACGAATTTGGTTTTCACTGGACACATCAAACCTTTTAATTTTAAAGTGAAGATACTAAATATTAGAATAATGAAATCCATAATCTCATTTAATTTTTTCTATGAATCTGTAGAAAGTAAAAATACGGTACAATTGACGCTTATGAAAACCAGTCACATCGTGTCTAACGGTTTCCTGACAAAACAAACAATGACATATTAGGGGAAAAATGGCCGCGATGAATGTAGACGATATCGATGAAGAGCTTAAAATAAAATCATTTTTGAATGTCAGTTGTGGGTGTCAGTTGGGACCTGAGAAGATACCATGTGTTCGTTCTCTCGAGTTTGAGGAAGTCCTCCATTGTCGGGGTATGTTTGAGGAATTGACATCGGAAGAGAAAGATCTTTTCATATTAAGCTTCTTAAAGTAGACCGTGAGCCAAAATCATAAATCACACTTGTCCTTTCTAATGCATGGGAAACGCCTGTGTCGGACGGTTTTTTTGTTTATGATTAACATTGGCTATCAAAAATTTTATTCGCTGTACCAACACTACAAAAATAAAGGCATACAAAGTCGACAACATGGTAATAAGAAACGATTGCCGGTTAATACACATTCATTCGAGACAAATTCGTATGTTAAGTCCTTCATTGAGAACTACGCGGAACAACACGCAGTTATTTAGCCAGGTAGAATTCCCGGTTATCGTGACCAATCGATTTCGTTGATACCAGCAAGCGAGAAGAAGAAAGGCATCTGGTAATTTTATAGATCATCCTGTATGAAGTCGAATATCCTGTTTGTCTGCTACAGTACGTTCACGGTTTTGTGGAGTTACCTGGTTCCTTGGGTCGTAGTCGCCAAGCCAATGAATGACGTTTGTGCTACGTGTCAACTGAATAACAATGCGATTTTTAGAAGTGCCAACAGATCGGATGATGGCAAATCGGTCATTCTGAAAGATCAGCTACAACATCTTGAAAATGCTAAAAAAGAGACTTGAATTTTACAAGTATCAGGTATACTTTTATGTACTCTTCCACAGTGATTTAACAATACAAAACATGGGTTGTTCAAACTACGTCACCAGATTTCATTTAGATTACGCTTGCACGTAACATGGTAGACAGCATTCCAGCCTACCAGCTGAAGGAAAAAAAGACACCGTGTTCCTTAGAAGGGAGTGTGCATTACAGCTGGGACTATGCACAACAGCTGCACTATCCCCAGGACCCCTTCCAGCCAGGTCCTATGTATTTCAAGACTGGCCGAAAATGTAATGTGTTTGGGGTATGCAATGACGCAGCAAACACGCAGATTACATACCACATAGACAAAATTGTATATACTGGGAAAGGGTGAATTCCACGATTTCGTATGTCCATAATTTCCTGCAAGAGCATGGTATGGAAGAAACGACAGGAAACATGCATGCTGATAATTGCGTTGGTAAGTGTATCAGTGATAGTGTGTTGGTATTTGGCATAGTAATCTAAAAATACATTGTTTTAATAGAACACTATCCTTTTTAGGTCAGAATAAGAACAATTTTTTTATATGGTACCTGATGTGGAGGGTTATGGTGGGCCTGCATAGAGAAATCAACTACTCCTTTATGCATGTAGGTCACACAAAATTTAGTTGTGACAGATGCTTCGGAGTATTCAAAAAAAAGACCAGCAAGTGTGCCCTGTGGACCTTATACGACATTGGCCGTGCTTGTAATGAATCTGGAACCTGCAATGTTGCAAAGCTTATGGGAACCCATGATGGGAAAGGGTTTGTTCCAGTTTTCGATTGGGTTTCAATGTTGTCAAAGTACTTCAACAAAGTACCAAACATAGTGGATTACCATCACTTCCACTTCAATTCCAATGAACCTGGTGTTGTCACTTGTTTTCTTTCTCTTGATGCAACATCAGTAAAAATCGATATTCTAAAAGGGAAAACAAAGTTTATGTAGGAACAACCAGAGATAATCCAGCCTGCAGGATTTTCAGATGCTCGAAAAAAGTACCTGTATGAAGAAATTAGACCATTTTGTTTGGACGGAACACAAGATACAGTTGCACCTAAACCATAAATGAAAGCCTTATAGACTATATTATTAGTCAGGGAGCCATGGGCAAAAAAAGTCGTTATTTCACATTTTGGGGGACGTTATAACTTACATACAGTAAGTTACAGAATCCTCTCAGGAAACAAAATTTCTTTACTGGCCTTCTTAAAAGTGCTTATTCATGAGGTATAGTTGAAAAAACAACTCAATAAAATCATAACAAATTTTCTGTCTCAGCACTGCCATGTTTTCTTTCGTCCCTGTTTTTATAAACGACTGCGAAAGAGCACCTTATTTTTGTCAGGGGGTAAAATAAAAAGTAAATCGGAGTAAATTAAAACCAACACTAAATTCTTTTCGCAGATCAGTCTTATAAAAAGTATTATATCTTTAAGATAATTTGTTTTATTTTTTAATTTTTTGAACTATTCTATAATGATAGTTAGAAAATATTACATGAAAAAGTAAACACCCCCTGATTCAGAAATGTAAACAAACTGAAAAGCGGGAAAGTTCGAAATGCAAAAATGGAGAAACGAAAGCGATTGAAACTTTGCTTTTCTCCAAAAAAGGTTGATTCAAGTATTTGTATATTTCGTTGCAAACTCTAAGATCGTCTACGTAAATTTACAGAAAATGCACTGGAGAAAGTTAAGAAAGCAAGGTAAGAGATGTATTTGTGGAAATTCTTGTGAACAAAACAATTTCTCTTGATCGGTTTTTTCTCTATTTAGTGAAATCAGAAACGATCAAGCAATTATTGAGTTGTTAAAAAGTGCAAATGAATGTCAAGAAGCTAAATTTCACCAGAAGTGCTATGATAACTACACGCACCCAAAGACCTTGAAGGCTATTGAACTCGGATCTGAACTCGGATTACAATGTTGTCATGTATTACCATCATTGCATGCCTTGACTACACGAGTGCATTCCTTGGAATCGGAAAGGTGAAGGCATTCAAACTTCTAAGAAAAACAGATGCGTTCATGGAAGCATTTTCAAAGTTCGGTGATTCATTTACATTTGACGTACAACTTTTTCCAGTACTTGAAGAATTCGTTTGTAAACTATACGTTCAAAAGTGTTCAAATGTAAATGAAGCCAGGTACATGAAGTTTTGCTCAAAAGGGAAAACACCTGATCCTCAGCAACTTCCACCGACGAGAGACGCACTTTTATGCCACTGCAAACGTGTTTCGTACGCTACTGCTGTTGTGAAGAGGGCTTTGGTGTGTTTCCCTGATACGCCAACTTCTGATGGTTATGGCTGGAGTTTAAAACCGGACGGAGGTTTGGATATTCAGTGGATGCTGAGAAAACCAGCCCCTCCAGAGTTATTGGAACTAGTGTCTTGCAATTGCAAGAAATCTTCGTGTAACAACCAAGGGTGTCTATGTAAAAATCATGGACTGAAATGCACCGACTTATGCCGCTGTGATGCTTGTGAAAATGGTAGATGTGTAAAGGATAATGATGACAGTTCTAATGAAGAAGAAGGCGACAATGATGATGATGGTGATGAAGAAGAAGAACAAGAAGAAGAAGAAGAAAAAGAACAAGAACAAGAAGAATTAGACGAAGATGAAAATGAATTTGAAACTGATAATGACAATCTATATTAATTTTAAGTCATATATAGTAAAATAATGAATACAAAGGGCGTAAAATAGAAACGCTCGAATCACAATAACATTCTTGTCTTTTGTAATTATATGAAGTAAAGTAAACATTCTCATCTTACTTTTCAAAGATCTACCAATTAAATCATTTTTTTTTTCGATTTATGAGTGACTCTTAAATTTCAACACCCTCTTATGACTTCACAATATGGGCGCTTATCTTTAATCCTCCTGGGTGGGCGCAATAAGCACTTTCACAATGGCCAGTAAAATTTTTTTAGATCTTCAGATGCATAGGAAGCCGTCAAAGTAGGTTTTGGAATGTCCATCTTGCTGGCGCATTTTTTTGCCCATAGCGCCCTGACTATATAGATATATTTTAGCTCCCACAATTCATGTGTACATCGTTTCAAATTGTTTAATGTAGTTTTTACAAACCTTTTCTACCTTAAATGAAGAAGTTTTCGCTTAAAGAAAAATTTGCGGATTTAACTGAAATCTGTGAAATTAAATTCCTCTGAAATTTTTCAAAATTGGCTTTCAAAATTAAAATTAAATTCACATATTACAAAATTGAACATCAGTATTTCTTCATACATCTATACATGAAACAAAATCGTTGATTTTAGGTATTGGGTATGTTTCGTCTCCTTTAAAATAGTACAGTAGGGGAGTAATGGTTTCTTCAAGGTTTTTTATTAATACAATTATTCTGTTTTGAAATAATAAGTTTTACCATCCACGAAATTAAATTCTCGTGAAAATTTCTTTCCTTAAGATAATATGAGTTGCAAATGAAATTTTGTTTAGTTTTGATTTGACTTGAAAATGCAGAAGGGCCTGGAAACTATTTGTCGTTCATAATTCACATTATTGATACCTTAAATTCATCTTTATTCTTTTTCAAGGGATTCTTGAGTCCAAGATGATATTTACAAAAGAAGTTGTTTAACCAGCCCCTCCAGTATTTAATAAATATTTATAGTTTGAGATATTTCCATCACATGTTCCTTTCAAATGATAGATAAAAAACATTTTGAATGTTTCTTGATAGTATTAGTCTCTAACCACATATATGCTGGAAATGCCAGACACGCCACATGTGTTACTCCTGTCTTGGTTCAGCAGTTCATTGTTTCAAGTATGAATATATACCAGATGTTCCCACAACCATATAATAGTGATTGGTCTAATTGATAATGCCTTATACACCTGCAATAGTAAAACCAACAAACAAACTATTAAGAGCAAAAATTTCCTAATCAAAACACTGAAAGTAAGCAAAATTATTTGTATATATTTATATTTAACATATTAATTATTATTATATATATTAACTAGCTGCCAAGGCGGTGTCGCTCGCCGCCCATGTCCACCTGCTCTGTATCACTCTATCAATAAACGTCAAATTTCCTTCTAAACCGCTTGTACAACTTGTGCTCAACCAGAAGCAGATTCGAAGTCACAACCTCTGGTAAAACGAATTTTTTATCAGTGTAACAATACACTCAAAACGTAGAGAGAGAAAACAACTTTTTATTAGGCCATAGTTATTTAATACTTCGTTCAGCGTAACAGACTTAAGAAAAATAGTGATGCGGAATGCGGGCATTATTCATTATGCATTATTTTGCAAACGAAATAATGACATACAATACGCATTTTTTAACGATAATGTACTATAAGGCGGATTTTAGAACAGACCTTTTCATAAATGTTATGAAGTATTACATAATATTAACGAGCCAATGTCTATTTATTTTCGTTAAATACATTAGGTGTGTTTGTTTCTTTTTTTCACTTCACGATATACTTACATTTGTCTAGACAGTCAAGTAAAAGAAAGTCACGTCGCGACATGTATCTTAGCAACGTTTATGTTCAAGACGATTATATTATTCTAAAATTTCAGTCACCACTTATGTTGATGACGTAGTTTTATTCTTCTTTTTCATAAAAGAAATACTATTTCTTTTTTATAATAAATTGTTGTGCCGATTTCAATTTCTTTATACGTCTCTAACATGTAAAAAATTCAAAACTGCTGGTTATACAAAAAAAATGAAATCAAAATTTTTGAACAACCGTTGTTCCGATGAATTTGATTTGAAGATCTATTTACAATTCCGTTTGTAATGACAGAGGAAAGATTTACGAAACCAGGGCATAAAACTCCGAGGAGTCATAGAAACATATATTAAAACATTATCAATGGCGAGGTTCCTTTCACGTAAGCATCGTAATGTACGTGACAAGGTTCCTCTATAATGTTTTTGTTTTGTTTTGTTTTAGTTGAGTTTTTTAAAGATGCTTTAAGTTGTAAAAATAATGTATTTTAATGCGCATTATTTGTCCGAAAAATCATAATGCGGGCTGAACGAAGTATTAAATAACTATGGCCTTAGCTTTTGTTTTAAAAAAGTTAGGGGCTCTAACATGGGTGCTGTCAAACGTAAGGGGGAAATGGTTTCTCTTCTTAAAAAGATCACACAGAAGGAGAAAAACAAAAAAACACTTTGTTTCATGACACACCATTTTCATCTGTCGGGCAAGGAAAGCTTTAGTTTTTAAACTGGTTAAAATTTTTTAAATTGGTTATTAATATATAGACTAGCTGCAAAGGCGACATTGCTCGCCGCCCATGTCCACCTGCTCTGTATCACTCAATAAATAACAAATTTCCTTATAAACGGCTCGTACAACTTGTGTTCAACCAGAAGCAGATTGGAAGTCACAACCTCTGGTAAAACCAATCTTTTATCAGTGTAACAATACACTCAAAACGTTGGAAGAAAAAGTTACGCGCTCTAAAAAGTTAAAAAGTGAAAAAGTTAAAAAGTTACGCGCTCTAACATGGGTCCTACCATGAGGGGGAAAATGGTTTCTCTTCTTAAAAAAGTTCACACGGAGGAGAGAAAAAAGGCACATGCTAAATGAATAAATAGAATAAAAAAACGTTCGATCAGAACGCTTAACCATTTAAAGAAGAAACTAATTTATTAAAAGAAAAGCAATAAAAACCATTTTGTTTTGATATGATACCCTTTTTTTACCTATCGGATTTTAAACATTGTGATTGCTCAAAAAAAAAGTTCACCCATCTCAGACAGTCAGGCAAGAGTTAGTGACAAACCGAACATGCTGCCACGTTCTGCCACTGCTGCTTTTTGTCCAAAATGTTTCATCAGTTAGTTTCTTTGTATTTAGTTGATGTACTGTTTTCAAAGCCAAGCTATCATGGAATAAATCATGATAAAAAAAAACGTTATTCCTATTAGTTCATCAGCCAAAAAAAGTCACGTTCGATTGGGGTTGCAATGTATTTGCTTCGAACTCACGTCGCACACAAAGAAAGAAATAATTTCGCTCACAACTCAATCTACCATTTTGCGTGACATATAAACAAACGAATAAACAAACAAACAGACGGAGAATCGGCTATTAATGTATAGATTAGTTTCTCGCGTAAATGTTTTTACGGGTTTAATTTCGAAAACGTTTTGCGTAAGTTCTGTGATGAGATGAGGTGACGAAAAATTAAACCATGGAATCATAAGTGGAAAGTGTATCTATGTTATAGAGTTCGAAAAACTGAGCAAAAATATGTATGGGATCGCTTCGCTATGATCAACCATTGCAGAGCTATCGTTGATCAAAAATTTTGATTACGTCATAGGTACAGTACCAAATAAAATTTAGGCCCAAATGCTGCGTCACCCCATCATCCGTATTGCGGACCCTAAAAACCTCAGTTATCCCCATTGGTTCTCGAGATATTTCCCCAAAAACGTTTTGTTCGATTGAGGATGCAATGCAATCATTCACCGTGATCATAAAACATCTGACGTCAAATACCACGTGCTATTATACTAATCGTGAATGTTGTCTTGCGTGTAAGCGTATAAAAGTTGTTGTTTGTACTGATTAAAAAATACTGACGTCAGATTAATGACTCAGTAGATTCTGACGTCATTGCAAAGAAAAAAACGTTCTCGCCTCTACGTGGTTTTGCATTGACAGTATAGAAATCCTACGTAAAATTTAGTTAAATATATCACTATCTAAAATAAAAGTGGTATGCACAACACCAATTAGTATAATAAGACTAGTATCCCGGGTAAAAGCTTTTTACCGAACTTAATTTCGAAAACATTAGGTCAAATCAACCATTCCCGTGTACATACCCCGTGACGAAAGAATAAATCATAGAATTCCAACTCAAAAACATCCCAGGCGGCGTCGCTCGCCACCCATGTTCAGTATGCGTTGTGTTGCAAAATTTAACTCGTGTAAAAGTTTCTACAGGCATTAATTTTTTAATTCCGTTATGACATTCAGAAGATTAAAAACAGAAACAAATAGCAATACGTCTCAGAATATATATTTATACCCTGAAGAGAAGTAACTTTAATGTAAAAAAATGGCAATATACAACACAGAGCTGTTAACCCAGACGTACAAAACCAAATATTGAATAACAAAAAATGTACAAAAATGTTAATTCATACCTTCCAACTTTTTCTTTCGTTTCAAAGTTACTACTGGACTGCAATCATGAATGAATTTTGAAATGATATATAGTCTGTTCTTCCCAAAACCATCAACATCATGATAAAAACCATGAGTTCATTTCTTTATGCTTTTTTATTATTGCCTAAAAGAATAATATTTCAATTGTAATAACGAAAACAGAAAACAAAACAAAAAGAAACAAAAAACAAAAAGGAAATTCAAGTACGCATTTATCCTAAAAACAATGACTAAAAACACAAATTTACCCAGAAGATAGAAAGCAACAAATAAAGACATATTGCCAAACTTATACACCCAGGCATGATAGTACGTAAACAATCATATATACCATAAAACACCAAATAATGCGTAACTTTGATAAAATATAAACTGAAAAAAATCCATCCAGTAATGCTTCTTTTTTGTAGGACATAATTCATATATTAACCATATGCTTCATTTCTTTAATTGTTTTATACACTTTTTCTTTTCTGATGTGATAAAAGGAAATATTTCAGTTGAAGAACAGCTAAAATAATCACATTCATTGCAACCATATTGAAGCAAACAAAAACAAAAGTTGGCAGAAGCACAGCCAGATAGACAAAGTATCAAGCATCTTAAATTGTATAGAAAATCTAATAAAAGGCAGACATGGTTAGGTGAAATGAGCCAGCATCAGACGTTCACCCATTTCCACAGCCATCAGAACCATTTTTAACTGATTTGTAAATAAATAAATTACAGCGCGCATTACCAAAACAAATTTCGTTCCTTCCGCGTTCCTTTTCATCCAGCATCCAGTTTTCATCCAGCGAAGATACATACTAAATGATAGAATAACTCATTATTCATAATTCAAAACTCAATTAATTAATCTTTCAAAACTAAATTAAAATGAAAACCATTCATTACTGTGTAAAGGAACATCATTTTTTTCTGCATTTCTTCACTGCACTTTCTTCTGTATAGTCACAACTAAAACGTAAACAAACATTTAAATACATACACATTGTTTACCTGTTATTTTATTAATCTAAAACAAAGTAAATAAAACGTTGAATCATGTGCTGGATGTGAAGTCGTTATTTGTTATTCGTTTTCCATATAAAAACCATTTCTGTATGATTTTATATAATCTATATATTAATAGCCGATTCTCCGTCTGTCTGTTTGTTTGTTTGTAAGTCACGAAGTTCGAAGCAAATACATTGCAACCCCAATTGAACGTGACTTTTTTTGGCTGATGAACTAATAGGAATAAGGTTTTGTTTTTATCATTATTGTTAGTTTTATATTCCACGTTGACATGGCTTTGAAAACAGTACATCAACTAAATACAAGCAAACTAACTGATTAAACATTTTGGACAAAAAGCAGCAGTGGCAGAACGTGGCAGCATATGTTCGGTTTGCCACTAACTCTTGCCTGACTGTCTAAGACGGGTGAACTTTTTTTTTGAGCAATCAAAATGTTTAAAAACAGATAGGTAAAAAAAGAGCATCATATCAAAACATAATGTTTTGTTTTGTTTTGTTTTTTCTTTGCTTTTCTTTTAATAAATTAATTTCTTCTTTTAATTGTTAAGCGTTCTGATCGAACGTTTTTTTATTCTATTTATTCATTTAGCACGTGCCTTTTTTCTCTCCTCCGTGTGAACTTTTTAAGAAGGGAAACCATTTTCCCCCTGTTTGATAGCACCCATGTTAGAGCGCGTAACTTTTTTAAAACAAAAGCTAATAAAAATTTGAAGTTTTCTCTCTCTACGCTTTGAGTGTATTGTTACACAGATAAAAGTTGTACCAGAGGTTGTGACTTCGAATCTGCTTCTGGTTGAGCATAAGTTGTACGAGCAGTTTATAAGGAAATTTGACGTTTATTGATAGAGTGATACAGAGCAGGTGGATATGGGCGGCGAGCGACGCCACCTTGGCGGCTATACATACATAATAAACATAATACATTTACTTACGTTCTTTTATTTATCTAAAAAAGAAAAGCAAAAAGTTAAGCAATAAACGTTTTATAATAATACCTTCGTAAAGACCTGTTCATTCGTCAAACGATTAATGAACATGGATTTCATCTCAACGAACATCGTCACTACAGTTTGTCCGATTTCGGCAACCAATAAAAACGGCGAAACGGTGATCACGTGTGAAAAGGTCCGACTGCCGCAATATGACCACGATTAAGAAGATTTTGACCATTAAAAAAACCAAAACAAAACACTCTCTAAGTTAAATGTGTTGCACATGATTGCGAATTAGTATAAGTAGATTAGTTTACAGAGATTTATGCTGACATCTGCATTGGGAAAAAGAGCAAGCAACTTTATGTCAGGTATAATGTTAATCTTGTGTTAGTGACCTAATAATGACGTTACATATTTGCGGTAAGTTACCCGGAAATTTTGTTGGTTACTAGATACAACAAATAGTAACGACGAAGCAATGTTGCAGGTACCAACATTACCACCTGCAAACACAGGAGCGCCAATGAAAGCCAACGTCTCTGCAGTGTTATAGACAATGCAAGAGGCGAACAAAGATGAAATTTCCAAACTTAGGCAACGATGGCTAACCAACAAATGCTGGAGTAGTTCCTACCTAAGAATAAGGGTATTAATGCTCCGGAGGGAGCTTGCCCGAAATCCTTACTGACTGACAATGCCTCAGAGGAGGCTCAGTCAGTAGAAGATTCCCTCGTCTGCTCAATGGCTATAATCATGCGGAGGGTCACCTACTAAAGATGACAAAGAGGAAGGGGAATCCAGAAGTGACAAAGTCCTGTAAGAAGACCAGGAATTCTGGCACATGGCAGCAAGGGATTTTGAGGAGGAAACTCAAGCCCTGGGGCGGGAGATATGCTCCTTCCTTGCTAGTTCTGCAAAGCTCAACTGGCATAAGCCTTTTGAAGCATGTTCTTGTAAAGGCGAAGAAAGAAGCCGCTATTTCCTCCAATTGTGTTTTTCTTGTACCCAAGAAGACAAACAAGGAGGTTTGGGCAACTTTTCCCAAATATGTACGGAAAAATAACATTCGAATGCAAGACATACAGAGAATGTTTTCAGCATCCATAAAAATGATGTTGAAATTGATGTTTAGGGGAGCAGACGCATTGTCTGAAAGTTCTAAGTCAAAGCCTTCAGACAGAAAGATGGTTGTTAAACAACCAATGCTGCTACTGAAGGAGGCAATGAACCTAGGTGGTAAAATCTCTCAGCTTATGGCCAAGCTTACCACAACAATACTATACAAGTTGCCAACTGGTGTTGACGAGAGTTCACAATTTCTCTTTGGGGACTCCTCAAAAGAAATCAAAGAAACGTTTAAGGTAAGAAATGACAAAATGCTAAAGGATTTCCTGAGAAAAAAGATCGGGAACTTCAGAGACGGCCGGTCAACCAGCACTTCTACAAGCTATAATAATTATTTCTGAAAATGGAAGGGGTTCTGCGAAACAAGAAATATTTCACCTTACAATGCCTCACACAATGACGGGAAAAGTCATATTTCAACCAGAGCTCGAAACATGGCTATATAGCAGCAGCAAGATCAGCCTTGTCTGCAGTACTCCCAAAGATGAATGGAATATCCTTTGGATCAAAGGAGGCAGTCAGCAGAGTTGAAACCGTCCCTTCCAAAACACCCAACAGTTTATGATCCTGACATTGTACTGAATTATATCTCAGGGCTGGCTGCCAGAGGACAAAGAGCTCGACATGGAATTCCTGACAAAAAAGTTGGTGACTTTACTTTGCCTACTAAGTGCACAGCGTGCTTAGACCATTGGGGCACTTCAAATTGACATCTGTCACAAATCAAAGGATTCTATAACTCTCTACATACCAACAGTGCTTAAAACAACAAAACAAGGGAAACATCAGGAACCATTGGTTTTCCCATGCACCTTCCCAGATAGCGCTAAACTTTGCGTTGTGGATTGCATCAAGGAGTACCTCCGAAGAACAGAAAAAAAAAGAGAGAAACCCTCAGAACCTAATCCTCTCCTATGCTTATCTGCACACGCCTGTAGTATCATCAACAATTGCCGGATATGTCAAGTTGTTTTTAAGCATTGCTGGTATTGACACAGTGGCCTTCAGTGCTCACTCAAAGAGGAAGGCAACCACCAGTAAAGCGAAGCAGATGGGGTTATTTTTTAAAGATATTGCCTAAGCAGCAGGATGGAGGAACACTTCCACCTTTGCCAAGTTTTATAGGCTCCCTATTTTAAAGAAGTTTGGGAGACAGTTAGGAAAACTTGTATATAATTTGTCATAATAGGATACAAATATATATACATCTGGATGGAATCCTTATGACCTTACTATAAACATTGATGTTTGACACCAATCTATCTGGGACATTGAGATCAAAGTTGATGCTTTGAAGTCTCATTCGAATACTTACGATCAGAGGCCAAATTATTATTGACGACATTAAACATGTGGAATGAAGTTTAATTGAAAGAATTATTTAGCCCTGATATAAGTATTCAAGTGAGATTCGGCTTTGGGCAAATTTCCAACTTCAAAGACTTGAAAGTTGATATGTCAGTGACCCAGGTGAAATTCTTAGGGAATGGGGTTGGTGGGCACTTGATTATGAACAGGAGTTGCATACAAATTCAGGATACAACAATCTATTAGCGTACATAAGTTGCTGCTGTCGATTGAACAAATAATCAGTAAACTAAGTGACTTTGTATCGTGGATACCATAGAGTTTCAGCTTATTATACATGTACGTGTATAATTGCTTGTGTACAATCTTTTCAATCACCTTAGAGATTGCAGGAATAACTGTAATGGGACAGTAATTTTCGACACTACTTTTAGGTCCACTTTTGTAAACAGGCACAACTTTTGCCTTTTCCCATACACTAGAAAACTGTCCTGTAGCAAATGAAAGATTTATCAGGTATGAAAGAGGTTGACAAATATTTTCCGCACAGTCCTTGAGAAAAACAGATGGGATGTTATCCTGTCGAGTACTTTTGTTTTTCTTATAAGATTTAAGAAGTCGATAAACCTCATTTGGAGTTCTGGATTTCAATTTGAATATTTCATATGTGGGGGTACAAAAGAACGTTTTGGTTTACGCCAGACAAAATTGCTAAGAACTGACATTGACTTTTTAAGTGGACAGTCCTTTCGAAATTTTGACGGGACCATTAGTTTTGCAACCATCAATATTGAAAAAAAGTGTCTGATTTTTGCTTGGTTGTTGTTGGAAAAGCGCCTTTGATTGGATCCCAAAATTTATCAGCGGCCTGTGCATTGTCATTTAAAAGTTTTTTACCATATTCATTTCTCGTTTTCATCAACAGATGATTTACAGCGTTTCTCTAATTTACGTAAGCCGTTTTATCAGTCTGTGTTTCGGAGTTTCTTTATTTGTTTAGGAGGTGATCACGGACGTTCATTTCACCTTTGATTTTGGGTGTTATCCATGGGCAGGATTGACTGCAAGTTCTATTAGAGACCAAAGGCGCAACCTTTTCAAGCACATCAAGCAAAATTGAGTTCATATGAGACCAAGCGATATTAACATCGTTGGATGAATATACACTGCTGCAGTTTTCATTTCTTCACGGTTATCACTTTTATAGTTGCGATATGTTGTGGTCTTTGGTTTCTTTTCATATAGGTCATTTTTCTCACGGCACCAATTATATCATGATGGTTGTTGGAATAACATCTGTTTCCTTGATTACGGAAGGATTGTTTCTAGGGAAAACATCGACTAGTGTCTTTGTGTCTTCATTGATTCTAGTAGCTTTTTTAATTATTTGTTTCAAACCAAACGAGGTGAAAACAGACTTAGTATCAGCGTGATCAGCTACTTTCATATAATTCATGTTTATGTCACCAGTGAGAATTATCTCTGTATTATGATCATTAATTGCACTGAATAACATAAAATACAACAGAGTCTCTATTTAAATATATAAATATTACACAAACAAGGTACAATTTGTTTTTGGCGGCTTTGTCTCAATCCAGATCGCTTCAGTTTTTGCATTCTCCAGATCATCACGTCTTTTCCATGTGACTCTGTTAAAAATGTGCCTCCACCTCCATCTTTACCAGTTGGTCTTGGTTTATTTATGAATTCATAGTTATCAATTTGATATAAACCCCCAGAATCATCGTCCGTATGAGTTTCTGTAAGAACGAGTATGTTAACTTTTGGAAAGCTTTGCAAAAATTGGTAAACAAAATAACCAATAAGCTCTCTTTGATCTTGAGTTGATATCTATTATCCACAGATGCCAAAATGTTGAAGTCTTTAAAAGAAGCATGGTGATGGCATTCTTTGAGGTGGTCACTAATGGCAGAAGGTTTGGGTTTAATTGACTCACCTGTAAGTGCTGAAATTTCCGTGTGTTCACTTATGCGAACATGGAGATGTCTGTTGGTCTTGCCATAATAGGAGGCGTTGCAGCGCCCGCACTTGTAACGATATACAACTCCAGAACGCAAGGAATCAGGAATTCTGTGTCTTTAAATCTTAACAGACTAGATATATGTGTTTTTATTTTAGATACGACGAAGATGTCACAATAGTTAAGTGATGTACGGATAGATTTTTGTAACTTATTCCTAGATTGTGAAGAGACTGGGCCCAAGAATGGTAAAACAATCATAAGTTTCTTTTGAACTGATCAATTAACAAAAGAGTTCAAAAGGGGACAAAAAACAAAACAATTAAATGTTCATGCAATACTTTCGTTTCTTGATCAATCAAAACATTTATAACCAATAACGACGTTCGTAAGACGATCAAAACAAAATGCAATGTAGAGGTATATTTTCCTTATACTAATAGCAGAAAAGTATTAACTGTGGTCTGGCATACTTTTACGAATAAGTTACCGCAAAAACGACCCAAAATTTTAGAGTGAAGGTGTGAAAAAAGCGGTTGCACAGCGCATATTAGGATACTAGCCGCCCAGGCGTCGTCGCTCACCACTCATTTTCCGCATGCGTTCAATTCACGAAAAATTAAATTAAGAACTGATAAAAATGCATGTGATGGTTTTAACACGGATAAAAATTTTGTACGGGGTTTTAATTTCGGAAATGCTGACTATAAGTGTGAGCAAAAAATGTCATAGAATGTTCAGCAGAAACATAAATTCTCATGAAAAAGTGTTGAGAATACTACAAAGATAGCATCAACAAATAAATAAATAAATAAACCAAATAAAGGTTATCTTTAATCACTTTTGTAAAAGTGTATATCGACTTCGTTAATGGTCTTCCAATGCGTTTTTTGGTTTAATCCATTTATTTTTGGAAATGATAATTCTCGGTCAATAGTGAGTGCATTGCATCTACGTATGCATGCAGTTGGAATTATCGGATCTTCCGAAAAGTGCATTTTTAAAAATTGATGACATATCATTCGTAAGCGAAACCAAAGAATCTAAAAAAATAAATAAATAAAGTTAAGATTGAATTTAAAATCCGAAATGTGCAGCCGACAGCATATCTTCCAACTAAACTTTCATTCACAATTACCTTGACAATGCTATCTAGACTATAGTAGATACGGTTATCCATAGGATACTGTCAGGAAAGGTTTTTCCCATGAACTACCAACACCAAGCTGACCTCAATACTATACTATAAATCTAAAGAATCTGAATAAATATTTGTTAAAGATAATGAATTAAGTTAGTCAATTTTGTCAGTTAGGAAATATTTATTTATTCATTTACATTTCGCTTCATTGTTCTATTTCTGCTGACATCAGCATATTCCATTCATGGACAATAACCTCTTTATCCTCAATAAACTAAATGAACTAACTTTAAGGAATAGTTATCTCTCAAACTGACAAAGAAGTTTTCTCTTAAACCATAACTTGTAATGTCATTTCACAAAACATAGTGAAATAAAGATCAAAGGAAGTATGTATTCCAACTCTAACTGAACTCTCATTTAGATAACAACAGAATAAGATTCGCAAGTGATTTGTAACGACTAAATAAAGAGTAATCCCTATATAACAACATATTTTTTGTAACTAAATAAACTACAATAACTAAATAAACTAAAATAAACTAAAATACACTATGATATGGAATTACCATACACTCGACCGCAAATGACTGATTAAACAACCCATTATTCCCTAAAACACAAATTAGAAAAACTATTTGGAAGCTTAAGTAAGTGGGCGCTAATCAGCCATTCACGGTCTAAATTTAATTTGTTGGTTCAGTTCACTTGATTATTTTTCATGTCGAGAATTTGATTATAGACATTTTAAAACTAATTTTAATGAAAACTGAACCTGAGTGTATGGTAACCCCATACCGTATAAGGGATCAGCCCTCACTCAAAAACAGTGAGGACTGACCCCTTATACTTCATCTCATAATGTTTTTTTTTTTATATTTTTTTTTTAGTTTTTTTTGTGGGGGGATGTAACCCTCCCGGTCACGGCCCCCATTTTTCTTCCATATTTGGAAGGCCCTCCTGGACTTCGAGCCAGGGTGGACCTTCCTATAATTCATGAAGTCTTGTCTTGTTACTAAAATAAAATTATAGAAAGTTAAGGAAAGTTAGGAAGTTCAGTTAAGATAATAAAAAACCAAATAGTATGGCTTATATGAAAAACTTCACAACTCACAACGTGTGGTCTCTTGCGATTCTAAACAGGAAGATAAAATTAAAAATGCAAATATCATCAAGTCCCTGTAAAGAGCCAACATGTATTAGTGAAAGTAAACGCTTACTCTGGCCACTTGCTTGGACTAACTGCCCTATAACATAAAAGACCCACAGTGTAAATACTACATCTATTGAAGTGCATTCTACATGTTAAGAAGGGAAATATCAAACCACCACCATTTGCACCATTCTCCTTATCTATGAATGAAATAAAATGAAATTACAATAGATTGACAGTAATATCCAAAAGACAGCAAAAAGAAAATAAGAACTTGCCTTCTCTTAATAAATCCTCTTCTTCTGAAAGGAAAGGAAAAGTATCAATAACCTAATTACTACATTGATGGTAATCTAGTATTTATAAAGGATTAAGTCCTTTTACCTTTCTTGGATATATCACCAACTAAAATATAAAAGAAAGTAGTTCTAAATAGACAACCCTTTCTTTTTTGTATATATTAAGTTTCATTTGATAACTTACCACCATCTTCTTCACCGTCGACTTCAACTACAATAAGAAAGACATTCATTAACCTCATAAATAATCCCAAATATAACGAAAAGAACTAAATACTTACTTTTTTCCACAAATGGGTTTTTGGAAACTAAAATAAAAGAGTGACAAAATAATTTTTTATTCTTATTTCAAAATGAAAAAAAAGTAGAAAGATTATTACCATTTTGTGCTGAGGCAGCCATTTTTTTTTTTTTTTTACTATTATTAATTCACTAAAAGAAAAAAAACCTAAGGATTACACTTCCAAAAAGACAACAGGATGAATGCCCTGACTTTTGGTTCATGGTTTGTGCATGCAAGGACAAAGAAGACTCTAAAAAACCAAAATAAGATGATATCTGTTTCCGGTGAATTGATAAAAAGCATGCACAACCCATGGTAACAGAGTACAAGACGTGAACGTAAGTCAATGGGACTTGTACTCCACCTAAAAAAAACAAATGTACAGAAACAAAATGTTTTTGACGTAAAATAGTTCAGTAACAATAAAAGCATATCATCTATTTTCAGCACTACCACAAAGTAATTGTCAGTGATTTAACAAAAAAGCACCACTCAATCCACCACTACAGTTGAGCAACACAATGTCACATAGTTGGTATACCAACTTAGCCGAAAAGCCGCTTTTAGACAACTGCAATGATAGTCACTCTCCAAATGAGTGAGGATACCAGAAAAGCAGTGTTTTCATTTCCGGTATTTTTGTAACTCACTCAACAATACAATACTTTTGTGGATATGAAAAGATGAAAGGAAACATATGCAGAATTAAGTTACTGTAATACTTGTGGAAAGACAACATTTTGAGTATACATCTTTCCATTGATATAACCTATCAAATGCCTTTGCCCTGGAACATGCGACATATAGCTGACCGTGAGAGAAACACGGACTCTGCAAAAACAAACCAATTTTATTAAAGGTTTGACCTTGACTCTTGTTAATAGTGAAAGAGTAGGCCAAACGGATAGGCAATTGTCTGCGTTTCAATATAAAAGGCATACCTGTATCTGAAGGTGACAGTTCAACCCTAGGTATGAAAATGATTTCTCCAACTGCTGACCCTGTCAAAACTTCAGCTTTAATAAAATTGCCTGACAGTTCACGGATAATCAAGCGTGTGCCATTACAGAGACCCTTCCTGATATTTAGGTTCCTCAAGAGCATAATAATAGCCCCAACTTTAAGCTTCAAACAATGAGGACGCATACCTGACGGCGTGATGCTATTTAAAAAATCAAGCGGATAATTTTGCCGCTCGTCTTCATCGTCACATCAGCACTGTAATAACAAACTGCATTTCCTGGCAATCTGTCCAACACCTCATTGTTAATGATTAACGATTGCTCGTTTGTTGGTGTCAAAATAAATGTGGCGGCATATTCGTGATCTTCCAAACCATCATACATCACCGATATAATAGAAGTGTTTTGGGGAACAACGCAACAATCAGGGATTTCGACTGAGCCTTTAGCAGGTTCATTCTGTTTTGTTGGCAGTTCACCATTACCAAGTTGTAATAGCCACCTACAGAATTCTTGTTCTTCCGGCCTGGCTCTCATATTCTCGGTAAGTGAGTACTTTACCACTGAACTTGTCAAGCAAACTTCAATAACATCAGTTGGTTTTGCCTTCTTCACAACTGGCAAACACTGACGAAAATCGCCACCCCACAAAAGTACCTTTCCACCGAAAAGTGCATCACTACCGCAGATGTCACGTAGTAATCTGTCGATAGCATGAAAAATGTGCGTAGACACCATTGTGGCTTCATCAATCAGAAACAGGTCAATACTCCGAAGGTATTCTGCATGTTTAGATGTAGGGGTTATCTTACATACGCTGTTTTCTAAAACAGGAACAGGCAAACGAAATAATGAATGCAATGTACATCCACCAGAGAGTAAGGTGGCTGCAATACCTGTATATGCAGCAGTTGCAACTTTCCAACCTCTGGCTCTACATGCTGCAATAACATAGTTATATGTAAAAGTTTTACCTTCGCCAGCTGGTCCATCCAGATAAAACAATGTTTCAAGTTGTGCTAAACCATTACGCACATTTGAAGCAGCAGACAAAATTGCATCAGCCACAGCTACCTGCTGTTCATTAAGCTGAGGCCTTACCTGTTGTGCCCTGTCAATGTAAACATTTACATCCAATTCTTCCTCGGGGATCTGTTGAACCAACTCTGGAAGATTAAATTGAGTTAAGGACATACCGAATTGTTTCAGGACATAATCAATATAACCCAAAGCTCTTTGTTCTGCTTGGGCAAGAGCTAATGTTCGAGTGTAGTCCTCACACAGATGCTCCTTGAATGTATTCCACAACTCAAAGGGATTGGAGGGTTCGCAATGTGTCAAAATCGTGACAAACAGCTGTCTAATCTGTTGGGGCATTGGAAAGGTTGACGCCTCTTCCAATGTGTTATGCCACTCTTCATCATTTTGTAGAAGACCTCTGGCAATACACGCTTCTCCGAATGTGTCGTAAACCACTCCATTGAAAGTATGCAGATATTCGAATGATGTGGCACCTGGAACATGCAGCAACAAAACCCGAAGGAAAAAACGTTCTCCTTCTGATGGACGGGCATTGTATAACCGAGCGACAATCGGTTTGAATGTCTTTTTTCGTTTTTGCCATTTTTTCTGTTTGTCATGAAAGACATAATGATATGGAATATCTGAATAAAGAAACTGTTGAGCATCAGGATCTTCCACATTCAGCTTAAACCATGCTGTTGGGTGACTATCTTTCAATGCCTCTTCAGCAGCTGCCTCTTCCTCACCAGCTCTAAAATAAACCTGATGACATTTAGGTAAATGAACAGCTAATCGTTTGATAGTGTGGGATTTATCATTCATGGAGAACTCGAAAATTCTCCACAATGCTTCCGGTGCACTGACATATCGAGCATCTAGAAATGTTTTAATTTCGTCATGCTCCAGACATTCATTAATCTCAACATTAGCATGATCATGTCCTTTGTAAACGTATTTAAAGAGATATTTCACACTTTTTATCGTGGTACATGCTTCCAAATTTATGTGAGCATTGTATTTTTTTGACAACCACGGGCAGTATGGTACAACCCATTGATTATCGTACGACCATCATTGCGTCTGCGATACATTGGATACCCATTTGCATTCATTTGGGTTGCATCACAGAATGGCTTTGGAAAATTCTCGGTATAGTTGCCATCATCTCCCATGCAGACTGAATTAGGATTTGCATTCCCACAGGGACCATGAATCATACATGATCTGATGATGTTATGTAGCTCTGGTTCAAGTTCAGGATCTGGTATTTCAGCAGAAATTAAGCTGTCAATATCATCAGCATTCTGCAGTTTGTCCTCTTGAGCTAAATGGATAAGAATATGTGCATGAGGTAAAGAACGTTTCTGAAACTCAATAACATACAGGTGTGAAATGGATTTCCCCAAAACACCATTTTTAGTAATATCCTCCAAGAGTGATTTCAATTTCAAATTAAAAACACGTGCAACCAAGTCAGATCGATAATGTGCTGGCTCATTATCCAAATTTTCAGTAATTTCTCGCCATTTGGGATTGCACGTGAAAGTGCAAAACAAATCTGGTTTTCCCATTTTAGTGACCGTAGCCATAGCATCTTGATAATTTTGTAGCATGGCTCTTGGACCACCCTGAAATGAAGAAGGTAGAATTACTGGTCTGCCTGCATGAAGGCCACGATTTACTGCAACATTGGCAAGATGATCAATAAGGCCTTGATATTGTTCAACCCGAAGAGCTGCCTGGTTCATCCGTATAAAATGCAAACGATTACCTTCAACTTAACAAAAGCTATCCACGGCATATTGTTGAAGTAATCTTTTACCTTTTAAGATGGGGCTAAACGCGTCTCTAAAGGCAAACCTAAATGTGTAATATTGCAGCATGGTTGTGCCACGTTGCTGACCTACTGCATATTCTGCTACATGAGGAATGTCGGAACTCCAGCCCAACTCTCCTCTTGGAAAAAATACAGGATACACCATTGGATCGATATTAGCGACCTTAAGCAACGACGACGGTGGTAGTCGAGGACGGCGCTCCGAACAAAAAAGTCCTAATGCGCATGCTCAATAGAAGTGATTCCCTCCTTCAACACCGTCGTTCGAAGACTTGCAACTTCAAAACATAGAAGTTGACGTTCTCATGAAAACGTGGGCAAAATGGAGGCTGAAGCTGGCCAAGAAAAAGTAAAACGAAAGTAAGTTTGATTCATTTTCCAAGAAGTAAACTTTTATACATTTTTCGAAGAAACAACAAATACAATATACCGAGTTATGCATGTCTTTGCCCTATTTATAGTCTTTTCCCCTTGTAATGAAGCTTTTCAAAAATATTTTCTAGGTCCCCAATGATTTGGACTCGAGTACATGAAGAATTATTATGTAGAGAAATTTTGATGTACGAACCCTTTAACCATAAAGCTGGCACCCCTCAGAGAGGAGAAACTTGGAAGCTTATTGCTGACTCCTTAAATTCATTTGAAGAGATAAAATTCTCAGTAAATCATAGATCAGTGAGGGAAAAATATTCACTTCTTGAAAGAAACTATAAACAAAAAAGAAGAATGGAGGCAAATGCTACTGGTATTGCTCCAGAGGAACCTTCAGAGTTAGAAAAGGCGTTAGAAGAAATAATTGCTAAGTTTGAGGATATCGAGCTGACCACTAACAAGGAGAAAAAAGAAAGCAAGGACAGGATTGAAAAGGAAAGGGCGACAGCAAGCGAAATGCGGCTGCAATGTATGGAAACATTTGCAGAATCCCAGAAAAGGAAGGGAGAAAATGAAGGCCCTTCTAGTTCCAAGAAACGTCAACGAAATTCTGGTGACGATACTATTGCTTATCTACGTGAAAAAATGCAAGTGGAAAAGGAATTCAGAGAAAGAGAACTGAAAATTGCTGAGAAAAGAGAGGAAACTATGCAACAAATGCTTCTTCAGCAACAACAACAAAACCAAGCAATATTGTCAATATTGATGGGTAAAAGCATTAGTACTCAGAATAATAACTAAATGTGATATATATATAGTCAAAATATAAACAGTGTCTCCTATTAATTCACATTTTCTCTAAGTGTTCAGTAGTCTATCTGTAAATTTTGATCAGTTCATTGGCTGTTAGGTTCTTCATATGCATTTTGTTCATAAAAATTGAGCTCCATTTGTTGTGGACCTATTCCTTTATGCCTGTGTGCACTGTATGAAGTAATGAAGCTGCAAAATCCCTGCCTTATTTTATATTATACCTATGTTTATGTGAATCATGCAGTTAAGAAATAAAAGATAACAGAGAGATTTTTTCCACAGGGGAATATAGCAGTTTAAGTTCGTTTATACTGACTAATGAATTCTCAAGAGTCTTTGTTTACTATATTTTTAAAGAGTTTTGTTTATTTTGTTTATACCTATATTGTAAAGGGTTTTATATTTTGTTTATACAAATATATAAGTCATTATATATATGAAATGTAAAATGTGTTTGAGAATATAATATATATAGTATAATATATATAGTACATAATATATCAGGTTCATCATGATAAAAAAGTTTTTTTTTAATGTTTTCAAAGTTTTCAATGTAGATATGTGTTAAGAGTAGGTGGATCTAAGTAAAAAAACCGTGATACTTGGTTTCCATACATGCATGTTCTACAATTTTGCATAAGAGCACAAACAGTATACATCTTTCCAACAGAGCTCAAGTGAACTTTCAGGTTTTTTCTAAAATCCATAAATTTGAAGTAATTGATTACATCACCAAAAACCCATTCTACACTGATGCGAACTTGACTCATACTTTTATTAAAATCAGCTTGTTGAGGTGTTAGATGTGGTCCTCTAAATGGAGCTTGTAAATGTCTCCTGAGGGGATAGGCAGGATCCCCATATATACAAAGAAGCCTACCATTTGGTGCATATGAGTGTTGTTGTAGCTCTTGGAGAAGTCCAGACTGAGCCATCATTGCACTATCATGTCTTCTCCCCTCAATAGGACCAAACAAATGTGTTATGAGTCCGTTAGGTGCAACAACGCTTTGGAATTTTATAGCATGGGTACGCTTATGACCATTGTAAAGTATTCTCTGGTTTTGTCCTGGGCGGCAAACTGATCTAACTGTGCCATCTACAAAACCCCAACAGAAATCTAAGGCAGCTCCTTTAGCATGCACAGTATTAGCATATCTTTCTAATGATGCAGGGGAAACCCACGGATGATTAAAACCAGAAAACAGTCTGTTGTAGTTCAGATAAATGTGATTTAAAATATTATATGAAATTATACTTAATTCTGGTACTGAACGACCAAATAATGGAATCATATCTCCATATCTGATCGGATATGCAAATCGTTTTAAAAAGATGCATAATGCCTCAAGTCCATCCACTTTTGTTCGGTTGTAACATATAATATCTTGTGGTATATTAAAGAGGTCCCTCAAGTGATATATGTCATTTTTTTTGAAACGAAAATTCGCGATACATTCATCATGATCCAGATGGTCAAGATCAAAAGAATTATACTTCCAGTATGGAAAGTCAGGATTTTTAGATTTGTTTATGTCGTATAAAAGTAGAAAATCTTCATCGTTTATGTAATTCTCATTGAGAGCAAGCAAAAGAGCTTCTCTAACTTCTCTAAGACCTGGCATATTGATTATTGCAGATTTGATATTTGTTTAAATTTTCAAGCTACCATCTTTGTTTATTATTTTCCCGCGTCCCAATGCTTAACAACTTTTACCGACGGAGGAGGTAATACACGGAGGTGTTCGATAAAGTTGCTTCCGAAAACCGCCGTCGTCGTTGCTTAAGGTCGCTATTAGGTGATTGCGCAGGCAAATCCTGCAATGGTCTATATCGAGGGTAAACAACAATGTCTCGAGCTAATGGTGGTGCACCATCTTCACCAACAAAAACAGCTGCTACTTCATCGTGATGAGGTAGATTATATCGGTGGCGGTCACCCCCACTTCTCAAGTGCATTCTTACCTGAAAATCAATAGGAAATTATCAAAAGCAGTTGAAAAAGATCATTGGAGTATAACTATCTATTTGCACTTACCTCAGATGGGTGACGATTCTGTTCATTTGCGAGTTGCAATTCCTCCGCCTCTACCTCACCCATGTGTTTATATGCAACTGCATATGGACTCTCCCTTAAAATGATATCTTGCAAAGTTTGCATGACTTCAGGGGAGCAGCCTTGATTTTCTGGTCTTGCCATTCTTTCGTTGAATGCATCCATACCATCATAAATATAAAGTTGACCATAGGCTGGAGGAACACCTGGTGGTGGGTGTAAATTACCCGTTCGGTGACATACCTTGGCCATTTATACGAAAAACTGGTGGACCACGACCTGGCGGTACAGCCAATTTCGCACCCATGGAAGCAAAAGCAACGGAACTGTTGAACTTTCGAATATTTTCTTGAAAGTTCTTTGCTTGATTGTTATTACCTAATAAAAGATCTTTAAGGTCATTAGGATAATAAATGTTATCTAAATGAACTTTACCATTGTGACAACACTTAAAATTAGTTTCCGCAGCAAACATCTTGGCACCACAAAATTGACAGATCTTGTCCATGGCACCAAGATAGTGTAACTCAGGCATTTGGCCTTGTCGAGCAGCACGATGCAAGGGTTGATTAGCCCGCCTAGCCCTCATGCGACGAAAATTTGCATTTCGCCGAGCTGATCTCCGCTCATCGTCTTCTACTTGACGATGCTGAGCTTGTCTTTACGCACCATTGATTCTCAGACGTTCATTATCTGCCTGAATATCTGGTGGCTGGATATTAATGTTTTGCTGAAGCTGTTGGCGCCTTGCCTCAGCCACATCCTCATGTGCATGCCGACGCTGAATAACAGAGCGCATTTGCTGCTGATCAGGTGGCTGGAGGACAAACTGGCCATTTCTAAAAACTGCTTGGAAGCCAGGAATAATATTAGTGCCTCTTATATTAAACATCACAGTTCAGAAACACTAATAACAAAAAAAGAAAGAACTAGCTACCAACTGTGAATAAACAGCACGAATCTAGGCATAAGCAGAATCAAACTGACTAATACAAAATAAAAACAGAGAAATAAGTCGAAACTGTGATAATAATCTTCAACAAACCTTTCTATCTAAAAACTAACGTCTTTTCAACTAACGTACAAAAAACGAACCTGGAATGCAAATAGAAAAAGTGTTAGAAGACAGAAAGAGTAATAGGTTGTAAACATAAACAAAGGATAAATCAGCTCTTGGGAAAGGATAAACCACCGTAAAGTTTACCATTTTTTTAAAAATGAAACAAAGATCTCAGAGATCTCACCTCAACAACCACAGCAAACAGAATGATCTAATTAAATAAGAAAACCATCATATATCAGCCAGTAAGTAGCCTATTTTAAAACTTCAAACAAACGGTTTACCTGATCTTACGCTTTTGATAATACAAACAATGTATATTTCGCAATTTCGTACCTTTTGCAAGCGTCCTTAACTGGAAAATTAAAAATTAATTTGTTTATGTTCTGAACGAATTGGTTGCTATAGTTTGCCCGATTCTGGAAACCAATTTTGATTGGTCAAAAGCATTCACGTCAATCAAAACAATCAAAACAATCAAAATAAATGTGCATTGTATAGGTTTCCCGAAAGAAACGTCACACTTACATGACGTATCATGTACACGTCTATACTGATTAAGTAACTTTAAGAAGTGTCTCTCGGCTTCTACCAGGTATTATGCGCATTGTGTTGGTCTCCCGAAAGAAACGTCACACTAAGATTACGTAACATTAAAAAAAGTGTCTCTCACTTCTGCGTGGCTTTATGACGAAAAGGGAAAAAATAAGAAGGTTTTGACCGTGAAAGAAAAACCGAATATATCACTCTCTAAAATAAAAGTTTGACACACAGCGGGGATTATTATAATAAGATAGACTAGTAACCCTTGATCTTGAAAACAATCAAAACATTTGAACGATTAAATGCGCTGTGAGGGTTTTCGCTTATACTAATCGTGAATGTGTCTTGCGCGGTCTAACTGCCGCTATATGACCACAATTAGAAGATTTTGACCGTGAAAAACGACCCGAAACATTCACTCTCTAAACTAAAAACTGGATGCACAGCGCGTATTAAGATATAGATAGGAACTCGCGTTAAAGTTTTTTACGGCTTTATTTTCGTTATTGTGCGTTTTTATACTTCTCCTTTAATAACATATGAACCAAAGAAATCAACTCCAGTAGCTGAAATGGGGGGTGAGGGCTTCAATCTTTTAATTCTCTTCGCTTTTTTTCTACAGGTGACACAGTTTGATACTAATTTTGATACGATTTTGCGAACTCCAATGATCCAGTACTTTGAGCGAATCCTGGATACTGTTGCTGTGATGCCTAAATGACCAGATTGTTCGTGCTCACTATGAGCAATAAGTAGGGATAAGCAGTGGTCACGCTGTAAAAGGATGAATTCTTGCTTATTCCAAGTTGCTTCCATCCATCGTTCTGTGCGTCTACCCACTACGATCAAGCCATTTTTCATCTTGGGGCAAAGCTTCTTCAATGTTTGATCCAAAATATGTCTGTTTTTTCTGTCCAATGCATTTACATAATTCTGGCATGCTTGTGTTGGTAATTTAAATCTTTCATAAAGCTTTAGAATTCTAGCAGTGACATTCCACAATAACTCAAAACTCAAAACTGCAATTGTAGCAGAAGGTCTATCTCCAGAATTTACAGCTGTCATTGCATATGTTTTCGGTTCTTTGTCAGTATCCAAGTTTCGCCATAAAACAAAGTGGTCACTAGTCCTGGAAAGTCCTGGAAAGTCCTGGATTCGATTTTAGTCCTGGAAAAAGGTCCTGGAAAACTTGTTTTTTGAGCAAAAGTTTTGGAAAAGTCCTGGAAAACGATTTTTTGTTATTTTGTCAAGCATAATTAGACTATTAGTTTTCTTTATTAGCTTTCCGCTTAGCTATTTTATCGGTTAATATTTTGAGTATCATTTCTATAACCCTTCTCATCTCTTTTTTGTATATTTCCTGTTGCCTTTTGTGTGCTTTGAATTTTCTTTGTTTGTTTTCTTTTTGTGAATAAAGAATAGTATAATATTTGGATATCGTATTTTCATTTTAGACAGGATAGAAAATGTCAGCTAAAAAAAAATGTATCTTTAATGAATCCTGGCTCAGTGACTCTAGATTTTCTCAGTGGTTAAAGAGGAGTGGTAATAGTACTAAAGCTCGTTGTAGTTATTGCCAAAAGGACTTTGATATATCCAATATGGGAATTGCAGCATTAACAAGTCATGCAAGTGGTAAAAAGCATAGTGATATTTGTAATTCAAGACAATCAGATTCAGGAGCTTTTTTTTTTCAGAAAAACAGATTTGGACAGAAGCAGTCATCAGAGCAGAATGAGAAATTGGAGTAGAAAGAATCAGTTAAGTCAAGAACTGTAGAAAGTATGATAGTACCAGCTAGCACATTAAGAGCAGAAGTGTTTCAAGTCATTTTTCTCTCAGGTCATGTCCCGGACTGAATAATCTTTTTAAAGCCATGTTTATAGACTCTGAAATCGCTAAATCTTTTCAACTTATCAAAACTCGCACTGTATTTTAGAAATATATTATTACAATCAATAAAATCTTCAGATTTTTTTGTCTTATACGATGAAAGTTTGAACAAAGTTTTACAGGAAGATCAAATGGATGTTCACTTTCGGTTTTGGGATAATGATAAGGGCGAAGTTAGCACTAGATTTTAAAACAATAATTTTCCTGCAATGTCAAACCCTTATTAAATGCAACCAAAACGGTACATAAATTATTTGCTCTTTAAGGATTTTAAACAATGTTTTTAGGTTTACTTCGAGATCATTTCATTTATTTTAGTACTGTTCAAGATTTGCTTTATTATCTTGTTTTGAGTTTCTATTTGATTTAGGTTTTGTGCTACACGATGGGTAGAAGATGAAGATGTAGCCAAGAGAGCGATAGAACTCTGGCCAAATGTAGTGAAAGTTGTAAAGCATTGGCAAAGTTTATGTTAAAGCAAGCGCCAAAAGAATGCTTCATATGAATTATAAGTAAAGCACCATCTAGATAGATATGTCCCACTGCAGATACAATTTTTTCAAGATAATGCCTCACAACTGAAAGTTTTTTTGGAAGTCTTTCAAACAAACAATCCAATTGTTCCATTCCTTGAGGGTTCTCTTGTTGATAATTTTCAATCTTTAATGAAAATGGTTGTTAAACCTAATTGTTCTTCAAGAGGCAAATACGAGCCAAAAATTAGTCAATCTGGATTTGTCAAAATCATCAAATCTAGTTGCATGTGAATTGATAAAGCTTCCGACTGCCACTAAAGCAATGTTATCTACTGCCAGCCTCAGTACCGATCAAAATAAACGATTGTTTAAAAAGAATTGTAAGTCAATGGTCGTTGCAATGATAGTTAAGCTGCAGGAACAGAGCCCTTTGAAGTATGGTCTCGTTCGATTTGCCTCCTCATTATCACCTGAAGTTATGATCAGCAAACGAAAGAGATGTGTTGATTTCTTTGATAAAATAGTTGATGGTTTATACAAAGCTGCTTGGATATCATCTAAAGAAGCTGATGAGGCTAAGAGGCAGTATTTCAAATTTTTGGATCTAGCTCATAGTGAACTTAAAGATGAGTTTTTACTTTATGACCAAAAGAAGATTCGGCTTGATCATTTTTTTCGTAAATTTATGACTGGAAACGCATCCTACAAGCACTGCTGGAAACTCATTAAGTTGGTGCTCACTCTATCCCATGGGCAAGCTGCTGTGGAAAGGGGGTTCTCTGTTAATAAGGAAGTCCTTGTCAAAAACTTGAAAGAACTTGATTGATAAGTCAAAGACAAGTAGGAGATTACTTGCAGTATATTCACAAACCAATCTGGGAAGTCCCCATCCCAAATGAACTCCTGAAAAGTTGCAAGTTGGCTCATTCTCAATATGTAGCTGCATTAGAGAAGCAGAAAGATCAAGCTGTCCAGGAGACCAAAAATCTTAACAGAAAATTGAAAAGAGAAGAGATCGCAAATGTCAGAGAAAAAAAAAGAATTCTTGAATCAACAATCCAATCAATGGAAAACGAATTTGAAACTTACAGTTAAGCTGCTGAAAAGGAACAGAAATTAGAACTTTTAAGCAAAGCTAATGCATTACGTTAAAGAAAAGAAAAAAACACTATCTGATCTTGAGGAAGTCCTTACTAAGCTGACAGAAGAAGAGCAAAACATTTAAATGCTGCTCAAACTGTTAATATTCTGCTTATTGTTTTTTTCTGTTATAGCTAACAATGTTCTACTTCACAAGTGTAATCTTTGATATTTGAAACTTATGTTCTCTATTCGTACAACGCTATGTTCTGAAATAATGGTTACCTTATTCTGCTTGCAAGTAAAAGGTTCTGTTTTGCATTGGTTCTTGCTTTAAGAGCAAAGAGTCTTTCTGATTAATTTCTTCACTTAGTTAAAGTTGTATATATAAAGTAATTTTTCCAAGTTACTAAAAATATAAGTTTATTTATAATGTGGATCATAGTGTAATATGTTTATACATGAACAAAGTATGTTTCTCCTATTTATGTACCTTTGTGGTCAAATGTTGATACAAGATATATTAGTTTATTTTGTTATTTATTTTGTTAGTTCTTTTGTGCATTATGTTGTATATATGAAAGTTCTGTACCGTAGCTTTTAAATAAAGAAAACTTGTCGATGTTAAACGCAAGATAATTTAATTCCTTTTATTGCCAGATCATCTGAATGGATGTCCTGGAAAAACTATAAAATGTCCTGCAAAAGTTCTTGAAAAGTCCTGGAATTCAGTCTAAAATATGGAGTGGCCACCCTGTAAAAATAGATGTGTCATTTGATCAAAAATTGGTATATTTATTGAATAAAACATCTTAGATATGTCTCCAATGAATGCGAAATGCTCTTCTTGAAACTTCATTAGCACACTTAGTAGCTTATTGAGCATGTCCGGACCCTTTGCGAAATATTCGTTTAACACATGTCCATGAAAACTTGCACTGCTGTTGAACACTATTCGACATGGTGTACTTTTGGACTCTGGATTCATCACAGCATGATGAGATATGTAGTGGATCGGTCCTTGATATTCCATCAATTCCTTTTCTGGAACCTTTCGAGAGACACTTCTCTCGATCATGTCTTCGATTTGACGTGTGTAGAGTGAAGCATGTTGGGTGTTCTTCTTCAGCTGATTTCAGTCTTACAAGGGCAGCACTTCTGTTGTTGGGTAAATCATAGGGTTTCTTTATCCAGGGATAGCTAGCCTGTTATTCTTTGTTAATTTCGTTGTAGCTTTGATTACTGGTGATGAGCTTGTACTCTTTCTCCTACCTGAGGGACATGTTCTTTCCTCCTGGATGACATTTCCCACATCTGCATACTCCTAAATTCTCTATAGAATACAATTCTTCAATGCTAGCTGTCACATTTGCAACATCGGCTTGCTTAACCAAATTCATCGTGTTTTCCTTCAGCACTACAAGCCCAAATCTGTTCTCTAGCAGCAAAAGATGACCTACAGCCATGAGTTTTGTGTCATCTCCAACCTTCGTCATCTGAAGTCTGATCTTTCGACCTCAAAGGTGTAATTTTCGGGCCGTTGCCAAGGTTATCAATGAAATGGTGCTTCCTGTGTCCCATAAAGTGTTTAGGGGAACCTTAACTCCAGTCTTCGTACCTCCATTTATGCTTTGCAGCTTTTTTTTTTTTTTAATTTATTTTAACGAGGCCAGGGTGAACTGGCAGTGTTATCCACTGATGTGGGCCTCCACCAGGAATGTATACCTTAGATTTTAAGGCTGAGAACTTATACATACTTGACTGATAGGTGGCTGTGGTTTTATTTATGTAATTTGAGGCACTTGTTCATTACATCACATCATGCACATATGTATCTCACTTATATACCTTTTCGTTTCATACATTATTATTCTATATTTTCATGTCGCATTAGCATTTACAGTGCCAGGATTTGAACCACTACCAACTTTCACCCTTGTATTACAAGCCAACGGTCTTACCAAGTGAGCTATACACCCTAATATAGCTGTAATCTTGTGTCACTTTTACCAGAGCAGTTGTGAAATGTTATACCTTCGAAGCTTATAAAATTGGGTGATCGCCACCATTTTGATGGATCTAGCATCTTCCTTTCTTATTTCCATTGTTTATCGGACAATCTATTTGTGTGATTTAGGTTTACAATTGCTGTCATATGGTCTCTGGCTCTGATGCTACCGTTGCTGTATTCAAGTCGCTCCCTGTATTCTAATAACAGTTTCATGAGGGCCGGAAACTTGTCTCTTGATAGTTCCTTTCCCCTATCACCAGTAACTACCTTTAGCCATTCTTTTTGGACTTCATCTTGGAGTTTTCTTTCTATCATCGATACAATGGTGGAATTGCTAATCTCCTTCTCTAGCCCAAGTCTCACCAAGTCCCTGTGTGCTCTTTCAATTTTGTTGATAAACTCTATCAATGTTAAGGCATCTCCTTCTTGACATAGTGGTGCTTCCTTTACGTCAGTGATTATGGAGTTAATATGCTTTCCTTCATCACCATACTTGTTGCCGAGCCTTTTGCACAAATCTTTGATGTCATCAAGATTTTCTACTTCCTCTTTAACTGCGTCTGAAAGATATGATTTCAGTATGAATGCTGTTTAATCTGGTCCATACAATGGCTGGATATGTGTAAGGGAGTCATGTTTGAACTTTGGATACTTTCGGATGTTTCCGTCAAAAGTTTGGAACTTCGATCTTTCCAGTTTAAATCCAAGTTCTTTATCAGCTATCATTGCAGCAGACGAGATCTTTTCGTGTTTGCTCATATGTACTAACGCCGCACTATAAGTTTCGTTGAAGTTTTCCCAAAGTGACACGAGCCAATCTTGTTGTTCTTCCATCTCTTCTGTTGTTTTCAGCATAGAAATGTAATTCTGATTTGTTATATTCTGTTATATTTGTTATTCTATTCTTTGGTTTTTCTAGATGATGTCTAGATTATGACAGTGCAGTGCAAACTCTCAAAAATGCATACATCAAACTGCCCGTCACCGTCTCTCAACACGCCGACAACAACCAGGAGAGTCAATGGATACCTACTTTTAAGCTCTTAAATTACTTGCCAAGGACTGTAACTTTGAGGCAGTAACTGCTAAAACGTATCAGGAAGAAGCTATTGGAGATGCATTCATTTCCGGCATATTATCAAATGACATCAAACTACATTTACTTGAGCATGATAAACTAACGTTATTAGAAGCTACTCAAAAAGCATGTACCTTTGAATCAGCGCAGAAAAACTCTCAAACTTATACAGCAGCCCCAGACCCACTAAATGCTTCCACAAACACCGGAAATAAATCACAGTTATAGAACCCAACAGCTACACCAACAATAGCGGGGATACCCACTGGCAAAACAAATAATCAATGTTACTTTTGTGGAAACAATCGCCATCCCAGAATCAAGTGTCCAGCCAAGGATGCAACAGAGTATGCAGATCAGCTCCAAAGGAACCTAAAACAAAAATACTCTCTTCACTTACGATGAAACACCGTTTCTTGCCATGATAAATGATTACAGTTTAAGCGTTTTGATTGATAGTGGAAGTAGTGACAGTTTTATTCATCCAGACGTAGCTCAAAAACTTTCTCTACCAATATTGCCAACTAATACTGATGTAAACATGGCTATATTGTCTCTCTCAAGTAATGTTCTTGGGTACTGTGTCACTGACATTACAGTTAATGACAAAAAATAAGGTAATTTTATATGTTATGAAGGATAAATGTGCTGATACCATTCTTGGAGAAGACTTTCAAAGTGTAGCAATAAATTATGGAGGATCAGAACCACCACTTGTTATTGGGAGCTTATCGACGCTCAATGTGAACCCTCCAAAACTCTTTGAACATCTTACAGCTGAATGCAAACCAATTGTAACAAAGTCTCACAGATACAATGATACTGACCAGAAATTTATTCAAAGCGAAGTCCAGAGACTCCTTCAAGAAGGTATTATTGAAACATCAACTTCTCCTTGGAGAGCCCAAGCAGTGGTCACCAAGGACACTCGATCTAAGAAACGTCCAGCTATAGACTACAGCCAAACTGTCAACAGATTCACACGACTTGATGCATACCCTCTACCGAACATAGACAATCTAGTAAATAAAATGGCCAATTACAAAGTTTTCAGCACAATTGATCTGCAATCAGCATACCACCAAATACCCATTGAGGGAAGTGATAAAATCTACACTGCATTTGAAGCTGATGGAAGCTTATACCAATTCACAAGAATGCCTTTTGGTGTTACAAATGGTGTTCCCTGTTTCCAGAGAAAAATGAATAAATTCATAAGGGAAGGAAATTTAAAAGACACTCTCCCGTACTTAGACAACATTACCATTTCTTCAAGAATTTCTTGCAGCCGCACAAAGGAAGAACCTCACATACAACAAAGATAAATGTATTTTTTTCAACTACAGTTCTCAAAATCCTTGGATCCGCGATATCAAATGGGGAAATTCGTCCAGATCCAGAACGATTGCAGCCACTCAAAGACCTACCATTACTGCATAATGGAAAGTCACTGAAGAGAGTTTTGGGACTTTTCTCCTACTACACAAAGTGGATTCCAAATTTTTCGGAGAAGGTTGCTCCATTTTTCCATTAAGCAGTGAGGCCGTAGAATCGTTTGAATTATTAAAATCAGATATTGAAAATTCTGTGGTTCAAGCGATTGATGAAAATAAACCAATTGAGGTGGAAACAGATGCGTACAACAATGCTATTGCTGGAGTATTGAATCAAGAAGGCCGCCCAGTAGCGTTTCACTCAAGAACACTGAGTAAATCAGAATTAAACCACCCCTCAGTCGAAAAAGAGGCATGTGCAATTATCGAGTCAAGCATTAGCGCCATCTTCTTACAGGAAGACACTTCAAGCTCATAACCGACAAACAATCAGTTGCATTTATGTTCAATAAAGAATCGTTGGAACATTGAACTATCCTGTTATAGTTTTGATAGAGTTTATCGTAAAGGAATTGATAACGTTGCTCCAGATACTTTTAGTCGTATCTATTCATGTGCTGTGGACAACTTGTCTCATGAATCCCTCCACAATTCGTTATGTCACCCTGGAGTAACTCGATTGACTGCCTTTATCCGCAACTGCAATTTACCATAATCAGTGGAGGAAGTTAGAAATGTCATTAAAACTTGTCGTGTTTGTCAGGAATGTAAACCACAATTCTACAAACCAAAATCAAAACTTATCAAAGCTACACATCCTCTTGAACGTCTGAGCATTGATTTCAAGGGACCACTCCCTTCTATTGACAACAATGCTTATTTCTTAACCATTATCAATGAGTATTCCAGATTCCCTTTTGTGTACCCTTGCCCGAGGATGGATACTACTACAGTCATTTCTCGCTTATCAAATCTGTTCTCTTTTCTGGGAATGCCTGATTATGTGCACTCGGATAGAGGACCTTCCTTCATGAATAAGGAACTCAATGATTGGCTCCATTCAAAAGGAATCGCTACTAGTCAAACAACACCGTATAATCCAGAAGGAAATGGACAAACAGAAAGATACAATAGCATATTAATGAAAACAATCACCTTAGCACTGAAATCGAGAAACTTGGATACCAAGTACTGGCAAACCGTTCTCCCTGATACTTTGCATTCCATTAGATCTTTAATCAACACCCCAACCAACGAAACACTGCACCAAAGAATGTTTAAATTCAATCGTCGTTCTTCTACTGGTCATGCTTTTCCATCGTAGTTAACCAATTCAAATAAAGTTCTCCTGAAAAGATTTGTTCGTAATTCAAAATATGATCCATTAGTCGAGGAAGTGGAACTCATTGAAACAAACCCGCTTTATTGCGGAGTGTAGCTTTTTAGCGGAACGGAACTCATTTGGCAAGATCAAATATTGTCATCAAAATACTAACAGAAAGATCCATTTCGGCTGCCGTAACTAGATGAAACCTCCTACAGGGTCATACAAAAAATTGCAATTTGGCTGACTTACATCAGATTTCCCAAGTAGAATTCAGTCAGATAATACCTTGAATGCGCGAGCAAAAAATTTTTTAAAGTATGGCTTTTAGGCAAATTTTCCCGTTTCTATGGTACATGGACTGCTTACGGAAATGCAAAGTTGTCATTCTTAGTTAGAGTTAAGTAGACATTTTTCCCCTTCCCCCAGGAAGGCTTTGCTTTGCTTTGAGGTTTGTTTCTGGAAAACCAATACTTCATGCTATTAATGTAAGTTGTGGATGGGAATATATTGTTTGTTGACCTTTTTGACAATCTATTCTAGATAGAAGTAAGGCTTCTAAACTTTTCAAAGCACACTAAAATTATTTGTTGACTGAGCATCAATGTGCTCAACAGCTGTGTTGTGTGTTAGGAATATCCATACGATCCATACATATTTCTTATCCATTCCTTTTGCTACTATGTTTCAGCCATTTTTGTTTAGCCTTTTGTGTTTTTTGAACCACTGGCACAAGAAAGAGTTTATTTCCGCACAACAAACCGAACTAGTAGTCAACTCAACACAACATCATTTGCAATGAGACCACTTTTACACCCACAAAATTTTGTTAATTGGTCCTTAGAGATTTTGAATTCTTATTGCTACTTGGAAATGTATATAGTGTATTAGGCTTTATTTACCCTCTGTAGAAAAAAATTGACCTTTATTATTTCTAATGTAATCCGCTCACAAATTGAACTGCTTTACAACAAAAACTGTAAACAACAATTGCCTACCTGTAATGGCGGAAGTCTGATTTGCTATTCAATATATATACGAGGAGAGCGGGGCGATTCGGTAATAACCCTGATTTTTTACACCCCAATGTAAATAAAAATTTCTATTGGTTAAAAAAGTCGTACGATATTTGTGAAACAATCGATTTCACTATCAAAACATTCGAAAAGTCCATTCGAACTATTTGATTGGCTAAAAAATAAACCAATTTGTAAACCAATCAAATAATTCGAATGGACTTTTTGAATTTTTTAATAAATTTATTTTCAATTTGTTTAATATTTCTTGAGCAGCCTCGAACCCAGGGTCTCTTGCCTTTTCGATATACGGATAGCGGCAAAGAAGACCCTGGCAAACGCTGGTCACGTGACATGAAAATTACACAAAATCTGTGTAATTTTTATAAGACCTGGCCCGGAGAAATTCGTGCATTCAGTTTTTTATATAGTCACATTACAACCAATATAGGGACTAAATATAATTCGTCGACTTCACTCGAGCTCATTTCTGCAAAACTTTTAAGTTGTTTACAAGACTTCAACAGCATTCTGGAAAGACGGTGTTTCTGATTTGATAAAGATTTTATTCGTTATTGAGGTTATTACATTCGAAAACCTTGAATGATAAAAGGGAGATTGCAAAATTCGTGTGGTGTTGTGTGGATTTTATCTTTGTAACAAGCTGTGGTTTATTTTGGAGACACATCCAGAAACAGAAGCAGAAAATTAAATCTTCCACAAAAGAAAATATAAATAGCCAATAAAGGCACACAAAAAGTAAAAACAAACTATGAAGATAATATATAAACAATACAGAAGCCCATTAGGGCCATCTAAATTGTTCGTTTTATTATTTTTACGAGTTTTCATAATTTTGCCAGTTTCTTCAAATTATATGAAGAAAATAAGAATTATCGTAAATTTACTAATATAACATATTTGGAAAAACCCGACGTTTTGTTATTTTATTGAAATTATTTGGAGAAAAATTGAAAATCGTTATAATCTTCAAATTATTTGAAGAATGTAAGAAACGTCATTATTTTATTCATAATATTTGGAGAAAATAGAAAGAGCCGTTATTTCTTTCAAAATATTTGGAGAAAATAAGAAATACTGTTATTTTACTCAAATAATGAAGAGTTTTAGTAAGTTGTTATTGGATCCAATAAGATTGAAGAAATTATGTTTGGTCTTATACTTTCTTCAATTACAGTGGATGCAAAAAAAGAATGTAAAACCAAGTGGTACTGTAAACAAACATGGCTGCTTGTAATGTAACAACACTGACTGAAAGTAAGGTTTTTGTTTTATTACAGTTCAATAGCTAGGATTCCAAATATCTTTTATCATTCTGTGAGATGCTTAGTAGCTTTGTGGACTGATTTCTTCTCGCCCGTGACAGTCCAATTTATTACAAGGGAAGGAAAAATACACAACTACTTTCATCAAGGATATTCCTATAAAGAAATTATAGCTCTTCTTCAAGTCGAAGGTATATCTTTGAGGTTAGTGTAAGCTTTTCTTTAACATTCTAACTGCTTTGTTCCATAGGGTGTATATGTAGTTTGTATGAAGTACCAATGTTTTGATTATTTAGCATACGACACCTGAAAACATTACTTAGAAAGCTTGGATTAAACTGACGCAAATCTAACTGTTCTTTCAGTAAAATTTGTGAAGTTGTACAGGTTTACTTTTTGACTAATTTCTTGCTTCTAAGAATCAACTGTCAATTAACTACTCATTTACCATGGGTATCTATATTCGTTGGTTGGTAGTACTTTGACGTTAACATCATGCTTATTTTCATTCCTACTGGTCTTTAGAATGAGATAAGTGGTAGTGGTTCACTTCTTGGCTACAGAAGGTTACATCAAAGGCTAAGAAATGTGCATAATATTAACATTTCGAGGTTAGAAGATGGTGTCCGCATGATGATGCACAAAAATGTTTATTTGAAAATATGTTATCAGGATACAACCTTGTTAAATAAATTTTTTCTCAGTTCATAATATTCATTACCTCCAAACAAAGTTTATTCTGATGAGGTAGATCGTAAATTTCAGAAACATGGTTAGTCAAATGCAGCACCTTTTGGATCCAAGTGGAGTTTCTGAACGGAGAGCAAGACGACTGAAAAGAAGACAGTATCTTTCAAAAGTAACTTAAATTTCTATTTGGTATATTGCAAATGTGATCTTCGATTGATTAAAGTTCCTTTCTTTTAGGGACCAAATCAAGTTTGGCATCTGGATGGATACAATAAGTTGAAAAGATTTGGATTTTGCATACATGGCTGTATTGACGGGTATGAAGAATATTAAAGAACTAGTATCCCGGGTAAAAACTTTTTACCGAACTTAACTTCGAAAACATTAGGTCAAATCCACCATTCCCGTGTACGTACCCTGTGACGAAAAAATAAATCATAGAATCGCAACTCAAAAACATCCCAACCAGTGTCGCTCGCCACCAATGTTCAGTATGCGCTGTGTCGCAGAATTTAACTCTTGCAAAAGTTTCTTTTCAGGCATTAATTTTTTAATTCATTTCTTACATTCAGAAAATTTAAAACAGAAACAAATAGCAACATGGCTCAGAATATATATTCATACGCAGAAGAGAAGTAACTTTAATGTAAAAATATGCAATATATAACACAGAATCGTTTACTAAGACATACAAAACCAAACATTGAATAACATTACAAAAATGATACCTTCCAACTTTTTCTTTTGTTCAAAAGTTACTTCTGGACTGCAACCATTAATGAATTTTTGAAATGATATAGTTAGTTCTTCCCAAAACCATCAACCTCATGATTAAAACCATGAGTTTCATTTCTTTATGCTTTTTTTTATTATTGCCTAAAAGAATAATGTTTCAATTGTAATACCGAAAAAAAAAAGAAACAAAAAAAAAAGGAAATTCAAGTACGTATTTATCCTAAAAACAATAACTAAGAAGAAAAATTTACACAAAAGATAAAAAGTCACAAATAAAATCATAAATTCAAAGTTATATACCTAGGCATAGTACGTAAACGATTACCATAACACAAAATATGCATAAACGCGATAAAATATAAACTTAAGAAAAATACAGCCAACAACATTTCTTTTTTGCAACATAGTTTCATTGCACAGTCATTAAGTAAGTAAATCTTAAGTAACCCTCTCGAAATTATAACCCATCATGTACTTCATTTCTATTTTAACAGATCAAAACATTAAAAAAACATATACAATAAACCTAATCATGCTATGACGAAATCTAAAGAAAAACAAAACAAAGTAAAAGAAACTTTGAAAATGTATTAACCTTAAAAATAATAATTAAAAACACAAACGTAATGACAGAATTAGTATAGCTGAAAAATTTTTAACATATGAAAACATTCGTGGAGCCATTTTTTATTTCCAGTTCAAAGCTCCTCTCTGCTGGAAAATTCAAAACACAACAGTAAACATCCCTCTTATCTTTTATGTATCCACTAATACTAACTGTGTTTTAACTAAATAGATACTATTTTAACTTTACCTTTCAATACCAATTCACATCATCATGGTAGTAAACAATATTGATCATGTTCTGTAGGCATTATCAAACACTTCTAAACTCTTTTACTTTCTGTATTTCATACCTGTAAACAAATTAATAACACTCGATTAACTTTCCAGCATACTTTCCTATTGTAAAGACACACTTTCTCTTTGCTTTCTACTGGCATTCCAATACCATTTTTATACAGTAAAAGTCATAAAAATGCTTTCTTCGTAACTTCATAACTGTGGAGCCATTTTGAATTAAATAAAATAAGGAACAGCAACTTCGTTACCAAAACAAAAATCATTAACTGCTCGAGGGACATGCATCTTAATGATTTGATCGTTTTAACTCTCTTTTTACTCTCTTTTAACGCTGTATTTACTAAATCCGTTTGACTCATGTGCTTACGTATATTACTTTATATCTTTTCCAAACAATTTCTCTCCGAAAAAAGAAGTAAAACCATTTTCTTCACCAATGTAAAGAAACAGCATCCTTTCTGCAGCCATTTTTAAACAACTTCAACTTCATCTACACTACTCTACTGCTGCACTCACATAACTATTTGATAACTATAAAAAGAAATACGTAAACAGCTCGTAAAATAAAAATAGACTTTCTTCATCTCGTTCTTCGTTTCGTTTTCCTCTGAAAAAACCTATATATAAAAAACAACATCTGTTTAAAAACTCACCTAAGCATGTGGTTATACCTGTTCTTTTATCAATCTAAAATAAAATCTAAAATACAATAACAATAAAAGTTTAACAATAAGTTGATAACTAAAACGTAAACAAACATTTAAACGTAAACAAATATTTAAATACATTTAAATACTAACTTGTTCTTTTATTAATCAAAAATAAAAGTTTTGTAATAATGCCTTTTGTTCGTTCGATCTTTCTGCAGCTAATTTTTTAAAACTTCACTGCACTTCTTCTGTATATCTAAATATGATTTTTCATTGTAAACAAACGATAATAAAACGTTTTATAATAATAACAATACCTTCGTGCATACAAACCTGTGTTTCTTCATCAGTTCTTTCGTCGATTTGCTGCCTAAAACAATCAAATTTAAATAGAAATATTCGTATACAAAAAGAAACACGTCTTCTTCGCGAAGTTTCTTGCTCACGAAATGATCGTTGACAAATTTCGAACGATTAACATTGCATTGCTCGCACTCCTCCAAAGACGTTTTTCGGCTGATTTCCACTGCGAAAGCCAAAAATAACAAAACGGAGGAGCATATACTAATCGCGAAAAATAAAAAAAATCACTCTCGCTTTGGCGTGGTTTTACGACGAAAAGGGAAAAAATAAGAAGGATTTGACCATGAAAAAAAAACAAATATGTCACTCTCTAAAATAAAAGTGGGATGCACAATCGCGGATTATTATAATAAGATAGTTCAATCTTTCAGCAGAAAACAGATTAGCTAATTGTCGTTTTTTTCAAAATCTTTATTAGCTACTCAAGAAAACTGCTTTGGTTGGAAACATCTTCTTCTAATAATTGTCCTAAGATTGTAGCTCGTTATTTCTGGGATTACGTTAGCAGATTTAGAGGTATAAAACACATAATAGATTATTCATATACCATTTTTAGAACGTTTTTAGCCGTTATACTTTCCGTTTACTTTAGGCACTGCTAGAGTCATTCGTGGGGATGCCGGCAACAAAAATTTGAATATAGCAGCGATGCAGCGATTTTTCAGATCGGGTGACAACGATGCACTGGCAGGTGTAAAAAGCTTTCTTTATGGAAGATCAACGGCAAACCAAGTATGTTTCAGATTGTGTTTGTTTGTTTGTGAAAATGTAGCGAAGTTAAAATAATCTCCCTTGTAAAGGTCCCGTCTCATTATTTGTATGTATAGCGCATTGAAGCATTCTGGTCGCAGTTACGCCGATCTTTCATACAATGGTGGATGAACGTCTTCAGGGTGTGTGTTTCATGAATCATAACTTATTTTTGTCACCATCTGTTGCACTATTTATTATTTTCATTGTTAAACAGGATATGAGCGATGATGGCTCATGGGACGAAGCAGACCCGATACAAAGGTAACTGACAGATACGTAAAATATACGAATGCGTGTTAGTTGCTTTTAAAGAACTTTTAAATTTGATGTTTTATAGGGAATGCTTAAAGTTTTGTTTTACATTTCCCATTCAAGCTGAGTTAGATACAATCAAAACTCTACACAATTAATCAATCTTCTCCTAATGGGATATGATAACATGCCACGTTTATATTATTACAGTTAAGAAATGTGTTAAGGAATTAAAGCAACTTTTGTTATGGATTCCTCTTTAGGTACGACTGACTACAAAAAAGTCGTCATTGAGGCAGATTTAGAGATCGCGAAAATCCTTACCAAAGAAAAACCTGTGTTTGGATGCGACGAAAATTTTGAAAAACTTGCGTTGAATTATATTGCCACTAACAACTTGGACTTTCCAAAGACTTTTTCTGACGCTAAAGATCTGTATAATAATCTTATAGATTACATTGAAAATATGTAGTGAGAATATTAGTTTTGTTTCGATACGCTTTTATCATTCCATTGAAACATTTTTAATGATTTTTTCTCATTGCACTGTGGTAGTTGCATTCAGTATTAATGGATACATAACATTCCGGGAACGGCGAATTTAAATGGTTTCTGATTCCACTGTAAAGTATGAAGTTAATTTAAAGCCCGAACGAACGGCAAGCATGAGTTCTGTAAGATGCTCATGAAATATTTTACATAAATATTTTAATCTTCTTTGATCGGAATCTGTTTCTATCATTAACAACCTCATTCAACCTGTCAAAAGCACTTGTGAAAAAGACAATTAATTACCAATGGTGATCCTGCAAAGAAAATCCTAAGCATTAAACCCATTTTAGGGGCTGTTTATATGAGAGGCGGGACGGCACGTATGCCGGGACGGGACGAAAAACGGGATCCCGCCTCCACTGAAGTTTTCATAAAAAATCTCGTGTTTATATGAAAAAAACTATCCCGGGACAAAAAACGTCCCGTCCCGGTTAGGCGAGATCTCACTTTCTCAAACCGGGATCCAGCTTGAAGCGGGACGTTTTTCATCATATAAACACACCTTCCCGGGACGTTTTATAATGTTTTAAATGCGATTGCTGTCTCGTCCCGGCAAAGCTCCTGCTTAATGTTTTCTCATGTAAAGGCGGGATAAAGTCATCCCGTTTTTCGTCCCGTCCTGGCAAACGTCCCGTCCCGCCTCTCATATATACAGCCCTTTAGTTACAGAATTGCGCTTAGCAGAACATGTGATTGAACAGTCTCCAAATCTCCGTGACATTTTGATTTTGCCCTGTCGAAATATCCTGTTAAAAAAGTTTATTATGTAACAAATAGGATTGCAGCTTAATGTTCTTGGCCAGCGTGTCACATAACATGCAGTGGAGAGATTAATAACTCATTGAGTGCATAGATAGAAACGTATTTTACATAATTTTTGGTGCTTTTTATATACAACACTATCACAGCATAAAATTTTAGAACAAAACTAGAAATTTTATTGTTCCGATGAAACTCTTGATGATCATCTATAACTCACAATAGAAAAGTATGGCGTCGTTAACACAAAATAAAGGTATTACACATGAAGATATTTCATCATGTCGAAATACAGAATTACGATATCAGAACGTACTGACAATTTTAAGAACACAAAGCACTAGCAATGCAGAAACAAAACACTTTGAAATGTAAAATATACTCTAGTATCCCATTAATTCAGATTCAACTTAACCCGGACATTCTTGTCGACCTAGAGGGTCCGAATTAACGAGATTTTACTGTGTATAAGTAACAAAACTGTAACAAAACTGTAACAAAACTGTACCAAAGCGAGAAACTATTTAGATCTCATCAAATCCAAAACTCATCTTCACAGCATCTTCCAATCCTACCAAAACACTCTCACGGGTGTTATAATGAACCGGCATGCTCACTGACAACGCACATGTGGAAACTGTAGGTTTGCAGGTACAACCATTCCGACAACCATGAACAAAATGGACGCTAATAACGTCAGGCAGACCAAGAGGAGGAACGGAGTGTGTTCCAGTCAGGAATTTCATAAACTGCGAAAATGTTAGACAGTGATCTTTTTCTAAAATAGCAAAAAATTTTTTTGTAAGTTTAAACATTAACACAGCAACAAAATTAAAATGTTTTTTTAAACGTTTTTCCCGTCACTAATGGGAGGTGAAACTATCACCACTAAGGAAAGAAAGTGACTCGTTAATTGTTTTATCCATTATATCAATACTTATATCAATATTTTGGAGTTTAAGTAAGAAATCTGAATGCTACACCTGCCAAATGATATAAGCTTTCTAAAGCATCCAGGAACGATTTGTAACAGTCCACTTCAAGCTTCTTTCAAGAACTTCCGTCTTCACCGAATATGGGACACATCACATCTTCAACAAGGTCAAAATTCCACGTCAGCTCGTTACTAGGGCAAAAAACATACTGGAAAATAGCAGGGTTTGTACGAATAATGTTGATTAAACCAAAAGTTTGTAATCCATCGACTATCTGTTGCATTGCTGGTATAACGTTTTGGAGTCTTTCTTTCAAGAAAATTGATCTAAAATATTTAGGATATGTATAATTTTCTTGATGCAGTAAGCATTAATTAAACCCAAATCTAAATTGTTCCAAAGCCTTGCTGCTAGTAATTCAGAAGACATGACTTTCAAAAACTTGACCATCATGAAGCTTAACATGGAGCTTATTGATAGGCTAATTTCTTATAGGCCAAGTGAAAGCTATTTGGCTATTTTGCTTATGTCACTTTTAGAATAAAACACAAGAACAAGACACATCTAAAAGTAATGCCAAAATCCTAAGAAGCTAAAGAAGTTTACCTCAAAAGCTGTTGCTTTGCATTAACAGATACTCGACTTGGTATACCACGAAATCTTATCTGGTCAAGCATAGTTAGTCCCTCCTCGCTAGTACAAAAGGCTTGAAGTTTTTCATCCGTTACAATGGTGTAAATCTTGAATACATAAATTATAATGGAGTATTAATAAATAAAGCATAAATACCTTTGAGATTGGTACTGGGTGTTTGTAAGCATTTCATTTTCTAAAAAACCATAAAAGACTTTCTCTCTAATTATATCCAATACGCGAAGGTGACTCTCCGTCGCCTTTGCTACTTTTTGTAAATGATTACTTTATAAAAGTTTTCAAAAGGCAGCGAAGAGTCACCTTTTTCTAGAACACATGTGTCATATTTCAGTTTCAGGAAAGGAAAATATTCATTTAAAAACTATTTGAATACTTCGATCTCCATTGTTCGCGCATGTGTGTGCACAATAGAATTGTAAATGAATGACAAAGTTAAGATATTATTTTCTTCCTTTTCGTAGTGTTGTAGACATGACGTAATTCTATTGCATAACACTGAAAAAATGTGCCGCAAAGGAGTGTCTCTCCATCCTAAAAATACAAAAGAATTGTATATGCTGCAACGTTTGTACTCGCGTGAAAGAAGATTACGCGAGTATTCCCCTACACAGTGTACTCGCGATGAATTTACGACGGGAGTACAATTACACTCGCGCAAAATTTAACAGATTTTGGGGCCTGCAGATAGGAACGATGTGAGGAACTTTGTGTTCTAGATAGCGCTTCAAGCCCCCTTTTCCACCAGAGTTCATGTTGGTTGTATATATACATGCAAACTTGGCATTTTTCAAATTAATACCAAGATCTAGGAAGAAATTTTCAAGAGGAACTTCAATCATTTTGGCAATATACTCTGGCAAAGGTAAGTTGCGTTTTTAGGTGCAGTCAGTAAATGCACCTGTATTTCTTTCCCCCAGACTCTGCAACAGTGTCAACTAGGTATTTGTGAGGTGGAAAAGGGAAAAGGGAAGGTGGTTTCATATTGGGCCGTTGATTTCAGTCTCAAATCTTTAACATGCCATGTAGATGGTGGGGCAAATGCGTTGATATCATTTTGCGAGACAGATGCACAATCAATAGAAGAGCATTGTTCTACTTCGTTAGAACAAGCTGCAAGACGTATCAAGTTATAAATCAACAACAGTCTCAGACACAGTTGTACTCAAAGGAATACCTATAGAATCATCTGATGATTGAGCTTGCTCCAAACAATGACAAACTATTTTGTGACTTGACTTTACTTTAGACTCTTTATGTAGTATTTTCAATTTTATTTCATCTTTCAGGTACTGCTCGAATTGACGATAATCGTACCTGAACCGTTAAAGCGACAGTTCACCTTAACAGATAAGTAACAACAGACTCATGCTTCACACATTATGGACATGAAACTGAGTTGCAGCACCTACACATACCGAACAAATACAGGCATCAAGGTGTATCTCAAGAAAAAATATTGCATGACATCAGAAATAGGATCACTGGACAAATAAATCGAGAACATATTATTGAAGACCAAAATATAAGGGATATCAGCAAGTCATATGGCCTAGATCAAATGAAAAGGCACGATAATGATCAAGATATTGTCCTCGCATGGATTCAAGAATGGGAGCAACAAACATGGAAAGATAGACATGGCAACCCTGTTTTAATTTATACTAGAAGCCAAGACGGCGTCGCTCACTGCCCATGTTCAGCCTGGGTTGTGTCACCTTCCAAAGAGTTCACGAAAAATTGAATTAAGGAATTGACAATGGGAAGTGTTACCATCTCGTAGAGCTAAAAATTCTGAGCAAGAAAAAGTATGGGATCGTTTTGCTACAACCAACCGTTACAGAGATATCGTCAGTCAAAAGTTTTGATGACGTCACAGACCCGTCCCCAAAAAAATTAGACCCAAATTTTTCGACACCCCATTGCCTGTATCATGGACCCAAAAAACGTCAGTTATCTCTATTGGTTATCAAGATAATTTTCCCTTAACGTCACGTTCTATTTGGGTCTCAATGCAATGGCTTCACACTGACGTTGCGCAAAAGATAAGAAATAATTTATCTCACAACTCACCTACCATTTTGTGTGACAGATAGACAGACAGACAGAATCGGCTATTAATATATAGAAGCAGCCAAGGCTGCGTTGCTCGCCCCCTATGTCCACCTGCACTGTATCACCTTGCAGCCTCCAATAAACGTCATTTCCTTATAAACGGTTCTGAGGTTCAATTCTAATGGCTAATGGACTGTTTTAACTTCATTGGCTGCTAGTTTCATTGTTTAATCAAATAAAAAATAAAAAACATATTCAATCAGAAGCGCATAACAATTAAAAGAAATTTAATTATTAAAACAAAAGCGAAAAAATATTTTGTCACAGTTTTTTAGCCTGTCTGAGTCGGGCAAGGAAAGTTTCTGTTTTCAAAGCAAAGTCAACAGTAGTCCTTGGAATATAAAATTAATAATAATTATAATAAAATAAACCTTTTCCCTATTGGTTCACCAGCCAAAAAAGTCACGTTCGATTAGAGTTGTAATGTATTTGTTTCGCACTGACGTTGCACATGAAAAAAAGAAATAATTTGGCTCACAATACAGTCTACCATTTTGCGTGACAGACAGACAAACCGAGAATCGGCTATTAATATATAGAAGCTGCGAGGAGAACTATCGGCTGACGAAAAAGAACTTGCAAATGACGATTTCATGCTTATCTTACAAACCGATGTACAGCAACACATGATGCAGAAGTTTGCCAGTGGAGGTATTTGTTGTGACACAACTCATGGCACTACTGGGTATGATTTCATGCTCACGCCTTTATTGGTTGTGGACAAGTTTTTGAAAGTGTCAGAAATCTTCTGATGAACCGTCCTATGTTTACATACTTAATCGTGAAGAAGTATATGCTCAACTGAACTAGGAAAACGTTTTTATTTTGTGCTAAAGTGGTTGATACTGTTATTGACATGATTTTGCCGGATTCTTGTTGTGCTGTTGGTTGCCAGAATAAACGAGGAAAAGGGGAAAAGAAGTTTAGTTTTTATTGGATTCCTTTTGGAAACAGTGATGAGAGCAAACGTCGTTGAGAACTTTGGGTAAATGCCATCAATAGGAAAAATTGGTCCAAAGAAATGGTAGATACCCTAGAGTTTGTAGTGCCCATTTTATTTGTGGTAAGCTGCATATGTATTTGTAAATTCCATGTCTCTAAAAAAGGCATTTGCAAACTTAAAGAACTGTGTTTTGTTTTTCTTTTACATGTGAGAAATCCAATGATGTTAATCACCCAGACTATGTTCTGTCTATTTTCGAACATAACAAGGTTAATCCTGAATGTGTTAAAAGTGTTGACAGATATAAACAAGCAAAAAGGTTCAAGTTATTAAAAGATGAAGTATATATACAGCAAAATGATTTGGAACCAAGCACATCAGAAAACATGGAATTGGATAACTTGGAAGAAGTTACTCCAGCACAGTAGATTGATAGAGATCAGGTTTTGTTTATGATAATATGTAACACAGATGATAGATCCTATGTCACAACATTAGACTTGCAATTCTTTTCTTTTCTTTTCAGACTCTTTTTGAATTCCTGAGGAAGAAAAGATCAAAGAATTAGAAAAAAAATTCTAACTTTTTGATGAGAAATGCTAACCTTTTGGCGAAGGTGAATGAAAATGTTGTGCTATCTGATAAAGTGGCTAAAATTCGATAATGTGATGTTTCTGTTCTATACCGGCTTGAAAGATCATACCATATCTAATTGGTACTTTTCGTTGTTTGAGGACAAAGTAAGAAGTGTTGTGACATTACATTGAAGGATCACCTTTTGATCATATTGATGAAATTGAGACTTGGCTTATTTAATAAAGATCTCGCTAAAAGATTTGTCATTTCATGTCAGTCAGCTTCAAAGATATATTGTTCATGACTGCCAATTATTGCTGAAAATGTCAAATTTTTTTGTTATGTGCCAGAATGCCATGTAATACGACAAAACCTTCCTGCAACATTTCGAACTAAATTCTTCAATTGTATTGTCATTATTGATTGCACAGATATTCTTATTGAACTGAAGGGTTCAAGGATGCAAGTGGTCAAACTACAAACACGCAAATACAATAAAGTATCTGATAGGCATTACACCATCAGGATCTATCAGTTTCTTATCTCTTGGTTGGAGTGGACGGGTTTCTGATAAGGAAATTACTACTATTCGTCTGAGGAAGTTCAAAATTTTACAGTATCATTCCAATAACACAAGTCGATTTACTAGATGATGTTATGGTTGTTATTACCTCGTTAGTAAATATAAGTCCAACTGTTGTATCAAAAAAGTAGATTTCCACAAAATGTTAACTATATATTACATATTAGTATACCCGGCCTATGTATCAGCATATATAACTAAACAAAAAAGTTAATACCTTAAGAGAAGAGTATTATTGATTGTCAATATTTGTTCTGGGCAAAAATGGTTTGCAAATACTTATGAAAAGGAACTTTTTAAAAACCTAGAACAGTCTAAAACATTTTCTATTTTTCAAATTCGGACAAAGTCTCAAAAAATTCCTCCGTTATATATGCTAGATTATACTTAATTAGTATATTTATATCTTTGTTATATACATATTAGTGAGCTTGTTACTTGCAATCAATGCAATACCATGTCCCTTTTGGAGCACTCCTTATACCAACACAACTGTAGTGATACCACTCTATTTTGCATTTTCTTCCACTACAGCCAATCATGGGAGGGAAACTTGGTCGTTGACATTTATAATACACTTTCTCCAACATTTCATTTTTTGGATTATTCTTTTGAGTGACCAGTTCAGGCAGTACATATTGAACAAAAACTTCAGTTAATTTTGACACCCTCGTATTGCAAAAATCTTCATGAAATTGGACATTCACGAGCATTGAATAATTTTTTTCTTTCCCGTTGTCCAGATGAAAAAATAAAAAAAAGTGGTACCATTTAAAATAGTATTGGTGTGTTTTTGTTATGTTAGCATCTGTATCAATTGGGAAACGAACGAAATTCTATCAAGAAAAACTATAAAGGTTTTCCTCTGATGTTATGAAACAATAATCACAGTTCTTCTCAATGGAGTGGTAAAATATGTCTTGAACTTGACCAGAAATGTAGAAGTTATACGATTCTAATGATTTATAAGCTTTCATTGACAGAGTATTTATTAGATAATTATACTAATTATCTCCCCACGTGATATCTGGCATCAAAGTAACGTCATTTCCCCAATCTTCCAAGGTATTGGGATCAGAAAGTATTCTACCATCAGAGAGTGCAAGTTTCTTCTGATATTGTTGCTTATCTTCCTCAGTCAAAGAAGCGTAATATTTCGATTCAGTCCACTGGAGAGCCATTTTTGCGTTGTTTGTCGTGGAGAAGCAACGTGCTTTTTCTGACACTCGGTTTGGGAATTCGATTCTGGCATTTTCTGATAATTTGTGAACTTTTCACATCACATCAGAGAAAAACGTTTATTTTCAGGATAGGAAAAGGATAGGAAGTGAACAACACCATTATCGGCAAGTTTTCTTTCCTGCCATTTCCTGACACATCCGTAGAAATATAAATACATGACACATCAGCCTGAAACGTTTTCCTTTATGAAGGTTTTCTTTCGAAAAGTAAAGGAAAGTAGTGAAAGAAGTGTTCCACATTGGTTCATGACTGACATTACTCCATAATTTTTTGATGCCTTTTGCGAAGTGAATGAATGTCAACCTGCCCAACTTTTTAGTACCTGGCATGTAGATAAAGCATGGCGAATTGAAAGCGAAAGTGATCTCACTTGAAATCCAAGGCGAACTAGATAAGTGTTTCTGAACTGTTTTTGAAGATTATCTATCCGAACTTGTTCAGCGCCTTAAATCTTCAGCAGTTACCTGTACTTTTGATCAATATTTTTAAAAAGAATGGGCAAAAAAACTGAGGCAGTGGAGATTTGCGTATCGTGTTTCCATGGGAATCAATACCAACATATTTTGTGAAGCTTTTCATAGAGTTTTTAAGTATAAATATCTGAAATGAAAAGTGAGTCGATCAATGTTTGGTGAACTTGGTCAAATTCAGCAGAGACAAAATCTTTGAAAGGATAAGCAAATTGATAAAGGGCAAAAACAAAGAATAAACATGAGTTGCATCCAAAGTAAAAACATGTTGTTGGCAAAAATTCATGTTTAATACTGTAATGAACTTAGTTTACGATAATTTTGGTCACCTGTTACGAAATCTTAACCAACCTTGGCTAAGCCTGCAAAACTTAGAAGCATATGAGACGCGATTCACGATAAGGGAGCTGCTTTACAGAATTGCTGGGGTTTTGTAGATGAAACAGTTCGCCCTATCTGTAGACCAAACTCCAGAATACAAAGAATTTTATACAATGGTCACAAAAGGGTTCACTCTATTAAGCAGCACCAAATGGCCTCATTGCAAACCTCTATGGTCCAGTAGAAGGGAGGAGACACGGCAGTGGAATTCCCTTATTGCAACAACAATGTAACAGGCAAAATGGAACTCCTCTATGTATCTATGGTGACCCAGCCTATCCACTGAGAGCACATTTACAAGCCCCTTTCAAAGGGAACAGAATAACTCCTGTACAGGATGAATTTAATAAAACAATGAGCAAAGTACGTGTCTCTGTAGAATGGATATTTAAAGAGATCATTAGATATTTTGCATTTTTGGACTTCAAAAAAAATTTAAAGTTACAATTAAGTGCAGTTGGCAAAATGTATTTGGTATGTGGGCTTCTGACGAATGCAAATGTTTGTTTATACAAATCTCAAACTTCAGAATTCTTTGATGTAGAGCAACCCACAATAGAAGAATATTTTATGTAAAAACTGTAGTCAAGAAATTGGTCACTACAAAAGAAAATTTAATGGTAAAAACTCATAGTCTGTTTCATTTCTTTTACACTTCCAATAATTCTATTTTTATTTCATTAAGAAGATCCAAATATTTGAATTTTATGTTTTCCTGAAAAACAAATTCATTGCCAAAATATTTATTACAGAAAAAAGAGGGCAAATGGCTGAACAAAAAACAGAGGTACCATCATTCAGTTAAATCAGAGAAAAAAGGAAATAATTTTGCATGTTTGCAAATTTTATTTCATTCTAACAATTTTGAAATTTCAATTTTCAAAATCAAGTCCCAGTAACATAACATTCTCCAAATTGGGACAAATTAACACAAGGTCATAAAGTACCCCTGGGATAAGTAACAACATAATTTTAAAAAATGTAGTCCAGTAACAAAAAATTTCCAAAACTGGGTCAAGCAACTCAGTAAAATCTTCAAAGTAAGTTTGTAACAAAATATTTCAAAAATAACATCCAGTAGAAACTTTTTTAGAATGATCCAAAATGTTACTAAAAATAAAGTAACAAAAAAAATAAATCAATATTAGGAAAATATCAAAGTCATTTTAACATCATTTTATACTTTTAATTATCTCCGCCATCATGTTCATCATTTGCATGTTTGTTTGCATAACAGATTGTAATAAATTATTTTGGTGTTCTTGTGAGTGTTCTTCTTCTATCACAATAGAACTCTCGTTTTCTCATTGAATAATGTCTTCAAGTGCTAAGTCTAGCAACTTTACTTCTGGACTTATTCCACTTGCAGCTCTTTCTTGTCGTTCTCATGCTTCAAAATTTGCTTTTATTATATTACATCTGTCTCTAACTGCCCTTTTATCAACTTTGAAGTCCATTGTCTCTATGGAATTCAAGTTATCTACAATTGTCTGCCAGGCATTGCCTCTCTGCTCAGAGCGTACCTTAAATTTATATGGTTCGATTAACAATATTTCTCTGCAGAGTATTTCATCCTTATTCTCATTCCATACCATTATTCTTTTTCTTGATTGTTTTTCATATTGATTCAACATTGGCTGCTGATCTTCTTTTTGTTGTTCTTCTGCCATATTCGCTTATACTAGTAACCCGTGTAAAAATTTTTGACGCATTTTGAAAATGACGTCTTAAAAATGGTGTAGAAAAATTAATTTACAAAATGACAAACATAAAGTGGGTTAGTGTTGTTAGTGTTTGTCAATAACGCGGATCATAAAACTACCAGTTATTTTCTTAGAGGTTTTAAAGATGTTTTCCAAATAACTTCAAGTCTAATTTAGGAGGCAATGCGATGGTTCCACTGATTTTAAAGATCCACTGAAACAGACACAACCTAGATAAAACATTCTTCTAAGTTTGCAATCAACACTGTGGCGTAGAACAAAAAAATCATTTTACTTGGAAGATCTGAAAATATCAAAAATAATATATGCTAATATATACGCGCTGTGCATCCGCTATTTTCATTCTTTAAAATAAATTGCATCTAGTGCAAAATATTTTACGTGTTTTGGTAAAATGACATCTCAGAAAATGGCAACAAAAATTTTAATCACGGAACCAAAAATACAGTAACCGTTACCGAGATGTTGGCGATCAAACATCACAGCCCTGCGCAGACCATCAAAAATGTAATTCTCGAAAAGCGCCTTGTACGATTCAATATGCAATGCAATGGTTCCCCGCGATTAACAAATGTAACGTCATAATGGAAAACAGTACTCCTCACCCTTTCAATTAAAAACTCTGTAGGTATTCCAGATAAAGCATTTTACCTATTCATTGTCAACACTGCACATCATAAACATCTTTTTACTCGGAAGATCGGAAACACATAAAAAATATTCATATTAATCCTTTCACGATACGATATAGAAATAAATTGTGCGCACATGAAACAACAGAAAGATCAAAATGGCTGTAACTGTTCATGGAACCCATGATCCAAGGTAAACAGAAGCTATTTTGTTATTTTGAAAAGCCAAACCCATAAGTCGTAAACGTGTCAAAACAAATTAATACCTTTGAGTGATTTTCTTTTTACGAAGCTAAGGTTGGAAATTAATATAGAACTAGCCGCCAAGGCGGCGTCGCTCGCCGCCCATGTCCACCTGCTCTGTATCACTGTATCAAAAAACGTCAAATTTCCTTATAAACGGCTCGTACAACCAGAAGCAGATTCGAAGTCACAACCTCTGGTAAAACCAATCTTTTATCAGTGTAACAATACACTCAAAACGTATAGAGAGAAAACTTCAACTTTTTATTAACTTTTGTTTAAAAAAATGAATAAATAGAATAAAAAAACGTTTGATTAGAACGCTTAACAATTAAAAGAACAAATTAAATTATTAAAAGAATAGCAAAAAAAACCAACATTTTCTTTTGATATGATACTCTTTTTTTACCTATGGGTTTTTAAACATTTTGATTGCTCAAAAAAAAAAGTTCACCCGTCTCAGACAGTCAGGCAAGAGTTAGTGGCAAACCAAACATATGTTGCCACATTCTGCCACTGCTGCTTTTTGTCCAAAATATTTAATCAGTTAGTGACTTTGTATTTAGTTGATGTACTGTTTTCAAATCCAAGTCAATAATGTGGAATATAAAACTAACAGTAATGATAAAACAAAACGTTATTCCTATTAGTTCATCAGCCATAAAAAGTCACGTTCGATTGGGGTTGCAACGTATTTGCTTCGAACTCACGTCGCACACAAAAAAGAAATAATTTCGCTCACAACTCAATCTACCATTTTGCGTGACTTACAAACAAACAAACAAACAAACAGACAGACAGAGAATCGGCTATTAATATATAGATATTGTTCTTCACCAACCCAGAACGTCATGATTTAAAATTCATTTCTTCAAATTTCATTGTTTTTATTGGTCTTCCCTAAAGGAGAAGTTATGGTGCAGCAACCCTATTTATATTATAAAAAAACAAAACAAAAAAAGTTCAAGAGCATATGATAAAGAAAAATAACAAAAACAATAAGTTTAAAATTAAGCAAAATCTTTTCGGTATAAAACCATCATCAGTGCATATAAAATGTTACTATGTTATATGTTTCATATATACAAAGTTAAAAACAAGAGAGTCCTAAGAGATTACACGAATAAAACAAATAGTTTAAAAATCACGTCACACCATTACGAAACAATAGCAGCTTTTTTGAATCAAGTTGGTTGTTTAGTGAAGGTTTTTTATGTGCTATAAATGAAGCTTCCAGATTTTTGCGTATTCTAGTGTTCTGTGGTGCTGATAGAATTATCTTCCATGTAAATGCATGACTCGGATTGTTACGCAGGTGTTTAGCAGGCTCTGAATCCTTGTTAACATTATCATGTTCGTTGAATCGCGTGATCACATTGCGTTTGGTCTCACCAATATAATTAGCTGCACAGGAGCACTCTCCTTCATAGATTTTACACGAAGGGTAAGGATTGCGTTCTTTTAAACTGAAAAGTTGTCTGATCTTCTTCCTTTTCCATGTTATAGCAGCATCGAATTTGTGGTTTGTGAAATCATGAAACTTCTTCAAAAACCTCTTAGAAACTCTTTCGTTTTCTTCACAGTATGGTACTTCTATTAAAGAGCGTACTAACCCTAACCCTAAAAACCCTAAAAACATTAATAAATCTTCGTGCAATACTTTCGTTACTAACTTCGTTGTCTTGAGATTTTTTAATTACGGATTCGTGACTTAAAAGTGTACCTATGTTGTAGAGCTCAAAAAACTGATCAAAAAAGTGTATGGGATCGTTTCGCTACGACCAACCATTGCAGAGATATCGTCGATTAAAGATTTTAATGATGTCACACCCGCAGTACCAAATTGAATTTAGGCCCAATTGATGCGTCACCCTATCACCCCTATCCCCGACCCTAAAAAACGTACGTTATCCCTATTGGCTCTCGAGATATTTCCCCATAAACGTCACGTTCGATTGGGGATGCAATGCAATGATTTCCTTTTTACTTTTTTTTTGTTTACAGTTTTTTGTTTTTTTTAAGTAACGTATACAAACTTGTATAAATAAAATCAATACAACTGTTTTCTTCCCCATCGCAATCTTGAATTTAGTGCATCCTGCTTTCGTGAGCTACAACATAGATGTCCGACTCAGCGACTTTTTGGAATTCGAGTAACTGTTGCTTTACGCTTGAGCGAGTACCTCGTATACACATTAAGCACAACCTTAGTAATGCAAAATTGAATCTTGTTTTCAGCCAGCCGCAAACTTTTAGGTTGTTTTCTTTCGCTGCCAGGAGTTCTGCGAATCGAGTGAAAAACGTAGCGCATTCTCTGCTCATACCACCATAGCATGAAAATATAAGTGGGTGAACGAACCATGTTCGATGTTGATTATCCTTTCGTTATATTGACGTTTTTTCTCGTTTTCCATTTTCTTGTGTACCGTTTGAAGTGATTGATTCAGGTGACATTTGGCAAGTGGGTTAAAAACCCTTACATCTACATACACCACTTGGCCCCTGACCTAAAAGCCCCTAGCAGATACATCAGCCTTCGCTTCATCAGATGTAATTGCTGATTTTTTGGCAAACGATTCCCCTGTTAAAGGTTGAAGTGATGGTTCGATTGTTACGTCACTACAAGTTTCAGTTAAGATTTCTGCTGATAGATCACGTATCTCATTGTGACGTCCATGAGCAAAGCCGCCCCGTGGACATGATAGGGCATGTTGTACACTATAGTGTTCGCCACATATGCACGTAGATGGTAATAGTGCAAGTGGTATACCATAGGGAAGATGAATAGAGTCCCAGAATTCTTGCTTATTAAGGGCAAAACCTTGCTCGCGAATAGGAAGAACTGTCAACCAATTTGCTGCACCTTGTTCGGTAGAAGCTTCCATAGCTTTCAGTTTCATTTTACATGATGTATTCGCTTTGATTTTCGTCAGTGTGGTAGAATATTTTTCTCTTTTTTTCATTTTTGATCTGTTGCTGTTTCAGTTCTTTCAAATATTTGTGAATTTGACATTACATGATTTACAGTTGATTTGGTAATACTTCGAGAATTTTCATATTCATCGTTGGATAGTTGAGATGGTATTATGATTCCCAAACCACCAAATTTTGCTGGTAGCGAAAATAACCTTTCCATTTCGTAGAAGTTATAATTGTTAAGGAGGACTTGAATCAATGTCTCTGTCTAACGGGAGAAGAAGGTGTGATATTCCAGGAATTGTCCGCATGATGTAGGTAAAACGATGTCTAAGGCCATAGTTTAAGGCACAGAAAGCAGCATGTGGCTCCGATTTGGCTATTTCTGATAATACTTCCATTTGTTTTATCCATTGTCTAACTTTTTCAGCGACGTATTTGTCTTTACTTTCATTTTTTCCGACTACAGCCTCCAGGCGCCGATGACCTTCAGTTGTGATTTGTATATCAGAATTTGAAAAGGTAATTTTTGCTTCTGCATGGTGATCTTCTTTAACAACTAGCTATGATTTTGTTTGATTGACGTAGTAGCCAATATAAGGACCGCACTTGATGATAAGATCCCACCACTGTTTTAATTTGTCGATGGTACCAATTCCTGTTAGGCCATCTGCAAATGCAATATGTAATAAATGTTCCTCATTGTCACCAAAATGTTTTATCACGGTTGACAACAATGGAATGAGTCCTAACCCATACATTCCCATAGCGATTGGGTCTCCTTGGGTGGTTCCTTCTCTAGATTTTATTTCTTTACCTCCAGCGATGAAAAGTCTAGAGGATTTCATATAACAATTACAGATGAACGTTGCAATTTCAGGCCAGATTACTTTTATGTTAAGGAGAAGTAAATTCCGGTTGACCGAGTTAAATGCATTGCTAGCGTCAATCTGAACGAATCCATGAGAATCTTCGTGTTCGTATAGATTATGTATTGCATGAACAGCAACTTCGCATCCTGCTTCTTGTCCAGCACAAAGTTGATTTGGTGACTTGGAATTCCATTCGTTTATCAGTTTTGTCAACATCTTCCATTGCATCTGCACTGACAGAGAAAAAATGGCGCACCACTTCACTGAAGAGTTTTACGCAAGGCAGACATCCTCCGACCCGAATTTCTCTTCTCAAACCCGATTTTTATCCGAAATTAATAATCGGCCCGCAATTATGCAGATTACGCGCGAAAGAAAATACAGAAAGCCACTCTGTGTATAATATAGACATTAGTATTAAATATCCTTAAAATTAGAATGATAAAAAGTTATGGATCCAACGCATATATTTGATATAGGTAAGAATATTACATTTTTGATATAATTAGTAAATTTTTTCTTATTTATAAGAGGAACCTACTTTATTATTACTTGTTTCTTTTTTTTCTTCATTTTTTATTCTTACAGATACACATGAAGAAACGGTTGCTGATGTAATAGTGGGAAAACGGAACGTTAAAACTATAAATGGTGAGCGATTGCTTAAACACTTAATCTACTCTCACATGCTTTACTGTATTCAAACCTTCGTATATTTTGTCAATGCAGGGGTTTCGAATATTGTGCGAAAGCAGAAACTAAAGGATGTGGTAAATCTGATAGAAGAAAGTGAAGGCGACTTCATTCCACCAAAATTGAGGTAACTCTGGAATTTCCGTTACAATTACAATTAAGAAGACTTATAGCAAATTGTTATCTTTTTAGAAAAGCAGAAGTGTTAAATGTTAATTCCGAAGTCAAAGTAAAAAAAAGCGCAAGGTAAAAAATAAGTTGATTTTTTTTCCTTTATGTGTGTGCTTCCTGTATATAAAAAATTTAAACAAACAAACAAAGGAAATTGAAAGACTTTCATATTAAAAGAATAAAAAATAGGCAAGTTGGGCAACCTCGTTCCCAGGGCTTCGAGTTGTTGGGTGCAGTGTGCATGTTTCCCTGCGCGAAGCAATCACTTTCAGATATTATTATCCGAACTCCTGGGATTTTTTTATCCTCCCTGGCATATATATTAATGTGTATTCACTCTGCATTTAGTTATCGCAGCAAAAATGAGTTTGTTTGTGCCAAATGTAACACTGAATTCACAAGAAAAGACAATCTTAAACGACACATGGTTAGAGCTCACGAAACTATTTTCAAGGATGAAAAAACAATTGATCAAAGAACAATTTGTCATTATCCGAACTGCAATGAAGAATTCTATCAGAAAAATACCTTCATAGCGCATTTGAAGAGTAAACATAACGTTAGTATAGAATCAGAAAACCACCAATTTAATTCTGAAAAAGAATTTCAAGCATGGAAAGAAAAGGAAGAGCTACTTAATTACGTTTACTTCAGCAAACAAAGGGGTGATAGGAGTGGAAAGCATTTCAGGTACAGTTATTATAACTGCCAGCACGACGGTGTTAATAGGCTTCACCAAAGAAAAGGAAAAAGTAACAACAAAAGCAATTAAGAGATATAAAAGAGGCTCTGTTAAAACTGGAATGCTATGTCCAGCAAAAATGACTGTTACATATAATCTATCTAACAATATTGTAAATGTAGTTTATATCAAGTCTCATAATCATCCCATAAATGTCTTCAACACTGTATACCAACCAATTCCAAAATCCATCAAAGCAGATATTACGGCAAAGTTGGCTATTGGCGTACCACCGAAAGATGTATACAGAGATTTACGAAATGATTTGGGTAGTAGAGAGAACCGTGCACATTCGACTGAGGCCATAACAAAAACACAACTCGTTTCTAAAAAGAATATAGCCGACATCAAAAGGCGAATGAAAAATGGAAGACGATTGCACCCAGATGACAGCATTTCCAGTTATCTGCTTGTCAAAAAATTAGAAAGAGAGAACTATAATGTCGTAGTTGTGTACAAGCCACACGGTCAAAAGACGCTAATCGGACCAAAAACTTACGATACAATCGACGTCAAAAATGACACATTTGTAATAGCCATTCAAACCAAAGAGCAACTGGCAATGTTTGAGAAGAATGCTTCTAAAATTGTTTGCATAGACTCAACACACAAAACCAACAAATACGATTTTCCCCTTGTAAATCTGCTTGTTCCAGATGAATTTGGAAAAGGTTATCCTGTTGGACATTTAATTTCAAATCATGCAGATGAACTTACTTTGAAGCCATTCTTCGAAGAAATAAAGAAGCGTTGCAAGAAAGATGTAAAAATTAACACTGTCATGACAGACGACAACAACGCAGGATGGAATGCCTTTACAAATGTCTTCGGAGAATGCAAGCAGCTGCTTTGTAAATGGCACGTCAAGAAGGCTTGGAAAAACAAAATCCCGTTGGCTGGAAATCAGGTGATCTAGATTGAAGTTTATGAGCACCTGGAAATGCTCATAGAGGAAAAATCACAAGAAGCGTTCCAGAAAATGATGGCTGCGTTCTTAGCAAAATATAAAAGAGTTTGTCCACGTTTTATCGAATATTTTGAAAAGTATTATGCTAACCGAGCAGAGAAGTGGGCCATGTGTTATCGAAACTTTCCTCATGGTAATACTGATACCAATATGTTTGCGGAGAGCTTTCACATCAAGCTGAAAACGTTTTATATGGAAAGAAAACCGAATAAAAGGTTAGATGATCTGGTTTACCTTCTGCTTGTTATCGAAGAAGATGATTTTTGGCGTCATAAGCGTGACACTCTTTACCAAATTCCATCTAAGGAGCAAGATGTTACAGATTGTAACAACCGTCATATAAGGGGAACTCAAATCTCTGATGTTGACGTCGAGCGGTTAGATGGTGGTAAAACGTGGAAAATAAAATCCCAGACAAATGGAAATGGTTGCCTATGGTACCAAGCCAAGCAAATTTCCAGCACTTGTAATGAAGTAACATGCAGTGAGAAATGCTTTGAATTGGAATGTGTTGCTCTTTGTTCGCATCTGTATGCTTGCAATTGCAATGACCAAGCGCCTTTATGCAAACATATCCACAAAATCCACTCTTTGGAGAGCAGGGATGTTTTCAAAGCATCCACTAGCATAAATTTTGATGAGATGTTACACATTTCACCATCAGAAGTCTTCCCAACAACAACAACAACAACAGGAGAAGAAAGAGAAGAAAAAGAAAGAAAACAAACTGATGAAGAACGATTTTTAAAAAATATTAAAAGTCTGAAAACGATGATGCAAAATCCTAATGTTAAAAGATTGCAGCTCAGCTCAATCAATCGACAGTTGGAAGACATGATCAAGCAAGCTGAAGCTATAGCTTCTCTTCAATCCGACGAAGGAGAAATCCCTACTATGGACACTAAACTTGATCAAAAACCAAATGAGAAGTTGGATTTGCAGTGGCAGCCAAAAAAATTTCTGAAAACAAAAAAATCGAGGCAGAAAAATGATGGAAAAAAGTTAATCCATCCATCATTTGAGAAAAACACCAAGCTATTGCAAGAATTAACGACAAACCAAGATAGTAAACCGACGCAGATGCAAACAACAACAAAAATCCAGCAAAAAAAACAGGAATAAAATAATCTTAAGAAGGGTTGCACATCTGGATATATTGTGCCACGAATTAAACAATTAGATGATCTTCGACTTTCCCTTTTAACATTTAATTGCTTCAAGATCTCATACATTTCTCTATTCTCACTGGAAACTGTATTCTCAAAAGAAGAATTAAAATAGCTTAAAAAAGAAGAACCTTACTTCAAACCTGGTTGGCTATCTGATGAAATTATTAGCGCATATCTATACCACCAGCAATTGAAAAATCGAAGAGTGCGATTTATCAATCCCGTCGAAGCACTGGCTGTCTCACGTTGCCGTTCTATTTGTGGACTTCTCTCCGAGGTATTCTGTTTATTCTGTTTGATTATTATTCATTACAAACGGTACAAAGATTTGTTACAACAATTTTGATTTTCTTTTTTAGGTCGATGAGAACGCTTTAGATTTTCTCTTCGTTCCTTTTAACATCTCTGGTTCACACTGGATTTTAGTAGTTCTCGATATCGTGAACAATAAAATTCTTGTTTTGGATCCAATGGAGAACACTTTCATTAAATCTAAGCACATGGAAGCAGGCTCGATCGGTGCTAGAATAATAAAAGAAAAATTCAAGAAATTGGCCCCTGTAAAATGTGTAGATCATGTTCTGCAATCAGATGCCATCAGCTGCGGCGTGTTTTGTTGTTTCTATGCACAAAAAATTACTGACGGTACTCTGAATATTCACGCAAAAATACGCACGCATTGAAAATGTCTAATCTATGTTTTTAGGTGGAAATCTAACTGATCAATGCAATGCAACTGGATACAGGAAACACATATTGAAAACAATAACTGGAAACTGTATTCAGTGGGACGTTTCGTGGAGAAAGATGGAATCAATGCACAATTTTTGTCGAGTAGGTTTTTGTTATTGTACTACTGTCACAGAGCTATATGAGACATAAGAAAATGTTCAACAACAACAACAAAACATCACATTGTGATTGCTTGTTTTTTAGGTGTGCATGCTGTCAGCCGAGCACAATACTGATTGGGTGCAATGCACGAAATTCCCTCAATGGTATCATTGCAAATGTGTGTCAATGACTGTTGAAGAAGCAGACAATGCAATTGATTTTTGTTGCTGATTAAAAAAGAGAGAGAGATTACTTGATTTTTGAGTTGTCTATTTCAAATTCTTCCCAATATTCCCTGTACGCGTCGATAAGTTGCTTATATAAAAAACAATAACTCGAAGTTTTGTACACAATTAGAAAAGGCTATGATAGAGGTTATTCATACAGTTAATCTAACAAGATCCGATCATTAAAGTTTGTGGTCAAAACATTGTTATTTACGTCTGTAATAAACGAGCAAAACTGTTGTTATTGCCTCGTTCTTTCGAACGCAAATAACAGACTTTTAACCATAACCATAGCATGATCGCATCTTGTTAGCTTAACACACTCATTTGTGAAAAACGCTAAATCGAGAATCGGCGACCGGCATAATAATAAAAAACTAGCCGCCAAGGCGGCGTCGCTCGCCGCCCATATCCACCTGCTCTGTATCACTGTATCAATAAACGTCAAATTTCCTTATAAACGGCTCGTACAACTTATGTTCAACCAGAAGCAGATACGAAGTCACAACTTCTGGTAAAACCAATCTTTTATCAGTGTAACAATACACTCAAAACGTATAGAGAGAAAACTTCAACTTTTTATTAACTTTTGTTTTAAAAAAGTTACGCGCTCTAACATGGGTGCTATCAAACGTAAGGGGGAAATGGTTTCTCTTCTTAAAAAGATCACACGGGAGGAGAGAAGAAAAGGCACGTGCTAAATGAATCAAGTGAATAAAAAAAAACGTTCGATCTGATATAAAATAAAATAGATTAAAAGAAATCGATTAAAGACAACTATTATGACAAAAGCAAAAAAAAAATATATATATTTTGTTTTGATATGATACTCTTTTTTTACCTATCGGTTTTTAAACATTTTGATTGCTCAAAAAAAAAGTTCACCCGTCTCAGACAGTCAGGCAAGAGTTAGTGGCAAACCGAACATATGATGCCACGTTCTGCCGTTGCTGCTTTTTGTCCAAAATGTTTAATCAGTTAGTTTCTTTGTATTTAGTTGATGTATTGTTTTCAAAGCCAAGTCAACGTGGAGTATAAAACTAACAATAATAATAAAAACAAAACGTTATTCCTATTAGTTCATCAGCCAAAAAAAGTCACGTTCGATTGGGGTTGCAATGTATTTGTTTCGAACTCACGTCGCGCACAAAAAAAGAAATAATTTCGCTCACAACTCAATCTACCATTTTGCGTGACTTACAAACAAACAAACAAACAGACAGACAGACGGAGAATCGGCTATTAATATATAGACTAGCCGCCAAGGCGGCGTCGCTCGCCGCCCATGTTCAGGCTGCTGCATGGACTTCACGAAAAATAAAATTAAGGAATTGGCAACCGAAAGTGTTCCCATGTTGTAGAGCTCGAAAAACTGATCAAAAAAATGTATGGGATCGTTCCGCTATGATCAACCGTTACAGAGATATCATCGTTCAAAGATTTCGATGACGTCACAGACCCGTCCCCCCAAAAAATTAGACCAAAATTTTTCGTCACCCCATCGCCTGCATTGCGGACCCCAAAAAGCGTCAGTTATCCCTATTGGTTATCAAGATAATTTTCCCTAAACGTCGCATTCGATTAGGGTCTCAATGCAATGGTTTCACACTGACGTCGCGCACAAGAAGAGAAATAATTTATGTGTGATCTTACATTACTGACTCTCTTTCGCAGTTCACATCTACCATTTTGCGTGACTTACAAACAAACAAACAAACAGAGAATCGGCTATTAATATATAGATAGCTTCCAAGTCGGCGTCGCTCGCCGCCCATGTCCACCTGCTCTGTATAACTGTATCAATAAACGTCAAATTTCCTTATAAACGGTTCGTACAACTTGTGTTCAACCAGAAGCAGATTCGAAGTCACAACCTCTGGTAAAACCAATCTTTTATCAGTGTAACAATACACTCAAAACGTATAGAGAGAAAACTTCAACTTTTTATTAACTTTTAATTTAAAAAAAGTTACGCGCTCTAACATGGGTGCTATCAAACGTAAGGGGGAAATGGTTTCTCTTTTTAAAACGTTCATACAGAGGAGAGAAAAAAGGCACGTGCTAAATGAATAAATAGAATAAAAAAACGTTCGATCAGAACGCTTAACAATTATATAAAAGAAGAAATTAATTTATTAAAAGAAAAGCAAAAAAAAAAACATTTTATTTTGATATGACATTTTTTTTACCTATCGGTTTTTAAACATTTTGATTGCTCAAAAAAAAAGTTCAGCCGTCTCAGACAGTCAGGCAAGAGTCAGTGGCAAAAACCGAACATATGCTGCCACGTTCTGCCACTGCTGCTTTTTGTCCAAAATGTTTAATCAGTTAGTTTCTTTGTATTTAGTTGATGTACTGTTTTCAAAGCCAAGTCAACGTGGAATATAAAACTAACAATAATGATAAAAACAAAACGTTATATTCCTATTAGTTCATCAGCCAAAAAAAGTCACGTTCGATTGGGGTTGCAATGTGTTTGCTTCGAACTCACGTCGCACACAAAAAAAGAAATAATTTCGCTCACAACTAGGCACGTGCTAAATGAATAAATAGAATAAAAAAACGTTCGATCAGAACGCTTAACAATTATATAAAAGAAGAAATTAATTTATTAAAAGAAAAGCAAAAAAAAAAACATTTTATTTTGATATGACATTTTTTTTACCTATCGGTTTTTAAACATTTTGATTGCTCAAAAAAAAAGTTCAGCCGTCTCAGACAGTCAGGCAAGAGTCAGTGGCAAAAACCGAACATATGCTGCCACGTTCTGCCACTGCTGCTTTTTGTCCAAAATGTTTAATCAGTTAGTTTCTTTGTATTTAGTTGATGTACTGTTTTCAAAGCCAAGTCAACGTGGAATATAAAACTAACAATAATGATAAAAACAAAACGTTATATTCCTATTAGTTCATCAGCCAAAAAAAGTCACGTTCGATTGGGGTTGCAATGTGTTTGCTTCGAACTCACGTCGCACACAAAAAAAGAAATAATTTCGCTCACAACTTAATCTACCATTTTGCGTGACAGACAAACAAACAGACAGAGAATCGGCTATTAATATATAGATGGATGGAGGATGTCTGCCTTGCGTAAAACTCTTCACTGAAGACTAGCCTCTATTCTTAGCTACCTAACTACGCCAAAGTTCAATGTGGAACGAGTAAAAACGCTGATCAAATCAATATATAAGGTTTGCGGAGTGGGCGCGTGGAATCACCCGTTCGCCAGCGAAAACATGGAATGCGTGGAATCGCCCCCCCCCCCCCCCCCCCCCCCCCCCCCCCCCTCTTAATCTACCTACCTTAGGCCGACTTTTTTTGCGTCTTTTGAAATTTTGTGAAAATGGATGAACATGGATTTAACGCAACCTAATTTTAGCGAATTACCCCTTAATTACGGAGAATTGCCAGTAGGTAAAATAAAAGTTTTGCTAAAGTTAAATTTTCCGCAACTTTAATTTAGCGAAAATATGCTCATTCGACTCAAAAAAAGTCGGCCTAAGGTATCTGCCATATTATTTTACTGTCTTGGCTCTTCATGATGGAGATATAAAATTACCCAAACCCTAACCCTTGACTCAGACCCTAAAACATCCTGGATGGAGAATGGGGGTGCGAAAAGGAAATAGCACCACTGAAAGAATACACGCTTTTTATATATTTCCCCATAGGGCGAAATATATGTTAAAACCGGCATTTTCCTTCTTCTCCTCCTTCTTCTTCTCCGTTCACTTTTATAGCCGCAGTTTTGGGATCGAAAGTTGACAGATAAATTCCCTATGTAAAACTTATCAACTTAATTACAGGCTAGTGACAGCGTGATTGCGCATGCGAAGCAAACTCTCTGCTGTGTGCAATTAGACGAGCCATGCGAAAGTGGAAGTAAACTGAAAGAAATCCAAATTAATCTAGCGTTTCTTAGTCTTCTCAGAAGACTAATACTTATTATTATTATTTTTACTTATTATTTCGTGTTTTGGTGTGTAGTTCAAGACACTTGCCACTAAGTTGGTGTGTATGAACAGTGCCCTGCTAACCACCTTCACACACTTCACTTGTGGCAATTTGTGTACTGGTGTAGTTGAAAGACACTTGCCACTAGTTCAGTCGGTGAGCGTTGTGTGTCTGTCCACCAAGAAGGTACACTGCAAATTATTGAAAACTACTGCTTGTGCAGTTTATCTAATATTCCTGCTTGAGCAGGTTGATAAACTTTACCACGAAAAAGTGGGTAATTTATACTTTTGCTTAGTGCAAATTGACAACTCCTGCTTGTGCAGTTGATCACATATATATCACATAAAGTGGGTGATATTCCTGCAAAGAGCAGGTTCTTCAACTTACCGCGAACAAGTAGTGAAGTGGGTGCTTTGTGCAAAAAAATCTTGATAGCGATATAACGATAGCCTTCACACTTTTCAGCCTGAAATAAATGGCAGATTCTAACATTTCGAAAATAGTTTTTAGTAATTTCCACCAAGGTGATCTCAAATTTGGTGTATCTTCTGGCAAGCAATGTTCATGCATGTCACTAATGTCTATATTTTGGACTTGCACAAGAAAAGTATCAATCTGGAAAACTGCAGACTTAGACTTTGTCTTGAATCAAGGTAATAGACTATATGAGAAAACTAAAATTTCTAGAACTTTGTATGTTGATGAGTTGCCTGCATATATTGAAGTTAATAGTGTTACATTACATGCAGATTTTGTTTGTATTACCGATGGGTATGCTAATGCTGTAACCGATGGAAATACTAATGATGTATTTACATTTTTGAATGAGGATCTTTTTTACAGTGATGATGTGTCAGGTGCCATACTTTTTATTGAAGGTTTTTGTATTGGGATATTAAAAGACATCAATAGAAATATTTATTCATTTGATTCTCACAGCAGAGATAGTAGAGGACTTCCAGAACCAGAGGGAAAATGTATATTAATGATGTTTTTATCTGTAGAGTGTGCTAGACACTATGTTTTCTCTACTTATGGTTATTCTATTTAATTTCAAATTGTTTATGTAAAATTTAGTCCCCTAGATTTTACAGGGAAAGAAACACTTGTGAAATGCTTGAGTAAGTTTAAAAGATCCGAGTCTTATGTCAAAAATAGTGACAAAGAAAGAAAGATTAAGCAAGACTACTATCGAACCAATTTTGAAATGATCAGGGATAAAAGGCAAGATCAATATAAAAGAAATTCTGAAAAAATAAAAGAAAGCAGGAAAAGTCATTATGACAATAATTGTGAAAAAATAAAAGAAAGCAGGAAATGTCATTATGACAATAATTGCGAAAAAATTAAAGTAGCCAAGAAAAGTCATTATGACAATAATTGCGAAAAAATTAAAGTATCCAAGAAAAGTCATTATGAAAATAAATGTCAACAAGATGCCCTACCGGGCAGAAGGATTTCTGCAAGCTTTGCTGCTGAAAATGCCACAAAAATGCAACACTAGCACACTAGTCCTGCAAAACTAAGACAGTCACATCATTCAGCTCGAGAAGCATCAGCATTAAATAAACAAAAATATTGATACGACTGACAATGTTCGTCAAGAAAGTCAGCCTACCATAACATTAAAAAGGGGCTTTTCTTTATGCTATCGCGGAGATCATTTATGAAGATCTGGTTTTTTGTACGAATAAGCTGAATGATTGTTACTGGATATTTGCCACCCACGTACTCCAAAAAAGTGCATCGACACAATACGAAACTTTAATTTAACCACATTAAATATAACGAATCCTATAAAAAGATTGTGTATACTGGCGGTAACCAACATATCCTTTGGGCAGCACAAACTAATATATAAAGTTTCTATATTGATCTCCTCAGAATGAAAAATATAAATATCACAATAATAATTACTTAGAAATTAAAGCTCATATCTATATATTAATAGCCGATTCTCTGTTTGTTTGTTTGTTTGTTTGTGCGTTTCTTTGTTTGTTTGTAAGTCACGCAAAATGGTAGATTAACTTGTGAGCGAAATTATTTCTTTTTTTGTGTGCGACGTGAGTTCGAAGCAAATACATTGCAACCCCAATCGAACGTGACTTTTTTTGGCTGATGAACTAATAGGAATAACGTTTTGTTTTTATCATTATTGTTAGTTTTATATTCCACGTTGACTTGGCTTTGAAAACAGTACATCAACTAAATACAAAGAAACTAACTGATTAAACATTTTGGACAAAAAGCAGCAGTGGCAGAACGTGGCCGCATGTTCGGTTTGCCACTAACTCTTGCCTGACTGTCTGAGACGGGTGAACTTTTTTTTTGAGCAATCAAAATGTTTAAAAACTGATAGGTAAAAAAAGAGTATCATAAAACAAAATTATTTTTTTTTGCTTTTGTCGTAATAGTTGTTTTAATTTCTTTTAATCGATTTCTTTTAATCTATTTTAATCTGATCGAACGTTTTTTTTTTTCTCTTTATTCATTTAGCACGTGCATTTTTTCTCTCCTCCTGTGTGATCTTTTTAAGAAGAGAAACTATTTCCCCCTTACGTTTGATAGCACCCATGTTAGAGTGCGTAACTTTTTTAAAACAAAAGCTAATAAAAAGTTTTTTTCTCTCTACGTTTTGAGTGCATTGTTGTACTGATCAACGATTGTTTTAAAAAATAAATAACACATGAAATTTGGGTTTTTTTGGAACCATTGTTTAAACTGATATTTGATATTTGATTTCGAATCTGCCTCTAGGATAACTGACGTTTTCTCGAGTCCGCGATACAGGCGATGGGGTGACAAAAAATTTGGCTCTAATTTTTTTGGGAGGGGTCTGTGACGTCATCAAAATCTTTGAAGAATGATATCTCTGTAACGGTTGATCGTAGCGGAAAGATCCCATACATTGTTATAATCAGTTTTTCGAGCTCTACAACATGGTAACACTTTCGGTTGCCAATTCCTTAATTTTATTTTTCGTGAAGTCAACGCATGCTGACCATGGGCGGCGAGCGACGCCGCCTTGGCAGCTAGTCTAATCTAAAAGTTAAAAAAAATACAACATACGTAGGGAGAAAAGAGATAAGCTGATATAGCCAGAATACATCCAAAAATTGCTACTAAATATAGTATAAATAGCTGTATAAAGTGCATATGTTGGTGATGTTGGGGAGGAGCTGAAAGGAAGCTAAGCTGAGCTTTAAAAATCCAAAAGCTTCTAAAAATTGACTTCAACCATGCATACACATACAAAATACACAAAGGTCTTTCATATTTAAAAAGGCTTGGAGCAAAACTAAAACAAGAAATACCTTTTCTTCCACACACCATGTATTGGCACTGTTTTCATATTTTAAACTTCAAGAAAACTTCTTTCAAAAAACAGAATTACCACACTGTAATTTAATTTTGTGAACATGATAAGTTCCCAACAGTAATGCAATTCTTTACATAAAATTATAAGCTGTATTAACTTCTTTTAAAGCCATATTTCCATCAAAGAAACTTTTAGCAAACTACACACGTTCTTTCGCTGCCATTTTTAAAACGTTTTGTGGACGATCACATGGCATGGCGAAAATCAGCCAATAAACTGTCGCTATTGAAGTTAAGGTGGCTATATTAGCACCCTTTCGTAGAAATCGGGCATTATGCACCAATCGCGATTGAGACGGCTTTTTTATGAACCAATGAAATTTAAGAAACAAAAATGCGTAGGTTTGGACAGTAAGATGAAAAAACAGGAGAAAGACGATCGTAAAGTATTTCTTGCTTACGCAGAAATCCAAAAAATAAAAGAAGTAAGGAAAAGTCATTATGACAAAAATTCTGAAAAGGTAAAAGAAAAAAGACAAGATGCCCTACCGGGCAGAAGGATTTCTGCAAGCTTTGCTGCTGAAAATGAAACAAAAATGCAACACGAGCAGCCTAGATTCGTCCTGCTAAACTAAAACAGTCACATCATTCAACTCGAGAAGCATCAGCATTAAATCAACAAATATGTTGATGCGATTGACAATGTTCGTCAAGAAAGTCAGTTTACATTAACGGAAAAAAGAGGCTTTTCTTTATGCTACGGTAGAGATTATTTATGAAGATCTATTGGTACGAATAAGCGGAATGATTGTTACTGGATATTTGCCACCCACGTACTCCAAAAAGTGCATTGACACAATACGAAACTCTAATTTAACCACATCAAACATAATGAATTCTATAAAAAGATTCTGTGTATACTGGCGGCAACCAATACATCATTTGGACAGCACAATAATTATATAAAGTTTCTACATTGATCTCCTCAGGATGAAAAAGATATGTAATATCACAATAATTGTTACTTAGAAATTAAAATTCATATCTAATCTAAAAGTTAAAAAAAAAAAACAACATACATAGGGAGCAAAGAGATATGGTGATATAGCCAGAATACATCCAAACATTGTTAGTAAATATAGTATAATAGCTGTATTAGAGTAATTATGTTGGTGATGCTGGGGGGAGCAGCTGAAAGGAAGCTAAGCTGAGCTTTAAGAATCCATAAGCTTCTAAAAATTGACTTCAGACATGCGTACACATACAAATACACAAAGGTCTTTCATATTTAAAAAGGCTTGGAGCAAAAATAAAACAAGAAATACCTTTTCTTCCACACCATGTATTGGCATTGTTTTCATATTTTAAACTTCAAGAAAACTTCTTTCAAAAAACCAAATAACCACGCTGTAATTTAATTTTGTGAACATGATAAGTTCCCAACAGTAATGCAATTCTTTATATAAAATTATAAGCTGTATTAACTTCTTTTAAATCCATATTTTCATCAAAGAAACTTTTAGCAAACTACACACGTTTTTTCGCTGCCATTTTTAAAACGTTTTGAAGACGATCACATGGCATGGCGAAAATCAGCCAATGAACTATCGCTATTGAAGTTAAGGTGGCTAAATTAACACCCTTTCTTAGTAGTCGGGCATTATGCGCCAATGACGGTACAGACGGCTTTTCTATCGACCAATGAAATTCGAGAAACAAATATGCGCCGCTTTGGACAGGATGGAAAAAAAAAACAACAGAAAAACACGGACGATCGTAAAGTATTTCTTGCTTACGCAGAAATCCAAAAACAACACTAGCAAACTAATTCAGGCACTATTAAAAGACTTAAGAAAGAACATCGAATGGATATTAGTCATCAGGATTTAGATCCATATTCAAGAGTCAAGAAATTTAAGGACGCAATTGTTGAAGGGCCATACTATGTATGTGTGTCATGTAATTAGTGCCTTTATAAAAGATCAGTCAAAATCTATTGTGAAGAGAAGTACACCAAAAATGGTTTTAACCCAAATTGCCATCCAATAATGACTTTTGATGACTCACTGTACACGTTTTTTTTTATATAAGAAACACACTTTTTGAGTTCAGCTTCAATGTTTCTTAATATTTTCATATTTTCAGCCTAGAATGTTTCTTAAATGTTTCTTAACAACAGTTCAGTTAAAACTATAGAAAACTCTTTTTTGGCACTCACTGGTAGTTAGTTAAAGCAAAAAGTGTGTTTCTTATATAAAAAAAAAACGTGTATTGCAATGTCTGTTTATGTTTTCAGAACTTAAGAATTTAAATGAAGCCAATGCAGTGTTCAGTTTCGAATCTTTTTATGCTTTAAATTTAGAATATTCTGTTGTTGAGAAAAAGAAAATACAGCGATGTCGAAGAAGCAAAGAACTCTAGCCGATTTTGGTTTTACCAAAACAATCATCCACAGAGGAAATGAAATGAAAGTTGACATTCCAAACAGAATATCTGACTCACCACCAAAGCTGAAATGTCCTAATTGCGAACAAACGTTTTTAAACCAGCAAGGGCTTTCCATTCATATTTTATGTAAACATTCGGCAACAAATAAAAAAGAAAATAACGACCCGTCAGGTAGCTGTAAACGAAAGATAATTGACACAGAAGAAGGTAAAAGCCAAGAGGAAAGCATTATCGAGGAAAGTGTAAATGGAAAAGAGCTAGAAAAGAATGAAGGTCATGTAGATATTCAGCCTGAGGAACAAGTAGATGATTCAGCTGCTGCATCTAAAAAAACAAAATACGACCGTAGACGAGGCCAGGAAAAGAGAAAATCTGTTACAAACAAGTTTAAAGCAAAGGTAATTGCAGCTGTGGAAAGTGGAGTGAGGGCTATTTCTGTGGCAGACCGATTTAATGTTAATAGGTCTCAAGTTTCAGCATGGTTAAAGCTGAAGGAAAAGATCGTAAAAGCTGCTGTTAAGGATCACAAATCGTTGTTCCATATACGTCCAGCTAAAAAGTACAATCAACTTTATCGTGCATTGTTTGAAAAGTTTGAGAAAGCAAGAAACGAGGGGAGGAGAGTTGATTTTAATTGGCTATGGAGCAAAGCTCGTATTATTTATAGAGAACAACAAAATGACCCAGATGCTTTTGTGAGAAAGCATGTGATTGTTGGGTTCATTAAAAGGAGAAATTTGAAACTAAGACGGACACAGAGAAACAGAAAGCCAAACAAGGAACATTTTAGAGAACCAATGGTGAAGTGGCATTCCACATTACGAGAGCGTCTGATTAAAACTGGGAAAAATGATGGTTTTGATCCAAAATATGGAAGATTTCTGCCATCTCAACGATACAATGTTGACCAGTCACCATTGCCTTTCGCTATTAATACAAAAACAACGTATGAGCACGTGGAGCCAAAAAACCCAGAAAATCGTCACAAGAAAGTATGGGTCAGCCAGCCTGGATCGGGTTTAGATAAGAGACAATGTTCTCTTCAAATTTGTTTTCGACCCTCTCGTCTGCAACCGAGAGTAGCCGTAATTTTCCGTGGAAAGGGTAAAAGGATATCTTCTGCTGAAAAATCTTCATGGCATCCAGATGTCGATGTGTATTTTCAGGAGTGTGCATGGGCTGATAGCGATTTTTGCCTCAACTGGGTGGAGAAAACACTAAAACCAGCAGTTGATGGGAGGTTTGTTTTATTCTGTGACAATCTCTCAGGGCAAATAACAGAAGAATTCAAGCAAAAGGTGGCGGAGATTGGAGGTATTTGTTGGTATGGCTTACCAAACGCAACAGACATCTGGCAACCAGTTGATGCTGGTTATGCTGAGCAGTTAAAAGTTCAAATTAAATTGGAACATTTTAAATGGCTTGATAGTGATGAAAACACAGAAAAGTGGTATGGTGTCGATCAGTCATTTACTGCATCGGAGAGAAGAATACTTTTAACACAGTGGATAGGGGAGGCATATAAAAGCCTCCTTAATAGCAAGTACGATGGTTTCCGCTTCCGATTATTTCAAAAAACTGGTTGTCTTTTAACTGCAGACGGAACAGACGATGAATTTGTGCAACCCGAAGGTCTACCAGACTACAAAGTTCCGCCACCTGCTATTTTAGAGCCAGCCACAACACTGCCAGACGTGCCAGATGACCATGGCATTGCCCCAGAACCTGACGATGAGTATGTTGAAAGTATAGAGAATGACGGAGAAGAAGATGACATGATCGTGGAGGAGACAAGAGGCGTGTTTGATGGAAACGTATTTGATTTGTTCGATAACTTTAGTGACATTTAGAGACAGTTTAACAGTTTGTAGCACTTTGTTTTTAAAAATATTTCGTTCATCAAGATTTCAGCCTGACCATGTTTCTTAAATGTTTCTTAATTTTTACCAAATTTGAGCTTCATGTTTCTTATATAAATGTTTCTTATATAAAAAAAACGTGTATATATGTAAAGCATGTGATCAGAAATTGCTTAAAAAATAAATACCTTGTAAGAGTGTTAGCAACAAACTAGAATTGTTCCATTTGCCAACACATTTTCAGAATGCAAACAAACTTGAAGGTGTAATAATTTCCCAACGTATATTATTTGCAAAAGTTCGAATTATGCCTAAAGGTCACTTTCCTAAAATTAAGGGTTCAGTTTGTAATATCCCTATTGAAACTGATGATGTTTGCAATACTTTGCCTAGGAAGATTAATGACAGTGGTGTCATCTTCATGAAATAGAAAAGGAAATTATGCTATAATTCCCATGTTATTGCGGAATCAGTTAGGCCTGAATTGGTGCTTTCACTGTTACAATATTTGAAGGTTGCAAATCATCTATACAAAGATGTTAATATACAGGATGTAAATTCAGCCCCACACAATTTTTTAGAGGTAAAATATATCAATGAAGATGAAAATAGTTGTATAGATTTTCATATAGAAAATAAGTCTGAGGATTATCCCACCATCAATTTTATTGATGATAAGAATGTTCTATTCATTACATGCAGATATGAAATTGATGATTTTGAAGGAGATGAACATCGATTAAACTGTGTAGAAACTACACTGATACCCAAATGCCCTCATGTTGTGGCTGATGATGAAAATATTGTAATTGCTCCAGGCCAAGGAAAGGCACTTGTAAATATTTTGAAGGATGAATTTGTTGAAGAACTTGCTTTCCCAGATTTATTTCCATCAGGCAAATTTGGTTACACTGCTACTCGAGAGATTGCATTATCTCATACTAAGTATTTTAATCAACGGCTATTGAATTATACCCAGAGATTTGCCTCAGATGCTGATTATATATTTTTTGCAAATTTTGTATCTCAGCAAATTAATTTGCGAAACCAAATGAATGTTGCAATGCGCAAAGTATCCGGTCATAATGTTACTGCAGGAATGTTTAACGAAAGTTTTAAAGATGCCGTCAAGTCTTTCATAGTAAAGGATGAAGCATACAGTTTTATGAACTCTGTAAAAGGTTCACCAGCATACTGGAAAAATATGCTTTCTGATGTTTTAGCCATGGTTAAGCAACTTGGATTGCCTTCATTCTTTTTAACTTTGTCATGTGCAGACTTGAGATGGGATGAGTTAGTAGTAATCATTTGCAAATTAAATGGTTCTGAAATATCCACCATGGAGAGATGTCATATTTTGAAAGATGTGAATTGCTAAATAGTAATCCTGTGTTGCTAGCTAGACATTTCCAATTTCGTGTAGAAAGTTTTTTTAAAGAGATAATTATAAAAGGACCAATTGGAAAGATATTATATTATGTCATTAGGGTTGAATTTCAAACCAGAGACTCTCCACATGTGCATTGTTCACTGTGGTGTGAAAATATGCCGTCCTTATCTGTTGATACTACAGAAGAATATACTAATTTTGTTGACTCAGTTATTTCCGCAAATATACCGAGTGAACCATCCAAGCTTAGAGATCTTGTACAGAGATATCAAGTGCACCATCACTCTAAATCCTGTAAGAAGTATAATTATAGGGAATGGCCATTTTTTTACAAGAAAGACAATAATTGCCAAACCACTTCCAGAAGATATGCCACATTCTGAGAAAAGTGAAATTCTTTTGAAGCAACAGCTTGTCTTACAAAAAGTCAAGCAGTATATTGACCATGAATTAAACCCACAGAAAAAGAATTTCTTGTATCCTGATAAGCCAAATTTTGAGAATGTTTTATCTATTTGTGAGATACTTGCTTTCTTAGGTATTTCATTGGAAGAATATGAAACTGCCTTATCTATATCAACTGATCAAAATGACTTTCAAATACATTTGAAGCGAAACACTGATTCATGATTTGTGAATAACTATTTTGATGAAGGATTGCTTGCATGGGAAGCCAATATTGATTTACAACCAGTCTTCAATCACTATAAAGCTATTTATTACATGTGTGCGTATTTTTCGAAAAGTGAAAATTCTTGTTCAAATGCAATGAAAGAAGTACTGAAGCAATGCAGTGAAACAGAGTCTCCTAAGTATGATGCTATGTGTAAGTTAGCAAAAGCTTATAGTGATAATAGAGAATGTTCTGTCCAAGAGGCTGTTTATCAACTAATGCCTGAATTGTGGTTACGGAAAAGCTACCCTCAAGTATCATTTGTAAATACTAACTTGCCAAATGACCGTTTTCGTATATTCAAAAGTGAAGAAGAACTTAGTGAACTGCCTGAAGATAGTCCAGATGTGTTTAAAAGAAATATGCTTGACAGATATATAGATAGGCCTAATAAAACTTTCTTAGCTGGAAAATTCCAAGTCATTGACTCTTTGTGTTTTGCCCAATTTTCTGCATGTTACCGGCTTGATAGTAAAGACTATACAGAAATGCAAAATGATAACCAACCAATAGTTTTAAGTGATACAGTTATTGAAGAAAATCATGAGCAGACTACCGTTCCTAAAAAGATACCTTTAATGTCATCTAAAGAGTGTTTGAAATGTAGAAAGATTAAAAAAGTGTTGCGTTATTATACACCTAACAAGCATAAATACCCAGAAAAATATGCACATCATATTTTGATGTTATTCTATCCATTTAGGGATGAAGAAAGAGATCTCAAATCTAATGATACTTATGTTGATAAACTAGCAGAGCCAGAGGTATTGGGAATTGTTAATAGGAATAAAGAGCTATTTGAACCGAACTCTGAACTAGAAGATTTTGCATTAAGAACATATAGGGATGATATGATTCTAAACCAAGATTCTCATGCACAACAGGAAAACAATGAAGTTGTAGAGCTTGACTTGGAAAAACCCAATATTGAATGTATTTGGATTGAATTAGTGTTGAAAGGGAGAAATCTGCTTATATGTTCATTATATCGACCCCCTGATTCATCCGCATACACAAGTCCAAGTTTTGCAAGCGATCTCACCGAAATGTTGAAAGTGGTTAATGACCAATCTATGGAAGCAATCCTCCTGGGAGATCTTAACATAAACTACCTGAAAAGAGACGACCATCGATGTTTAAAGCAAATTTTCAGTGTTCAATCATTCAAACAAATTGTCAAGAAGCCCACGAGAATTTCAAAAGAAAGCAGTACAATGATAGATCTCATTTTTACAAACAATGAATCGACAATTTCACATGTTGATGTTTTTCCTTTGGGTCTCAGCGATCATGATTGTGTGGGATGCGTGAGAAAGATAAAACATCAGAAATTTCCACCGCGTCAAATTATATGTCGTAATTACAGTCGCTATAACCCCAATGAATTCATAAATGATTTGAACACACATAACTGGTCAAATATCTATAAAATGTCTTCTGTAGAGGATGCTTGGAAGTATTTCAAGGATGTATTTGTAAATATTTTGGACAAGCATGCCCCCATTATTCACAAAAGAATTAAAGGTAAAACGTGTAAATGGTTATCGACTGAAATAAAAAACCTCATGAACAAACGTGACAAAGCATTACGTAAAGCTCGTAAAAGTAAATCCGTAACTGATTTTGCCGAGTATAAAACTTTAAAGAATGCCTGCAACAACAAAATTCGTGTGGCGAAAAATCGGTATCACAAAGACCTTTTAATCGAACATAAGAACAACCCGGCAAAGTTTTGGCAAACAATTAAGACCATCTTTCCTACTATCAAAACCTCTATATACACTCAATCGTCCATAGATAAAGATTCCCTTTATAATAAAGCAAACTCGTTTTGTCAATACTTTTCATCATGTGCGGCAAAGCTCAAAGATCTTGCTTTCCCTATAAATAACCCACGATGGAAAAAGCCGAAGAGCAGCAAGCAAAGGACGCCGAAAGTTTTTGCCTTTGGGTATGTTAGCAAATTGTTTGTTGAAAAACAACTGGCTGCGTTGAAACGGAACAAAGCAACCGGGGCCGATGGTATACCTCCGAGTTTATTGAGGGATGCCGCTTCTGCTATCTCTGCACCCCTGTCATTCATCATAAATTTGTCACTCAGAACCAGTTCGATCCCTACTGACTGGAAGTTGGCAAAAATTGTGCCACTCCACAAGAAAGGTGACACATCTCTAGAATCGAACTACAGACCGATATCCATACTTTCAGTCTGTTCAAAGATTTTAGAGTGCGCAGTACATCATCAATTAATCGATTTTCTTGAGAAAGAAGAAGTGCTCTCGAAGAACCAATATGGCTACAGAGAACACAGATCCACCGAACATGCGACCATATTTCTTACTGACAATATACGCAAGTCCATTGATAAAGGTAACCTCGTAGGTGCCCTCTTTGTCGATTTGTCAAAGGCTTTCGATACTCTTAGTCACGCTATTTTGTTGGAGAAATTGAGATCTTATGGCATCAAAGGCATAGCCCTGGATTGGTTTAGAGACTATCTATTCGGCAGAAAACAGTTTTGCGAGATTGATGGAGTTAAATCGGAATTAACTTACATAGTATGTGGAGTGCCCCAAGGGTCGATATTGGGACCATTGCTGTTTTTATTATATTTCAACGATTTTGAAGATTACGTCCTGAATTCACATGTAGTTCAGTTTGCTGATGATACAGTTCTATACTGTTCGGGAAAGTCGATTGCTGCCCTTGAAGAAAAGCTGAATGAAGATCTTTTCAGTGCCCAGAATTACTTTGATGATAATGAACTAATTATGAATGTCAGTAAAGGAAAAACTGAATCTATGGTATTTGGTACGCATAGAAAACTAAACATGTCATCAAGAAGTTTAAAGCTCTATTATAACGATCACAAAATCTCATCAACGACCCATTACAAATATCTTGGTACCCAGCTGGATCAAACACTCACATTAGCAGACCACTTCGAAGGTGTTTACAAAAAAGCTTCCAATAAACTCTACCTGCTAAATCGTTTACGATCAAAGCTCACTCGTGAAGCCGCACTGCAAATCTACAGAGGTATCATTATGCCTGCTTTGTTATTTAACAGTTCGATGTTATTGAAAATGAATAATTCTCAGTTGGCAAAATTAAACTCACTTGACAATCGAGCTTCTAAGATAACCTTGTCTACTGTTCCGAAATTGAAAAATGAAATTGAGAAGCATTGCTGTCTTCTAGTTAAAAAGTGCTTGGTTGGGAAAACTTGTGAAAATTTTCATAACTACTTTATCATGTGTACCCATGGAAAGAATACAAGAAACAATGGTTATATGATTACCCAACCTTTGGTAAAATTAGAATGTACGAAAGCTGGATTCTTTTTTTTTGGTTCAAAATTATATAATCTACTTCCACTAGATATCAGGAAGTGTGACTCGTTTAGCCAGTTTAATATTTTGTGCAGGAACCATTTCTCATAGCTTGTTGAAACAATTTTTAGTTTTTAGTCAGATCTCGAATTATTTAATCTTTTAATTTAAATTTTTTTAAACTTGACTTTTTTCTTATCACTCGAAATTTTTACATTTGAGATTCAAAATATACTGTTTGACCTCCTACCTTTTTTTTTCTATTTTGATTTTAAACTTTTTTTGAGTTACAATTTTTAACATTTTTTTAACTTGATAAATAAAATATAAGTGTATTGCGCAGGGTATTTGGAGAAAGAAATATCTCTCCTTTCTAGCATATGATACTTTTTCTCCTAAAACCATGCTTAATTTTTATCTTTTTAGCTTATTCTTCTATTCTTATTATTCAGGACGTATATGAAAAACAATTTCTTGTAAATTGATTATACTTATCCTTTATTCGGAATAATAATAATAATAATAATAATAGTTAACGACATGTTAGACACTTATGAGGATGAAACAAACAATGACCAAGACGTTCCAAATGATTTGCCGCCAGCATCATTTCAATCAAGAATTGTATCAGATGATGAATTAAACACCACTATTGAATCTTTGAATAAAGAGCAACGTGAAATTTTTGATGTTATATACACATGGGGAAAAAAGTTTGTTCAAAATAAAAGATCTGAACACCCTGAAATTTTGCAACCCTTACAAATTTTTTTAACAACCTCGGGTGGTTGCGGGAAGAGTTACCTAGTTAAATGCTGGTATAATGTGCTTAACAAATTGTTATCTAGAAATGGTGACATTTCTAAAGCAAAGATTATGTTATTAGCACCAACAGGTGTTGCAGCAATTAATATTGATGGAACCACCATTCATACTGGACTAGGCATTCCTTGTAGTAATTTCATACCATTAAGTGATAAGCAGAGAACAAGCTTGAGATTAAAACTTGAAGAAGTAGGTGTTATTTTCATTGATGAAATATCAATGGTGAGTTCTAAACTACTGTTACAGTTTCATCAGCGACTCTGTGAAATATATGGTATGTCTGACCGTAAACCATTTGCGAATAAAACAATAATTGTTAGTGGTGATCTTTATCAGTTACCGCCTGTACTAGCTAAACCAGTATTCTCCACAGATGGGTTTATAATTAATCTTTTGAAATTATGGCATAATTTTAAACTTGCTGAACTTGATGAAGTAATGAGACAGAAAGGTGATAACTAATTTACAGATTTGCTGAACAATATTCGAGTTGGTTCATTGAGTGTTGCAGATGAAATGCTTATCAAATCTAGATTTATTTCGGTAGACAATGCAGACTATCCTTGGGATGCATTACACATATTTGCGGAAAATTCTTTAGTTAATTTGCATAATCAGAAAATGCTTGCTTCACTTAGTAACCAAGCCATAAATTTACTTGCAATTGATGATTATTCTGAATGACTCTCTCAATCTGCTATTGAAAAAATCAGGGGGAAAAATGCCAATGAGACAGAAGGTTTAGTGTACAACCTTTCCTTAAAAATTGGAGCTCGAGTAATACTGACTGCTAATGTTGATATAGAAGACAGACTTATCAATGGTCAAATTGGTACTGTTACACATTTGTCTTTTGTCTATGGAAAATGTGACACTATATTGGTACTTTTTGATGACAAAGCTGCAGGAATGAAAAGAAAAAATACATTTGTACAAGGAAACAATTATGTGGCTATTGAAAGAACTGAAACAAAGTTTAGTTGGTCCAAGCGAAAAACATCTGTAACTGTCATGAGGACACAGTTTCCTTTAGTGTTGTCATATGCTTGTACTGTGCATAAAGTTCAGGGTTTATCCCTCAATAAGATTGTTGTGAGTTTTCAATTGAACAGACAAAAGAACTTTCATCCTGGTCAAATGTATGTGGCATTCAGCCGTGCAACCTCCCTCAATGGATTGTTTTTAACAGGAAATTACTCACATGCTGCTATTCAAGCAAATGGAAAGTCTCATGCAGAATACCAAAGACTGAGAAAAAGAGAAAATTTATTAAAACCTAATGAGTTGTTTGTAACCACAGAATTTAATTTTCAGATAGCTCTACTAAACATAAGATCATTGAAAAAACATGCTTCTTCGTTAAGGCACTACCAACAACTTGCTAATGCAGATCTTTTGCTTTTAACAGAAACTCAGCTAACCGATGCTTCAGATATGACTGATATTCAGGAAAACATGAGTTCTTTCTCTCTCATTTTAAATAATAATGTAGACAAGTACAAAAGTTTACTTGTAGCACACAGTGAAAGTGTAAGTGTGATGAATGTTAAACATTGGCCTGCATTTACTTTATTTCAAGCAAGGAAGACAACTTTTCATGACAGGTGGCTTACTGTTTTATTGACGTACCGAAGTCATCAAGCAAGTGTGAATATTTTCTTGAATAGGCTGTCAACGATATTATCCCAAAATGATCAAATTGACATGGTGATAGGGGATTTCAATATAAACCTTTTAAAGAACAATAGGGATACAACAGAATTGCAAAACACTTTGCATGGTTTTACTCAAATCATACAACATGCAACACATGTTGATGGTGGCCTAATTGATCATATTTATGTTAAAATTCTACTTTGAATGACTTTTCAGTTAAAAGTTTAAAAGTCTGTTTGAACATCTCTGATCATGATGCTGTAATAGTTAGACTGAAAGTTCTTGGCGACGGTTAAGCTATAAGGAAACCATAAAAGGAGCATGGAGGGGAGGGGGTGGGTTCTGAGGTTCTGGTTGGTTTATCTGTCAATTTGAAGCTTATGTTTGAAAGAAAAATAAGACAAACTAGTTTGATTATATTACAGTTTCTATGACTTTAAGATGGTTTTGAACTGGCAGGTAAATTGTAAAGTTCATTTCAAAGAATTTTATATAGCTTTTTTAATAAAACTTATTTATTTCACTGTGAATATGTCAGAAAACCATTTGTCTGATTGTCATTTGTGTTATTAGTTTTGTAAAATTGTATGTCCAATTATATTGTACTGTACCTTCTAGTAATTTTGATTTTGAGGAAACACTTTGCTGTGGTAAAAGTAAACATTTCTGCACAGCATAATTTTGCATATTGCTCTTTTTTTGAAACATTCAGTTCTGTTTCCACCAAGGACGATTCTTTCACACATGTTTTGAGTTTCTTTTTCTGTGCTGTAAAAGACTTTGGGTCCTTTACGCCTCTCCTTCAATCCTCCATGCTCTCAATATTACTACACTGATCTGGCATGAATAAAATGCTTGACTGGCATGCAAAAGCTGCTTGAACATATTGGCATAAATGATGCTTGGTGGCCTCTTTATATGTTTGTGTGTATGTGTATGTGCGAAGTATACAATTTGAGGACTAGTGTACTCTCAAAGTTATCATTGTGAGGACTCGCAGGAAACTGAGGACCTATTGGAAGGTCATCTTTTTGAAGTTTCAATTTTATAACAAATTAGGCATAATCAAGCTAAATGGCGAACATTTTACCTTGAAATCGCATAAAACGAAAATGTCCCCGCATTGCATAGTTTCACAACCTGCGGTGTGTGAAGATTTTTTTTTTTAAAAACTTTGATAATTTGTCAAGGTGAAGCCCTCTTTGTTCTTATTCACTCAACCAAATAAGTTAAGATGATGCTAATTTAATGAAAAATTATCTTATTGAAAAGATTTCGTACATCAGGAGCGTAAATATGAGCCAGTCCTCAGAATAACTGATGGTGTGGAGGTGAAAGACGTCCTCAGATCAACGGAAGGAACGCCTCGTCGTTGTCCATCGAGATTGTGAAGAAAAAAAGACATATTTTTCCAGTTGAGGTCTGATTTAAAAGAAACCGCTTCTTCAGTCAGGGGTGCAAGGTTCTCTTATGGAAACACCCAGAGCGCGTAAACAAACAACATTAGACAACAAGTTAGATCATCCAGTCACAAAAACAATTGAGGAGGGTGCAAATCATTGAAAGGAGAGATTCAAGCCTGAAAGGTAAGTCAAAGAGTCAGGTGGCAAATGTTCGAAAAGCACACGAAAAATATAGACACCACATGGGATGTATTTGTATACAACCCTTTATCGGCACCGTATTATTTGTTGATTTCCCGCGCATATTTTCAATCATGGCTGCCTCCAGGAAAAGGCGAATACCTCCGTTGGCAGAAGCAAGGAAGTATTGTTTGTTAGCATCCGATCCGCCCGGCCTTCTGAAGGCATACATAAATGAAAAAATTGGTGAGTTTTAAGCTTATTGAATAGTTGCAAAGGGCACTTGATAAGGACTTGTAAAATGTCGAAATATCGTGGTATTCATTCATTAATGTAATGTGTTTTTCTTGTTTTCTATAATATATACTCAACAAATACATACACTGACTTTTGCGTTTGATATATATGTTATATATATTATACTAGTATCCCGTGTAAAATTTTTTTACGGGTTTTAATTCTGAAAATGACGTCTCAAAAATGGTGTCGAAAAATGACACTCGCCACTCATGTTCAGCCTGTGTTGTGTCATTGGTAAAACATTTGTGAGCATTTATCTTATATTACTTATTGTGTAATACAAAAGTACAATAAAATATGTTCATCAGAAAAGTGTATTTAATATTTGCTACGACATTTAAACAGCCATTTCATACATCATCGAACTTCAAACTAAGTTTGGAATTGGAAACTAAGCTGACAAAACCAAGCAATGAGATGGCACTCCATTAATCAAATTCAGTGTGCAAAATCGTCAAAAAATCACTGTGACGGAGAGCATTCTTAGTGAAATTGTGTGTAGATTTCTATAGAAATGCACTCCTTCGCAGACATTTTTAATAAATGTGTTGACTGGAAAAGAACTAAAAATATGTATTTTCAAAATTGGAAAATTGGAAACTAAGCTGACAAAACCAAACAATGAGATGGCACTCCATTAATCAGATCTGTAACCCAGTGTGTAAAATCGTCAACAAATCACTGTGACGGAGAGCATTCTTAGTGAAATTGTGTGTAGATTTCTATAGAAATGCACTCTTTCGCAGATATTTTTTAATAAACCTGCTATAAATATTTTCAAAATTGTAAAATGTCTGTTCGACACTAATTCAACAATAACTGATCGCCACCCATGTTCAGCATGCGTCCAGTTCCGAAAAATTAAATTAAGGAATCAAAAATGTATGGGATGGTTTTAACCCGGGTGAAACGTTTTCGAAAATGCTGACTATAAGGGTAAGCAAAAAATGTCATAGAATGATCAGCAGCAACATAAATTCACATGATAAACTGTTGATTATACTACACCAAAAAAGTATCCTAAGATAGCATAAACAAACAAATAAACAAATAAATAAACCAAATAAAGGTTATCTTTAATCACTTTTGCAAAAGTGTATATCGACTTCGTTAACAGTCCTCGAATGCGTTTCGATGGTTTAATCCATTTATTCTTGGAAATAATAATTCTCGGTGAATAGCGAGTACATTGCATCTTTGAACGTAGTTTGAATTATCGAATCTTCTGGAAAATGGATTTTTAGAGATTCATGACGTAAGAGAAACCAAAGAGTCCAAAAGAATCTAAAAAAAATTTTTAAGATAAGAATGAATTAAAAACCGAAATGTGCATTTGACAATATATCTCAATTTAACGAACTAAACTTCCATTCACAATCTTCATGACAATGCTACCCAGACTATAGCAGGATTATCCATAGAATACTGTCAATAACCTTTTTTTCTGAACTACCAACGCCAAGTTGACTTCAATCGCAACATAATAGTCCAATACTATAACTCTAAAGAATCTGAATAAATATAAGTTAAAGATAATGAACGATTTCCCCTAACTCTATTTCATTCAAATCATTTCTCATTAAAGATAATGAACTATCATAAGATCAAGAAAAACGTGTGTCAGCAGTTAATCACTTTTGTTAGCCAGCAAAGAAGATTTGATTATTTTTTTTTTTACAGTTCGCTTTGTTAATAATAAACAGCTGCTCATTCCTAAACCGTTTCGCAATTGTTCTATTTCTGCTGACATCAGCATATATCACATAATAGTTTATTATCTTTAACATGCAGGCAATGTAGATCTTTGTCCTCAATGAACTAAACTAAACTAAATTTTAACTATGGTTAGTAATCTCTCAAAACGGCAAAGACGTTTTTGCTTAAACTATAATAGGTAATGTCACTTTACAAAACAGGCTGCAGAATGGTGAAATAAAGATCAAAGGAAGTATATAACAACTTTTATTCTAACTAAAAACAACAAATATTAACATAAATAACAATGGTATGGAACTACCATACACTGACCGTGAATAACTAATTAACACCCAATGCATTTCTTGTTAGTGGACGCTCTATAGTTTATGTGTAACAGAATCAATGTGCAACAAATGCTTAAAACTCGTTATTAATGGGCAATGGGCATTAATCAACCATTCACAGGAGCAGCTATTTAGACTTCTACCAGCCAAAGATGTTTTCCAAAACGCAGAAAATTAACTTTAATGAAAAAGCTTGAGCTCTATGTACGGTATTTCCATACCATATTAAAATTCAACTATCTAAAATAAACATTTTCAACAAAAAAATTGGTATTTAACCCGGAATATTTTGGGATAAAAAAATTTTTTTTTGTATTTTTATTTTTTTTATTTTTTTTTTTGAGGGGGGACCCTCCCTCGTGGTCTCGCCCCCCATTTTTTTTCCACACCCAGAACGCGCGGTTAGACCGCGGTCCTGGGTGGGTTTTTCTATATTCCTGAAACTCTTTTCGTGTCACTAAAATGTAAGAACAAAAAATGATTAGTAATGAATTAAGATAATTAACTAAGATAATTAATAGGTAACAAATAAAGGAATTAGCACATAGATAGATTATACTATTGACACTGAGAATTAATATCTCCAAGAATAACATACAGTTTTATGAGAAATATTTGTGTTACTTACGGCTGGTACGTTCTTTAACCATCTTTTGTTCTATGAAAATAAGAAGTTACCTTCTCCCAGTAGACCCTTCTCTTCTGAAATGAAAGGAGTAATTTAATATTCACCAATAGGAATTCTAAATGACACTAATGGTATTCCATTGAAGCAATAATTCTTTTTACCTTCCGGTGTTATTTCATCATTCCCTAAAATATAAAACGCATAAATAGATCATCTTTTCTTTTTCTTTGATATATTTACAGTTTTATTTTGAAAACTTACCAGTCTCTTGCACCCCATCAAGAAGCACTAAAATATAATACATACTCAAATGGATTTATACTGCATTTAATAATTCCAATATATTGGAAAGCTCTATATATACTTACTGGCTTCATCAGTTACATTAGGACCTGAAATAAAACAGTGAAAAATTAATTTTGTATTCAAAAACAACAGTATAAAAACATATAAAAAGCATTTACCTTCACGTGCCACTGCCATTTTTTTTTTATTATTATAATTTTTAGTTCACTAAAAAAAGAAACAACTTAGAATTAATTTTCACAAAGGTAAAAGGATGAATGCCCTGACTTTTGGTTCATGGATGGTGCATGCAAGAACTTTTCATATAATTGTTATTGCCACAAACAAAATTAAGATGCAAGAGACGAATGCATGCACAACCCATGGTAACAGAGTACACGACGTGAATGTAAGTCAATGGGACTTGTACTCCGCCTAAAAAACAAACATACAGAAATAAACTGTTTTTTAGGCAAAATAGTTAAGTAACTATAAATGCATATCTTTACATCCATATTCAGCATTGCAACAAAGAAAATGTCATTGAATTAACAAATTAACACTATAATATCAATCATTAACAGTTGAGCAACAGACACTATAGGAAAACTCATGACAGTATATACTACGATATTAAAGTCATGACGCTATAGAGGAAAAGCTGCTTTTAAACAACTGCAATGCAAATCACTCCCAAATGAGTGACGATACGATCAATGTACAACCGGAAACTGATATTTTTACTTTTCCGGTATCTTTGAAACTCATAATCCAAATCCTTTGCACATACCAAGTATATAGATGAAAACAAAAGATATGCAGAATTAAGTTACTGTAATACTTGTGGAAAGACAACATTTTGAGTATACATCTTTCCATTGATATAACTTTGTTTCCCAGTAGCAGCAACTTTGATTTTCACATTATCAAATGCCTTTGCTCTGGAACATGCTACATATAGTTGACCATGAGAAAAGCACGGTCTCTGCAAAAACAAACCAATTTTATCAAATGTTTGACCTTGACTCTTGTTAATAGTGAAAGAGTAGGCCAAACGGATAGGCAATTGTCTGCGTTTCAATATGAAAGGCATACCTGTATCTGAAGGTGACAGTTCAACCCTAGGTATGAAAATGATTTCTCCAACTGCTGACCCTGTCAAAACTTCAGCTTTAATGAAATTGCCTGACAGTTCACGGATAATCAAGCGTGTGCCATTACAGAGACCCTTCCTGATATTTAGGTTCCTCAAGAGCATAATAATAGCCCCAACTTTAAGCTTCAAACAATGAGGAGGCATACCTGACGGCGTTATGCTATTTAAATCAAGCGGATAATTTTGCCGCTCGTCTTCATCGTCACATACCACTTCATCAGCACTGTAATAACAAACTGCCTCTCCTTGCAATCTTTCCAACACCTCATTGTTAATGATCAATGATTGCTCGTTTGTTGGTGTCAGAATGGCTGTTGAGGCGTATTCGTGAGGTTCCAATCCGTCATACATCACCGATATAATTGAAGTGTTGTGGGGAACAACGCAACAATCGGGGATTTCGATAGAACCCTTAGCCGGTTCATTTTGTTTTGTTGGCAGTTCACCATTACCAAGTTGTAATAACCAAGCACAGAATTCTTGTTCTTCCGGCCTGGCTCTCATGTACTCAGTAAGTGAGTATTTTACCACTGATGCCCATATAGCAGAACTTGTCAAGCAAACTTCAATAACATCAGTTGGTTTTGCTTTCTTCACAACTGGCAAACACTGTTGAAAATCTCCACCCCATAAAAGTACCTTTCCACCAAAAAGTGCGTCACTGCCGCAAATGTCACGAAGCAGTCTGTCGATAGCATGAAAAATGTGCGTACAAACCATTGTGGCTTCATCAATCAGAAACAGGTCAATACTGCGAAGGTATTCCGCATGTTTAGATGTCGGCGTTATGTTACATACACTGTTTTCTAAAACAGGAACAGGCAAACGAAATAAGGAATGCAATGTACAACCACCAGATAATAAAGTGGCTGCAATACCTGTGAATGCAGCAGTAGCAACTTTCCAACCTCTGGCTCTACATGCTGTAATAACATAGTTATATGTAAATGTTTTACCTGTGCCAGCTGGTCCATCCAGACAAAATAATGTTTCAAGTTGTGCTAAACCATTGCGCACATTTGAAACAGCAGACAAAATCGCATCTGCAACAACTAACTGCTGTTCGTTAAGCTGAGGCCTTACCTGCTGGGCCCTGTCAATGTAAATATTCACATCGACTTCTTCCTCAGAGATCTGCTGAACCAACTCTGGAAGATTAAATTGCGTTAACGACATACCAAATTGTTTTAGGACATTATCAATGTAACCCAAAACCCTTTGTTCTGCTTGAGCAACAGCCAATGTTCTAGCGTAGTCCTCACACAGATGCCCCTTGAATGTATTCCACAACTCGAGAGGATTGGAGGGTTCGCAGTGTGTCAAAATCGTGACAAACAGTTGTCTAAGCTGTTGAGGCATCTGGAAGGTTGATGCTTCTTCCAATGTATTGTGCCACTCTTCGTCATCTTGAAGAAGACGTCTGGCAGTACACGCTTCTCGGAATGTGTCGTAAACCACTCCATCAAAAGTACGCAGATATTCGAATGAAGTAGCGCCTGGAACATGCAGCAACAAAACTCGAAGGAAAAATCGTTCTCCTTCTGACGGTCGTGCATTATATAACCGAGCGACTATAGGCTTTAATGTTCTTTTTCGTTTTTGCCATTTTTTCTCTTTGCCATGGAAGACATAATGATACGGAATATCTGAGTAAAGATACTGTCGAGCATCAGGATCTTCTACATTCAGATTAAACCATGCTGTAAGGTGACTATCATTCAATGCCCCTTCAGCAGCTTCCTCTTCTTCGCCAGCTCTAAAATAAACTTGATGACGATCAGGTAAATGAACAGCTAATCGCTTAATAGTATGCGATGTTTCATGCATAGAGAACTCAAATATTCTCCATAATGCTTCGGGCGCACTGACATATCGAGCATCCAGAAACGTTTTTATTTCGTCATGTTCCAAACGTTCATTAATCTCGATATTAGCACGATCATGTCCTTTGTAAATGTATTTAAAGAGATACTTTACACTTTTGATTGTGGTACATGCTTCCAAATTGATGTGAGCATTATATTTCTTAGATAACCACGGACAGTATGGAACCACCCATTGATTATCTAAGTCCACATTTCTAACCCTCACTGTACGACCATTGTTACGTCTGCGATACAGTGGATACCCATTTGCATTCATTTGGGTTGCTTCACAAAATCGTTTTGGAAAATCCTTGGTGCAGTTGCCATCATCTCCCATACAAACTGCATTAGGGTTAGCAATCCCACAGGGACCATGAATCATACATGACTTGATGATATTATGAAGTTCAGGTTCCTGTTCAGGATCTGGTATTTCAGCAGAAATTAAGCTGTCGATGTCATCAGCATTCTGCAGTTTATCCTCTTGTGCTAAATGGATAAGAATATGAGCATGAGGTAAAGAACGTTTCTGAAATTCAATAACATACAAATGGGAAATGGCTTTCCCCAAAACACCATTTTTATTAATGTCCTCCAAAAGTGCTTTTAATTTCAAATTGAAAACACGTGTAATCAAATCAGGACGATAATGTGCAGGCTCATTATCTAAGTTTTCTGTGATTTCCTTCCATTTTGGATTGCAGGTAAATATGCAAAACAAATCCGGTTTGCCCATTTTAGTTACCATGGCCATAGCATCCTGATAATTTTGCTGCATGGCCCTTGGACCACCCTGAAAAGAAGAAGGAAGAATCACCGGTCTGCCTGCTTGAAGGCCACGGTTTTCTGCAACATTTTCAAGATAATCAATGAGCCCTTGATATTGCTCAACCCGGAAATTACCCTGATTTCGACGAATGTAATTAAGACAGTCGGACTCAACTTTGCAGTAACAATCTACAGCAAATTGTTGAAGTAATCTTTTACCTTTTAAGATGGGGCTAAAAGCATCTCTAAATGCAAACCTATAAGTATAATATTGCAACATGGTAGTACGACAATGCTGGCCTGTTGCATATTCTGCTACATGAGGAATTTCAGAACTCCAACCCAACTCTCCTCTTGGAAAAAATACAGGATACACCATTGGATCGATATTAGGTAAATGAACAGGCAAATCCTGCAATGGTCTATCTCGAGGGTAAACAACAATGTCTCGAGCCAATGGTGGTGCACCATCTTCACCAACAAAAACAGCAGCTACTTCATCATGATGAGGTAGATTGTATCGACGCCTGTCACCGCCACTTCTCAAGTGCATTCTAACCTGAAAATCAAAAGCAAATTATCAAAAGCAGTTGAAAGATCAGTCTTTAGTAAATATCTATTTCCACTTACCTCAGATGGGCGGCGATTTTGTTCATTTGCGCGACGCAGTTCCTCTGCTTCTACCTCACTCATGTGTTTATAAGCAGCTGCATAAGGACTCTCCCGTAAAATGATATCTTGCAAAGTTTGCATGACTTCCGGGGAGCAACCTTGATTTTCTGGTCTTGCCATTCGCTCGTTGAATGCATCCATACCATCATAAATATATAGTTGACCATATGATGGAGGAACACCCGGTGGTGGGTGTAAATTACCTGTTCGGTGACATACGTGGCCATTGATACGAAAAACTGGTGGACCACGACCTGGCGGTACAGCCAATTTTGCACCCATAGAAGCAAAAGCAACCGAACTGTTGAACTTTCGAATATTTTCTTGAAAGTTCTTTGCTTGATTGTTATCACCTACTAAAAGATCTTTAAGGTCATTAGGATAATAAATGTTATCTAAATGAACTTTACCATTGTGACAACACTTAAAATTAGTTTCCTCAGCAAACATCCTGGCACCACAAAACTGACAGACTTTGTCCATGGCACCAAGATAATGTAGCTCAGGTAGTTGGTCTTGCCGAGCAGCATGATGCAAGGGTTGATTAGCCCGTCTAGCCCTCATGCGCCGAACGTTTGCATTTCGCCGAGCTAATCTCTGCTCATCACCTTCTATTAGACGATGCTGAGCTTGTCTTTCGGCATCATTGATTCTAAGACGTTCATTATCTGCCTGAATATCTGGTGACTGGATATTAACATTTTGCTGAAGCTGTTGGCGCCTTGCCTCAGCCACATCCTCGTGTGCATGCCGACGCTGAATAACAGAGCGTATTTGCTGCTGATCAGGTGGCTGGAGCACAAACTGGCCATTCCTAAAAACTGCTTGGAAGCCAGGAATAATATTAGTGCCTCTTATATTAAACATCACAGTTCAGAAACACTAAAACAACAAAAAGAAAGAGATAGCTACCCACTGTGAATAAACAGCACAAATCTAGGCAGAAGCAGAAGCAAACTGACTAATACGAAATATAAAGAAATAGTCGAAACTGTGATAAATAATCTTCAACGAACCTTTCTATCTAAGAACTAAAGTCTTTTTAAAATAAACTGGCAAGAATTATAACGTACAAAAGACGAACCTGGAATGCAGATAGAAAACGTGTTAGAAGACAAATAAAGTAATAGGTTAAAAACATAAACAAAGGGTTCTAACCACGTCCAAACTGACAAATAGTTCCTTCCCAAACACTGTAGAGGAAAAATGAACATAACAGAAAAGTTCATTCAACTTAAAAGTTTGGAAAAACCGTCGTAAAGTTTACCATTTTTAAATTAAACTGAAAATAAATAAACAGATCTCACTTCGTTGGCGTATTCTGTGCGCAGCAAAACTAACGTACGACGACAACCCTAACAACAACAAATAAGATAGAAGATGCTTAAAGACAGTGGCTAAACTAACAGTTCTTTCCCAAACAACAGACAGATGAAATTGGGTGTGAATGTTCCATTAAAAAGGCTGGAAAAAAGGCCTAAAGTTTATAATGAAAACAAATAAACAGATCTCACCTCGTTGATGTATTTTTCGATTAAATATTATAAACAATATCTATTGTTCTTTTGTCTAATTCTTTTGTTACACTCGCGTAGCTGCACTCAATAACAAATTGAATTAAATTTGTTTACTTTCTACACGAATTGGTTGCTATAGTTTGCCCAATTCTGGAAAACAATTTTGATTGGTTCAAAAGCATCACGTCAATCAAAACAATCAAAATAAATCAAAATAAATGCGCATTGTATAGGTTTCCCGAAAGAAACGTCACACTTAGATTACGTATCATGTATACGTGTATACTGATTACGTAACTTTAGAAAGTGTCTCTTGGCCTCTACCAGGTATTATGCGCATTGTGTTGGTCTCCCGAAAGAAACGCGACACTTAAATTACGTAACATTAAAAAAAGTGTGTGTCGCGGCTGCGTGGTTTTACGACGAAAAGGGAAAAAATAAGAAGGTTTTGACCGTGCAAAAAAAACCAAATATATCACTCTCTAAAATAAAAGTGTGACACACAAAGCGAATTAGTATAATAAGATATTGCATTTCAAAGACGAGATAATATAGTAAACCATAGAAGTCATGACTATTAATATATATGTATATGTACACTAAAAGGTTACAGCTGAATTTATATAAAAACAATTAAAAACAACAGCTTCTTCAACAAATTTTCGACATCTTACGTGCCTTCATCAGGTTACAATGGTACAAAGTTCATAGAAGGGTGTTTAAATACTTAAAAAGAGCTCTAGGTGTAGATGTTCGAAAATGTTTGCTTCGTGAAATAAGAAACACGTTCTTCAGTTGTAGTATAACATGGCAGCAAAAAGGTACCGACGTAGTGCTGCATACTTTTCTCAAGTATGGACTAACGAATGTCATTGGGTATAAAACCCAAGAAAAAGAAGGCAAAACTGTGGTCAACTTTGTTTGGTGCAAAGTTTGTGCCAAATATAAAAACCAAATTCAAAATTCAGCCACGGTAAAAGGCAATGCGAAAACATTTGTAATGGCCTTTATCCGTGATCCCGTGTGCAAAGCCTGTGACGAAAAATTAAATGACACAACTGCGACTGGAAAGTGTGCCTATGTTGTAGAGCTTGAAAAACTGATCAAAAAATGTATGGCATTGTTTCGCTGCGACCAACCGTTGCAGATATATCTGACTATTTATAAAACTTCGTATCCAGACTCCCTGAAAACGGATTTAAATTAAAACCGTTCTCAAAATTAGCTGCTCTTCTTTGTGCAGTGAAAAAGAAAATACTTGACGAAACTACATTTACATTTGATTCAATGATCTTATAAAACACCTGTATCAACATATTTTATACTCCTCTGGCAAATTAGAATACATTAAGATCATTTGAACCACCTGGCACAGTTTGCGCGAGCTAAGAATCACTCGCCAAAATTTACATGTTGGCGTGCGGTAGCGTACGCCTACGTTTTTCATATGACAAAGCCTGTTTTAAGCTCAGCTCAAACTGGGCGATAACTTACTATCATGCTTGTTATTGAGGTTGCGATACCTTTTACTGGAAACAGGTGTGCCGAAAGAGACTAACCCTAACTGCGTGATAAAAAATTAGATCTTTTTGTTCCCTGTTGGTTGGAAAATGTATGTCCTAAAAACAAAATGCCATGCCACTTTGAGAAAAATAATTGTTTTTCTTCTGTAATAAATTATTAATTTTTCAATCTACAAACCTTCATACCCAAGGGCTTTCTCTACCTCTTTCCAAGCATTTTTTAACCTTGTCCTGCTCTTTATAAACATTGCAGCTCTTGTCATAAAGGCAGGAGTATTTCCTTACTTCCTTACTTCTTTTATCAAGCATTTTCTTTCGTTTTCAATGGGTAAATTTCAATAGTTTTTTTATACTACTATATCTTTTAAATGTCTTGCTATTGAGTAAATTATTTCAGCTTTGCATCTTTGCTGTTTTTCTTTGAAGAAGCTGCGCTGAAACTTTAAAAAAGTTCGCATTGCAATTGTAAGCGCTAATTCATACACTTAGTTGCAGCCCAAACTTCTCAGATGTAGACCTGATGGTCAAACGAATTTAACTGCTTATTGGCTTGGTCAGTTAAATTCTCAAACATGCATATATTTGAGGCTTTAAATCTTTAGAATTATCAGCATTTTTGGCTGGCTGAGTAATTTTCATCTGAAAACATTTGGCTTAATAGATATATAACAAACTAAATGAATGTTTTTAGATTCCTTCCAGGTGTGACTCGCGGTCACAGTCAAATCTTAATTTGAGTTATAGTTTGATTTTCAGTATAGGGGATCTTTCTAAGGAACATAGACAGTAGCATATGGTTTGCTTGAAAGACCTTCATAAACTCTATAGTATCTACAGGAAACTTGATGAAAACAGTACTTTCTGACATAATTATACATAATAATACACAATAATAAAAGGTTAGGAATTTGTTTACGGTCTAGTTTTATCAAGTTTCAACCCTTTTAACAGGTAAAAAACTGCATTGCAAAAGGTATATACGTCATATGAGTGAATCAACATTTGTTCAACATTTGTTTCCAATGTTTGTTGGAAAGATCCTTGGTCTCAATTCAAAAGTTGTTCTTCTTAGGTTTTGGAGTTTTTGCATCAAAAACAATTCACAAAGGAGAATTCATTTGCGATTATCATGGCGAAAATATAAATGAAGACGATGCATCAGCACGGGAATTGTTGTATGAGCAAGAAAATAAGGGAAACTTCCTATTTTTCTTTGAACAATTTTGGTAAGTTGACACACTGTCATGTCAGGGTGTAAACCAGCACTGTCACTAGCCGTTTAACGAATATTTCCCAACTGTAAATTGATTTGAATTTCCCATTTGATCTTGGAGCATTTTCTGAGAAAAACTAATGTTTGCTATTTATGTTTATATACATCACCCAAGATCAATCTTTATTTGCTGGATTGGAAATAAAACAGTTCCGGTAGTGAAACAAAGCTGTTGCTTGGTAAAGCGGCCACCGTTGCTATACAAATTTCCATCTTTCCTTATAAATTTGAATGTAGCTGCTGAAAAAAATAATTTTTTTTGAAGCTAAAACTGGTTCCAGTGTAGGATCGGTTTTCCCAGTTGCCAGGGGAGGAAGCTAGACAGCTGCTATGCGTGATACTTAACGTCATAATCATTATCTCTAAAAGATTTTTTTCTGAAATATCACGACTGTAAACAGGGGCTAATACAGGATTTGAATTTGGGCGGCGGTAGCGGCACATTGAGCCTGACGAGCGAAGCGAGTCAGGCAAACAAATGCAGCTGGGGGTCAGGGGGGGGGGCTGTAAGGCCCCTCTGTGGGGTCCGGGGCGAAGCCCCGAAAAATTTTCGATTTGAGGGCCTAGTCTAAAATGCGTTCTTTTTTAACATACTATACATATTCTTAGTCCCTTAAAACTTTCTCATTTCTTGTTATTCGTGTCGTAACAGTCTTTGTAGAATCTCTCTGTAGAATCTTCGAATGTTCTTCGAAATTCACTCACGCGAATCAGCGTGTTTACCTTCCGCCATTTTTGATTTCCTTACTTTGTGTATATTTGACAGAACCATATAATCATTTCGAAAGTTTCAGTTCGTAAAGTTATCACCTAGCCTTGGTAACCAGGTACGGAAACCTCACAGAGTGCCCTTCTTTCCCAGCGCTTCTTCTCTGCTTTACGCTACATCGTAAGTCTGATTTAGCGCGAAAGAGAGAAGAAGCGACGGTAACGAGGTTGTCTTTCCGCTTTAAAATAAGATGAACGCACTTCTCCATATTCAATAATTTAATAAGAGAGATAAGGAACTTCGAGCTTTTTTCCCTTTCTTTCGTTTTGCTCTTCTCACATTCTTTTTTGATCTTTTCAAAAAAAAACTTTTCCCTTTTTTTTTGAATTTGGGCGCCTCGATCTTGGCGCCCAACAGCGGTTACCGCTATGAAATTTGACCTGTATTAGCCCCTGGTAAAGATAGTGTTTACAATATAATTACGTCGGCCCACCGGCATCAATTTTCCGGGTGGTGGGAAGAAGGACCAACGTTAGATGTCTATCTTTGAGAATTTGACCATAATGGAGTTTTTAAAAATAACACAGATATACACTACATCATCATGGTTGGGTCTGAGTTTAGGCCATTTAAATTCCCAATTGATACATAATGGCTAATACTGTTTTTTCCTGGTTTACACCCTGCATGTTTTCATGAAACTCTGTAAAAAAATCATTTCAATTATCCTTTTAAATAGCCAATTTCATAAAGTGTGGGTACTCTTGGGTATATGTATACATAGAAAAGTCCGAAGCTTTATTTACACTCACTGAACTAACTGTTTATGAAGAATTATTGTAAGACTGGATGCTGGTTTTCCTTTGAATGTAAAAAGATAACTATTTGGGGAGAACATAATTGCAAAAAATGGGGAAAATGAAATAGATTAAAGGCGAAACTAAAATCATTATTGTTTTATTGGACCATATTTTTATATTGCGTTTGAAATTTTCTTACCTTTTTTGCCTTACATTTTCCTAGATACGTTGGTTTGGCAAATTATTTTTATTTGTTACAAATGTTTTTAACATTAAAATGGTATTGTCTCATAATTTTTAGTATTGATGCGACAAATTCAGATGGATTAGGGAAATTTATCAATGACAATGAGAAACCGAATGCAAAAATGAAAGTTATAAGTGTTTCTGGATCAAAGAGGCTGTGTTTATTTGCTTTTACCAATATCGAAGAGGGAACCGAAATTCGTTATGATTATAACTCAGAGAAGCTGTGGTGGCGAACACAGGTTAGTAGCATCTTTAAATTTAATTTACTTTTATGTGCAATACTGTCCAGTCCTGAACATCAATATTCATCAGTTCTCTCAATATTGGTGATTTTGAGTTAGAAAATTATTTTACAGAATACATATTTCTTTACTAGTATCCCGGGTAAAAACTTTTTACCTAACTTAACTTCGAAAAACATTAGGTCAAATCAACCATTCCCATGTACGTGCCCGTGACGAAAATTTTAATTACGGATTCGTGACTTAAAAGTGTACCCATGTTGTAGAGCTCGAAAAACTGATCAAAAAAAAAGTATGGGATCGTTTCGCTACGACCAACCGTCTGATACCTGGGCGCCCAGGCGGTGTCGCTCGACACTCATGTTCAGCAAGTGTCCAATTCACGAATTTTTAAATTAAAACTATTACATGGGATGGTTTTAACACGGATAAAAATTTTGTACGGGGTTTTAATTTCGGAAATACTGACTATAAGGGTGAGCAAAAAATGTCATAGAATGTTCAGCAGAAACATAAATTGACAATACTACAAAGATACATAAACAAATAAATAAATAAATAAACCAAATAAAGGTTATCTTTAATCACTTTTGTAAAAGTGTATATCGACTTCGTTAACGGTCTTCCAATGCGTTTTTTGGTTTAATCCATTTATTTTTGGAAATAATAATTGTCGGTGAATAGTGTGTGCATTGCATCTACGTACGCATTTAGTTGGAATTATCGGATCTTCCGAAAAGTGCATTTTTAAAAATTGATGACATATCATTCGTAAGCGAAACCAAAGAATCTAAAAAAATAAATAAATAAAGTTAAGATTGAATTTAAAATCCGAAATGTGCAGCCGACAATATATCTTCCAACTAAACTTTCATTCACAATTACCTTGACAATGCTATTTAGACTATAGTAGATACGGTTATCCATAGGATACTTTCAGGAAAGGTTTTTCCCATGAACTACCAACACCAAGTTGACCTCAATACTACACTATAAATCTAAAGAATCTGAATAAATATAAGTTAAAGATAATGAATTAAGTTAGTCAATTTTGTCAGTTAGGAAAGATTTATTTATTCATTTACATTTCACTCAATTGTTCTATTTCTGCTGACATCAGCATATTCCATTCATTATCTTCAACACAGACAATAACCTCTTTATCCTCAATAAACTGAATGAACTAACTTTAAGGAATAGTAATCTCTCAAACTGACAAAGAAGTTTTCTCTTAAACCATAACCTGTAATGTCATTGTGAAATAAAGATCAAAGGAAGTATGTAACAACTTTTATTCCAACTCTACCTAAACTCTCATTTAGATAACAACAGACTTATAGAATAAGATTTGCAAGTGATTTGTAACGACTAAATAAAGATTAATCCGTATATAACAACATATTTTCTAACTAAATAAACTACAATAACAAACTAAACAAACTAAAATATAAACTAAAATAAACTATGGTATGGAATTACCATACACTCGACCGCAAATGACTGATTAAACAACCCATTATTCCCTAAAACACGAATTAGAAACACTATTCGGAAGCTTAAGTAAGTGGGCGCTAATCAGCCATTCACGGTCTAAATTTAATTTGTTGGTTCAGTTCACTTGATTATTACTCATTTCGAGAATTTGATTATAGGCCTTTTGAAAACTAATTTTAATGAAAACTGAACCTGAGTGTATGGTAACTCCATACCGTATAAGGGATCAGCCCTGAGAACTGACCCCTTATACTTCATCTCATAATGAATTGAATTTTTTTTGGGTTTTTTAATTTTTTTTTGTGGGGGGACGTAACCCTCCCAGTCACGCCCCCCATTTTTTTCCCATACTTGGAAGGCCCTCCTGGACTTGGAGCCAGGATGGGCCTTCCTGTATTGAATGAAGTCTTGTCGTGTCACTATAATAAAATGTTAGGAAGTTAAGGATTAGTTAAGATAATAAAATCCAAATAGTATGGCTTATACGAAAAACTTCACAACTCACAACGCGTGGTCTCTTGTGATTCTAAACAGAAAGATAAAATGAAAATAATAATAAAAAATGTATTAGTGTATTAGTGTATTAGTGAAAATAAACGCTTACTCTGTCCATTCAGTTGGACTAACTGCCCTATAACATAAAAGACAAACAGTGTAAATACTACACCTATTGAAGAAGGAAAATGCATGTTAAGAAGGAAAATGTAAAACTACCATTCGCGCTATTCTCCTTATCTATGAATGAAATAGAACGAATTAAAATAGATTGACAGTGATATCCAAAAAACAGCAAAAAGAATATAAGAACTTACCTTCTTTTAATAAATCCTCTTCCTCTGAAAGGAAAGGAAAAGTATTAACAACCTAATTACTACATTGATGACATTCTGGTATTTATGAATAAGTCCTTTTACCTTTCTTGGATATATCACAAACTAAAATATAAAAGAAAGTAGTTTTAAATAAACAACCCTTTATTTTTTGTATAATATTAACAGTTTCATTTGATAACTTACCACCATCTTCTTCACCGTCAACTTCAACTAAAATAACAAAGACATTTAATAACCTCTTCAATAATCCCAAATATGATGAAAAAAACTAAATAGTTACTATCCACAACTGAGCTTTTAGAAACTAAAATAAAACAAAAATCATAATATGACAAAATCATATTTCATTCTTATTTCAAAATGAAAAAAGCAGAAAGATTATTACCATTTTGTGCTGACTCATCAGCCATTTTTGTTATTTTTTTTTTTATTAATATTAATTCACTAAAATAAAAAAAAACTAAGGATTACACTTCCAAAAGACAACAGGAGGAATGCCCTGACTTTTGGTTCATGGTTTGTGCATGCAAGCACTATCTCATAGTAGACTCTAAAAAACCAAAGTAAGATGATATCTGTTTCAGATGAATTGATAAAAAGCATGCACAACCCATGTTAACAGAGTACACGACGTGAACGTAAGTCAATGGGACTTGTACTCCACCTAAAAAAAACAAATGTACAGAAACAAAATGTTTTTTAGGTAAAATAGTTCAGTAACTATAAAAGCATATCATCTATTTTCATCACTACCACAAAGTAATTGTCAGTGATTTAACAAAATAGCATCACTCAATCCACCACTACAGTTGAGCAACACAATGTCACAGAGTTGGTATACCAACTTAGTCGAAAAGCCACTTTTAGACAACTGCAATGATAGTCACTCGCCAAATGAGTGAGGATATCAAAATGCTCACCGGAAAAGCAGTGTTTTCATTTCCGGTATTTTTGTAACGCACTCAACAATACAATACTTTTGTGGATATGAAAAGATGAAAGAAAAGATATGCAGAATTAAGTTACTGTAATACTTGTGGAAAGACAACATTTTGAGTATACATCTTTCCATTGATATAACTTTGTTTCCCAGTAGCAGCAACTTTGATTTTCACATTATCAAATGCCTTTGCCCTGGAACATGCGACATATAGCTGACCATGAGAAAAACACGGACTCTGCAAAAACAAACCAATTTTATCAAATGTTTGACCTTGACTCTTGTTAATAGTGAAAGAGTAGGCCAAACGGATAGGCAATTGTCTGCGTTTCAATATAAAAGGCATACCTGTATCTGAAGGTGACAGTTCAACCCTAGGTATGAAAATGATTTCTCCAACTGCTGACCCTGTCAAAACTTCAGCTTTAATAAAATTGCCTGACAGTTCACGGATAATCAAGCGTGTGCCATTACAGAGACCCTTCCTGATATTTAGGTTCCTCAAGAGCATAATAATAGCCCCAACTTTAAGCTTCAAACAATGAGGAGGCATACCTGACGGCGTTATGCTATTTAAATCAAGCGGATAATTTTGCCGCTCGTCTTCATCGTCACATACCACCTCATCAGCACTGTAATAACAAACTGCGTTTCCTGGCAATCTGTCCAACACCTCATTGTTAATGATTAACGATTGCTCGTTTGTTGGTGTCAAAATGGCTGTGACGGCATATTCATGAGGTTCCAATCCGTCATACATCACCGATATAATAGAAGTATTTTGGGGAACAACGCAACAATCAGGGATCTCAACTGAGCCTTTAGCAGGTTCATTTTGTTTTGTTGGCAGTTCACCATTACCAAGTTGTAGTAACCAAGCACAGAATTCTTGTTCTTCCGGCCTGGCTCTCATGTTCTCAGTAAGAGAGTACTTTATGACTGATGCCCACAAAGCAGAACTTGTCAAGCAAACTTCAATAACATCAGTTGGTTTTGCTTTCTTCACAACTGGCAGACACTGACGAAAATTGCCACCCCACAAAAGAACCTTTTCACCGAAAAGTGCATCGCTACCGCAAATATCTTGTAGTAATCTGTCGATAGCATGAAAAATGTGCGTAGACACCATTGTAGCTTCATCAATCAGAAACAGGTCAATACTCCGAAGGTATTCTGCATGTTTAGATGTCGGGGTTATGTTACATACGCTGTTTTCTAAAACAGGAACAGGCAAACGGAATAATGAATGCAATGTACACCCACCAGAGAGTAAGGTTGCTGCAATACCTGTATATGCAGCAGTCGCAACTTTCCAACCTCTGGCTCTACATGCTGTAATAACAAAGTTATATGTAAAAGTTTTACCTGTGCCAGCTGGTCCATCCAGATAAAACAATGTTTCAAGTTGTGCTAAACCATTACACACATTTGAAACAGCAGACAAAATTGCATCAGCCACAGCTACTTGCTGTTCATTAAGCTGAGGCCTTACCTGCTGTGCCCTGTCAATGTAAACATTCACATCCACTTCTTCCTCGGGGATCTGTTGAATCAACTCAGGAAGGTTAAATTGAGTTAAGGACATACCGAATTGTTTCAGGACATTATCAATATAACCCAAAACCCTTTGTTCTGCTTGAGCAAGAGCTAATGTTCGAGTGTAGTCCTCACACAGATGCTCCTTGAATGTATTCCACAACTCAAGGGGATTGGAGGGTTCGCAGTGTGTCAAAATCGTGACAAACAGCTGTCTCATCTGTTGGGGCATTTGAAATGTTGACGCCTCTTCCAATGTGTTATGCCACTCTTCGTCATCTTGTAGAAGACGTCTGGCAATACACGCTTCTCGGAATGTGTCGTAAACCACTTCATTGAAAGTACGCAGATATTCAAATGATGTGGCACCTGGAACATGCAGCAACAAAACTCGAAGGAAATAACGTTCTCCTTCTGTTGGCCGGGCATTGTATAACCGAGCGACTACTGGCTTACGTGTCCTTTTACGTTTTTGCCATTTCTTTTGTTTGTCTTGAAAGACATAATGATATGGAATATCTGAGTAAAGAAACTGCCGAGCATCAGGATCTTCTACATTCAACTTAAACCATGCTGTTAGGTGACTATCTTTTAATGCTCCTTCAGCAGCAGCTTCTTCTTCACCAGCTCTAAAATAAACCTGATGACAATTAGGTAAGTGAACAGCTAAGCGTTTAATAGCATGTGACCTTTCATGCATGGAGAACTCGAAAATTCTCCATAATGCTTCGGGTGCACTGACATATCGAGCATCGAGAAATGTTTTAATTTCATCATGTTCAAGACGTTCATTAATCTCAACATTGGCACGGTCATGTCCTTTGTAAACGTATTTAAAGAGATATTTCACACTTTTTATCGTGGTACATGCTTCCAAATTTATGTGAGCATTGTATTTTTTTGATGACCACGGGCAGTATGGTACAACCCATTGGTTATCCAAGTCCACGTTTTTGACCCTCACTGTACGACCATCATTGCGTCTGCGGTACATTGGATACCCATTTGCATTCATTTGGGTTGCATCGCAGAATGACTTTGGAAAATTCTTGGTACAGTTGCCATCATCTCCCATACAGACTGAATTAGGATTTGCATTCCCACAGGGACCATGAATCATACATGACTTGATGATATTATGAAGTTCTGGTTCCTGCTCAGGATCTGGTATTTCCGCAGAAATTAAGCTGTCAATGTCATCAGCATTCTGCAGTTTGTCCTCTTGAGCTAAATGTATAAGAATATGAGCATGAGGTAAAGAACGTTTCTGAAATTCAATAACATACAGGTGAGAAATGGCTTTCCCCAAAACACCATTTTTAGTAATATCCTCTAAAAGTGCTTTCAATTTCAACCGGAAAACACGTGCAACCAAGTCAGGTCGATAATGTGCTGGCTCATTATCTAAATTTTCAGTAATTTCTCGCCATTTGGGATTGCACGTGAAAGTGCAAAACAAATCTGGTTTTCCCATTTTGGTGACCATAGCCATAGCATCTTGATAATTTTGTAGCATGGCTCTTGCACCACCCTGAAAAGATGAAGGAAGAATAACTGGTCTGCCTGCATGAAGGCCACGACTTTCCGCAACATTGGCAAGATGATCAATTAGGCCTTGATATTGTTCAACCCTTAGAGCTGCCTGATTCATCCGTATGAAATTCAAACGGCTAGCTTCAACTTTACAATAACTATCCACGGCATATTGTTGAAGTAATCTTTTACCTTTTAAGATGGGGCTAAACGCATCTCTAAATGCAAACCTAAATGTATAATATTGCAGCATTGTCGTGCGACGTTGGTGACCTACTGCATATTCTGCTACATGAGGAATATCAGAACTCCAACCCAACTCTCCTCTTGGAAAAAATACAGGATACACCATTGGATCGAGATTAGGTGAATGCACAGGCAAATCCTGCAATGGTCTATCTCGAGGGTAAACGACAATGTCTCGAGCTAATGGTGGTGCACCATCTTGACCAACAAAAACAGCTGCTACTTCATCATGATGAGGTAGATTATAACGACGGCGGTCACCCCCACTTCTAAGATGCATTGTAATCTGTAATAAATCAAGAAAAATATTAAATGTTAATTAAAGATTTGTTCAGTATTAACAGTTATTTCCATTTACCTCAGATGGGTGGCGATTTTGTTGATTTGCGAGTTGCAATTCCTCCGCCTCTACCTCACCCATGTGTTTGTAAGCAGCTGCATATGGACTCTCCCTTAATATGATGTCTTGCAAAGTTTGCATCACTTCAGGGGAGCAACGTTGATTTTCCGGTCTTGCCATTCGCTCGTTGAATGCATCCATACCGTCATAGATATATAACTGACCGTAAGATGGAGGAACACCTGGTTGTGGGTGTAAATTACCTGTTCGGTGGCATATTTGGCCATTTACTCGAAAAACTGGTGGACCACGACCTGGCGGTACAGCCAATTTTGCACCCATCGAAGCAAAAGCAACTGAACTGTTGAACTTTCGAATATTTTCTTGAAAGTTCTTTGCTTGATTGGTACTACCTACTAAAAGATCTTTAAGGTCATTAGGATAATAAATGTTATCTAAATGAACTTTACCATTGTGACAACACTTAAAATTAGTTTCATCAACAAACATCTTTGCACCACAAAACTGACAGACTTTGTCCATGGCACCAAGATAATGTAGCTCAGGTAATTGGTCTTGTCGAGCAACACGATGCAATTGGGGATTCGCATTTCGTTGAGCACCCCGCCTTGCCCTCATGCGATGAACATTAGCATTTCGCCGGGCTATTCCTTGACCATCATCTTCAAGTTGACGATACTGAACACGTCTTTCAGCATTATTGATTCGAAGTCGTTCATTTTCTGATGCGACCTGCTGCTGAATATTTGGTGGCTGGATATTAATGTTTTGCTGAAGCTGTTGGCGCCTTGCCTCAGCCACATCCTCATGTGCATGCCGACGCTGAATAACAGAGCGCATTTGCTGCTGATCAGGTGGCTGGAGGACAAACTGGCCATTCCTAAAAACTGCTTGGAAGCCAGGAATAATATTAGTGCCTCTTATATTAAACATCACAGTTCAGAAACACTAACAACAAAAAAGAAAGAAATAGCTACCAACTGTGAGTATACAGCACAAAACAATCTAGGTAGAAGCAGAGAAGCAAAGTGAGAAAATAATCAGAATAAGTTGAAACAGTGATAAAAATGTCCCACAAACCTTTCTTTCTACAAACTAACTAACGTCTATTCAAAAGACACAGCAAACCTGAAATGCAGACAGAGAACGTGTTGGAAGACAGACAGAAATAAACGTTATAAACAGTTCTAAAAAGAAAAAGTTTAACATTTTTAAACATATCTTACCTCGTTGACGTATTTTTTGAACGTATAAACAATGCAAACAAACAAAACAAATCAATCAGGAGGAGAGCAGCTACAGCAAACAGAAAGATCTAAATAAATAAATAATCATTTTTAATCATTGTTTAAATGGGAAACTTACTGGCTAATAAGTTTCCCATTTTTAGATTAAACAAACAGTTTACCTAATCTTTCGCTTTCGCTAAATAAATGGATACTAAACAATCGTCTATCGAGCGTGACTGGACTCAATAAAAACTTAATTTGTTTACTTTTTCCAACGAATTGGTTGCTATAGTTTGTCCGATCTTGGAAACCAATTTTGATTGGTTCAAAAGCATTCACGTCAATCAAAACAATCAAAACAATCAAAGATCATACTGATTATGTAACATTAAAAAAATCTCTACCAGGTATTATGCGCATTGTGTTGGTTTCCCGAAAGAAACGTCATACTTAGATTACGTAACATTAAAAAAAGTGTCTGTCGCAGCTACGTGGTTTTACGACGAAAAGGGAAAAAATAAGAAGGATTTGAGCGTTAAAGAAAAAGTAAATATATCACTCTCTAAAATAAAAGTGGTATGCACACTACGCGATTAATATAAGTAGATTTATAGAAAGACTGTCTATATCCATTTACCTTACAGGTAAGGAACAATTGTAGCACAAAAGATAAAATTATTATTAAAGAGGCATTGGCCGGCTTAAAACAATAGAGTTTGAGTTACTCTCGATTATTCAAATACTTATACGGATTTACTTATTAAAAAACAGACTTATCGAGGAGAAGAAAATAAACTTCGAGTAAGAAGATCGAATTTCTGTCTTCACATTGAATCATATGTCGCAGGATACATGTGTCAGGTGTATTTCTATTATTTCAAGCCATGTGTTTCTATTATTTTATTATTGTATTGTCTCACTTCACAGTTCAATAAACGATGTTTAAAGCGATACCGAACTTCGCGCCATGTTTGTTTTGATTTTGAATGTTTTGATCAGGTGAGAATAATATTTACATTTTAAGCCGGCCAATGCCTCTTTGAAAGGGAGTGAAAAAAAGAAAAAGGGATTTTCCATCTCTGCTAAGGATAATGAATTAGCGATGACTGGCGTTCAGATTACTAAAAAAGAACTAAATAATTGTCCTTATTTTATTGATATAAACTTGTATTGTATTGGACATTTAAAAAGTCATGTTAAACTTTACAAAAATAAGGAAGTAAAATAAGTATGACATTCTTTTATAATCATAGTTATTTCAGTTATTTCAGATTCATGAGATTCCCAGAGAAGTGGTTGGAATAGAAATAAAAGCTTATAAATCATTTGTGGTGCTTTTTGATGAAAATGTTTTCACTATGATTTGTTTTAGAATCTGCAGTGTGCTTTAAAAGTGAATTCAATGATATGGTATGTGTATTTCTCAAAAGAAAAAGCAATTGTAAATAATTCAATCAACACATACCACATATTTCACTTGAATACCTTTTATAGTGTGAGGAGGACACAGATGAAACAGAAGTCTATGATGACTCAGGATATGAAGTCAATGAGAATAAAGAGGTATCTAATATTAAGCTCAGATAATCTTTGTTTGTTTAAGCATTTTGATACAATATAACAATTTGGTAAATACCTCATATACATAATGTGATAATTGAGACCTTTGAAAAATAATTACTTATGAAATCCAAGAGACAACTTTTAGAGTATTTCCAAACTTAAATAAGGATAATGATAATGATACATACTTGACTGTAAAGCATCTCAAAGCTCTTTTTGGTGGAATCTTAACATCTTTCTTTGATTAAGAATTTTGATGTTTATTATTGTATTTAATACCTTTTAAGGACATTATCTACAAGAGCCACGAGTCTCATGATTCAGAAAAGCATCCGATATTCATACACTGGTAATTATAAATTTAATAGTAAAAACATAAACTTGAAGAACTTGAAAACTTTTGTCTATATTTTCATGTTTTGTTTCAAGATTTCATATGATTTTTCTAATAGAATATGGATAGCGAAAACTCTGTGGAAATTACTGTTCATCAACTTGTTGAGCAAGTTGTTTTGGAGCTTGAATGCGAAAATAAAACATCCGTTAATCCAAAGCATGTCACAGGAAATACCTTCATTGCTGATATTAGACCTAAAATTATGTTTGTTGACACTAACCATCCGACTCTCATATGTTCCTACGAATCTCCTAACACAAGAAATTTTTATGATTTCACAATTTCATCTCGCACAACAAATCAAAATGATGGAACTGATTTGGTTGAATTATTGGATGATGCAGTAAGAATTTATGCATTGTACTATGCCATAGGTTGTTCAGTTTAGCCAAACAATATCCTAATCAACTGTCTTCGTAATATGAATTTCTCTGTGTTATAAGACAGAAACAAGGTGCCCTAGCAGGCATAAGGATTTCTACAAAACCAGCAAAGTATGAAAAAAGAAAGGCTATGACATTCTTGAAATTTAAAGAAGTTTGAATCATTTCCACAATATATGTTTATTAACTTGCTGATCATGTGCTCCCCAAAAATCCGGAAAAATACAATAGACCTTTCCCGAATTTCTGTTTAAACTCTAAACTGCGACTGAGTTTCATATCTAACCTTGTTTTCATGCGATTCATTGTTCCACTGATTTCATTACTTTATAACTTAATAATAGTCACTAATATTTCCAATTCCCATTTCGATAGTTAGAAGCAGTTTAAATATTAAAATTGAGCTTAGACACGACAACTCAGCCACAATGCGTCGTTTAAACAGAAATTTGAGAAAGATCTATTGTCACTATGCAAAACTTCATACTAATAAACACCAATAAACTTGAATACATTTTGATATATATAAGGATAATATGCATGTAAACCAATCTAAGTGTTATGAATTTATGAATTCAATATATTTGTCTAGTCAATCTAGCTAACAGAATTCCTAAATCACAAGCAGAAGGAGAAAAACATAGATTTTGATCATGCAAAATATATCCAGAAATACATACAAAATCAACGTACATAACTGAAAACAGAAATTTGTGCTTCAGATTAACAATATGTCATTGCCATCTTTTTATTTACAAACATGCATTACTTGAACTAAATTTAATGAAAAGATTATAAAGATTTATACAAAAACTTAAAAAATATTAAATGTTTAATTACACATACACCCAAGGGCATTATAGGAAAGCATAGCTGACACAAAATCTTACATGAACTGCCAATGAACTCCATGAACAAAATAACATTGATTCTTTGATTCTTTCCGATATCACAGTGCTTACGTAAGTCTTTCAATATATACGGTCAGTCTTCCAAATTACGAAAAGGCTTCTCAATAGTAAACAAAGACTTGGATTATGAAAATATGTGATCCAAACTTACTAAAATTAGCAAACAAACTGAAAGCAGAAAAAACTTACAGACAGTCAAGATAAGTTTCCTATTTGTTATCATAAATAGGAAGTCCTCATTCCTAATTACAGACATTGATAATACAGCCAAAAACAAAACAAGTAAATATGCTAAAATAGGAAGAGAAACATCAAACTTCAAATGATGCAGGCAGAGATTAGACAGACATCCTTGACTGTTGGAGCTGAAGAGGAAACTGAGCTGAGCTGTACCTATCCAGAGCTTAGAAAGCATTACAGCCCACAAATTTTTTAATAAAACTTTGAGAACTTGTTTTTTAAAAAGAATGAACACAGGAGAATCATTGTAAGATAATTATAAATTTCTACCATTTACTTTCGGTTTTAGAAGTGTAAATCTTCTTTGAAATCTATCCACATTGATCAATCAACTTTTGGACGCGCTGATAGTCTACCATTATACGAACAGCGTGCAAATGTTAAGTCGAAAAATACCCGGATGATTACATGGCAGAAATTCAAACCAATAAACTAGCGCTATTGAAGTTAGTTAGCACCCTTTTATAATAGTGGCGCTTTATGCACCAATGAACATTGAGACGGCGGTTGTATGAACCAATGAATTTCGAGACAAAAAAACGCTAGGTTTGGACAGTAAGAAAAAGAAGAAAAAGAAAAACAGAGCCGGTTTTAATGTATTTCTTGCTTTTTGCAGAAATCCAAAAATTCTTCTTAAGTACGTCTTTTCATTGAGGTTCAATGACATTATACAACATTTTAATTATGTTTGATAATGTATCTCTTCCTTTTATATCAACTTGTGAAGCTGACAAATAATTTGAGTTGAAAAAAAACATTTAAAATACTACCTGAGATTTAACTGATTGTATAATTTAAGAATGCAACAAAGCATTTTCTGCGTTTATGTTCTATAAGTTATTTGTGGAGATTATTGAGTAGCATAATCCAGAAGAAGCTGGTGGAATGTTTCTTTGGTCTTATATATCTGATATCAGCAATACTGTTAATATTAGCAAATAGAAATTACTTTTTCAAGTTTAAATTCAATTTGGTTAGTTTCAAGTTAAGCCTTTATATGTTGTTTTTTATCATCCAGTAAAAATTAATTTATTGTTTTAATCTGTATTTAGTCCATTGGTAATGACTCGGGTATTTCCCAGAGTTTGAAGACACTGATGAAGACCTCAGTGATGAAATTTCAAAACTTGTGAATCCAGTTTTGCATGAAGTATGGAATTAAATCCTATTTATTGAAGTAACATTTTAATAAACGAAAAGTAGTTGCGAGTTTCCTGTGCGCAATGAACTCATTGCTAAGGGGATAAAAAAATTGCTGTCATTCGTCTGTCTTAAGTAGAATATACGTAAACTTTTACAATTATTCAACAGTTATTCGTCAAGTAGTTTCATCTTAACTTTCCTATTTTGTTACTCAATTATTTAATTCAAAAAATAAAAAATTGAATTCAAAAGAATTAAATTTTAGTTTCATTGATGAAAATCATATGTTTTTACTTCTTTAAAATATTTATTTAAAAGAGTGGTTTCAATTGCTGATCGATCTAGTAACAGTCATTTGATCGCTTTCTCACAGAAATCTTGAAGCATGCCCAACACAAGATGTTTGCATTTCTTGGGTGCTGAAGTAGGAATGGGTGACAATTTATCACGTAATTGTTTCTTTGGTGGGAGTCTTGTTTTTGGTGGGTTTTTTTCATAAACCTTCATGTATAAAGTGAGGGCATAACGTTTTAATCTTAAGCAACAGAAACTCCAATTCTGGAGAAAGAAAATCACTTTTCCCTCCCAATAGCAATACGGTTTCCTGCTAAATCCAGGAAGGAAGTTTGAATGACAACGTTTTTTCCTTCAAAAACACTCCCCCATTATCTAATGTCATAGAATAGTCAGTAGGGAGAAGAGCATATTTGCTTGCTCAAAATGTGTATAAAACAAACAAGAAGGAAAATTACTGATTTCTGAAAAATTGAGGCTCTGCATTTTCTTAAGATTTTCTTACGGTCTTGAGGTTTTTGAGCCTCATTTTCTTATAAAAATATTTCTTATAAAAAAAAGTGTAATATCCCCTCAACAATCTCAGAATGCAATGTGTGCAGGGAATTCAAAATTAATTCTGATATCATCTATTGGGTTCAATTTTGTCAAGATTAAATTTCTTCACTCAAAATATCCGTGAAATTTTAATGAGATTTTGTAGATTGTTCCTTTATCAAAATGTTCTCTATTTTGGAAATTGTGATGCTAAATCATTTTTTCGTATTTAGTGGTTTTGCTTGTAAAGGATAACGAAATCCTGAGCAGAATGAAGTGTCGTAATTAGTGATAATGGAAAACTGCAGCTTACATATTTACAATTTTAAATGGCAGACAAAGCAACTTAAGAAAAGGACCACAGAGAATATTTTTTTGTGAGAATGTAATTTCAGGTTTAAGTCAATGACTCAGTGAAATCTACAAAATTCAATCCTATGAAAATAGAGAGAGCAGTAACTCATTTGTCATGAAATTACTTTTATTTTAGTTGGAAACGGAAGATGATACTAGCAACGATGAAACATATTTCCCAGGCAGTGATAATGAAGATGAAAGTGAAATGGATGAAAGTGAAATAGATAAAACTAATAGTTTGTCTATAAAGACAAAGGCTAACAAGATCAGCACAAAAGCACAAGGAAAAACAACTGTTTTGCCTATTGAATGCAAAACTAAGGAAAGTAAAACTGGTAAAACTGAATTGGCAAGTGTAGTTGAACTACCCACAGAACAGCAAATATCAGAGCAAAAATCATTGAAGTTAATTACTGTGAAAATGTCAACAAAGAAAGGTGGCAAGCGTGTTTGGGATAAGAAACATTATTGTGTTTATTGTTCACGACCATATCCTAAAATTGCTCGTCATTTGGAAGACCGTCACGAACATGAAGAAGAAATTAGAAAATTGATTTTGCTGAAACCAACTATCAGTGATTGTAAGGAAATAAAGAAAAAGAAAACTAAGATTCGAGAGGAAAGATTCGAGTTACTGAGAAAACGAGGTGATTTCAATCATAATATGAATGTTTTGGAAAAGGGTGAGGGAGAATTAGTTGTCCAGAAATGCCCAACAAATGTTGTTAAGCATACTGAATTTTTACCTTGTGAACATTGTTTTGGTTTTTACTATCGTGTGGATCTCCACAGGCATATAAAATCATGCCCCCACAAAAAAGATAACCATAAAAGACTAACTAATCGAGTCCAAGGAACAGCTTCTATGATGTTGCCAAGTAAAGCAAATCCATCAGATTCACTAATGCTGATTTTGGGGAAAATGAAAGTAGATGAAGTATCAGACTGCGTAAAATCTGATGAGTTAATTATTAAGTTTGGGAATAGCTATGCCATAAGCACTTCAACAACCAAGACCAGTCCAAATATATAAGCTATAAATTAAGAGAGCTAGCACGCCTTACTTTGAAAATGAAATCCTGCACATCCATAAACTGCGTAATGGATGTCATAAATCCAAGTATATTTCCAGACGTAGTTACTTCAGTGGTGCAAGTTTGCGGATGGAATGCAGACACAAAAGAAATTGATGTGCCCTCTTTTGGCATAAAGATGGGACAGCTGTTAATCAAAGTTTCTGCTTTGGTTCAAGGTGAGGCGTTGATTTCTGGTGACAATGAGCAGAAAGAAAAAGCACATAATTTTCAGACACTTCTAAACTTGAGATGGAATGAAGAAATCGCAAGGATGAGTTTTACTGAGCTCAATAACCGTAAAACAAACAAAGTTCAATTGTTGCCTGTTACTGAGGACTTGCAGGTTTTAAAGAAGCACCTTGAGGAAGTTCAAGCCTGTGCAAAAAGTACTCTTGCGGACAATGGCTGTGATGTGCAGTCATGGCGTAACTTAGCAAATGCTACTTTAGCCAATATCATTTTATTTAATCGTAGAAGAGAAGGAGAGGCATCCAAACTGTTGTTGACATCTGTTCAGGATGTACGTAATGATAAGATAAATGAAGATGTAAAAAAGTCTTTGTCCAAATTTGAGTTACAACTTTGCAGACATTTGAAGGGAATTGAGGTACGTGGAAAACGTGGAAGAACAGTACCACTGATACTTACAAAAAGCAATGAGCAGGCCATCAAAACATTGGTTGAAACAAGAGATGGTGTTGGTGTTCACAAAGATAACAAATATGTTTTTGCTGTCCAAAGTTCAAGCTCTCTGAATCACATCAGGGGAAGTGACGCTTTAAGGAAATTCGTGTTGTCACTTGATTTGAAATGTCCTGAATCCATTACATCCACCAAGTTACGAAAACATGTGGCCACATTGTCACAGTTACTTAATTTAGAGGAAAGGGAGTTGGAAATGCTTGCATGGTATATGGGGCATGACATAGCTATTCATCGAGAGTACTACCGTCTTCCGCAAGAAACTTTACAGTTAGCTAAGTGCGGAAAACTTCTTATGTTGATGGATCAAGGAAAATTCGCTGAATTTGCTGGCAAATCCTTGGAAGAAGTTGAAGTGGAACTTGATTGTAAGTTGAGATCATTTTCAGAAATGTTTGTAAAAGTACAAAAAACAAGTTGAAAAATTTGTTTAAATATTTAGATGTGGATGGTAATTTGGATAGTGATAGTGAAAATGAAAACCAGGAGGAGCAACCATCAGGTATCATAATAACAAATCAATTATTAACCTGCTACTTTACTACTTAAAAACACTTAAAACATTAACTTATCAAAATGACAATTTGTAAAGAAATTTAACTTTGATAAACCTTAACTTATTCCATGACCAAAACATTTTTTATTCATTATTACTGAAAACACTTCAACTAGACTTTATATTTCAGACGAGTTTTTGCTTGTGCGGATTATTTTTGTGAATTTAATTGTGATAATAGATAAAAGTTTCCTTATTACTATTCCATATTTGCAATCCTCTTAATGGGATTTTCTTTGAAATTATCATATATAACTACCCACAATCGGGGACAAAAATGATGAAACACCCTCCGAATTTGCACCCCCTTTCCCCCCTTTCACAATGTTGAGATCACTAGTGCAGTCCGCGGCTGACTTTAAGGTCAACATTGTGATCCGGGGGGGGGAAGGGGGCGAAAGGAAAGCAAAAATGCATTAAAATTACAAGGTGTTTCGTATTTTTGTCCCCGATTGTCTGAAAAGAAAGATCCACTAGCACAAATTAGAATTTGAAAAGAAAAAGACCTTCGGAATGCTCATTTCAACGCTGCTTGCCCTTCATCGCTACTTGCACTTCTGACGGTACCATATTTGTTGTCAAAACACAAACAAATTCATGTAAAATGACACGGAATGAGAAAAAGAAAGCCACGTGCTTCTAAAATTGAGCAGACAGAAGGCCTTGTTGGTGGCAGAAACGAATGTGCATGGTTCCTTTTGTTTTCCTACTACTTTTTATAGAAAAAGGAGTATTTTGAACAATTCTGAAACTACCTTTAAGACTGAAAAACTGAAAATATCTCTTAAATTCTTATAATTACAACTGATCTCTCTATCAAAATATCATTCATAATAATTAAGCATTAAATTGGAAATTCTTATCACTATAAACTGATCTCCCTGTCAAAATATCATTAATGTAAGCTTTAAAATGCAAAGTTGAAAATAGATATAACACATTATGTACAATTCATTCTAGTAAAAGGGTTAAGATGTCAATATTAAATCCACGAAGGCAGTACCATATTACTTATTCAAAGGCTGACCCTGCCATTTTTTCAACACGAGAGTCATTTGCTGATGCAGTGGTGAGAGAGATGAATGCCGGGAAGTCTAAGGTCAAGGTTCAGTACTGGGCCTGCTGCAAAGAGCCTCACAGTGACGGCATTCACTTTCACTACCACCTCTGCATGAAACTTGACGGGGTGAAAAGGTGGTTTGAGGCCAAGGAACAATTAAACCAAAAACACAACATTGTTGTAAACTTTAGTGCGCACGACTACTACCTCAGTGCATATCGGTATGTCACTAAATCTGACCAGGCGCTATTTCCTTTTCGCACCCCCCTAGGGTCAGGGTTAGGGTTAGGGCTAGGATCAGATACAGTTAGTGGGGTGCGAAAAGGAAATAGCGCCATCTGACCAGCAGGTAGTGTTCAGTCCTGATCACCCGAATTTAAGCGAGGCATCATCACCTCAAACTAAAAGGTCTATACGGGGAAACTTGACAAAAGCTAGAAAGAGGTCATCAACATCCTCTTCCTCCTCCTCGTCACGTGAACCTTTGGAAAATGCAGATAAGTGCGGTTCCACCGCCCAAAAAGCAAAGCGAATGGACAATGTGGAATTCGCCAAGTTTTGTATCAAGAACAATTTAAGGACGTATGATGATGTGTTGGTTTGCGATAATGAGCAGTGGGAGGCTGGCCAAAGTGACTTGGCGGATTACGTGTTTGGTAGGTCAGAGCCAATCATAAGGGGAAACCTCTTTAAGGCCTGGGACTTAAAGGACTCTGTGGCCAAAAAACAAAATCGAAGCTTGTCACGTATGGACCTGCTGTATGGCGCTGTGAATAGCATGTGTGAGTGTGAGGGGGGTGTGCGTAAAGCTCGCTACTGAACTCTTCAAATTGAATGGAATTGACAAAGGTACCTTTACCAAGGCCATGAGAGACTTGCTATGTCAGGGGAGAGGAAAGTTTAGAAATATTTTGCTTGTTGGTGAGACGAATTGTGCCAAAACCTTTCTTCTTAAACCCCTGAACAAGATCTATCCAGGAGACGTTTTTGAAAACCCAGCAAGTGATAAGTTTGCGTGGGTTGGTGCAGATGAAAAACGTATTATCTTGCTGCAAGATTTTCGTTGGGACAAGGAGACCATACGTTGGAAGGACTTTCTCCTTCTCTTAGAAGGAGAAACGTGTAAATTGCCCTCCCCGAAAAACCACTTTAAGGAGGACATTTGTATCGGATCAGAGAATGACGTACCCATCTTGGCAACCTCAAAGGAGCGCATTACATACAAGGGCCCTTACCAAACCGTTGACAAAAGAGAGGATGCAATGATGGCCTCAAGGTGGAAAGTTTTTGATTTCATACATCAGATTGCCGAAAAAGACCAGATTAAGTGTGTTCCTTGTGGCCGTTGTTTTGCTGAACTTGTTTTACATTGAGATCAGTAATAAGATTTTAAAGCGTTTAGCAATTTGTCCAGTAAATTCATACGGATCATTATAATCATGTCGTGTCGCACCATGTCACACTTACATGTTACACCAGTGTCACACAAGTTTACATGCAAATTTGCATGAATTATGTCATGTTACACCATGTCACACCTTTCTTTTAAAAATAAAAATATATTTGTTTTTTAAATAAAAGGTGTGACATGGTGTAATAAGTTGCTTATCTCAAAGTAAAGCAAGTTTCAAAACGTTCTTGGTGTTTATATCAGCTTGTTTTGTTTATATCTTGAGACAGATGGTTGTGTTCAGTTTTGTTTAAGGCAGAGTTTGCGCAATACGACAAGAAGTTTGAATAACCGAGAAAAACGTACGTAACCTCACCAATTACATTTCATAACAAAGTTTAAAGAACCTTTCTACTTGTAGAATTTTTCCTCTGACAGGCAACGTTTTAGCACTAATTTTCTCGGTTAATCCTAAAATCTATAAATCCATAAACTATTGTTCAATACCTTAGTCTTTTGCCTTTTCCATCAATGATTTTCATCATGTGACGCGGCATCGATTCAATCAAGTTATCAATATAAGATATGGGGCAGGACAGCATTGTTCTTTCGATGCGCGTAACAAATTCCTCGTAGCTCTCTGATGTTATGTTTCTTTCCGCGGCTTCGTCTGCTAATCTCTTCTCTACCCACGCAAACATATTTTCGATAGGGTTACAATCAGCACTTCTCGGGGGAATAGTGAATTGGATTGCATCAATTCTCTGGAGTGCCTGTTTTGCCTTCTTGGAATTTTGAGAGGGGTCGTTGTCTTGCAAGTCTGTGCCATGCGGGTTGCAACTGTTGCGGAAGGTTTCAGGAAAGTTTTCCAAAACAAAGTCAGCAAACATCTTGCGGTCAATCTTTCTCTGTAGTGCTTGCATAGTGCAACACCTCTGCCATACGATATTGCAACGAAAAAATGAACTGTTCGACCACCATTACCCGCCTTCTTCCCTTTGGAGGTGCAATGTTCGTGCAATCCTTCATTCGCTCTTCTCCAGATACGTGCTCCGGGAGCCCTGGCTTGATCAAGTGGGTTGAATTTATGCACAAAACTTTTTCCATCGAAATAGAATTTGATCTCTTCGGTCCACAATGTTTGGGGATTGAAGTTGTGAACAACGGGCTTGGCGAATTGATATCTTTTTTGTAAGTCCCCGACTGACAACAGACCTTTGCGCAAGGTGGGGCGGAATGCGAAGCCCATGTTATTTAAATGCCGCCTTATGGTTCTGACGCTGATATGGTTGAGACCGGCCATGTGTCTGATTCGACATGCTGTGAAGCGTCCTCCATGAGTTTTTCTGACTGATCGCAATGTCCGAATAAGTAACCGTTTGTCACGACCAGTTACAGACGCTGGTCTACCACGCTTTCCATTCACAAATTTGTTTCGAAGTCGATTTTGTCCATTCAAGCACTTAGTTGCATGCCGCCACACTGTCGTTAAACTGACTTGGTTGTTCAACCTTTTGCATATGTCCCGTAATGACATCTTCATGTTGTGGTACATTATATATATATAAGCGGAAGTCCTCGGCCGCAATTTTGCCATTGTTTCTGTTAGATATCTTATTATCAGATATATACTATTTGTTTATTTCTAGGTTAAAAAAAAAAGAAAAGCATTGTTCAATGTATGGAAAGTCTCGAAAAACCTTTAACGTGACCATGTCAATGATATCAAGTTTGACTTGTAATCCCCCCCCCCCCCCCCCCCCCCCCCACCCCCAACAAGTATTCATTGTTCACTGTTCATTATTATGCATAATAGGTCACTTTAGAAGTTTTTCAAATCAGTTTTAAAATGTCTCACTGAATTGGTAATATTTGTGGCACCCCTCTAGTTCGAATCGAATCAAGACTTTTTGCAGATATTTGTTTGGCATCGGCATATGCTAATGATTTCAGTTGAGTTGAGTTTTTGGCTTGAACCTTTCTCAGTTTTTGTAGAAAATTCGATTTTTCAGACAATCGGGGACAAAAATGATGAAACACCCTCCGAATTTGCACCCCCTTTCCCCCCTTTCACAATGTTGAGATCACTAGTGCAGTCCGCGGCTGACTTTAAGGTCAACATTGTGATCCGGGGGGGGAAGGGGGCGAAAGGAAAGCAAAAATGCATTAAAATTACAAGGTGTTTTGTTTATTTTTGTCCCCGATTGCAGGTAAACATTTTTACCAAGTTTAACTTCAAAAAACGATGTTTGAAATACCGTGTTACTTCCATGACGAACATTTTAACTACGGATTCGACTTAAAAGGTGTTTTATATTTTGTGCGAAATTATGTTGCGAATCCACATTGTGCCTCTGCGTGGTTTTACTCGTAAATAAGAAGAACTTGATTATAGGTTACGGCCAATTATATCACTCTCTAAAATAAAAGTGGGATGCACACTCGCTATTATATATAAGACTAGCAACTCGCGTAAAAGTTTTTTGCGGCTATAATTTTGAAACGGATGTGTTGAAAGTAGGTGACGAAAAATTAAACCACGGAATCGTAAATAGAAAGTGTACTCATGTTGTAGAGCTCGAAAAACTGATAAAAAAATGTATGGGATCGTTTCCCTACGTTCAACCGTTGCAGAGATATTGTTGAGCACGACGACGACACTCCATCGTAGATATTTTAAACAGTTTGGACAACGACGACGATGAAACCCTATTCCAATAGTCATCTGGCTAAAGCTGCTGTCTAGTTACATTGAATTTTAGAGCTTGTGCGTTATTAAATCATTCATATTTAGATCCTCCTCCTTGTGGAACAGCCAAAAAAAGATCTTTTTCATCGACTGATATAGATGCAACCCTTGACAAAAAGTCTGGTAAGAGCTACCTTTTTCCTTTATACTTGCCTTAGCTTTTAATTGCTGTATTTATTGCATTTTTGCATCCATTCAAAACTTTCTTGACTCAAGCTTTAACATCTGATGAGGAAAATTCATCTTAAATCCTGCCTGCCTGTGCATTTGTACACAACAGCTTTACATTAGATAGTTGGAATCATTGTTTCTTCTAACATGAAATTCCCTGGGTCCTCACTTTGACTGCAGCATGTGATTTGAACAGGTCCTCACTTTGCAATTTTGCATTGAATGGCTGAAAATATTGGTTATCGAAACATGAAATTCCACGGGTCCTCACTTTGACTGCAGCATGTGATTTGAACAGGTCCTCACTTTCCAATTTTGCATTGAATGATTGAAATTATTGTTTATCGAAATGTCAAAGTCCACGGGTCCTCACTTTGACTGCAGCATGTGATTTGAACAGGTCCTCACTTTGACTGTAGCATGTGATTTGAATAGATCCAACCAATTTGAATTGCAATGTTTCTGTTCAAGTATTATTAAGGTTATTTTTTATACTTGTTTACTTAATCACTTAATGTTCATTATTATTGCTAAATCCGTAACACAAATGATAATGACAAAGTGATAGGTACCATTGCCAGTTTAACAATCTCAATGGCTGTTCATACTACCTTATTATACAAAATTAACGAATGATAAAATTCACGCGGTTTTATTTTGTCCGCGTTAATTTTATACCCGCGTTAATTTTTATATTTGTTAATTTAGTCACCCCTTCGTTTTTGTGTTCACTAATTTTAACAACCTTAATTTTCTGTAGATAGAAACCCCAAAATCCCAAAAAACCGTCTTAGGGATAAAAATGTAAACTGTTTAGGCGATAAAATGTATTTACTAACAAAAGAGTCACAGTCAATCAGTCAGAACAATACAATCATTACCGCTTTCCTGAACTTCTTCAGATACATCTTCATCGCTGCTATCGACTTCCAAGATTTTGAATTCTTTGAGTAATTCATCCTTGATTTCCTTAGAATCGTCCATGTAATCGTCGTGTATAGGATACTGTACGGATTCAATCTTTGATTTAAATATTGCCAAGTACTTTTCACAATTCCATTCAATTTAAACATGCATCATGATCTCTAGCCCACCTTGTACAAGGGGAGAAGGCTTATGCTTCTCATCTATCACCTCGCCTGATATTGGTGCACCTTTCAAAATTGCATACCATCATTCTTTGAATGTTTTCGTAGAATCATTTTTCGAATGTTTTTGTAATTGCAGAATGTGGTGTGTAATCTCACAAAAAGACAACAAGCAAATATTTAAGCGTGCTCATCTTTCATTCTCTTTCATTTGTTGATGATGAACCGCAACACAAATCTTCTGTCATACTTTAAGCCTTCAACTAATGGCACCAATGCTGCTAGAACCGCAAATAAAGATGTGTTGGAACACTTTACTGAAGAAATGACTGGATTAACTGAAAATGAACTGAAAAACGTTTGTGAGGGGATTTCTGAAGCAGAAGGAAGGCCAAAAAAGAGGCGAACGGTGTACAAGTAAGAGGATAAATTGAGAATAGCTGCGTTTGCCCATCGAAATGGACCAGCGCGTGCGGTAAAGAATTTTATTGATGATTTTCCGAACCTCACGGAGAGCACAATCAGAGGATGGCTCACAAAGTATCGTTCCCAAATTAGGAATAAAGCACCAGAAAAACGAATCGTCATCAGTGCAAAACGTGGCAGACCACTAGCTCTCCCTGACGAACTCGACTTGAAGCTACGAAAGTTTTTGGGGCACCTACGTGACGGGGGTGGAAATATTAATCGAACTGTTGTTTATGGTGTACTTATGGGATTAATGCGATCAAATCTTCCCAAATATGGTCAGTATTTGGACTTTAATGTATCAAGCGGCTGGGTACGGTATTTGTATAGACGAATGAATTTCACACGAAGAATGATTACAACATCTCGGCCAAAGATAAACCGTGCAGCTTGGGAAGAAGTAAGATGCTTGTTTTTGAATGACATCATGGAGACTTAAGGGAATATGACATTCCAGACGAGCTGATAATTAACGTAGATCAAACTCCCTCAAAGTATGTGCCAACAGATAACATAACAATGGCAAAAAAGGGAGAGAAATATGCTGCAAAAAAAGGTGCAACCGATAAAAGGTGTGTCACTGTTACTCTTTCAGAAACTTTGAAAGGGGAGATTCTTCCATTCCAAATCATTTACAAAGGGAAAACTTCTAGATCGTTACCATCTGTGAAATTTCCTGAAGGGTTTTGACTATCTTTTAATGAAACCCACTGGAGCAATGAAGCTGAAACAATTCGCTTACTGAAAAAGGTTATCATCCCTTATGCTGGAACAACAAGAAAAAAGTTGAATTTACCAAATGATGCTAAGGTATTGCTAATTTGGGATGCATTTAAAGCCCAATCGTGTGATTTGGTAAAAAAAATGCATTGAAGATCTAAATATCGTGACGGTGATGGTTCCGAAAAATATGACTCACCTACTACAACCCCTCGATTTGACAACCAATACAACCTTCAAGCGGAAAGAAAAGATGGCTTTTAGCAATTACTATTCAAAGCGCATCATGGCAGAGTCGCGTGACAACCCTGAAAGGGATGTAACTACGATTGACATCGACTTAAAACTTTCCACTCTTAAACCAATGCATGGTAAGCTTATGGGATCGATCTATGAGCACTTTAAGTCAGCAAAAGGGAAGGAAACCATTATGAATGGGTGGAAAGGTGCTGGTATTTCAGAAGCAGTAGCAGATACCAGAAATCACAGTATCAGGAGTTCGTTGAACCCATTTGAGACAGAAACTTTGTAATTTTTTTAATTTTTATTAAAAGGCTTCAAAGAAAAAATATAAAATCAACAAAAATTCCTTAACTGCGTTAATTTTCTCCTCCGATAGGTACAAGTTCAAGAAACCGCGTTAATTTTGTCCGTTTTAAAGGAAAATGAGTTTTGTACCGCGCTAATTTATTCTCGCGTTAATTTTTTGGCGTTAATTTCATCATTCGTTAATTTTGTATAATAAGGTAAGTGATACTTATTTACTTTTTATTTGCTTATTGTAAATTGACCTCAACTTGAAGCGAAAATAAGCAGTGAAAAAACATCTATATATTTAGAAAATGAATAACTAATAAGTAAATTTTTCTAATAATGACAAATATCCTTTGCATGTACAAAGTAATCCCTTGCCACTTACAACTTTCTTGTTTATGGCCAGGGTGATAATTGATAATTGATACTGAAAAAAATACTTGCAAGTGTATACATTTTCACTTAACTACCAGAAAAGCTTCCTTTTGCTATTAATGTGTGATGCCAATCCATGGGTTATATAGATTTGAAGTTTGTATATGAATTCCCAGTTTTTTTGGGTTTTTTTCCTGTAAGTTGTTGAGCCTGTGTCATTGTCTCACTTTGGGATCAAGATCAACTTGAAGTATTGTAATTTTCTTGATCTACTACATGCACTAGTAAACCATAAGACACGTCAAGTGTATGAATATAACTGAACACTGGAAGTATGTTTTCATTACTTGATTGTGCCAGATGTAAGTTTCTAAATTGTATGACTATGTACCATAGAAATTTTGTACCTGTACCAAAAAATATAATATTTATTATCATTTTTCAAACTGCTTTTCAGAGAGTGAGAAAAAGGCTTTAGTTTTGGTAAAGCATTTGGGGAAAAATATACTTTTAATTTCGAAACTCTTTAGTGAAAAAAGTTGATTCCTCCAAAAAGACTTGAGCTGTTAATAAACGTGAAAATAATTGAAATAAAAATATAGAAGCGTGTCGATGGCAAACACAGAACATTGAGAAAGCGTAGTTTTTTTGTATTTTTATATTTTTTATCAGGGAAACAAAAACGTGTTGTTTTAAAATCAACTTCTCTATTAGGAATGTTCTCAATGATTATTTTGGTCACAAAAATTCTACAAAAAAAACTTCAATAACGTGTATTTTCTAAGGTGACCGTGCCGCCTGCTATACACAAAGTTTTTGTTGGTAAATTGATGTATTTATTCAAAATTTCCTAATATTGTAAATTTCATCAGTGTTCATTAAAATATTCTATCCTATATGAAAAAGGTGAGGAAGTACTGGGCACCAGATTGAAAAAGGTCCTCGCTTTGGACTGTAGGAGTCGTTGTGTTTTGTATATGAAAATTCACGGGTCCTCACTTTCATTGTAGCAAGTGATTTGGACAGGTCCCCACTTTGTCTCTTCAAGGGCAATTTTTGTAGCACGTTTTATTTCAATGTACTTTTCCCCAGTATTATGGTATTTTCTTTTTCAAGAATTTGTTCTAGCCCGTCTGCGCCTACCATGATGGTGCCTTATTAGACATTTATATCATTTTGACCAACGCTGAGATTTTTAAGGCATTCAGCTTTCTCGATAACAAACACTCATTCACTCCTACTAATGATGATAAGGATCAGTTTAACTATTTTCTGATACACAGATAATAACAAGCAAATAATACCCAAGAAAATACAAATGTGTATGTAATACAATATGACATTGCTCATTTTGTTCAAGAAGAACTTTTTGTTGGTGTTCGTGATAAGCCGTACTGCTTCAGTTTGTCGAGACAACTACATCACAAGTTATAATAAGTTACAATGATTGATTTATCAGTTAATACTTAAGCCTTTTACAAAAGATGGTAACTTATTATGACGTGACTTGCATCTGAACCATTTCTTGGCTTTGGATAAGCTCCCAGATAACTGATCGAGAAGATTTTTCAAGTTTAGATAAGGTGATGCGAAACTGTTAGTACAAGAAAGTTTTACAATCTCAAACCACCTTATCAATATATATCATTCCATTGTTCAAGATATCAAAGCATGTATTTTCCCTCCGCAATCTTCATAACCAAATATTTATTAAGACATGATCCTTTTCCCGCGAATGGCAGAAATCCGTTGTTTTCTTCTCAAAATATAACTGTTTTATTATTAGTATCTAATTAGGTTTCTATTATATATAATCAAAAACCTTAAAAGTATCTAGCGTCTACCGAAACCTCCCAATAAATTGTTTTTCTTGTCTACTCTACTGTAGATATTTGATATTTCGTACCCACTTTTTTCTTACGACTATGACTAGTAATAGTGATTAAAAATATGATTTTTATTCAAAAAGTTATTATATGATTATTATTATTATTATTATATGATTTTTTATTTTTTAAGTTGAGACCTATACTCTACTGTTTGGGTTCCCATCCTGTATTGCCAATATTTTTGTCCTTTATTGTCCTGTTATTGAAGAGCATTTTCTTCTGTGTTCCTGTATGTTTCGGTGAAAAGCATGTAGGAGGCATGAAACTGTCTGTTTTCGTTGTATGTGAGAAATTCTGAAGACTTAAGGTACGAGAGCATACCCATAGTTAAATAACTCAATGATTTTTTAGGAAACCATCAAAACCTGTTAAACAAGGTGATTTATATTTAATTATATTGTGTCATGACTGTTCGTTTAGTTTTAAATTGGATATCCTCCAAAAGTAAGTTTAGACGCTGGTTAACTCTGATTTTTAAGGTGACTTTTTAAATTGACTTTCAGCTCACAAAACATGGAATGACGAAGAAAGGAAAGCTGTAGAGAAACATATGCGTCACTTTCTCGCGATTGGTAAAACCCCGGGGAAAGCTGATTGCGAAGCAGCTCTACTTAACTCAGGCGATGCCATAAAAGATTACGTGTATAATTCAAACAACAGTAAGAAAAGGAAAATCAAACAATTAACCACTTAAGTTATTTGCACATTTTGGAAGAACTTCTGAGTTATGTTTTGTTTCTGTGTTCACAATTATATTACTGTTTTAATGATGTAATGCACAAGAATGGAATATCAAAGATGATTGGGTAGTAATACTCATCCTTGATAACATTCGATTTTTCAGTGATAATTATGGCAATCGTTTTTAACACGATCTGCTTAACACCGTTAAAGTCTGAAAACTGCGGAATACAAATTTTAGTATTCTAGTTGATAGTCGGAAAATCATTTCAAAGTTTTGACTGTTATGTTTTATTTGTTTTGTTTTATTACTTATGTATTGTTCTATTTGTTGGTTCATATACATGAACTACCTTATTCGTACTAATTTTCGCGCGGATTTAAGTTCCCGCTTTGGACATCGATTTATTTCGCGCGGTTTAATTTTTGCGCAACGGTCAAAAACTAATTTTTGCGCGTATTTATTTTTGCGCACGTCTTTTTTCTCAAATTCAAATAGGTCAAAATATTTTATGGGAATAGGTTTTGATCGGAGTTTCATTAATATTTTGAGATGTTGTTTAAAAGAAAACACTAGATACAGCATAAATAAACGTTATATTTGTATTGCTTTAAAGTAATCAAAGAAAAGACAAAAAATTTTCGCATGTATTAATTTTCGCGTACAGCTATTTTCAGCGCAACTTCTGTACTCAATTTCGCGCGTGAATTGATTTTTTTGCGCGAAAAATAGTACCCGCGAAAATTAGTACGAATAAGGTATTTATAGGTTATGTTCGCTTTTTGTTTATTATGGGAGTACTGTAATGCATGAAAATTGAGCGGTGTAAAAATTTTGCCTTGTTAATTTGCTTTTTTTTGTTTATTCTTTTCGAAAAATTGGATTACGCGGCATGAAAATTTTGCTGTTAAAAGTCAATTTCGCTGTCCAAGAGAAAATGTATTTTACGACATTTTAAATTCACTGTCCTGTTTACAAAATTATTTATTTTTTATTCTTTGCGACTTTCATTCTATTTAGCCCAACTCAGTAGAAAAACATACCCGAATTTTCGTTTCATTATAGGATTTTTCATGCGTTTTAATTTCATGGCTAACCGAAAAAACAATTTTCGCTTCAATTTCGCGGATTTCCGAACTCGACCGCGAAATTTTCATGTAATAACGTATTATCATTGCCACTTGATTGCAAGGCATGATTGTATGGAGTCTCTATTACTTTAGTATACAATCATGAAGTGTTGTTGGTGAATATCCAGAAAAAGAACAAGTGATTTTGCTTAATAAATGGAGAGGCAGCAGACTTGCTTTTAGTTTAATCGTTCGGAGAGCACTTACAGCGTTGGTTTGTGGATTTTAGAATGGATATGAGACAAGTGAATTTGTCATTATACAAGATCTGTTAATATAATATTTCTGTTAAGTGAGAATGGATGCTTCTTTATGCAAGAAATTTGATCATTTCTCAGTGAATATTTGATTCGGTTTCCTTGCGTACCCAATACCTAATATTTTCTTGCCCTAAGGAACGTATATTCCTTGTATATCTAGAAACGGAAACTCATTTCGTGCTGTTGGCTTTATCGTGAACATACAGAAATACAATTACATACATACCACAATGCCTTACAAACAAAATTATTGACAAGCATTTGATGAAAAAGATAATTATATAACAATATATTTCATATTGAAAATAACCAGTGTTTTCCTTTTTCTAAACCTAAACTACCCTGACCCTAACTCTACCAGGTACCCCCCGAAAGGCAATTTTGTCTGTCAATAAAATCGTTATTAGAAACCCTTTTCATGATTAAAAACGTAGATCAGCAACTCTAACCCAGGGCCGCTTGCCCTTTTGGTCAGGACAATCCACCACATATTGAAAAGACAAACCTTCGAATATTTCTAGACTGCGTTCTTGTGAGAATTCATATGATTTTCTGAATTAAATCTGATCGACTCTTAAGCGTAGGCTAAAGACTGCCGTTTCGGCTTGAGGAGGAGTAGGAGTCCAAGGGTGTTTTTAATACCGTATTCGCTTGCGCTGCTACCGTGAAAAATTAATACAGTATACTCTCGATAAGTAGGACACCGGATAAGTAGGACGCCCGCTATCTAGTACACTTTTTCCCGGTCCTTTGTTGGACTTGCTTACCCTTTACAGGCAAAAAAACTCCGCTTAAGTAAGTAGTACACCGGATAAGTAGGACGCCCGCTAAGTAGTACACTTTTTCCCGGTCTTTTGGCGCAAAAACTCCGCATAAGTAGGACATTCAATGCAGCGACTTCCAGAAGAGTCGAATGTTTTTTATTCTAATCGTCAATGAATAGATTTTTTCATTATGTAGATTATGTTGTACTTAGATATTCAAGTTTTAAAGTGATATAAATACATTGCATCCTACTTCTAGTGGTTTGTTTCTTATATTGTAATGGCCATGGCCTAAAACCTTTCACAACAGGGACAAATCAACCCTTTTTTGCAAATGTCCTGTTTACGGGGAGATTCAGATAAGTAGGACGCTCGCTAGGTAGTACGCATTTCTTCGGTCGCTTGAGCGTCCCACTTATCGAGAGTATACTATACCGCGTAGAAACTTTCGCGAAAGTAAAAAACCCAAGAAATTTAGTGCATGAACTTTCGCGAGCCGAGAAAGTAAGAAATCTCAAAAGCAGGCTTTTTTTGAAAGCATTAACTTTCGCGAAAAAATATTTTCAAAACCATTTTGCGATCGCGGAAGATTGACTTTCAGCGGTAGACAAGTTGAAATTGATCCGTTGACAATTTTAGCGAAACTTAAATTTTAGAACAGTAGAGCAGTACCGTAATGCTTCGATCAGACGCCCGGGGGGTTTATTAAATATTTTGAATTTTTAGGGGAGCGTCTATATGCGAGGGGGGCGTCTATTGAATTTTTGTGAAACTTTTCTTTTTCGTAAATATAAACTAAATATAAACATCGATAAAAAATATACAAAATTAAACTTCAAGATCTTCATCAATAAAGACAAAGTTTCCAACTGTTAGTTTAAATTTAAAAAGACAGGCGTCTTTCGCAAATTTCCATATTTTTATATAAAACAAAAACTTTGAGGCTGAAACAATGCAATGTAGTAGTTCTACATGCCTTAATTAGTGTGTCTCTAATAAACGCCCCTCTTTAGAGGGGGGCGTCTATTCGAGGGGGCGTTTATTTAAAAATCTCCTGAAAAGGGGGGCGTTTAAAAGAAGGGGGCGTTTAATCGATGCATTACGGTATTCATCGGCTAATTTGAAATCAAACTAAAAATTCATTAAAACAGTTTGAAACACGTCGTCACGTGATGAAATGCTCGCTATCCCGAACAAATATAAACATGGTTTTCACCGATAAATTTTGATGATCAAATTGACTGGTAAACTGTATGCAAAACCGGTTCTACATTTTGGCTTGGCAACTGAACCACACGCTACCCAATGGTAATATTGATAACTATGAGCAAATTGTAGATAGCACTAAATGATGCTTTAGAAAGGTGAATTTATCAGAAATTCATAGAAAACATGGAGCAGTTTGAGAGAACACAAAGAGAACAAAATTACATCAAATCATAAATCATGTCATGTTAAATAAAACTTGAAAGAATTAATACATGAACAAACCAACAACTGCAACATAATTAAAACAAATGTACTAAGGGAAAAATGTTTGTTGTACAAAATCAACAGAAGATAAAAGTATCAACAGAATAGAATAAAATCACAGAAGATAAAAGTTTTGTTCACAAATAATCAATAGGAAATCAAACAACATGGTAGAAAAAGAAGATGGCTTATAATCTACTTCAGTTTGTGTAACCGAGCAAGAATCTGATATCGTAACTTCAGCCTCAAAGTCTTTTCGACTCGAGGCTAGCTTTTTCACAGGTGAACATTTAATCGCCTGCTGTCTATCAACTGCTTCTTGAAAAATCTTTTTCTTTGACGGGGAATAGCACACAAACCAGTGGTATTTATCACCTTCCTGTAATATACCATCAAAGAACTCTATATTTGATTTTTCAGCTCTTTTCATAGGTGATATCTAATCAATGAATCCGGATACTGAAACTATAAGAGAAAGGATCTATTAAAAAAATATTAATAAAAAGAACATCTATATATTTTTCCAACAAACACTTTGCTTGCACAGTCTAAAAATGTTATATATACCAAATGATTATCATCATTTTTCCTCCTTATAATCCCTTTTTTATAAGTATACAAACATTCAAATAACGAGTCTCCATTTTTGTGAAAGTGATTGAGCTCTTTCCACAATTCTGTTGGTTTGAGACAAACATCTGGTTAGAAGTTTTCTTACCATTAAATCCTGATAAGGATCAGGTTCCTTTCTTTTAATATTATTTTCAGCCATAACGATCCTATCGAACAACAGCAGTGCTAACTCAAATGAAAATTTTATGAAGTGGATCATGCTTCATGCCATGAGAGACTGGTACCAAACGATTAACGCCAAATGGTTGGTTAAGATTTTAAAAAAGGCGCGAAAGTCTTTTAGAGAAAAAAAAAGCACCCGGGGTAGAGAGTGGAGATGTCGTTTGTATTCAACTAAAAATTAGAAGCCTTGTGGATGGAACAGTTTCCACACGAGCCCCCATGTCAACCAAATCTAATATTAACCTGGTTGATATTAGATTTGGTTGCCTAACTGTGACCCTGACCCGCATCGTGTTTCCAATAAGCACCCTTAAATGAAAAATACATTTTATGGTGCAAGACGGTTTTTTTCTACGTTTACAGTTTTCCTTTTTTTACCTGTGAATTGATACGTGTTGTTGATATACCTCTTTAATGATGAAAACCACAGTATCGACAACCTCGAAACCTATTTGTAAATTGTCAGTGTACTACTGTACTATCTAGAGTGTTTTTTATTGTAGCTTGATTACTTAGTAACTAGCTATTTATTTGCTAGTGATTCAATGGTAACTATAAGTAGCATAAAATGACTAGCAAAATTTCGGGGAAATATATAGTCGCATTTATCCGAATCTTGTTTTTATAAGAACCAGTAAAATCTGACCCGAGGCTGGCTGTTCTTAATTTTTGGGCCTTTTTCGTCCTGAATTGTTCTTATTTTGTTCTTAGCTTTAAGAACACAGCTTCAAATTTCAGCCTCATTTTGTTCTTATATTATAGAACTTCCATTAAAATTTCAATTAATCTTTTTAAAAGCATGATTACTGTTCGGCAATGACCCGATATGAGTATGCAAGGTAAAAAAAAAAAAAACTTCTAAAGCATTTGCCAGTGAGTGAATTCACATCATGAGTTGTTCCTATCATGAATTGTTCTTATTTTATAAGAAAATTCAGGCTTAGGCTGTTCTTAATTTTTGAAACATTAATTTGAGCCTCAGGTTGTTCTTATTTTGTTCTTATTTTTTGGCCAAATCTGAGGCTCTTATAAAATTGTTCTTATAAAAAAGTATGTATATGTAATGTTTGTTAGTTTTCGTGATATTGTATCATATCAATGTATCCTATTAATGTAATGTACATTTTAGTGATATAGCCATTCAAAGACCTTATCAATTAAAATGTCCAAATACCAAACTGTGATCCCTTGCCTCGTTTTGATGTGGTAATTTGATGAATATTATCAGAAATTGGCCCATTAGTAATTTTCAGTTATGAATAACATAATACTAAGTAATGTCACAATAAAAAAAATCAAAACAAAGTTGAATTTGATAATCTGATAATGTGTATTCAAGTATTTGATTTTGTCAATGTGGGATGCAGATAGAAAAGAGAAGGAAAACAAAATGCTTCATGAATCAATCATTTCCTATTCTTTTGTGCACTGCATAGTACAGATTCAAAAAATTTCTGACAGTCGTAGTGGTAAAAAGAGCATGAATAAAGATGACCTACTTTAAAAAACCCAGCATTTTCAAAAGCATAAAGAAACACTAGGAAGTAAACCAACAAGAAATACATAACAGGCATCTTCTAAACTTTGCCAGAATGTTCAGGTAACTTAACCCCAACTTTAAATGTCAAACAACAAAATTCAATTTATATACATACTTGCTTCTTGAATCCGTCCATGTTTCTTTCAAATGAATGATGAAAAACATTTTTGAATGTTTCCTGATAGTATTAGTCTCTAACCACTGGAAATGCCAGACACATCACACTTGTTACTCCAGTCTTGGTTCAGCAGTTCCATTGTTTTAAGTATATACAGCAGATATTCCACGACCATAATAGTGATTCGTCTTAATTCATTGATATCAATTACTCTTGATAATGCCTTATACAACTAAAATTAGTAAAACCAACAAACAAATTATTAAAAGCATAAATTTTCCATTCGCGATACTGAAAGTAATCAAAATCATTTATATATATTTAACAATTATGTAATTATATCATGATTATATATATATTTTTAGAAATAACTCAATTATATAACATCTAAAGTTATAACAATTACACAAAAACGTATGTAGCTCCACTCCTTGTAGTGGCTTCGGCCTTGAGTGGGGTGAGTGATTAAAAAAAACAAAAAGCAAAAATTAACTGATTTATTTCTTTACTCTTCATTGTTTATTTTCAATTATCTTATCCAATTAAAGAATTTGTAAGCTGTATATATATAGCTATTTTACCTTTAGTTATCTCTTGTTAGATATAGAAAAGCATGTATTTCTTTTTTAAACAAAATAATTGTAGCCTAGCTATGTACAAAGATGAGGCTAATAATGGTAGCCTAGCTATGTCAATAACATCTCTTACCCAGGCACACATATAAATTAAATGTAAATACTAAACAGAGTTTACTGATATTGAATTCCAAATCAGTGAATATTTTTCAGTATAGATGGATATATATTGTCTACATTTTTTGTTGTTAAACATTCCAATTTGATCACAAAAGGCAACTAAGATTGTGTATTGTATATACTCTTTTAAATAGACAAATTCCATGTTGACGTATACTCTGTTTTGATGTCTCATTGTATTGATTTAGACATTGTTAGAAATTATCAAAGCCAATTTTTTCTGCACACAGATTCCCTGAGCATAAAAAGTTTATATATACGAAACATGCAAATCATTTCCAATGAACAATAATAAGCTTGCAATAAAGAATTCAAAATGGGTAGTAAATCTCTAAAAGGGCCTATTATTATGAATAACATTTTGGGGGACAACAAAAGTAACATTAGATTTTATCATTATCATTGGACTTTCATGTCTTGGTTTGTGTTGTGTGTGGAAATAAAAACAGTTAAGTGGATCAAAATACAACACCAACTTGAATAAACATGGCCTTAAAGACAAAAACGAATGGAGAAGAGATAGCAGATTTTTATTTTATTCCTCACAGATAGATACTCAGTTTGTGAGCAAAGATGCACAACTTTCAGAAGCTTCAGAGCATTCGAAATATTCCCGAGGAAAAATGTCTACTTAACTCAAAAAAGCAACTACTTTGGCCTTCCCGCTACCGTACACATCGACAATTTTACCCTAAAGCTATACACTGAACACTTTTGGGCTTGCTCAATCATATCAATATCTGCATCGCAATTTGCAAAACTTAAAGGTAAGCGAGAAAATTGAGATTTTTGGTATGCCCTGAAAGAAATTTCAGCGATTGACGGCAGCTGAACTGTGGAATGTATTTGCCGCCTCCGTCGCCCGTAGGACGCCATTGTAGAATATAAGCGTGGTTTAAAAATATAATTTTTAGTTCACAATATATAGTCCTCGTGGTCGGTCGTGTCTCCACTGTTCCCACATTTTTGGTCCACCTTGCCTGTGGATTTGAACCTTCCACTTTGATTTTTAACTGATTAAATCACCATGTCTGCTGGTTTACTTAAGAAGAAACTTGTTACTTTCGAAGCACTTCGAAAAACCTTGAACGATGGCACCATCGCAGCCATAGATGCTATGCCATCTGAGAACTTGACCGAGGAACAAATATCTGATGTGAAAATTCTTGCCAAGAATACCTCTGTCGCTACCTCATCACTTGGTTTGTCAGGGACAGCCTCATCCGTGGCAAGCACAAATGTAAAGTTGCCAAAACTGGACATCCCTACGTTTTCTGGGGATCCATTAGAATGGAAAATGTTTTACGACTCCTTCATGTGTACCATTGACTCCAACACAACATTACCATGCATACAGAAATTCACTTACTTGAAGTCGTACCGTCGCAGAACAGCCGCTGAAACCGTTTCCGGCTACACACTTACGTCTGATAATTACAAGGAAGCTTTAGACCTTCTGGAAAAACGCTTTGGTGATACTCAGGTACTGATATCATCACACTTGAAAGCCCTTTGCTTGGGTGGCTCAGTCAAAGCCATTGATGACACTGTCAACCTTCGTCGTACATATGACCATGTAGAAACTCATATTCGTAGCCTCAAGAACTTAGGCATCTCGTCCAAGGAGTACGGACCCATGTTGATACCGATCCTGAACACGAAATTCCCAGCTGAGCTTAGTCTTATCCTGTCCAGACAAATGGGACGTGGAGTATGGGACATTGACAAAATGCTTGAAACCCTTTGCAACGAAATTGAAGCTCGTGAACGATTATCTGCTTCAAATTCAACTGAAGAATCACATGAAAAACAACCCTTTTCAACAGAAACATTTCTGACCAACGGTAACCATAGTAACGCTCGCCGCCATCATCCGAAAAAACGTAAACAAACGCCATCTCAAGAAATTTCCAAGAAAACATGTGTGTTTTACAATTCTGAGAAACATTTAGCATACCAATGTGAAGTCATTCAAGATAAAGAGACTCGCTTGATAATTCTTGGAAATAAAGGACGCTGCTTCGAATGTATTCCAACCAACCATTTTGCGAAAGATTGCGATTCAAAGATAAAACGCAACAAGTGCGAAGGCAATCATCATGCTGCTGTCTGCTTTCCAGAAGGCACATCGTCAAACTTGACATTACAAAAAAAGCAAAAGTCAATTGGAATCCTGCAAACTGCTCAAGCTGTCATTACTGACATGAAAGGAGAAAAGTCATCCAATATTCGTATTTCGTTTACCTCGGAGCACAACTTTCTTACATCACATCACGCCTGCTGCTCGCAAAAAGCTCAACCTTCCAACCATGGAAAAGTCAAATGTAAACATTAAGACATTTGGAGAAAAGGAAGAGTCAAAAGTTTTGGACAGTGTTAAATTTCTTGTTAAAGGGAAAGGAACCGCCAAGTCCATTTTAGTCGATGCTTTGGAAACTGACATTTGTTTACCCATTTCCGGCAGCCATTATGGATGTAACTTGGAAAAGCAACCTCACCTTGCGGGACTGAATTTAGCTGACGTAAACAAAGATGGTAGTGACATGAACGTAGACGTGTTGATCGGAGCCAATTTCTACAAGAACTTTATGTCGGGGAAAGTTGTTAAACCGATGAATGGCAATGGTCCTGTTGCTTGTGAATCGACGCTTGGATACGTTCTTAGTGGGCAGACAAGCATATCCAACCACCTTACCATAGTTGGCATCACTAACTTTGTGCATACTACCGAAAACCTTTCGTTCGAGCCTTCAAGTGCAACCTGCAAGCAAGAAACTTTCAATGCCCTCCATAACTTATGGGAAAATCCTGATGACGATGCCCCCACTGACAGCCTGATTTTGGAGGAGATCAGAAACAATCTTGAGTTTACCGACAACCGATACCAAGTCAAACTTCCTTTCACAGAAGAATTTCCTGATGTTGATGATAATTTTCATTGTGCGAAGAGACGTTTGCGTAGTCTCCACAACCGTTTTCAGAATGACCCGAAGCTGTACTCGGATTACAAGGACATAATCGACAAGCAACACGAATCTGGAATTATTGAAGTTGTTCCTGATCCCGAAGTTGAACCATCTGTTCCTGTCCATCATTTACCCCATCAAGCCGTTGCTCGCGAGGACAAAGCAACTACCAAAGTTCGTGTTGTGTTTGATGCTAGCTCATCATCATCTAGCTCAAAATCATTGAATTCATGTCTCCATTCTGGTCCATCATTAACCCAGTCATTGTTTGATGTGGGAACATTTACATAGTACGTACGCTCAAAAAAGTCGAAAATCAGAACCCCCTGTACGCAAACGTACGCATTTACTCCACACACCCCCCCCTGATTAGTATGTGCGTTTTTTTTGGTACCCCCCCCCCCCCTCCTCGAAAAACATAAATTTTTCGTTTGTAGCGTTTTTGTTTAAAAGTAATCGAAAAACAAGGGTGTATGAGTCAAAAATTGAAACAGAAAGAATATCAAATCTATTAAGTCTTCAATCTTGAACAATCTTTAGTAATGAAACAAAAGTTAGAAGTGAATTCACAAAAACCTGAAATAATCAAATGTGTACGTCAATGTCTGTAAACGGTCCTTTAAAAATATCAAATATATTTTCAAGTACTGGCATTCTTTCCTCGGTTCTTTGAGTTGGCTCAGGGGTATTCGCTTCAACGTTGGTGTCGATCTCACCTTCGTTATCGGTATCACCATCGATGTTGGTTTCAGAGTCAGATTCGGTAGTATTGGTGTCAGTATCAGTATCCCCGACTGTGTGACACTTTTTGTGGCGATCCTTTGCTACTTTGCTTGGCCTGTAGGTACCACAGAACTCACAAATTCCTTTTTCGAGTTGATCTTTCATTGATGGGAAATAAAGATCATACGGAACCATCTTGAATTTTTTAGCTTTTTCTGGCTGAGCATTCTTTTGTCGAGGGTAGCAAATTCCATTTTGGGATTGTTGAAATAGGCATTTGGTTCGACTGCTTCCAAACCTTTTGACGTGTACTGATGGATAGCAGGATATGGTGGAAATCTATCTGGAAATACGCCAATCCAGTTTGTTTCGAATGCCTCACAACATGTTCGGTCAAGACATTTCACGATTTGCAAAGAATATTGAGTTTGCTTGACATGCTTTGAGACCCACGAAGGAGTTGGCTCAGGAGGCACAAATTCAAAGGTACTGCTTGACAATCAACACGATGCCCATCAATAACTGTATTAGACCAAACTCCTGATAAAATTTCTGCTGCCTTGAAAAAATTTCTCTTTTCAAAATCTTCGTCAATCGTCTTGCCACTAGCATCCAGGTGACTTCCATAAGAATCATGAGGAAGGATGAGTCCAGCTAGATCATGTGACAATGGGCTCATTCCTCTCTCGACAGCATTGAAGGCAGAGAGACCTGCAGCATTAACAGCGTCAATTAGGACATTTAATTTCAATTCCTTGAAAAAATAAACCGCTGATGCCAAAGGTTTAGGAAATCTAGGTGCTTCGTCAGCAGCACCATCAGTTGTGAGGAGCATAATTGGTTTTCGATTGATCTCCTTGCATTTAAACAGCTCACGCACGTCATAGGCATGAGTGTAAGCACTGGAACTGTCATGCTTTCCACTTCGAACTCTAATAAATGTATCCCCAGAATAGGACACATCTCCGTTGGGGGTGACCTTGCACTCACCGTACACTGATGGAATCAACTTGTGACGTTGTGCCACCACAAAACTATGATCAGGCAGTTTTACTTTATAGTCAAGATGCATCAGAATAGGAGCCTGTAAAGATGCAGCAGCAAGACCAAGTGGTACTCTGTCTGGCCTTATCATCGTTCGACAGAAATAGAACAGCAGAAGGCCCGAAGAGCTTGCAAATGTCATGCATGTCGTCGATGAGGCTTTTGGCAATCATACGGTCAACATTTTTTTTCCTTAGTGAGTTCTCTGGTCTTAAGAGTTTCACAGGAACCGTTTGAACATGCCTCTTACCTTCTTTAGAATTAGAGCGTCTAGGTTGCAAACGAAGGTATGTAGCTCACCTACTCAAATTCATTCCCATTTTTAGGAGCTCTGATTGTAAATCATCAAGAGTTCTGACCGTACGCAAAACTTCACTTCTTCGACGATCATCAGTTGCTGAGGTGGCTTCTAAAATTTTCACGATTGTGCTTAGCAGTTCTGGCTGATCAACCTCGATTCGCGGCTTTCCTGTTTTCCCTCGGTTAAATGATTTCAGCACAGCAGCGGCTTCGTTATCTTTCTGACACACTTTGTCGATAACTCGCTTCAATGTTGCTCGTCGTTTTCGCTATCGTGTAGCTTCGTTCTGTAGATTTAGAACAAAATCAAAAGATGTAAGAAACTAAATGTAAATGTGCCGTCCCCACTAGTTTTTTTCGAATTGAAAACAACAGACATATCCTAGTCATAAAATGGATGGGATTTTGTATCTCCACTGGAATATTTTTCCTGAATTTCATTCCCACTGGCTAAAAGATTTCCATCGGGTCAGTGAGACAGAGGTGTATCAGAACATTTACTTAGGTTGAAAATTGAAAGTCTTTGAAATGTGTACATTTTCAGTTTAGTTTCCTTGTCGGCGATGGCTTTTTTCAACTTTTTGATGTTGGCAGGATCATTTAGTGCCAATCCAGACGACCTTATTAATGCTGCTAACTGTTTGTTCATGGCTGCTATCTCTTTCTCAACTTGTTTTTGTGCAGGTGTATCTCGAACATCTGGTTCTGATGGTTGCGACTTTCCAGGCTCATCAAGTTTTTCTATAACAAATAGAATAGCAATTGTAGGTAAAAATAATGCAAGTCATAAAATAAAAAGCAGTAAAATGACCTGGGAACGAGGTTGATAGTTCTATTTTATAAAAAAATAAGAAGGCTCGGCAGTATAATACAGAGTGCCCGGGAAAAACGTAATGCTGCTAGTAGAAATCAATACCTTGTCCTACAATAACACTAACAGCATTATGCTTTTTTCTGGACACTCTGTTAAATCTTAACATAAATTACAAGCCAAAAAACCAAGGAAACAAACCTTTAGACGTTGTATCGATAACAGGATTTTACAGCTTTGTTGCTTTTCTCAATAATTTCCAACTCGTTAGTGTTTGCATTTTGTTGTGTACTCTGTGGTGTTGATTTCTTTTTCTTTGATGCTGCATTAAAATACGTCCTCAAATTTCTAATTTTAAGTAAAGATTTTTTGGACTTCAAACGCAGAATTTCCTTATTGTATTTTTCCTTGTCATGCTTCACTGAATTCCAAACTTTTTGTGCCTCTGTGTAGCCATCAGACCTTTTTAATGATGGATAAGCTTCAAGATAGAAGTAGCTTCAAGATAGAAGCTTCAAGATAGAAGTAGCTTTTCATATTTCGCTCGCGTGTCCATATCTTTATTCCATTGAGATTTGAAATTGACAATCAAATATTCGATTGAAATTGACAACCAAATATTCGATTTTATGACGTATTACGTTCGAAACAGGTTTAAACGTCTACGAATAGTTAATCCAACATTTGAACAATGAAACTTCAATGAAGCGAGTTTAGGAAATGTAAACGAAACTTTGTTTGACAATATTTCAGAAACAGTAAGTCGTACACATACAAACCCGTACATTTTCTTGATCAGCGTTTCGAGCTCTATCACATTATAACACTTAACTATATTGATGAAGTGTATTTTTCACTGACCGGCCGGGGCCTGAAGTTAGCGACGAGCCTGACGGGCGAAGCATTGCTTTACTTTGCTTTACTTTTACGTTTATGCATTAAAGGGTGGATGGGTACAAATATTGTTATGAACATACAATACCAGGCGGCAAGCGCCGCCGCCTTGGCGGCTAGTCTTTTAATGAATCGATGAACCAAGACGAAAGATTTTTTTAACAGACTTTTATTTAAAATTTACGAGGTTCATTGCAAATCAAGATGTATATTGTTAAGAAATTATAATGTATCTCATAATTTTTCTAAACAGCTAAAATCGATTTACTTCAAGGAAAAAAAGCAACAAAAAATTTTTTTTTTTTGCGTACGTACTTTTCCCCAGCACCCCTACCCTCCCCCTTGTACGTGTACGCTTTTGCAAAGACCCCCCTCCCCCCCTTTGTGCGTACGTACTATGTGAATGTCCCCTGTGATAGTTCGGTTTTGCTCATTTAACATTGGGTTTGTTGCAGATATTGAAAAAGCATTTCATCAAATTTTGTTACATCCATCTCATCGTGACTATGTCAGATTTTTGTGGTTCAAAGAGTTTCGAACTGATGTTGATTTTGATGATTTAGAACTGTCTGTTCATCGGTTTAGTCGTGTCATTTTTGGAGTCACATCATCATCATTTTTGTTGCAAGCCACTCTCATTGAGCACATAAACAAACATCCAAATTCACTTTTCATTGTCATTTCATTGTTGATGATCTCATATCTGGAGCACACACCTCATCAGAAGCAAAAGCATTGTTCCTGGAAGCTAAGCAGCATCTCACTGCCGTATCATTCAACCTCTACACGTTTCAAGCCAATGATCCTGATCTCGAAACAGAAGTTTATCGCATGACCAATGATGATAAAAGTGTTGTTGACAACATCGCTCCTGAAAACAATAAAGTTCTTGGAATCGTTTGGGATAAACATGAAGACCAATTCGTTTTCAACCTTCACAACATCACAGAAAAATGTCGATCTGCTTCAACAAAACGTGACATTTTGCTTGCTATTGCATCATTCTATGACCCTTTGGGGCTTCTCAACCCAATTATCCTGAAATGGAAATGTTTTTTCCAAAAACTCTGTGTGTCGAAAGTAGAATGGGACGCACCGTTATCAGCAGAACTGCTTGAACAGTGGACACTACTTTACTTACCACTCTTTGATTCACCTGCTATTTATGTCAACCGTCGTTACTCACCTATCCAGCCTGATGATCCAGTTGTATCACGCCAACTTCATGGATTCTGTGACACTTCCACCAAAGCATATGGCGCTTGCATTTACATGCGAACTCTCAAACAATCAGGGGATGTTGATGTATCACTTATCGCTTCGAAATCAAGAGTTTCACCGATCAAGCCACAAACTATACCCAGACTTGAGTTAATGGTTGCAGTTACGCTTGCTGAACTAGTGCATTCTGTTGAGACCGCTTTGTCACACTGTACCATTTCATCGACTACATGCTGGATAGATAGTACTGTTGCGTATTTTTGGATCACAAACACTAAAACATACAGCAATTTTATTCAGAACCGAGTCGACAAGATCTTGGGCTTTGTTTCGCCTACATCCCTGGAGATTAGTGTCATCTGAGAACAATCCCGCAGACATTGTGTCAAGAGGGACCACCCCCTTAGAATTGAAAACAAATATTTGGTTTGAGGGTCCAGCTTTCCTGAAACTGCCTGATGATAAATGGCCATGTGTATTGAACTCTGCCGCTGCTGCTGGTGATGTACTGGAAATCAAGAACACAACTAATACATTACTAGTAAAAAAATGAAAACAAAGACGATACTGTTGATATATTGTCTACCACCTTTAAGGTTGAAAGATTTAGTTCTTTCCAAAAATTGATCAAAGTGACAGCATATGTTCTGTTATTTATAAAGAAATTAAAATTGAAAGCCGCTAAATATAACGTGAGTCGGCTAACTCCTGAAACTGGTGCCGCAGACTCTACTGTAAGTCGGCCAACTATGTGTGTTACTGAATATAAAACTGGTGCCGCAGACTAAACCGTAAGTCGGCCAACAAATCTTGTTACTGAAATTGAACCTGAAGCTGCAGACTCTACTGTAAGTCAGCCAAAACATGTTTTGAACCCAAACGCCGCAGAATTTAAAGTAAGTCGGCAATGGAAAACTTACAACTTGAGAAGAAAGAAGAAAGAAGATAACATTCAAATCATTAAAAATGATAAAAAATGAAAATCACAAAAAAATAAATAACAAACTTGCAAAACCAATGGAAGAAGTATTGGATACTGGTTGTGATCAAGCTTTTGATGGTCATCGTGCCCTGGATGGCAATGACACCTTGGAAAAGACAATTGAAGAAGAACCTGATTTGTTTGCTGTTTGTTTGGATGAAGCCAAAATCATGTGGACAAAGGAATTACAAACTATTTTCCAGAAAGAAGAGAAGTACATGAACGTTAAAAGACAACGGAACTGTTTTTTGGATGAAAAAGGGATTCTACAGTGTAAGGGTCGGTTTGACAATGCTGTTGCGTTATCATACAACGAACGAAACCCTATACTTTTGTTTGGACACCACCCTGTCACTACATTGATCATAAATGACTTTCACACCAAATGTAAACACCAAGGACTCAAGTCAACGTTATATTGGCTACCACAAGGCAGAAGTTTCTTCAAGAAGCTGATTAAGAACTGTTATTTGTGCAAATACACAAATACATAGTATTCTATGGTTCATTTGAGCCTACTTTCATTTCATAGAAAAAGATCTGTGTGAAAGTACCTGTCCAAAAAACAATTTTCTCTCAAAGTGCTTAAAAAAAAAGAGCCTTAGGTCTTTCCATTCTACTCTTCATAAATAAGGAAAAAAGCAAGTTAACAATGAAATTGCCTATGGAAATTTTCTCATTGACAGAGGTGCAGACATGTCGGCAAAACTAATGAGCACCAATTACCAGAGATCACCCCTTGTTCAAGCAGGACTAAAAATCCCTTGGTTAGTAACTGTGACAATGGCTGGGACTGTTCAATCAGTTAGTAACGGAAAAATACGTCGAGCCCAAAGATTTTTGGTTTTGGGGCAAAATCACCAATCTGCCAAAATTGAATTTAATTAAAAGCATTTTTTCAATTATTTTCACAAAGTTTAGCATATTCTTGTGTTTTTGAAATGGTTGACATTGATATATATGGATATTCACATGAAACAATAATTGTTCTGGTGATTTTTCATTTAATAAAGAATTTTCTTCTTCCAATGATGTAAGCTAACTGATATCATATGATTTTAAACCGAGCATTTCCTCGGGTGAATGTAGTAATGAAGATTATCAGTCAGGAAGAAAATAGTTCTTCTGCATCAAATTTTCACGTAGGTAATATTTCATGGTGTGAATACAGCAATTGCATAAAAATGGCAACTAAAGCTGAAAGCATATGTTGTGTCAAAAAGGTAAATGCAAAATATTTGAGTCAAAGTTTAATTATACTTATTTTCTTTCATGATCTTTTTTAAAATTCTTTCAGCTTTCTATTTTTCTCACTTTCACATGTCAGCATTTTTCAATTACAATGCTATGAATAATGCTTCATCATTGGCCACTCTCCCTTTAACTTCAAGTATCTTAAAGGTACTAATTTTCGCCCATCAAGAAAACTTTTTTTTCGCGCGTCTTAATTTTCGCGCACCAGCCAATTGTCTTCAAATTATTGGTATTAATTTTCGCGCTCAAAGGCCTCCTATATATTTTTTTCTAGGCATACAAATAAAAATGAAAGAAATTTTTAAAGATAAATGCCACTTTGTTTCCAAAAACAAAAAAATGGTTTTGAAATATGGTATTGATTTTCGCGCACTCCCTGCCTGCGCATAAATCGGTATTAAATTTCACACATTTTTGGGCCTCTGCGTGAAATTGCGCGAAAATTATTATGAGTGAAAATTAGTACCTTAAATGTAGTAGTAACGGTGGAGAACAAAAATGTGATCTTTGAAATGAATTTTTGAAGTCCTTACTCATTAAAACAGGGTAAATGTGGGCCTTCCTCTTTAGGAAACAAGTGTGTCACCAAAATGAGCAATTTTCTGAGAAATTCATGTGCCCTTGTTTCAAAAGCACATGACATTTGATTATTGTATAAATTTTATTAGGCGTTCAGAGGGGTACATGTACGTAATCGGTAAAAACGAAAGTGATAAATTTTTGGTGAGGTGACAAAAATTAGTACCGACTAAACATCTTGACAATTTCAAAAATTTTACCATGAAATTAGATGCCAACTACCCTAAACTTTTTAAGTCAGTGCATTTTTGGTTTGGGTGGATTAATTTGGGGAGATACCTTCATGTGTCATGGCCTAATGGGTTGGGCATAGATACAAATACTTGGAAAAAATGAAATGGAAGTTTTTTCGAAGATTTCTTACAATAGTTCATAAATCTATCCAAAGCTACATTTTAGGCCTGCGTCCGTGTAACGGAAAGATGCTCTAAAAAAATATTCCGCTGTACAACTTGCAGACCACACTTTTATACTGGAGTAATGTTAAGGGGTGTAAAGTGGTTCTGAAACAAAAATGTTCCCACAAATTTGCTAGCCCATAATGTCGTAACGACCCAAAAAACATTTTGTGACGTCATAACAAGAAGAAAAAATTCAAAATGGTGGCAAAAACTTTATTATATATCAATGTATAGCAAATTTAATGCAGAATAAAGTTTCCTACCAAACATATATCTGAAAATGTATTGTAGAGTATTTATGGAACAAAGACGATCATCAGATTTTACCCATCCTTTCAGCAGGATGTGTGTGGTTCTTTGTTGTTCACTTAATTTTATTCTTTCATATGAACCAGAAACTATGAAAATCAAAGTGAACAGGAGAGGGCAATAAAGATAAATCCATTTAATTCAAGTAATTAAGGAATTTCTGCCATAGGTTGCCAAATTTTCATGGCAATTCACCCACGGGTATTTGCAAAAACATGAAAGAAAATGTTTAAGACATAACCTTTTCAATCACTGTAAACTTCAAAGTGAAATGCAGGAAGTAGAAGATAAATAGTCCACAAATAAGCACGTATCAAATTGTCTTCGTGATAATCATCATCGTAATCCTCAATGACTATTTCTTCGTTTCTTATATTATCCGAACAACATCCGTAACATGAGTACTTAGTAAAATGCAGAGGTACCTGTGACATTGTGGTATTATATCCTGTCCAATTAGGTAAGATGTATTTTATGAAATCTGTCGATCTCAGAATAAGTTGTTCCAGGAGAAATTCCTGTTTGTTCAGACAACCAAGGCTTAATCTGTACTGTCATTAAGTTACACATATTCCTTTTTCCCCAATACAAAGTGTGGAATGTTATTAATGGTTCTTTCAAAGATCGCTCACCTTTCTTTACTGGTTAGAATCCTTCATTTGATGCAGATTCTTCACTGCTTCTTTGAATTATTTACCATTGGCTATATCTATGTGTTGAATATTTACCTGATCTTGTTTCTTCTCTGAAGTCAATGTTAATTCAAACAAAAGTTGTGAACACAATAAATGAGAAATACTGTAGCTATTACAGAGACCATATTCGTTTAAGCAAGTGCTGTTTCATGAGATCTTACAACAGAACGGGAAACACCATGCCCAAAACCATTCAACTGATGAATTAACTTCTGTTATCTGCCTTGTTACCATGCTTAAAGATAGTGCTTTTGTGCCCATTGATGATGAAAATATCATATCTTGACAATCAAAACTTTTGGTGTAAACTCCTCCTTAATGTCCACATATTATCTAATGTGGGGCCATCAGAAAGAAATCAAGACAAAAAGGTTTAAAAGTTTAGGAGGATTCAAACAATCCTTAATGTCAGCTATGATGATTTGGGTGACCACAAACAACTCATTTCTGGAAAGCTGGTTGACAGATTTGTGGAAATATTCTTCTTGTTGAAATTCACATTCACTTTCTGTGTCATTTTCACTTTTTTCAGGTGGATCATGAAAACATAGTTTCTCTTTAAACTTTGACATTATCTTCGGCTTGACTCTCCATCTACTATAGTCCGGGCATTTAAACCCTTTTTTCTCTAATTATTCTGACAAATTCATCAAAGAACGGTAGTTCTTTCAGCATGACAGTCTCAGTCAGTTTGATTACTCCTTCATCAATGTAATTGAATAATAACTCAAATGACTAGTAATATAATGTATTGTTCTTACTTCTGTGAACTGAATACACATCTATATTATAACACTTCCATGATGATCTTCCTTTCCATATAATTAAGTGTTGTGGTCTCTTTTCAGTCTTGCTAATCTCTAAGCTCACCAGCATCTGATGTCATAGCCTTTATTAAGTGGAATATTTTTCAATTATGCACACACATAAAAACTCAAATTATGAGAAAATATATTCTTTAACATCTTTGGAGAAAATGTTATAATATAACTGACATCTAATAAATCGAAAGTAATTCGGACTTAACATAGGACTTTTCGCAAATGATGCAAAAATACCAGATCTAGTGTTATTCTATGTGGTCACTGATGACCGTCCGAATGTACCAAGAAATTTGGGTAAGGCTTTTGCTTAGAACAGCTAGGCTACTGCATATACTTGATAACTACTTACTACTTGCAACCCTTCCTTGCTCTTTCCATTTTAGACACTATCTGCGAATTTTCTGTAGAAACTGCTATGACGGTGTAAATTGAAATGTAACTGACTATTCTGGGTAATGACTAAAAAGGTAAACAATGCTACCTTAAACATAGGATATAGAGTTAAGTTGATTATTACAGACTAATTCATCGGCTGATTATAATATTTTACAGGGTCTCGATACAGAAAACATACTTACATTCAGTAAAATTTAGTCTTAGTCTTTAATGAAGTTACAAGATTGTTTAATTACTTATTTATCATAACCTTTTTCTAGTTATATTATTATATAAGACAGCTATATAATATATTAGTAATACTGAGGATTGTTTTTCCTTTCTTGGGTTGCTCTGAATTACAATGGCTTTTTGTGTGCCTAAACCCTCAGTAAGCAGTGCTACTGTTTAGGCTTTTGTATTTTTCGATAGTTATATTGTTATACAGTGATTTAATTTTTAGTCACGGGGTACATGGGTGGGAACGCGGAATTTCTGCACATCCTTTTTGAAATTAAAGTTGTAAAAAACTTTTACGCGAGTTACTAGTGTTTATACAACCAAGAAGCAATTGCAAGAAAAGTTGCTCAAGTCTTTGCCTATACAGCTCTGGACGATTTCGTGAAAGTTTTTGTGAATGACAAGGCCAAATAGTTTGGACGATACTTTCTGCAAGATATAGAAAAAGTTAAATGCAGGTTTTGGCGACACTTAGACCTAACCCACCTGATTCTAGGTGCACAACAGTCAGTTTTATGCATTGGTCAGGCCTTCAACACAGTAACGTAGAATCGCCGATTCAGTGTCTTGAAGGATATCTTTATTTAGTTCTGTCTGCTTAAATGCATCATGCATTGCAAGTTCGATTTTATGAGCTGGGCATAATATCAGCTGGTAGTGGTTTCGAAGTTCCTGTTTGACTAATCTATGCATTCGCATATTTACATAAGGTACACATACCTATGTCTTTGTTTTCTCTGGGACTGTTCAAATTCAATTTCTTCAGAGAATTCGACAATGCCTCCTTTAATCCTTCGGCGTCAGCACTTTCAATCTCTTCAAGGTTCATAACAGAAAATTTTGGCACACCCGTAGAAGCAGTTTTTATCAGGAAAAGTTCTTTCTCATCCATGGTCTTTGCGCTACTGCTGCCATCATTCATAACACCGTAGTATTTTATTTCGCTGCTGTTGATAGGCTCTGTGATGTTTTTGAACAAAATGCTCTTACTAATGTAATTTGTTATCTCTGCACAGGCCATATCAGTCCTATAGCTCTCTCCTAGATCGACGCCGTGATAAATGCGTTCAAATTTTGCCAGTTTGGAATAAAAATTAAAGCCTTTTCCTTGGCTTATCAAAAAGTGCGTGGATTGAAATTTTTTCGTCACCTGGCTACAATGAGGTGATGAAAGTTTTTGCATGTGTGTTAAAATTGTAGCTTGCTTAGGGACGCCAGATAACATTGTTTGGTTTGGGAAAGAGGTAACTTTTTTTATTTCTCCAAGTCTGCGCACTGCTGCTAAGTGGGTAAGTCTTTTGTTTATTATCGTTAAGATTACTCTTCTTGATAACTTTCGTACCACGGATAAATGATTCTGAAGCTAAAAAAAAAGTTCAATATAAAAAACAAAGATATGAAACTGCTGGCGATGCAGCAAACACTCCTGGTTATCAAGTCATAAATAATAAAATATCATACCCATTTGGCTGACTCCTCTCAGAGACGAGTTTTGGTGATTATTATTCTGTTCACCGTAGAACTCGCGGCAGATTTTACACCATAATAGAGACACATTGCCGTCACTATCTAATTCGTATCCTTAATTTGGAGGGCTGCTTTTCCATCAGTTTTCTTTTTCTTTTTCTTGTTTTTTCAGTGTGGTGTTAAATATGTATCCCAGCCCTCTGATATATTCTACTTTTATGAATATTTTTATATTTGTCTATAGGATAACAATTTTTAACATTATCATATATTTGTATATATAATAATATAATATATACTGTAAGTCCTGACTAGGACACCTGTAATAAACATGAATAATAATAATGAAAAAAAAAACAGTACAACATAAGTTCGACATCCTGGCAAGCTAAATGGCAGAACAGCAATAGAACTAAATCAATATTGCCTTGCTAAGTACGAGCATAGTAACAACCACAAGAAGGTCGCCACTGTTCAGTTTCAATCACAATAAAAACAATCTTACAATTCTAGAAACTCGAACAAATACAATAAGGTACCTTTTCTAACAAAAATTCTGCCAAGTTCTTTTGAAGGTGAATTGAAATTATGCAGAGCCTTTTTCATGCTATTCCTTGCCTTTACGAGCGTGATCAAAAATCTGCCAATTTTTATTGGGTTCGCCAACCAACAGATTTCATCGCCTTATAACAAGCAAATGAAGGACTCTAAATCAAAATTGCAAGGACTTTTAAAGTATAATTGTGACATTACAAAAATTGCTTTCAATTTGATTAAATTGGATCTTTGGAAAGTTTTACAACCACTCAGTAAAATATTACAGGATAGTTCGCTATTGTTGCCCCAGCTGATTACTATTTGTTCCACAGCAATAAGAACCATTAAGAAGATCACAAAGCTCGTTGAAAGTTCCAGATCCATTCAGTAAGGCAGATTTTTTCCCAGCGTTAAATCAATTCATTAGTAAGCTGGAAATGGAAGACAAAGATCTTATACCAAGTCGGCAAACACGACAAGATTCAACATTTTCACGAAAACATAGTTCATGTATATTTGCTAACAGGAAGTGTGGAGAATGCAATAGAAATATTCCAAAGATTGTATCTTGAAATTTTGGTAAAGTTGGAAGCCTCATTAGACCATTGCTTGAATTCCATTATTGAAGATCCTTTATTCAAGGCTTTCTTGACACACGTTGCTACCAGTTTGCAGATTTTGACGACATATTTGATCATGTTGGTATGATAAAAGATACTTTCAACAAATTGTTGTTGGCTAATGAATGTGATTAATCAAAATTGAGGAGTGAATGTGAAATAATTTTCAATCATGTTCGCAACTTTGCTGCCACTAAATCGTCTGATAAATAATGGCGTATGCTTTTTTCATTAAAACATGAATTGGGGATACACAATATCCTGCACATAGCAGAAATATCGCTAGTCTTACCAATTTGCAATGCCGAAGCAGAACGCGTGTTCTCATTTCTCTGGAGAATCTTCTCTAAAGATCGACGATCGCTTTCAAATGAAACCCTTGAAAACATATTGTGCTTACGTTCCGACATGAATCTCAGTGCTGATAGATATGATCATGCCATCGAGTTGTTTTTGACTGAGTATCCAAATGGTGAAGTCCGAAAGAGAAGTCGTCATTAAGATGGGCGTAACTATCCAAGTAAAAGGGGTTGTTCAAAGAAAAAATCAACGGGTATGAATGTTGAGTTGTTGGATAAGACAGTTTTCAGTTCTTCGGAGGAGGAAAACGACATTGAAAGTATTGACATTAGCCAGATTTCCGATGACGAATGGACTGATAGTGATAGTGATGACGAGTCACATTCATAAAAATTTATTTCGTTTTTTTTTCTTCTTTATTTTTCCTACTTTTCCTACTTTTGCTTGTTGACAGCTTCTTTTCTGAATAATTAATTTAACAGTTTTTAAGATGTTGATCTATGATATTTGTGTTGAATGAAAGTTATTTATAACACCTGAAACATTCCAGATGGGTTTGCGTCATCGAGACACGGATGGTACTCCTACATCGATGTTTTCTTTGTAATTAGGAATCATTATCTACATAGAAAGGAGAGCAATGTTTGCCGTACAGAACTTTGAAACCGGTTCAAGATGTTTGTATTTCCTTGTATTATGACATTAGCTTTTAAAAATTATAATGTTAACAAAATGACATACATATTGTATATATTTTCTCGATTCAAAATTGCCAACCTACTGCCGACCTGAATTGTGGCGATTATTTCTAAATTTCAAAAGTCATCTGAGGTAATAAGACTTGATAAAACGTAAATTTTAAAATGTAATATCTCTATTACCTCATTTAAATAAAGATAATTCTTTCTGCAGTACAGTTGGTAATTTGCTAAAAATCATTCTACCTTGATGACTGAAAGATTTTCTTGCAAATACAGTCCTAAAATGGCTAAGTTCTTTGAGTATTCATTGTGTGGTTGATTTGCATGAAATTGAAGTGGTTTATCAGTCATGCCATTGACACTTTTGAAAAATTCGACCACAGCTTTTTGTTTCTTGATTGTTGCAATAGAATCCCACTGTTGGGTACCGCCAAAAATTTTAAACGCTCCATTGTGTAAATATTGTAACTTGTTTTCTTGTGTTCTCCATAGAGACATCATTACTGGATAGCAATAAAGTAAATTTGGCAGGATAACAGTGCTATAAAGCAACAATTATAATTTAAAAACGTTATCCCTATTGGTTCACCAGTCAAAAAAAGTCACATTCGATTGGGGTTGCAATGTATTTGTTTCGCACTGAGGTTGCACACAAAAAAAGAAATAATTTGGCTGACAACTCAATCTACCATTTTGCGTGATAGACAGACAGAGAATGGGTTATTAATATATAGATGAATTAGAAAAATAAACAGTTTCTTAATCAACAATGAGGAGCAAAGAAACAAATCAATAAATTGTTTTTACTATAACTGTATATCATTCTGTATATTACTTGAGTTCATTCTAATCTTATTATAATAATCCGCGATTGTGTCACACTTTTATTTTAGAGAGTGATATATTTGGTTTTTCTTTCACGGTCGAAACCTTCTTATTTTTTCCCTTTTCGTTGTAAAACCACGCAGAGGCGACAGACACTTTTTCAATGTTGCGTAATCTAAGTGTGACGTCTAAATTTTTTAAACCAATCAAAACGAAAGAAATTCTTTTTTCGGCATTTTGATTGGTTGTTGATTTCCAAAAAATTAGTTCGTTAATAACGGTTTTCATTATCGCAGTTGTTTTCACGGTATTGTTATTATTGTTATTATGAAACTGCTTATTGTTAAAATTTTACTGTTATTGTATTTTAGATTAATAAAAGAACAGGTATAACCACATGGTTAGGTGATTTTTTGAACAGATGTTGTTGTTTTTTTTATATAGGTTTTTTCAGAGGAAAATGAAACGAAGAACGAGATGAAGAAAGTCTATTTTCATTTTACGTGCTGTTTACGTATTTCTTTTTATAGTTATCAAATAGTTATGGGAGTGCATTAGTTAAGTAGTGTAGATGAAGTTGAAGTTGTTTAAAAATGGCTGCAGAAAGGATGATGTTTATTTACATTGGTGAAGAAATTGGTTTACTTCTTTTCGGTGGGAAATTGTTTGGAAAAGCAGAGACGCCAACCTTCTTTACTAAAATTGCGGGAGAGTAAATCTAGAGGTCCAACAAAAATTTCTCAGAGCCCAAACTTGATTTCTTTTCCAGCGTTTTGTTGGTGTTGTAATAGATTTATGCCACAGTTGTCATGAAAAGTAGCCTGAATGACATCAATTTTTAGCCTGGAAATTCGCCTTCTGTTCAATCCCAGCCAGAGCTCTGGCTTTTTTTCGTCTCTAGAGACGAAAAAAAAACCTTGGAGAAGGATGAGGCTGGTTCCCAGCGTCCTATCATTTTGTGAGAGAAGCGATGTGGGTGAATTTAGTTTAATTTTTGCGAAGGGAAAGACTTGCGCTATCATCACACAATATATTTTTTCTCATTTTTACAACCTCGTAAATTAGCATAACGATATATTGACATTTTAACTCGTTCTCCCTAAAGCCCAGGGCTTCTCTCTCGTACAGGCACGAGCATGCACTGTAATATAAAAACGATACGCTGTTATTGAAAATATAACTGTAAGAACGAGATTGGAAGGACATGATCAACAATTTATTTTATCAACATTGTTTTGAAAAAATAATTCCAAAGCATCATATGTACTAATGTACGAAGCAGTTCGTTGAATATTTCTATAAAACACGTGGCGCAAAGCAGCTCCGTCTTCCATGTTTGTTTACATTAGTTTAAGATTATATATACTAAATGCAGCCGGGTTGTTGTACGTTTTCAAGATTTAGCCTTTACGATACGCAGGTTTATAGTTTTGACATCAAGCTAAGTACGATGTTGTAAAATTACTTACGCGTGGGGCAAACAATACAACAATTATGTTTCGTTTAAGGCCGATTTCCATTCAGCAAAATGTCCGCGCGGACGTAGGTAATCCACGCTGAGTGACGTAGAACGCATGCGCATTGGCTAATTCATAGGCGTAGATATTTCCGCTCAGCGAACAAAAATAAAGCTAAAAAATTTTAACTTTTTTTAAGCCCGCCGACGTCCGCTGAGAATTTCAGCCAATCATGTCTCAGATTTAATATATAAAGTCTGAGTCTGCATAAATTTATAAACAAAATGGCTGAAGACGAAGGTCCTCGTGTTGTTAGTGAGCAACAGGACCCTTTAGCATTCCCCTTTTACTTCTCTTTCTTCAAAAATTTTTCTCACCCAAAATCGCTTTTTAAAGCACTTCCTTCTTTTTCTTTTACGTCGTCGCATAATCATCAGTAAAATAATCTTTTGGTGCAAATACCACAACTTATTAACAGCAGCCATTTTTCTTGTTTATGTATTTTGAAATACGCGCCTTTTGATTTCCATTTGCAGCTGTTGGCCGCTCGGAAAATTCTACGTCCGCGCGGGCATTAAGCGTTGAATGGAAATCGGCCTTTAGCAAACGAAACTAAGAAAACACAACTATGATTTTTAATATCGTTTTATTTATTGAATCTTTTGAAATGTTTAAAAAAGAATCCATTGTTTTACATTTGATCACAAATTTCTATTATCTATATATTAATAGCCGATTCTCCGTCTGTCTGTTTGTTTGTTTGTAAGTGACGCAAAATGGTAGATTGAGTTGTGAGCGAAATTATTTCTTTTTTTGTGTGCGACGTGAGTTCGAAGCAAATACATTGCAAAACCCCAATCGAACGTGACTTTTTTTGTCTGATGAACTAATAGGAATAACGTTTTGTTTTTATCATTATTGTTAGTTTTATTCCACGTTGACTTGGCTTTGAAAACAGTACATCAACTAAATACAAAGAAACTAACTGATTAAACATTTTGGACAAAAAACAGCAGTGGCAGAACGTGGTAGCATCTCGGTTTGCCAGTGTATCCTAACGTATCCTTGCCTGACTGTCTGAGACGGGTGAACATTTTTTCGAGTAATCAAAATGTTTAAAAACCTATAGGTAAAAAAAGAGTATCATAAAACAAAATATTTTTTTTTGCTTTTGTCATAATAGTTGTCTTTAATCGATCTCTTTTAATCTATTTTATTTTATATCAGATCGAACGTTTCTTTTATTCACTTGATTCTTTTAGCACGTGCCTTTTCTTCTCTCCTCCCGTGTGATCTTTTTAAGAAGAGAAACCATTTCCCCCTGACGTTTGATAGCACCCATGTTAGAGCGCGTGACTTTTTTAAAACAAAAGTTAATAAAAAAATGAAGTTTTCTCTCTATATGTTTTCAGTGTATTGTTACACTGATAAAAGATTTGTTTTACCAGAGGTTGTGACTTCGAATCTGCTTCTGGTTGTACGAGCCGTTTATAAGGAAATTTGACGTTTATTGATACTGTGATACAGAGCAGGTAGACATGGGCGGCGAGCGACGCCGCCTTGGCGGCTAGTTACGTAAAGAATTGTTAAAAAAAATCTACAGTCGAATATTGTTTCACATCTTCTCCAGTGTTTCATCTTTATACTACGTACTGTACTATATAATGCGGGAGCATTGCAATTTTGTAATGGAAGCGGGAGTGAATTCTAATATGCGGGAGACTCCCGCTCAATGCGGGAGAGTTGGCATCAATGGAAAAGATATAAAGTAATGTACGAAAGTACATGAGTCAAACGGATTTAATAAATACAGCGTTAAAAGAGAATAAAAACATAGTTAAAACGATCAAATCATGAAGATGCAGTTACTAATTTGTTTTGGTAACGAAATTGCTGTTCCTTTTTTTTATTTATTTCAAAATGGCTCCACAGTTATGAAGTTACAAAGAAAGCATTTTTATGTCTTTCACTGTATAAAAATGGTAGTGAAATTGCATTGGACAGCAAAGAGAAAGTGTATGTTTATAATAGGAAAGTATGCTGGAAAGTAAATCGATTGTTATTAATTTGTTTACAGGTATGTAATATATAGAGAGTAAAGAGTTTAGAAGTGTTTGGTAATAGCTACAGATCATGTTCAATATTTATGTGAATTGGTATTCAGAGGTAAAGTTAAAATAGTATCTATTTAGTTAACAGTTAGTATAAGGGGATAAATAAAGGATAAGAGGGATGCTTACTGTTGTGTTTTGAATTTTCCAGAGAGGAGCTTTGAACTGGAAATAAAAAATGGCTCCACTTATGTGAATGTTTTCATAAGCTAAAAATTCTTTAGCTATACTTATTCTGTCATTACGTTTGTGTTTTTAATTATTATTTTTAAGGTTAACATATTTTCAAAGTTTCTTTTACTTTGTTTTGTTTTTCTTTAGATTTCGTCATAGCATGATTAGGTTTTTTGTATATATATGTTTTTTGAATGTTTTCATCTGAATGGAAATGAAGCACATGGTGGGTTAAATTATGATATTGGGAGGGTTAGTTAAGAGAAGAATGGATTATGTATTTAAGAAGTTCATTAGTTATTACTGTGCAATGATATGTTTATGCATTATTTTGTGTTATGGTAATCGTTTACGTACCTGGGTATATATATATAAGTTTGGCATTATGATTTTATTTGTGACTTTTTATCTTCTGTGTAAATTTTTTTTTTAGGATAAATGCGTAGTTGAATTTCATTTTTTGTTGATGTTGTTTATTTCAATATTCTTATAGCATGATTAGGTTTTTGGTATTACAATTCAAGTATTAATTTTTTAGGTAATAATAAAAAAAGCGTTTCGAAAATTCATTAATGGTTGCAGTCCAGTAGTAACTTTGGAACAAAACTTTGGAACAAAAGAAAAAGAAGGTATCAATTTGTTTTGAATTAACATTTTGTAATGTTTGGTTTCGTATGTCTGGGTAAACAGTTCTGTGTTATATATTGCAATTTTTTTTACATTAAAGTTACTTCTCTTCTGCGTATGAATATAATATTCTGAGCCATGTTGCTATTTGTTTCTGTTTTTAATCTTCTGAATGTAAAAAATAAATTAAAAAATTAATGCCTGTAGAAACTTTTACACAAGTTAAATTTCGCAACACAACGTATACTCAACATGGGTGGCGAGCGACGCTGCCTGGGATATTTTTGAGTTGCGATTCTATGATTTATTTTTTCGTCACGGGGTACGTACACGGGAATGGTGGATTTGACCTAATGTTTTCGAAGTTAAGTTTGGTAAAAAGTTTTTACCCGGGATACCAGTCTTATTATAATAATCCGCGTTGTGCATCCCACTTTTATTTTAGAGAGTGATATATTTGTCTAAATTTTACGGTCATCGTCCTCTTATGTGCGCGTAAAACCACGTAGAGGCGAGAGACACTTTTTCACGATTATTATAAAAGCATGTGGCATCATTTGACGTCAGTTTTTTTATGATCACGGGGGAGCCATTGCATTGCATCCCCAATGGAACGCGACGTTTTTGGGGAAATATCTCGAGAACCCACAGGGATAACTGACGTAATTTAGGGTCAGCGACACGGGTGACGGGGTGGCGCAACATTTGGGTCTAAATTTTATTTGGTACTGCCGATATGACATCATCAAAAACTTTGATCACTGATATCTCTGCAACGGTTGGTCGTAGCGAAATGATCCCATACAGTTTTTTTATCAGTTTTGAGAGTTCTACAACTCACGGGGAGCGCTCAACAGGAAAGGCAAATTTGACATAATGTTTTCGAAGTTAGGGAAAAGTTTTTACCTGCGATACTAGTATCTTATTATTAAGAAAGAATATTTAGTACGTACATGTTTGCAGTAGAAAATGTGGATGGATGTACAGTAGAAACTTGCTGGAAAGTAAAGATAGTTTGCAGAGGTATTAACAGTGTTTACAGTACAAAATCTACTGGAAAATACAGAAAGTTTTCAGGTTCTACTTCGCATATAAGCATTAAGCAGCTTTGCCAAACGAAGAAAGCAGTTCAGTTTGTAAAAATGGTAGCGCAAGTGTTTTATAAATATGTATGTCCTGGAAAGTAAATAAAGTGTTAGTGATTTGTTTACAGGTATGAATATAGAAGTAAAGAGTTTAGAAGTGTTTGAAAAGGGCTGCAGAAGATGATCAATGCTGTTTGATAACATGTTGATGTGATCTGGCAGCGAAAGGTATCCTATTGTGTTGAAAGTTAAACTAAAGTAAAGTTGAAATATTATATATTGATTCAGTTAGAACACAGCTAATATGCTGGATAAATAAAGGGTTGTTTACTGTTGTGTTTTGAATTAGCCAGAGGAGATTTGAACTCTGCCTGAAAATGTGAATGTTTTCATTTGTTATAAACTCTTTAGCTATAGAAGTTCTGTCATTACGTTTGTGTTTTTAATCATTATTCATACGGAAAATGCGTTCTTGCTTTCTTTCGATATCGTCATAGTATGTTTATGTTTTTTGTATGTTATTCAATTATTGTTTTTAAGTTTAATATATGTTCTTGAAGTTCCTTTTTTATTGTTTGTTTGTTTGTTTGTTATAATACGGTTAGGTATTTGAATCATTATGCATGCGAAATCTTTTTTCTTTTAGAAAAGCAAAATAAAAAATACAATAACAATAAAGAAATGAAACTCATGGTTTAGATCATGATGTTGATAGTTGGTGAACAGATTAACGATTTTAAAAATTCTGTCCAATGCAACTTCAGCACGAAAGAAACACAGTATCGATTTGTTTTCAATTCATTCACATTTTGTAATGTTATTGTTTGCTTTTGTGTTCTGCATTATGTATTGCTTTTTTACACTAAAGTTACTTCTATTCTGTGTATACGATATATACTTCTTTGTTGTATTGCCATTTGTTTCTGCATTAAATCTTCTGCATGTAAAAACATGATTTTGGTCTGAAGTAGGGCATTTAAAATGTTGCAATGTTTATTTCGCTAAAAAATAATTTTACAAAACCTTTTTTCAGTTTTATTGATTTGTTTTACATACAAGTTACTTTGCATTTTCTGTGTTTCAAAAAAATGGTTTTTGGTCAATAGTAGGGCATTTTAAGTATTGCGATGTTTGGGTATAATTTGCATCTCCAGGGTAAAAATTTTCATTCTGATTGGGTAAGTAGTTTTGCATGTGTTGTTCATTTCATCTTCTGGGCATAAAAACATGGTTTTGGTCAGAAAGAGGGAATATCTAGAATTTCAATGTTCCAATTTTTATTATTATTGCGGAGTGTAGCTGTTAAGCGGAACGGAGCTCATTTGGCAAGATCAAATATTGTCATCAAAACACTAACAGAGAGATGCGTTCGGCTGCCGTCAATCGCTGAAATTTCTTACAGGGCATACCAAAAATCTCAATTTTCTCGCTTACCTTTAAGTTTTACAAATTGCAATGAAGATATTAATATGATTGATCAAGCCCAAAAGTGTTCAGTGTATAGCTTTAGGGTAAAATTGTCGATGTGTACGGTAGCGGGAAGGCCAAAGTAGTTGCTTTTTTGAGTTAAGTAGACATTTCCCCCCGGGAATATTCTGAATGCTCTGAAGTTTGTCATGATCAAATTTAGATCAAACCTTCTGAAAGTTGTGCATCTTTGCTCACACACTTTGTATCTATCTGTGAGGAATAAAATAAAAAACTGCTATCTCTTCTCCATTCGTTTTTAATGATAAAATCTAATGTTACTTTTGTCGTCCCACAAAATGTTATTCATAATAATAGGCCCTTTTAGAGATTTACTACCCATTTTGAATTCTTTATTGCAAGCTTATTATTGTTCATGGGAAATGATTTGCATGTTCCGTATATATATAAACTTTTTATGCTGGCAGGGAATGCGTGTGCAGAAAAAATTGGCTTTGATAATTTCTAATAATGTCTAAATCAATACAATGAGACATCAAAACAGAGTATACGTCAACAAGGAATTTGTCTATTTAAAAGAGTATATACAATACACAATCTTAGTTGCCTTTTGTGATCAAATTGGAATGTTTAACAACAAAAAATGTAGACAATATATATCCATCTATATTGAAAAATATTCTCTGATTTAGAATTCAATATTATTAAACTTTGTTTAGTATATACATTTAATTTATACGTGTGCATGGGTGAGAGATAAGGTAAAATAGCTATATATACACAGCTTACGAATTCTTTAATTGGATAAGATAATTATATAAAAATAAACAACAATGAAGAGTAAAGAAATAAATCAGTTAATTTTTGTTTTTTTGTTTAATTATTTTAATCACTCACCCCACTCAAGGCCGAAGCCACTACAAGGAGTGGAGCTACATATGTTTTTGTGTAATTGTTATAACTTTAGATGTTACATACTTGAGTTATTTCTAAAAATCTATATATTAATAGCGGATTCTCTGTTTGTTTGTTTGTTTGTTTGTGCGTTTGTTTGTAAGTCACGCAAAATGGTAGATTAAGTTGTGAGCGAAATTATTTCTTTTTTTGTGTGCGACGTGAGTTCGAAGCAAATACATTGCAACCCCAATCAAACGTGACTTTTTTTGGCTGATGAACTAATAGGAATAACGTTTTGTTTTTATCATTATTGTTAGTTTTATTTTCCACGTTGACTTGGCTTTGAAAACAGTACATCAACTAAATACAAAGAAACTAACTGATTAAACATTTTGGACAAAAAGCAGCAATGGCAGAACGCTGCAGCATATGTTCGGTTTGCCACTAGCTCTTGCCTGACTGTCTGAGACAGGTGAACTGTTTTTTTTGAGCAATCAAAATGTTTAAAAACCGATAGGTAAAAAAAGAGTATCATATCAAAAGAAAATGTTTTTTTTTTTTTTTGCTTTTCTTTTAACAATTAAATCTGTTCTTTTAATTGTTAAGCGTTCTAATCGAACGTTTTTTTATTCTATTTATTTATGTAGCACGTGCCTTTTTTCTCTCCTCTGTGTGAACTTTTTAAGAAGAGAAACCATTTTCCCCCTTATGTTTGATAGCACTCATGTTAGAGCGCGTAACTTTTTTAAAACAAAAGTTAATAAAAAGTTGAAGTTTTCTCTCTAAATGTTTTGAGTGTATTGTTACACTGATAAAAGATTGGTTTTACCAGAGGTTGTGACTATGAATCGGCTTCTGGTTGTACAAGCCGTTTATAAGGAAATTTGACGTTTATTGATACAGTTATACAGAGCAGGTGGACATGGGCGGCGAGCGACGCCGCCTTGGCGGCTAGTATATATATAATTATGATGTAACTGGTAACCCGTGTAAAAATATTTTACGGGTTCTGTTAAAGTTTTTCAATCACCTAATAATCATCACCTTCATGGTGTCAGCCTTGTAAAATTTGCATGGGTGATTGAGTTGTTTACCTGTGGCAGCAACTTTGACTTTAACATTATCAAATGCCTTTGCCCTAGAAGAGGCTACATATAGCTGACCATGTGAAAAGCACGGTCGTTGTAGAAACAAACCAATTTTTTCAAATGTTTGACCTTGACTCTTATTGAAAGAATAAGCTAAACGTATCAGCAGTTGTCTGCGTTTCAAAGTGAAAGGCATACCTGTGTCAGAGGGTGACAATTGTACCCTAGGTATGAAAATTGTTTCTCCAACAGTTGACCCTGTCAAAACCTTAGCTTTAATAAAGTTATGCGGTAATTCCCGAACAATCAAGCGTGTCCCATTACAAAGACCCTTCTTGATGTTCAAATTTCGTAAAAGCATAATTATTGCTCCAACTTTAAGTTTCAAACAAATGTGGAGGCATACCGGATGGTGTGATGCTATTTAGAAAATCAAGCGGATAATTTTGTCGCTCGTCCTCATCATCACAATCAACTTCATCAGCACTATAATAGCAAACTGGATCACCAGGCAATCTTTCCAACACCTCATTATTAATTATTAATTAGCATTAATTAGCACGTTAGCATTTTTTATCCTGAGCAACTTTCTTAGTGGGAGGAACGTGTGAAAATGAAGTTATAAGATGTTATTTTGTTGAAAAGTCAAGACTGTGATAGCAACAAAACTTACTTTAAACACCTTTACTAGTAACTTAATAGCCCTTTCATGATAATGATTTGGAAACGAACTGTACGTCGAGACATTTTTTCACATTAAATGATAAAACACTCCATATAAAGGCAGAGAAAGGGTTGAACGTGTTTTTTTCGATAAAGATGGACCTGGATTGATCAGGGAGAATGATAGATTAGCGATAGTTATTCAATAATCATGTTAATCTTTGGCAAGTTCATCAATTAAATCGGATATATTTTCGTCCATGTCATCATCATCATCAATGTCATCGTCATTTGCTTCAATCTAATAAGTATATGGGAAACTTAAATATTAAATAACAGATGCTTGATGCTTGACATAAGAAAAAGGTGTTACCCCTGCATTGTTACATTCCAGTACACAGCACTCAGCACAAGAAGATAAACAGACCATATCATACTTTCTGCATGTGCACGTTTTCGAACCACAGGGATTTTTAGTTGAAAGCTATAAAAGTGATATAACTCACTAATATCAACCAATACTCTTGAGTGTACATACTTCTAGAAAGTGTAATACCTTGCATCTACATCTGATAACTTTAATCAAACATTCAGGGGCAATCTGCAAGTCATTCATGATTGGAACTAGAGCATCATTCGTAAGTTTCCATCCCCACTCGGTTGCTGAAATCTCGAAATTTTCTAGTAGCGACCATTCAATAATTTGGTAATGACATCTTAGACCATGATAAAATGCTGGTCGTTGGCTAGGAGGTAGTTTTTCAGGTGTGATGATACCTTTGCATGCCATATCAATGTATTTACGATACCTGTAAAAAGAGAATATACGCTAACATCTTTTGCGCCTATCACTAAGTTAAAAAACGATAACAAATATCGTCATAAATAACATACTTTTCAACAAATTAAACACAAACCGAATCAAAATTAACTACCGTGCCAACTTAACTCCAAATATGCAGTTTATCTTAATAATACTGAAAAATAAGCGAACCTAAGCCTTTTCAGCGTATCCTTCTCATTTCCACCATACAAAATTTTGAATACATGTATGCAAGCATTGCCAACTTCTTCCTGATTGCTCCAGGGGCTGCCAATCACTTCTGCAAGTTCTCGAACGACTTCAGAATTTCCCAAAATTGTTGAAAGTTGCGTCTTGCCTTTCCATGTAAAATGAAAATGCATGGAAGAATAGAAAGTATGTTTTAATGTCATTACTTCTTCGAGAGGAATCCCGAACACTCCAAGCTCTATTCCAACGCTCCTGTAGAAAATATATATCCGCATAGCTCTCTTCCCAGTGGTGAACCAGCATTACTGCGACGTCTGTATCATCTGCAACAACTACTATTGCCTCTGATGATTGTTGTGCATATTGCAGCGCAGTCTTGACAATTGTAGCATCTGCATCACCATCACAGTTGATAACATTAACATTCCACTCTTGTAATTTCTGAGACAAAAATTTGATGAACGACGACTTGTTACTTGTGTTGCTCAGAAATCTATCTTGTGTAAACGGGATTTTGTTATCTGCGGAGATTTTAACATCGCAACTTTGAGGAAGGACATTTCTGCGCATGTGTTCGTGACATTTTATTGATTCGTTGTCATATCCATCGAAGACAATAACAAGTTTGGCTTCGTCATAATTCTTCTTGATGTATATATAATATATATCAGCCACTTCAAAAAACGTTTTTCCCCTAGCTCAGCGTACTCTGTGTAACAGTGCACCTCCATCTAACACAATACCTTTTGTAACAGGAATACCAGTTTTTTGAATTGAATTTTCATCAGGCATAATGACCTTTCGTAAGGCTGGCTTGTCTGGCTTCCTCATCATTCCATTTTTGAAGAGTGACATTGGCTCTGTAGTTAACTCGAACTCAAAAAACGATTCCAGATCACCCTCTCGTTCTGCAACTGCTACCATGCAGTTGAACATTAACGTTGGGTTTGCAACTGTTTCTTCATTTGCTGATGATTTATTAAGCAGAGAATCTAAAGATATGATCTTTTCTTTTCTTCGAATTGATGCATCGTTGAAAAAAACATCATTCAGACCATTTTGGATTGCTTTACCAATAGATTCTGATTCCTCGCTGTTGACACGATCTTTCCCATTGACTGAAACTAAACCGCTCGATAATGCATACAAATCTTTTCCAGGCGCACGGAAAGGGCTACGAGCCGATAACCATTCTTTAATCTTGTGGAAATCTCTATGATCTTGATTGATCCGTGAAGCTCCCATCTCATGATGTTGTTCACTTGACTTGTACGATGCTCCTGTAACCTGAACCATGGCATTATGAATATAAGCAGAAAAACTCAAACTGAGAACCCATTGATGACGAACACTTTCTGACATCCCACGTCCAACTGTAAGTCCTCCTTTTGATTTTAATGAACGCATTAACGTTTGCTCAATCGCCAAGGAAGTCCAAATTCCCGTCCAATTCTTTGATGTTCTTCTGATGGTATGGTCTCCATTCATAAAGACTTTATACAATCATGGATACTTTTGCGGTAATTTTGACATTTCTTGTAGATATAATCTAGCACATTTGGCGTAATTAGTGTGCCCAGTCCCAGCGAATAAGTTGAGCATCTTTTCCAGTACAAACAGATGAAGTTCCCAATCAGATGTTCTTTCTACATAGACAAATAATTTGACAAGATGCACATACTCCATATAATGGAGCCATAACTTGGCAGTTCTTGTACTTTCTTTCATTTCAAGTTTTAATACTTCGAATCTTTGCTGGATCTTTTGAAACACTTTATTTGAAACGAACTCGTGGTAAAAATCTCCAGCAAGCTTTCCTTCAAGTGAAAGTTTGAAATATCTTTCCAAATCTTCAAATTGAATACTATCCTCAACCTCCTCGAGTAATAAACATGCCAAAGCTGATTCAACAAGAATGTGAGCTCTTATTGCTCTTGATATGGCTTTGCCAGACATGATATGTTTGACACTGTTTTCTGCATAAACTTAAGCAAGTTAATCCTCCAAACCTGATCCAGCCATCAAAACACCAATGCTTCCCAAAAAGCTCATGAGAGTATGGAAACCCCCCAATCTGCACACAATTTGAAGATTTTCAGAATATATTATGCCCAATGCCTTAACCCAAAGAGGCTGGTCAAAGGTAATGCTGGGTGTTTCCACATTCAATTTTTTTTCTTGGTCAATTACATAAAGTAATGTGGAGTAAATTCATGTTTCATCTGAAGGTTGCAAATCAATGATGGGAAGAAATGCAATTTCTGACTTGTCAGTACTGGAACCTTTAGATACCGTTGCAGACTGCATGAACCCTGACCAGTTTGATGTTGGCCTTTCAGATGGAGAAAAAAGGCGTGCCGATTTCCATAAAAGATCATACATCTCCATTGCTGATTTACTCGGTGGTTGGTTTAAGCCAGGAAGAGGTCTCCAAAAACCCCTGGCTTGTACATCAAGCCTGGCTTCATCATTGTTTACGGGTTGAAGCTTGGGTTCAATCTCCACATCTTTACAAACTTTGTTCTATAAGTTTGCTTCAAAATTTCTAAGATTATCGTGGCAGATGGAAACGAAGCCCCCTTTTTTACAATTCATAGCGTGGTTGACATCGAGTTTGCTTCCACATGGGCACTTCGTTGAGAGATTTTTGATATCACGATTGAATCTCAATGCTAGTGCATCTCAAAACTCCTCTTTATTTAAGGTGAATCCATGCTCCTTCAAGGACAGAACCGTCAGCCAACTGGATGCACTTTTCTCACGGCTTTGTTCTACAGCACGCTTATCCTCTTTGTTTAACTGGTTATCAATTAGGTAGCGTTGAGTCTTGTTCTTCTCCGATATTTCCTGAGGACGTTTGTGTCGGATTTCTCTGACAGTCTCTTTGTATGGAATGTTATGCTCTTGATTTATAATGACATCGGTAAGTGGGGCGGTGATGATAACAGAAGATTGGAAGTCAGTTACTGATTTTTCTGACAGAATCGGAATACCAAGTCCACCATCTTTGACATGAAGTTTGAATAACTGCCTCTCCGCATCTGTTATGGTAGAACCGATAATTATGGTTGCTCATTTGTAGCAAAATTCAACATATGCATTTGCATTCACATTCAAGAAATTTTTATTCACATTAAAAAAATTATATGCACATTCAAGAAACTGTTATTTACGTTCAAGGAATTTTTTATTCATGTTCAAGAAACTTTACATTCTTAAGAAAATTTTCTTTCACATTCAAACAAAAGATTCGTTAACACTTTAACAGTTTTTATTCACTTGATGCATTCATATTCAACAGCGTTTTTTTTATGCAAGACAAAATTATATTCAAGGATATTCCGTAACCTAAATCTGGTCTGCAAAATTAGCAGAAAAACTGAGATAACCGCATGGCGTATGAAAATGACAGGAATAACATGTGGAAAATGTTGAACGAGATGAAAGAACAGTGACTGAGAAGATAATGTGAGGGAAATAATGAAACAGTTTTTAATTTTCTGGATGAACTGTATACGATCATAATTTTTTTCATCCTATGAAATTTTAAATCATGATTAGTAATTAAATCGATCCATTCACATTTTTTCATCAGATGACACCAACGTTTTAAATTAATAAAGACAACTTTAAAGCGTGAAGTTTCTGTCAATACTTTCTATTATTAAGCTGATAGCCGAAATTAACATTCACGGTTTCCCTTCAACTTGTATTTCTTGTATTTTATCTATTTTACTATTTATAATCAGTTTTTAAAAGGTGCTGTACATGCAAGACAAAATTATATTCAAGGACATTCCGTAACCTAAATCTGGTCTGCAAAATTAGCAGAAAAACTGAGATAACTGCATGGCGTATGAAAATGGCAGGAATAACATGTGGAAAATGTTGAACAAGATGAAAGAACAGTGACTGAGAAGATAATGTGAGGGAAATAATGAAACAGTTTTTAATTTTCTGGATGAACTGTATACAATCATAATTTTTTTCATTATATACCTGGGAATGGTAGAGTGTGGTGTGCTGGAAGGCACAGAGGGAGAGAAGACTCTTTAACCCCTCAGCAGAAGAAAACAGAAAGTATTTCTCTCTTTTCATTAGGGAAAATAAATATTATTCTTCCCTCTCTGTTTGTCTCCTTATTTTGCCAAAAAAGAGAGTTTGGTCTGATAATTCTGAATGTTTAACATTTACTCTCATTTATTTTGTTTTTGTTAAAAGTGAAATAAAAAAGATGGATGAACATATCCGAAGCATTGTTCAAGAAGAGATAAATAAACTCTCATCTCATCAAACTCAATCTAGTCCAGTTGCCACAGCAACTAACATGTTTAGAAGAGCACAAGGACTTATTCGCTCTGCTGCTGCATCTATTCCAAATTCTGCTATTGTAACAAGCAGTCCTGTCAGTGTCACAACTGGACGAGTAACCTCCAGTACTAGGTCCAACCAGAGTCATCTTTATAGGTTTTCATCTAGAAGACCAAGGATGTCGGGAAAACAGAAAGCACCAACTGGAAAAGCAGTAAATGTTTGGCTGCTCCATCCATGTCTGGATGATGAATTGGAAGAATATCAATTCGAAGAGGATATGGTCATCATCAAAGGGCTTGTTAATTTGGACTCTTCAATGAATGAAGATGCTATCAGAGAAGCACTGGTTCAGCTATTTCAAAGCAAACTTTCCTTGATCTTTAGAAATGACTTCGAATTTGTTAAACGTGAGAGGAACAAAATAGTCAAATTAGCCACAGCTAAAGATTTTGTATGGAATTATAATAATCTGAAGTCTTTCTGGGGCCAAGGAAAATTATATTATTGTTTAAGGAGGTTAGTATTTTATTTCTACCATTTAAACAGTGATAAATGTGTAGTGATACAATTGTGGTTCAAAGCATTGTTTTACTACATCAAGTTAATAATTGTTTACAAAAAATTGCTTTTTCAAAACTTTTTTTTTTTTCATTCATGGTTAGGTCATATACTTCATTAATTGATGATGATCTTGATTCAAATAAAGGTTGTGTTTCACCTTCACCTTCAAGTCCTTTGCCTTCTTGTTCATACATCCCAGATCTCCCTGAAACATCATTTCCCACGCCTAAGACTTCAACAACGGTTGATCTTAGTCTAATTGGAGATACTGTCATAGAAAATATCATGGGGAATTTGTTTTCAATGTTGGAAGATGAACACAAATTAAAAATAGATGAAGATGATATACTGGCAGATACCATTGCATACTTCAAAGGCCACGTCTATAAAGAAAGGTCAAAAATTGTCGTGAGAATGAAGAATCAGCCTGCTGTTGACACAGGTGGTGTTTTGCGGCATGTCTTGTCTTGCTGTTTTGAGGAGCTTTCACAGGGAGGTGGATGTTTACCCCAGTTGTTTGAAGGTAAATATTTCACTATCACTATTACTAATAATACTATATAAATATATTGAATGTGTGCTTTTACTGGTTAAATTTGACTTTTTTTTATTTTTCATTAGGCAAAGAAAATAACAAACTTTTGGTATATAACACAGCAGTAATTTGTTCAGGGCTCATGGAAATTCTAGGACGTATGGTTGCACACTCAATCATACAAGTTCAATCAGGCATACCAATACTTGCACCAGCAGTTTTTAGATATATATATATATACAAATGGGGACATGAATCAAGTATTTGAAGTTCTTACAATTGAACAATTGCCAAAGTTTGAAGTTGAAGCAGCCTGCAGAGAGGTTTGACTTTTATTTTTTGCTTTAATTGAAAATGTTGGCAGTATATTTGTACATACAGTCGACTGTTGATATCTTGAACTCTCATAGGACTGGGGAAAAAGTTTGAGATATCGAGAGGATTTTGGTATGTGTGTAGTGACCAAGGGACCGGGAAAAAAAATCAAGATACCAAAAGTTTAAGATATCGAGTATTCAAGATATCGAGAGTCGACTGTATATTAAAAAGAAATTCATCCTATGAAATTTTAAATCATGATTAGTAATTAAATCGATCCATTCACATTTTTTCATCAGATGACACCAACGTTTTAAATTAATAAAGACAAACTTTAAAGCGTGAAGTTTCTGTCAATACTTTCTATTATTAAGCTGATAGCAGAAATTAACATTCACGGTTTCCCTTCAACTTGTATTTCTTGTATTTTATCTATTTTACTATTTATAATCAGTTTTTAAAAGGTGCTGTACATGATGTTTAATAATAAATCTTTCCTTTTTTGTAGAAAGCATAGTTTCTCTTTGATCTAAGTAACAATGGATTTAAATTTATTGCTTATGTTCTTTTTGTAGATTTTAAATGCAGATGTTCATAAACTTACTGATTTACAAGAAAAGTATAGCTATCTTTTTGAAAAATGTGGTATCACCTTGATTTTGACAGTGAGAGCACTTGTATTTTCTTGATATCACATCCTGAATAGGAATATGAGGCTCCTAAAAAAAAATTTTCAATTTTATTTTTATGTCAATAGTCACGAAGGTGTATTCTAGAAAAAGACTTCATAAGCTACATTAATTCCATGTACACCATTCTTTAATAGAATAACACAAAGAATTCCATAATTCAGAGTATCATATATCATTACGTTATCAGTAAACGTCAATGTGTGTGAAATCGGATGTTCTTCTTGTGAATTTGCTAGTTTTTACAAAATAATCGTGGAAAGTTCAAATTGTTTAACGTTTTATAAGGTGCGTATATTTATGTTAAAGTTGTACAACTATTTGTTATTCACTATAATACGACTTTTTACTTAACAAAATCGTATCCAAACAATCGCAGTGTATTATCACCTTCAGCATTATTATAATATATTTTGTAGGAAAAAAACTAATGTTTGTTGAGGATTTATTTCTAAGACACATACCGTCTGTAAAAATGCTTTTTAACATTATAATATATTCACTGTTTCTTACAATATAATGAATTTCCATTTCTTTCAATTGGGAACGTTCTGTTAATTGTTCTGAAGCTGTGACAATTAAAACACTATAGGATAACTTCGAAGTTTATGACATTTGTATAAAAAATGTATTTGTATAACAACTGTCAACAGCAAAGAATAACAGCAATTTTTTCTTAGCTATAAATATGAATAATGCAGATTGGAGCCTATATTTTGATGACATGCTATCTCTTGTGAATGAAATTGAGCGTAGTAATACCGAAGACTATAATTCTACTTCGGTTTTGAAAGATAAAGTTGATGATGCAATAGACAGTTTAAATTTTCTTGCTCTTCAAGGGATCAACCATGTAGAAGAGCTATCTTCCATTTTTGTTCAATTTCGTGGAATGTTGTCACGCAGATTTGTTGGTGATTCTACTCCTTCTACTCTAGCCTTGCTAAAATATTCGGGCCAAAGAAATATTGAAAAGTCTGACAAAGACCTAAAATAGAAATAAAGGAAGATATTCTATTATCTGTACGCGAGCTGGACTTTAGCTGGATCGAAATTTCAAATATATTAATGGTATCACGGTGGACAATATATCGTAGAATACGAGAATTTGGAATAAGACAACTTACTGGGTATTCCAACATAACGGATGATGAGCTAGACGCATTGATCAGACGAATGAAGTCTGTCCATGGAAGCTTTGTTGGTCGATCAATGATAGCTGGTCATCTACGTAATGCTGGATACAGAATTCAACAAAGAAGAATCACAAAGTCACTGGTACGTGTTGACCCAACGTCTTCTAGATTACGATGGGTTTGCCTGGTTGAGCGAAGAAAATATAGTGTTCCTGGTCCAAACAGTTTGTGGCACGCTGATGGCCATCACAGCTTAATTTCGTGGGGGTTTGTAATCCATGGCTGTATAGATGGGTATTCTAGGCTAATTGTTTATCTTCATTGCTCTACCAACAACAAGAAAGAAACTGTCTCCAATCTGTTTGACGAAGCAGTCGACAGTTACGGTGTTCCTTCGAGATTAAGCACTGATAAGGGTGGGGAAAACGTACTAATTTGGGACAAAATGGAGTAATATCGAGGAGCAGGCCGTGGAAGTTACCTTGCGGGCACATCAATGAGGAATCAAAGAATAGAGACGTTATGGAGAGATGTGTGGGTAAACGTTGCTCATCAGTTTTACTACGCATTTCAAGCAATGGAGGCTGAAGGTAAAGAAAATTATTACAATTTTATAACAATAAATTTCATAAAAACCACCAGTTTTCTGGCATCTTTTCTCTTAACAATTTTCTTCCTACAAATTGCAACGGCAATGTATTTCGTCAAACTGATCATGAGAGTAATGGGCACAGCATACCAATTATTGAATGTTAGTGGTCATACAAAAATGTCATCTTTCCTTTAGGACACTTGAATATGGATAATGAAGAAGATGTATATCTGTTACATTTGATCTTTCTCCCAAGAATCAACCAAGTGGTATCTTATTTTACCGAAGGTTGGAATAGGCATCCTATTAGAACCGAAAGAAATTGGTCTCCACAAAAGATGTGGATGAGTGGAATGATGGATGTTCGAAATCGAGAACAACATCAAGTTGCTGATGTTTTTTCCACTCCTGGATCAGATGATCTTTCTTGGTTCGGCTTTGATCCAAGAGCTCCTTCTCCTTCTGATGGTCTTTCATCAGTAGACGTTGAAGACGTATCGAATCCTTTTCCAGAAGATGTTTTGGAACGCATATTGCAACTTAATTTTTTGAGGGATTCAGAAAGCTTTGGCATTGATATTTTTATTGAAGCTAAAGGCTTAATTCAGAGCATTTGAGAAAACATTTTTCTTTCCTTCCTCGTTAAGAAACTTATTTCGCTTCACGAATTTTAGTTACAGATTTCCAATAGTGCTACAAAAATACAAGAATCAAAATCAGTCTCAATTTTTTCTGGACATTTTGTTGGGTATTTTAAGAAACAAGGGATTTTTAGTATTGCAGAATTTTGTCATTACTAATAAAAGAAAAGAAAAAATTTTACCAACTGTAGTTTTTGATTCCCCAAACCCACCTTTTTCACCTGGTCGGATTTGATCTTATTTTATTACATTCCCTTTTACACTGGAACAATAAAATGAATATAACCTTATGCTGTTGACGAACCTTTTCTTGGATTTTGATACTTATTTCGTTTTCCTTTTACTGCCGTCATAAAACCCCATCTCAAAAGTTTCTATAATTCATTCATTTATCAGGGACGTACGTAGCAAGATATTTTGATTCTACGTCCTTGTTTATTCCCCTCGCATCTGGTATTTTTCAAAAATCTGTTTTTCGCCTGTTCATGTATCGCTAATCAGTTTCCATTAGTGACCGATAATTTACTGACCAGATCTGAGTTACCGAAATTCCTTGAATAGTAATTTTACATCTTGCATGTAATTTTTTTTCTTGAATATGAATAAAAATTTTCTTGAACATGAATAAAAGTTTTTTTGAATGTTAATTATAATTTTGTTGAATATGAATATAATTTTGTTGAATGTGAACAAAAATTTCTTGAAAGTAAATAACAGTTCTTGAATGTGCATATAATTTTGTTGAACGTTAATAAAAGTTTCTTGAATGTGAATGTAAATATCTATATATTAATAGCCAATTCTCTGTTTGTTTGTTTGTTGGTGCGTTTGTTTGTAAGTCACGCAAAATGGTAGATTAAGTTGTGAGCGAAATTACTTCTTTTTTTGTGTGCGACGTGAGTTCGAAGCAAATACATTGCAACCTCAATCGAACGTGACTTTTTTTGGCTGATGAAGTAATAGGAATATAACGTTTTGTTTTTATCATTATTGTTAGTTTTATATTCCACGTTGACTTGGCTTCGAAAACAGTACATCAACTTAATACAAAGAAACTAACTGATTAAACATTTGGGACAAAAATCAGCAGTGGCAGAACGTGGCAGCATATTTTCGGTTTTTGCCACTGACTCTTGCCTGACTGTCTGAGACGGCTGAAGGTAAAAAAAGAGTATCATATCAAAACAAAATGAAAACAAAATGTTTTTTTTTTTTTTTTGCTTTTCTTTTAATAAATTAATTTCTTCTTTTATATAATTGTTAAGCGTTCTGATCGAACGTTTTTTCATTCTATTTATTCATTTAGCACGTGCCTTTTTTCTCTCCTCCGTGTGAACGTTTTAAGAAGAGAAACCATTTCCCCCTTACGTTTGATAGCACCCATGTTAGAGCGCGTAACTTTTTTTAAAACAAAAGTTAATAAAAAGTTGAAATTTTCTCTCTATACGTTTTGAGTGTATTGTTACACTGATAAAAGATTGGTTTTACCAGATGTTGTGACTTCGAATCTGCTTCTGGTTGAACACAAGTTGTACGAGCCGTTTATAAGGAAATTTGACGTTTATTGATGCAGTGATAAAGAGCAGGTAGACATGGGCGGTGAGCGACACCGCCTTGGCGGCTAGTCTATCTTGAATTTTGCTACAAATGAGCAACCATAGATAATAGAGACCTTACGCAGAGGACGTCTTTAGCTACAACGTTATTATAAACCAAGAAAATCAAGCGACGTCGTAAGTTGTAATGGCGTCTTCATAAAATCCCTACGCACGCGCGCTTTTTAATCTGCATATAATCCGCCATATTTGTTTACACTTTCGCTTTCATCCTTACTTTAGAACTTTTGTAAGAATTTTACTTTTAAAAATGCCTAAATTAAGAGATGTAAGAAGTTGTCTTTTGCTGAGCCATGCATTTGATTTGTTAACAGATGAAGAATTTGTTTTGCTATATGACCTTAATAAATCGAAGAACTTAGATTTTCCGTATTGGCAGTATCCGAAGTTTGATTTAGAAAACATGAGTGATGATGAATGTAAGGCAGAGTTTAGATTTTTAAAAAATGACATTTATCTTTTACAAGATCTTCTTGGAATCCCAGAAGAATTTCATTGCTACAATAGAGTTATCGTTCCTGGAATAGAAGCAACCTGTATATTACTAAAAAGGTTTGCATACCCTTGTCGACTAGGAGACATGATTCCTAGATTTGCAAGACCTGAAGCACAGTTAAGCATGATACTTGGGGAAGTGACAGCCAGTGTATACAATCGCCATCACCATCGTTTGGAAACGCTTAACCAACCTTGGCTTTCAAGAGCTGAACTTCACAGATTTGCACAATGTATTCACAATGCAGGTGCACCCCTTCAAACGTGTTGGGGCTTTATAGATGGAACAGTCCGCCCTGTCAGTAGGCCAGGACAGCATCAACGTATTATTTACAATGGGCATAAACGGGTTCACGCATTAAAATTTCAGTCAGTTGTTGCACCAAATGGCTTAGTTGCAGATATGTTTGGCCCTGTTGAAGGAAGGCGGCACGATAGTGGGTTGTTAAGGGATTCAGATTTGTATGCACAGCTACAACAGTTCAGTTTTTCTCCCAATGGAACAACCTTGTGTATTTACGGGGACTTAGCCTATCCTCTGCGACCACATTTTCAACAACAAATTGATTTTAATCGTGCGATGAGTAAAGTAAGAGTTGCTGTAGAGTGGGTATTTAATGACATATCAAGTTTTTTTGCCTTTCTAGACCACAAGAAGAACTTAAAAATTGGACTTTCACCGATAGGAAAGATTTATCTTTTGTGTGTATTATTGACAAATGCTAGAACGTGTCTTTATAAATCTATGTCTTCAAATTATTTTGGAATTGACCCTCCAAGTATACAACAGTATTTTGTATAACACTTGTTTTATGCATATATACGATATATACAATATTGTATATATATATATATATATATACAGTCTATATATACAAAAAAGTTGTATTCATAACTAACATTTTTAGAAACAACATGTTTATGATCTTTTTCATGTCTTCTTTTGCAAAATTTCTAACTAAAAAAACTTGTAGATCTATAATAAATTTCTAAGAAAGTACCTGCTACTGTTAAGGATTTCCAAGAATATTGTTGACAATATGATTTTTTCTAGGAAATCATTTTGGTTAAAAATATGTTGAAACTTAGAGAGTTAGAACTTAATCAAATATAATATAATATAGAGAGAACAAAATTTAAACAAACATCTGAAATAAAATACAGTATATACTCTATTTGTTTACAAGTTTATCAATCAACCCCATCATGAGTTGTTGCTGTTGAGCTAGCTGCTGCATGAGCATAGTTTGTTGCTGCTGAAAATTTTGTTGTTGTTGTCTTTGTAAGTTCAATTCCTCACGTTTCAGTTCTAATTCCTGTTCTCGCAATTTTTGCTGGTCATTAGCACGTTCCTTAAGATAAATCATTGTTTCAGAACCAGTGTTTCGTTTAGTTTTTACAAATTCTTCATCACCTTCAAGAGCTTTTCTTTTTTTAGTTTCACATAAACTTTCCATTGCTTTATTTCTGACATCTGTGGCATTGGATTTTTCTGCCATCTGTTTATTTTTTTTATCATTAGTCACATTCTCATGTGTTTCAGCAGCCTCATCACTTTCTTCCTTTAAGTTCTGTAATATTTGATCAAGTTCGGTTTCTTCACAGTCTATGCCAGAAGCACTCTCTTCATTTCTAATCTTTGACTTGTATTTGTCTAGCAGGAGACGAAAATGGTCTCTAACTGACTTTTGAGACACATTGAAAGATACTTCTGTAATATTGTTGAGGTCTTCTGCAATTGATGTCCACACATTGCCACTTTCTTTACTTCCTGGACGATGTCTATATGGCTTCATTAAGAGAATTTCTCTGCACAGTAATATATCATGATCATAGGACCAAGTCATTTTTGAGCTAGGGTAAAAAAAGTAGCAAGACAGTAGGACTTTGTAATATGGTGAAATATGAGATAGAATTTTAAAAATATTTGTTTCTTCTCACAAATCCTGGCAATGATTGAAAAATCTAGTAAATGATAAACTTGTTTGCTTTAATCACAAACACAGTCAACTGAAAACAAACTTGAAGCTCAAGAAAATCTGCAAGAAAAGTTTAGCACTCACAAAAAAATCCAGAGAGCTTTTCATTAATACAACAGATTTGCAAATAAGATCTTCATTTATAAGGCAGAGAAGAGAATTTTACCCTTTTTTCGATGCTTGCTTCAAAGGTGCGTCCCCCATTACTGCGACGTGCTTAAAATGGTTACTTTCATCGCGTCGACTTAAACACAACGTGGTTTTACGGGGGAATGACCTTGGATGCGCATGCGCAAAGGAAGCCTAACGTCTTTTTCAGCAACGTCGGCATAAGGAACGCCCTAGCTGCCATAAATCGTAAAATATCATTATCTATAGCGAAATATCGTCTTCAACTCTCAAAAAATTTTTTATTTAATTCAAAAACCTTATGTTATGCTACAATACTTTATATTATTTTGAAAATCTTCGAATTATACCTAAAACGATACCGAAATTCATTTCGTTTTATCAGTATACTTTTCATTCGCGGTAGAATCATTACGTTATCTGGAAAAACATTCTCTTTAACCCAAAAACTTTATTTGATGTCGAAAAAAACTTTATGTCAAAAAAAACTTGATGTCCAAAAACTTGATGTCCAAAAACTTATGTCCAAAAAATATTATGTCAAAAAAAACTTTATTTCGGAAATAACTTTATGTTGAAAATAACTTTATGTCCAAAAACTTGATGTCCAAAAAATATTATTTCGAAAAAAACTTTATGTCGGAAAAAACTTTGTGTTGAAAATAACTTTATGTCCGAAAACTGAAAAGCTCCAGTGGAGGAGGGTCAATAAATATTTTGCTAAGTCATCAAAAAGGCAAAGCATAATGGTGGATCAAGTAACGTAATAATATCTAGTATATGTATACAAACACACATAACACAGTCATGGAGCTTATTTTAAATGAATTAGGAATGATAAACTACATTGAAATATTTAAAAGAGAAAAGATAACTCCCGATCTTGTTATGAATTTATCAGATCAAGCACTGATTGAGCTTGGTGTGTCTACCATCGGTGACAGAATTAGACTCAGAGAGGCTTGTAAAAGAAGAAGGAGCATTACGATTCAACAAAGCACATCAACATCAAACTCCAATAACAGCAACGCCAATGACAGTGTTAGACACGTTAGAATTTTGGCTCAAAGAAGTGCTCTTTTTCAAAGCTATGGACCTATACGAGCAGGTCAAGGAAGAAGCCGCAAGTCTAATAAGAAAAACATCGTATCAAGAGGTAGACCTTGGACTATGAATCTTTTCTGCCTAGCAAATAAATATGAAACTAAATTACCAACATCAATGGAAAAAATCAAACTTCAAAAGGCAGGCTTAGGGTTCAAAAAGATGCAAGTATTTTTGGGTGATGATGAGGAAACTGTCTTTTCTAAACTAAGAGAAACTTATCCTTTAATAAAAGATGCTGGTGGCATTGAACTTTTGATTTGTCCAGCGCACTCTAAAGAGCTTACTGTCATTAATTGTAATTTGTCAGCCCAGAGTATCAAGGAAAGCATTGGTGGAGGGCAAGGTAGGATATATATCCGACCAATACAGAAAAACTTACCTACTACTCCGTTGCAAACCGAAGAATTAAAATCAACCATAAAAGAAAAATGCTACAGGTGTGAACAGTACTTTCTACTTGGAAACCTTCGTAGTCATATTCAAATTTGCAAAGAAGATGACCTGTCAGATTCTTCAGATGACTCAGACAGTGATGTAGAAAAAAAAGATGAAATCATCCAAGAACAAAACCACCCCCCAGTTGGACAAAATGGTCTTCCACCCAATCAAGAAATTAGTAATACTATTGCCTTGACTTCCAATCCAGAACAAGATAATGCCAATGAAAATTCTGCATTCAACATAACTATAGAATACCCTACCATAAGAACTGCTGATCCTCCTCGAGTCATTGAAACCACTGATATTGAAAAAGTTGTGAAGCACTGTCAAGAAAATCACATTTTGAATCCTGTGGAGATATTACGTCACATGCAGAAATTTTTGATTCAAGGTAGAGAGTTGGAAATACCAGACCCAGCAGTAGCAATAACTGGAGCTACTAATTTCATCATGGTTGACAGGTCAAGATTATTAAAAACAGCTTTTGAGGAAATAGACAATGTTATAGATAATTGGAACCGATTCACATGCTTGGAAGTACAATTTTACGGTGAAGTAAGGTTTTTGTTTTTTCTCATTATATATATACAATAGGCGGGCCATTCTACATTTGCATTTCACTGAGGGGGGAGGGGGAGGGGGGGGTCTCCTAAAAAGAACAAAAGTGAGCAGGGGGGAAAGGTTCAATTTTCACAGTTATTTTCATTTTACAATTAAGTAAATTTCAAGAAGCTGGTATTCCAGGAAATTTTTTTCAACGATTTTGCTGCCTTACATGTTTGTATTCCATAAGGAAAACATATCAACACTATATATACAAACATAAAGAATATTGGATAAATTGATTTTATCCAATAATGTTAATTGTTAGCTTTTTCAAAAAATTTTTCAGCTTGCAGAAGATTATGGTGGGCCAAGAAGAGAATTTTTTAGTATGGCCCTCACAGAAATCAAAAAAATTTACTTTGCTTCCGAGGATGGGTTATTACCTGAATCGGTAGATTATTATAACATTGGTGTGATTTTTGGTGAGTACTGTACAGCTAAATTTAGAATTTTGAATAATCCTTCCCTTGATTCTTACAATGTATCCTTAAAAAGGTTATCGAATTCTTAAAAATTGTTTTGAAAATTTTATATTTTCTTTGAAGCACTAAGCATCCTTCAGAATGGTGAAATTCCAAGATATCTCAGTGAGGATGCACTCGAGCAAATTTTTCATTCGGAAAATCCAACATATGGGTACAAGGACATCCAAAAAGCTTTTAGGGAGTTTGGTTTGTTGCAGGTATAAATACAAAATTAGCCTGTTATTATTATGTGGGAACACCAGACATGACACCCTTGATTCTGTTTCCCAGGATTATCCACTGAAAACTAAACTAATACGAAAGTATTATATAAGACACTGGAACATTCATTGCCTTTTTTTACAGATTATTGGTTTATCTACAAAGTTTACTTATCATGTATTTTATGTTCTAGATTGCAACAGCCTTTCCTGTGTTTTTACACCTTTTCCGGAGAAAAACTGATTTGTTAACACACAAGCAGCTGCTGAATTTATTGAAGCCTTCCTTTGCTGTCGAGGGTGGAAATGAGAGAATGTTTCAGAACAAAATTTATTCGCAATTTGTTAAATACGCAAGAGAAGCTGCTAGTGAGTTTAATTTAATACATATTTTATTTGACATTTATTATGTTTGTACGCCTAGTTTGTCTGTAAAATACATGTCACATGATCCATAGTTTCCTCCTCCCTTTTTTTTTGCTGGGGCAAATTTTCAAAAAGGGAGAGGGGGCTTGGGTATTTTTTAAATCTTCAAATTTAAATTTAAATTTAAATTAAATTTTCAAAGCCTTGAAGCAGAAACTTGTTTTTCTGGGGAGAGGGCTTAGACAATTTGATTTTCACGTTTATAAAACCCCCAAACTTGATCTTTAAATTTAAGTTGTTATGATTTATTTTCACTGAAATGTAATGATTCACATTGCGATATTTTAAAATACTTGTTCTAAAATCCAACAAATTATTGCTAGTCAACAGTTTAACTATCGAACAATCGTTTTGTGAGTTTTTGTGAGTTTCTGAAAATCTAGGCAAAGTTTCAATTTGACCTGACAAAGTGGTTCTTGCAAAATGGCTGTTAATTGTAACTTACAGACCGGGTTTTTTAAACTAAATGGAAATATTGCACGTGGGAATCTATTGATGTGTATCACTGCACAAAATTTCAAATCAAAACCAAAAGTCTGTGAGTTTCTCTTGCCACTTTTTTCCGGAAGTCGGTGTAAAAGTTTGTATAAAGCTATAATGATTATCTAGTGCCTTGTTGTCCTATTTCCTTTAGGTGGAAGACGAGGCAATGTAACGCTGCCACATATTTTGAAGTTTGTGACTGGCTCAGAGAATGAACCGGTTCTTGGTTTCGCACTAAGTCCAACGATAACTTTCGTTCCTGCTGAAAATAATGGCAAGTTTCTGCCAACAAGCAATACTTGTATTAATAATATGAATTTACCCCGACCAACACCATTTTTCTCTCTTCCAAATGAAGAATCGTTGTTTAACTTATTCGATTACGCATTTAGTAATCACTATTTTGGACAAAAGTAACTTTATTGGTTATTTGATTTATTTTAAAAGACTCTTTATGTTACTTTATATTTGTTCTTTGTAATCTGTTTCTCTGTCAAGTATGTTTGAAACTGCCTTTTAAAAATATTTTTGAATACTAAATGTACTTGTCCTAAAATTCGCGAACTATCAGATTTTAATATTGTTTTTCAGATTTTTGTGCGGAGTTTTATTATCTTGGATCCAAGGAACGGGGAAGTTACCTGTTTTTCGCCAAAACATATCAGTTTACTTAAGACTGATTATTATTTAGGGATTAAAAGTTTTTTCTGTAAAACGTGTTTTTGAAGTTTCATTTTCACGAGGGCAAAAAACGTTTTTCGCGGGAGAAATTTGAGTGTTTTTAAAAAGTTCTCCCATTAAAGTATTATCTGCACATGAGAACTTTCAATAACCTTCAGCTGATAAAATTTTATGTATAAAATTTCACTCAGGTTGCCATTTTTGATATTTTCTCCGGACAAAATCCGTTTTTTTTCTTTGGTATTTGTTTGTCTATCTTTTGCATCAATTACAAAATTAAATCCTCACAGTCATAAGCCATTTTCGGATTTCCAAATTGAGTCATCGAAACTCCACGTTATCTTGTCAAGGAATAACCTAACAGAAGGGAACGTCTGTTAGATCTTAAAGTTCAAATTTTTCTTTTATTTAGTCATTTTCTTTGTTTTACTTACATGTTGTGTAATTTTTAAAAAGGTATATTTATATATAGTTTATATTTTACCTATTTTAACTGTATATACATCAAGCTAGAGGTTGTACAATGTTTAAAACTTCAATATATAACTCTATTCCTGTCGATTCTTTGTAAATATCCGGATGTATTCTATCATTCAATGTTTCAATAACATCTTGTGGTAACATTGCAGGCTCCTCAAAAATAGGTCGTTCATTTTGATTTGAATCCTCTTCCTCATCAGAAAAATTCCCTTCAACTCCGTAATAAGCGAGGCTTTCTAAGGGAATATCAATACCAACAGGAGAATTTATTTGTCCTGATAACCATAGCTTCCATGGAGTTGTTTTAGTAGTGCGCATGCGATGGTGAGCCCAGGCGCTCCTCCATATTTTCAACCTTTCGTTGATTTTAGGGATATAAACAAAATGCAAGCACGCAATGTGAATATCATTCAATGGATCTAGTAAACCTTCCTCTTCCATAGTATAAAACAGCTCATAAAAATAGCTTAGCACTCCTGTGTACACATCTCTCCAAAGTCGTTCGATTCGCTGATTATGAGTGCTTTTACCAGTAATCATTGATCCAGAATCTATTCCACGTTTTTCCAACATAAAATCAGCAACTTTGACGTTTGCCAGTCCTTTATCGGAACGCACTCGCAAAGGTAATCCAAACTCGTTGACACCTTTCATAAAGCAATCAAAGACTGTTATTGCCTTGTTATTTGTTGTGCACTCAAGAACTACAGGAAGTCTGCTAAATCCATCTATTGTGCCAACAACAACAAAGTGCCAGCGTACCAATTTATGGTGTGTGTCTAGGTGCCATAAATGGTTTGAGCCAGAAACATTGTAAATTCTCCTGTGAAGGCCATTCCTTCGTCTTCTTTTTACGCCATAAAAATCAGTTCTAGACATGCTCTCACGAACTCTTGATCTTTGAACCACGAGTCCTTTCACTTGTCTGAGCATTGTATTTAGAAACCTTTCACCACAGTTTGGGAACTGTTCACTGAGATATTTTACATCTTCATCCAGTTCAATGTCTGAAATTTCACTAAATTCTCTCACTTTTATATCATATTCCTGTAATCGACGATAAATGGTTCTCTCAGAGACGGTCAACAGTGCAGCAATTTCAGTAATTTTGAAACCATCGTCAACAAGATCAATAAGAACAACTTTTGGAATCTTAAACTTTGGTGCCCCCTTGCCAAAACCATTATCAATTTTCTCTGGTTGGTTTGATCCAAAAGTAGCACATTTTATTCGTAGTTCCATGATCTTTTGTCGATCTGATAACCCAAGAGTTTCAAAGTCTTTCTTGGAAAGCTTTGATACTATATCAGGGGTTATTTTTTCTCTTTTGAATGCCTCAAAATATCTAGTGAGTCCTAAATCGTTTAAGACCCGCTCCATGCCTACTACTCAGCTCATTACTCAGTTCACCATTATTGTTTGCTTTTTCTGCTGACTTAGCAAAATACTCCTCCGCTGGAGATTAGTCAAGTGTTTCCTCCACACAAAGTTTTTGGACATAAAACTAATGGACATAAAGTATTTCGACACAACGTTTTTCGACAAAAAGTTTTTTTGACATAACGTTTTTTTGGACATAAAGTTTTTCGAAATAACGTTTTCGGACAAAAAGTTTTTGGACATCAAGTTTTTGGACATCAAGTTTTTTTGGACATCAAGTTTTTTTGGACATAAAGTTTTTTTCGACATCAAATAAAGTTTTTGGGTTAAAGAGAATGTTTTTCTAGATAACGTAATGATTCTACCGCGAATGAAAAGTATACTGATAAAACGAAATGAATTTCGGTATCGTTTTAGGTATAATTCGAAGATTTTCAAAATAATATAAAGTATTGTAGCATAACATAAGGTTTTTGAATTAAATAAAAAATTTTTTGAGAGTTGAAGACGATATTTCGCTATAGATAATGATATTTTACGATTTATGGCAGCTAGGGCGTTCCATATCGGCACATATAACGTCTTCTGCGTAAGGTGTCTAATAGCTGGTAGCAACTGTTCATATATCATATCGTCTAAGGGGCTGATTACATGATCACTTTTTGTCCCGGGTGTCGGGATATCTCGGGTGCCGGGCTAGCTCACTTTGTCTAACAAATTCTCTTATTTTTATAAGTGCAATTACATGTATACTTTTCGTCTCGGCCTCCGGGATATCTCGGTTTGCCAAACCGAGATATCTCGGGTGTCGAGCCAAAAAGGATGCATGTAATATCAAATAACCGAGCCAGCCCGGTATCCGGGATGAGATTTGATTTCAACACATGCGCAGTGTAGTATATTTTCATTATAAACATAGCGTCTTCAGAAGCAAACACGAGTCAATCCAACAAAACTACAAAGTTAAAGTTTAGATGGACCAACGACATGGTCTCAGGCTGAGGATACGATGATTAGGAGAATTATGGTCAGGTGAAATGTAAGGCCTTAAATGTTCACACAGAAGATGAAAAGAATCTTCGTCCATTCTAAAGTTCTTGTACCACAAGGATTTTGGTGAAATACCAGTGATTAAATTTCTCCACCAAGTATCATCTCTACCATTGATAACCCACACAGACCTTCTTTTGCGATTCAACCTTTTGATTTTTAAAGCTTTTTGTTTCTTTATAAACAACAAACGTTTTCTTGAATAATAAAGAGCAAAAATGTCATTTGTATTATGCTTTTGATAAAGTCCCATACAGAAAATTAAACAATTAAGTTGAAAACACAACATTCCAATTAACAGAATATACTTTTTGAGAAGAAACACATCGTTCACCGCTATCTCGATTTTTTGTTTTTCCTGTGCTATCCATTTCGCGCAACACGTGTATAATTTTTTCATGTAATACAGGGCTGGAAAATATTGGCAATACTTTTCAGCCCGGTACCCGGGATAAAAAGTGATCATGTAATCAGCCCCTAAAGCTTAATTCTCACTGAGTTCAAATTAACGATTAGCAACGATTATCATGGTGTGCATGATGCGTAATCGTTAGCAATTGTTAGTGTGAACGTAATTGATGGCTGTAATCGTTGTTTTCAAATCAAAAAATTTTGATTGTTAATTTACGATTACGCGAACGATTGCTGACGTTTCATGCTTTTGTGAGTTTTTTTTTAGCATGTTTTCGATGAAACTAGGAAAACTCTTGTAAAAAGCTAGAAAAACGACAAACTTGAATAAAAATGGCAGACAAAATAAGCATCAAGAAATCACGAAAACAACCTCTTCTTATAAAACAAGAAGAACTACTGGCAGAAGAAGTTAAAAAGTACAAATGTTTGTATGATAAAGCGGATTCCTCATATAAGGAACGCAATGTCATCAAAAACGCATGGGAATCAGTTTCTTCTGCTCTCGATTTTAGCGAAGACGGTATGTTAAGTTACTTTTTCAGAGCTACATTCATTGTAAGATTTTGAATAATACTTGAATTCAAAATTCAAAACTTTTTTTAAGGAGAAAGAGCAAAATCATTGTTCGAGAACCTGAAAAAGAAGTATAGCACAAAGAAAACTGACCTAAAAAAGGTTAAAAGGTCTGGTACGTCAAGACAAGAAGCTGAAAAGGCAGAGCAAGCATTGGATCCGTACAAATTCTTGTCATGGCTGGATGATTTCACCAAATAGCGTGAATGTAAAAGCAACATAGAGATAGGAAGTGCTGATATCTTTGAGCGGTTTGATTGTGAAAGCATGTCAGACAATGCGTCCAGTAACATTACTGACAATAACACTGTGAATGAAGACGAAACATCCCTATATGACAGCGCTAAGACAACATTTGAAGTACCTGAAAAAGATTCATCATGTCCTCGTAGTGTGGGCCAGTGTGTCATAAAAAAGTCCTTCGTGTGCATAGGCTTGTTAAAAGCAAACTTTTGATTGATTTCGGTTCCTTGGGTGTCAAATATGAAAAAAAGCGAAGGTGCCAAAAAATTTGGTCCCGGGGGGGCCAAAAGCTGACGTCAGCGCTTTTACGGTCAGAAAAAATGTTTTTTCAAAATTTTTCAAAGCTTATGGTACCAATGGAAAGATCTCATCAAGTGGACTAGAATATATATAAAAACTACAGCTTGAGTATTTTCCGTTATCAAGTTATTTACGTTTTAAATTTGTATAAAACACAGACCGACATTTTACTGACCAAATGTTAAAACTTGTATAAATCAGATAATTGTCCCCCTAGAGTTATAAAAATTGGCATGTGCAATGTTCATGACAAACTTCACCTACTGGTTGTTTAGTAGTGATGTTTATGATAAAATACAGACCAGAAACTTAGTCTTATTTTTTGAATTTTACTGACCAAATATCTTTACAAAAGAGCACTTCACTTAAAAGCAAGTGTTTTATTTCTTTGCGCATGATCAGATAAATTACGCCCGTATGACACCACTCTATCTTGCAACTATGCATGAGCTTGAACACACTGACATCACATCATGGAATTTTTTAAAAGAGCATTTTTCAATTAGCAAGTCTAAAATTCCCTTCACATCTATTGGATCAGACCATGCACTGGAGCAAGAAAATCGTGTCATGAAAGTAACTGGTGGAGTGGTTGGACTTGCACAAAACCCTACTGCTTTGTACCGATTTTGTCTGGTTGCGCCTATCTTGTGCTCCATATCAAATCAATTTTGCAGCATGTACAACATTTCAAATGAAGTTCGAAAAGATCATTACCAGCTGACTGGGTCAAGTGGAAAACGAATTGCCAATAATGTGGTGAAGTTGGTTGAATTGCTTCACTCATTTGATGTGACATTTGCAGAAAGTGAATGTCTTTCTAATGTGGTTTCTAAAGCTGTGTTGCCGATAAACGAGGCACAAGAACTATTAAATCATGAGAAAATTGGAAATGATTTATACAATGTATTTGTAGATGAGAGAATTAAAGGTGAGACAAGTGTTTGGGCACCAATGACAAGATGAAAACTAGCAACATTTGCAAGACAAAATGAAAGTGTCAAGACGCAGGTACAGAACAAAGAAGTCAGATTGAAGGAAGAGCGGACTTTACTTTCCAGGCTCCTGTTTACAGCACGAAAACGACCTGAAATAAATCTGGAAGAGAGCATCGGAAACTACGAGTTTTCTGTTGTCCCCAAGTCGCTATTCAGTGATGATTGTCAACCCTTATTATCAAGAGATAAATCGAAAATTCTGCATGAAGTGGAAGAAATGGCACCCAAACAAACTTCGGACGACCCATGTGAAGAAACACGCAAATGTATTATTGTAGACGGTATGGCTTTGGTTAACAAGATCCACAAAGATTCAAGCATGGTGACGTGGAATGTATTAAACATGTTGTTGTTTTAAGTGAACATACTGTGACAACACAGACGACAATCTGACTACTTGACTGAAAACTACTGAACCTGCACGAGTTGACAATTAGTAATCAACAATCTGAAACTCAAGCAAGTATCCCAACCTTTTTATAGGACTTTGCCGCAGCGTTTTACAATGGTCTTCGAAGTATTACGAAATCCTTTCAAGAAGTTCGACTCGTTTTTGATAGATATATTGAAACATCTCTTAAAGCACTTACCAAAAAGAAAGATAAAGACCAAGATAAAATCATTTTCAACGTGACTGGAAATGCTGATATAAGCAACGAGCCTCTTAAATCTTTGTAGGCCCACATCGAGACAAAGCAGCAACTGACGATCTTCTTGTCAAAGTATTGCATGAATAAATATGAAGGGAGCGACATTGATTTCTGAGTGACTTATGACACAGTTACTGAGACAAATATGGCAGATTTTGCAGAAGATCTGAGGAATCAAGACCACGAAGAAGCAGACACACTTTTGATTTTACATGCAATTGATGTTGCTCGAAAAGCTTTGTTCTGTGAATGCTGGATATACTCACCTGACACAGACGTATTTCTGTTATTGATACACCACTACCAAGCCCTACCTTTATCTACTTATTTTAGGACTGGGAAAGGTGACAAAGAAAGAGATATAAATATCAGAAATTGCTTCGAAGGAATTGGTGCCGTACATGCTGATGCTATATTGGGATTCCATGTCCTTACAGGGTGCGATCAGATAGGGCGTTTTGCTGGAAAGTCAAAATCAACTTGGTCGAAATCATTTATGTCGGCTGATAGTGATATTTTGAAAGCACTCACAAATCTTGGGAGCAGTGAGCACCTTCCTGATCTCTTCACTTTGGAGCAGATTGAAAGGTTTGTTGTTGTGAGTTATGGTGAGAAAAAGAATCTTGGAGACATAAATAATTTGCCAAGACTGCGATGGTTTTTGTTTTCTAAGTATCAACATGATGCTGCACAACTACCTCAAACAGCTAGTGCCTTGAAGTAAAAAGTGTTTCGAGCCATTTTGTATGTCTTGTTTTGAAGAGATCCAGTTTACCTTTCCAACAGTTACCTTCGCCACAACAGTTCGGGTGGGAATTAAATGACTCTTCGCTTGAAGCTATTATGACAGATAATCTTCCAGCGCCACTTCCATTAATCGAGTTAAGTGTCTGTGGATGTAAAGGAGACTGTCAGACACGGCGATGCAAATGTTACAAGAATGGCCTACTATGCACAGATATGTGTAAATGCTCTCAGAACTGTCAAAATGACAGTAGCAATGTTGATGGTGATATAAGTTAACTGTTTATACATGTATGGTAATTTTCCACAGAATAAATTTTCTTCTGCCGCGAAAATTTCTTATAAAAAGCCACTTTGTATATCAATGAACAAATACGTCATATAAGTACACAATCAGATGTGTGCTATCACATAATTAAATTTTTTCATCCTGGTCTTTAAAATTCAAAGGTTTGGTCAGTAAATTTCTGGTCTGTATTTTATCATAAACATCACTACTAAACAAACAATAGGTGAAGCTTGTCATGAACATTGTACATGCCAATTTTTATAACTCTAGGGGGACAATTATCTGATTTTTACAAGTTTTCACATTTGGTCAGTAAAATGTCGGTCTGTGTTTTATACAAATTTAAAACGTGAATAATTTGATAACGGAAAATATTCAAGCTATAGTTTTTATATAATTTCTACTCCATTTGATGAGATCTTTCCATTGGTACCATACCTTTTGAAAAATTTTGAAAAAAAATTTTTTCTGACCGTAAAAGCGCTGACGTCAGCTTCTGGGGCCTCCAGGGACCAAATTTTTTGGCACCCTCACTTTTTTTCATATTTGACACCCAAGGAACCAAAATCAATCAAAAGTTTGCTTTTAACAAGCCTATGCACACGAAAGTACACAGTGGCCCACACTATCGAAAACGAAGGCGAAAAAATGAAGAAACTCTTACAGAACGAGAAAAACTGGAGATGCAACTCATGAAGAACTTTAATGACAGGCTACTTAACAAAATGAACGAACCCCATGCTGCTTGTGAGGATCAAGTTGATTGTTTTTTGAAATCACTCGGTGCTGATATTAGAACGCTACCAGATATGGAAAGGCTTTTGGCTTGTCATGAGATACGGCAGATTATCTACAAGTACCAGCTGGCTCAGTTACAACGCCAAGCTTTATCACCTACTACACTTCAATCACCGAGAACTTCAACTCCTTCACCAAATAGTTTTGTTGGTTTTTTAAGTAACTTTGGTACAGCCCCTTGCTCATACCTCAGAGATGTTTTGCAAAAGCCAGAAAGTAACAACATTTCTTAACTTCTTGTATTTACTTCTGCATAAAATTGAAAATGCACCCGTAGCTACAGCGTGGTATTTATTTATCACCCCAAATCTATACGCTAACAAATGCACAAAACTTTATTAAATAGCTTTTCTTTCAAAAACTCTTAGAAAATGTTAATAAAATGAAGCGGTGTGGCGAACATAATCAATTTGCCAAGGGCAAACTTCCTTCCACACTGTTGACGTATTCTTTTAAACTTTCTCACACTTCAATGGCACTGCGAGAGTAACAAAAACCACAAAGTGTGTTAAGATGTTGAAAACAATTGTTTTCCATGTCAACTAAATTTTCAGTTCTCCATTGACCAGGCTTCAGTTTCCCATTAGATTCTTCTGAGTCTGCAAAACCTTGAGGTGAGTAATAAGCGTTATCCGTTTGACGAAGAAAGTTGTGCAATGCCATACATGCAAGAGTATACTTTTCAACATTTTCAATTGACCCTTTTATTGGTTTGTAAAATATCCTCCAACAAGAACAGAGGATTCCAAAGGCATTTTCAACTACACGACGTGCCCGCGAATGTCTATAGTTGTAAATTTTGACAGATTCGTCAGTCATCATGGGTTCAGGATATGGTCGCATAAGCCAAGTCTTTAAAGGAAGTATTTCGTCACCAAGAAGGTAAAAGGGTAGATTTCCAATAGGTTCTTTTTGACGGCTTAAGGGGATATTCATTTGATTTTCATCAAACATCTGTCCCATAAGTGAATTCAACAAAACCCCACTGTCATTGTTGCTCCCATATTGCCCAATGTCAAACAGTGTGAAACAATAATTTGCATCACATACACGTTTTTTTTATATAAGAAAGTCACTTTTTGGCCCGAGCCTCGATTTTCTTAAGGTTTTTGACCAAAGGAGGCTGAGATTTTCTTCATATTTTCTTAACTTTTCCGCTCTGAATTTCTTTTGTTAAGACTTTGCTTTAATCATAAGCAGTAGCAACATCAATTTTGGAGAAAAAAAATCACTTTTTCCTCCAAATAGCAATACGATTTCCTGCGGAATTCTTTTCAGTTTTGCTGTTTTATGAAACTTATGTTACTTGAGATTATATCCGTTAGAATGACGTCAGAATACCAAAGTTAACCGTTTTTTCCCTACCGAAACTCAATACGACCTAAAAAGCTGATGTTTCTAAAAACTTGATTTCTGAAAAACTGAGGCTCGGCATTTTCTTAAGATTTTCTTAAGGTTTTGAAGTATTTGAGCCTCATTTTCTTATAAAAATTTTTCTTATAAAAAAAAAACGTGTATAGCGAGTAAAACCAAACTAAAAAAACCTTTATAATTAAAATATTGAGAGCCGGTTGATTTAGGGCACTCTATTCGTACATGCTTGCCATCAATAGCCCCGATGAGATGAGGCATGTTCCACGTTGCTTCAAATTGTGCTGCTATTCTCAACCAATCGTCTGCTGTTTTCGGTGCTGTGAGGTATGTATCTTTCAAGCAATGGTAAATGGCATCACAAGTCTCTGCAATGATGTTACTGACGGTACTTTTACCCATGCGAAATGAACAAGCGATAGATTGCTGTGCATCGCCAGATGCTAAATATCTCAATGTTACCACTAGGCGCTCTTCAGCAGAAATACAGTCACGAAAGCTTGTGTTACTCTTTTGAATTTCAGGCCCAACTAATTTTAGTAGACACTCAATGAGTCAATGAGTTCATCACAACCATAGAAAGCAGAAAAAGACATTATATTGACAGAAAGTTTCAAACTTTCCATACACATGTAAAATCAATCTACACGTAAATTGATAACAACTTACTTAAAAAAGTATTCTCTGTCTCCTAATCTCAGTTCTTGAAAAAGTTGTTGATATTCACCAAGCCTCTTTCTTTTCTGGAAGATGGGTCTGATCCAAAATCTTCTTTTTTTCAATGTTCTTTTATTACTTTTTCGTCGAAGAAATAGAAAAAAATAAATCATGTCAAGCTCTTCTTCATCCATTTTATAAGCCAGCAACGATTTCCTAGTGTGAACAATGTTGACCGGTACTTCATAAAATCAAGCAGAGCATGATAATCGTTGTAATCGTTATTTAGCGAAATCGTTGTTAATCGTTGTTTTGAACTCAGTGAGAACTAGGCTTAATAGACCGGTTTCAATGTTTACGTTTTTCGAAGCGGTAAGGGCATGCGCTAGAACTTGGAGGCAAAACATTGCGATTCAGTTGTAAAGAAAGCAGTGAAGATGGAACATTTTAGTTTTAGAAATAGCGATAAATCATAATGCCAAGTTCTTGTTGTGCTATAAATTGTGCGAACAGAAGTTCCAAAAGACCTGAACTAACCTTTTACCAAATTCCTTCTAAGAAGAAAAATGTTAAAAGAAGAGAATCATGGATAGCTGCAATTCGAAGGAGTGAGTGGTCTGACGAATTAATAAACAATGCAAGAGTTTGCAGCGAACACTTCATTTCTGGTAAGACTTTATGTAGAGTAATGTATTTTGCCTAAGACTAACTAAGTTTATTTTTTTGTTGAAAAAAACAGTAATGGGAGCATGTTCATGTTTTTTTGTTTTTTTTTTGTTTTTTTTTTTTTGTAAACCACTCACCCCACTCAAGGCCGAAGCCACTGCAACGAGTGGGGCTACATAGTCTGGATGTTCGTCACAGCGTTAATCTCCCCGACTAGCCTTCATTTTCCCCGAAATACATCAGGGAATCGAGCTAGTTGCAGTACCTCCAGGAGTCGTGACTTTTTCAACACCCGACCTGTGCGGGGTTTGAACCCTCAATATTGGGTTCCTTAGCTCAATGCTTTAACCACTAAGCCACTACTGCATTTTTATAGCTAAAAAGTCAGATGAACCCAGTAATCCAGTATATGTGCCTTCAATTTTTTCTTTCAACAAAATTTCATCAAAAAGGACTAGTCATCAAAAGTTGGAACGATATAAAAGGCAAGAAAAAAGAAGACAGGAGACATCAACCTCCACTTTATCTGCATTACCTGACATAGAAGAAAACATAGTGGGTGAAGAAGAGCAATCACAGGATGTTATTGAAAGTGGTATTATGAATTAAGTTTTATATTTTGATTTTGTATACCATTATATATTTTATATATATTTTATGTATTTTTTACATAGATTCTGCAAAAATGGCAAGACTTGTAAACGAGAATGGACATTTAACTGAAGAGATACATGAACTTAAAGATCAAATGAAAGCAACAAAAGAGTTATTGAGAAAAACTCAAAATGATTGCCTGCATCGAATGAATGAAACAATGGCGTTAAAGAATGAAATTTGTGTCCTTAAAAGAACTCAATTTCGTTACAGATACATTAAAAAAAGAAAAGACAAGCATCTTTTCTATACTGGCGTTACAAAGGGAGTTTTTGCGCCCATCAGGGCGCACTGTTGTCTGCCCCGCGCGTGAGTGGTGTAAATGTGCATATGAAATGAATTTCGTTTTTCGAAGAACAAAAAACTCGCTTGTCCAAGTTAATTTTTCGGGTCCCATATTATTCTTTATCGGCAATCAAGCCAAGTTGTCTTGATGTCTTTATTTGATGTGTATTATCGAGAGAAATTACCCCGTCCGTGGGCTCACTTCTTGTGAGAAATCAAATACTTCTAGTGAGAAATCAAATATCATAAAGAATTTTTCATACCAGACTGATTGTTCAAGGAAATCTTTATATTGTCGTTGTCCTTTTCACTATCTGCAGACAGACAGACAAGAAGTTTGTACGGGTAAGAAATTTTTACTAGAACATGTCTTTACATTACCGCCAAAGTGACAGTAGGATAAATTTGCATTTTATGAATTCCATCAGACACCTTCCAGGCAAATATTCTTGTGCAATAGACTGTTTTTTAGAAATTTGGATAGGTACTATAGGGAGGGTTGTGGAAGTATACAACGGTGACAATGAATTCTTCCGCAAAATGAGGTTAGTGTTAGGGAGTTTTCAAGAACATAAAAGAAACTTTTCCATAAGAAATTGTGATCAAGTGAAAAGAAGTTTAATATCAGTGCGAGAAATCATTTGGTCATTTTTACAGGAGAAATGCCCATCATTAATGCCAATGAATTATGATGCTCCATTTTCTGAGATCTTTACTCGTCTAGTCTTTGGTTATTTCAGATCATCAGAAAAAGAATCACTCTTAAGTGTTTTCAAATTAAGTGGTTTCTGTGATAGCTGTGGGATAACTTTCACTCAAGAGACAGAAGTTTTTGTTCATTATATAAGTGAAAACATGTTGACAAATTTTGAGAACTGGGAACACCTTCTTGTTCAAAACAGTTTTCTGGAAAGAATTTCCTGCACAAGATGTTACACACACACAACTCTTAGAAATTTTGATTACAAGCTACCTCGTATTCTTTTAGTTGAATTTAGTCCGAACCAAATGACATTAGGTGTGTTTAAAGAAAATTTACGTATTGGTGATTTTTCTTATAATCTACACTCTATGGTAAGGAATCACAACAGGCATTTTACTTGTGCAGTTAAAAGAGAAAATTGGGAATTTATTGATGATTTACAGAACTTTGTTCATGAATTTCAATCATGTGAAAATTTAATTAGTATATTTCCAGGATGGTTCTTTTTTGTCTATGTAAGGTATGATGTGTCATTACATAATGATATAGTATCTTTGTTGGAAGATCATAATTCCTATTGCTTACAAGGAAATTTAAATTTTGAAGGCTCTATTTCCTTACCTGAATCATCAACATTTCTTAATCATGACCAAAACTACAGTTGTTGGAATGAAAACATGCCAAAAAAAAGAAAAACTAATGATAACTGTTTTAATCCGAGCAAAAAGAATTTCAAGTATCAAAATGAAGAGGATATTATTAAGCCTTATGTTAGTGCAGAAAAAACTGATATAGCAAGGAAATCTCAAAATCAAAACAAGCAAAATATAATCAAGCCATGTGTAAGCACAGAAAATGGTAAAACTGGAAGGAAAACTCAAAGTAAGAAAAAACGGGACATAAAACCTGGCAGTATACCAGATTTAAAATCTGAAAAATCCATAAAAGAAGGAAAGGAATTTCGTAAGTCATTAAAAATGACCATTAGGCAGTGTTACATTTGTCATGAGGCATGGCCAATTAAAACTAAAGCAGAGAAAGAAAATAACAAACCACATATTTGCAAACGATGTAAGCGAGACAAAACTGTGCCTAAAAAATTTAGTGAGGGAAATGACATGATTCCAGGATCTGTTCCTGAAGAATTGAATGAATTAACTCAATGTGAAGAAATGTTGATAGCACGAGCGTTTCCTATAATGTCAGTTTACACTAAACCAGGTGGTGGCTATTTCGGCTATAAAGGGCATGTAATAAACCTTCCAAATAATGTTCAGCACATAGCAAATACTTTACCAAATTTGCCTTCTGAGTTGCCAGTTGTTAAGATAGGTAACAATAATGGGAATAATTCTAAGGATTTTCTTGTAAGGAGGGATAAAGTTTTAGAAGCTTTAACATGGTTACATAATCACCATCATCAATATAAAGATATCATAATAGATTATGAAAGGATTAATACTCTTCCTGAACATGGATGTATAGAAACTAATTTCTTAAATGACATCACTTATCCTGAAAATCAAGTAGATGAAGGTCCCATAATTGATTCTGTGAAGGAAGAAGTAGAAATATCAAGTTTTATTCCACATAATATATCTCAACCTCTGGAAAAAATCGACTGGAAGATTCACTCAGGTGTAAAATGAATATTGACAATGAACCTTTAAATGAATTCAGTACACCTTATCTGGCATCAATAGCATTTCTCTTTCATTATGGGAAAGGTGACCCATTTGCAAATGATAATAAAAGGGCTATCTCGAACAACAAACTTGAAGCACTTTCTTAGAAAATAAAACATTTGATAAAGTTTGCTGAACAAATAAATGGTAAATGGAAATATAGGTTTGCTGCACATCCTTGGTTTGCTTTCTGGGCATACAATATTTTATATAGACATAGGATTCTTTCACAAGGCTCATTTTTCATTAAACAAAATCCAAGTGATGCTATGCTTGATGTACATGACTTACAGGAAATGATTTCAGATAATTCGTATATTGGTCTAATGAACAAAATAATGTATTATGCAAAGAATATAACAGGCACGAATAGTTATTGGAATCAGCAGCGAAATATTTTAAAGGCTACAATCAGTCAGGTAGGAACTCCAACAATATTCTGGACTCTTTCATGTGCAGAATTTCATTGGCCAGATTTACATTATATGTTGACTGGAAGTGATGTTATTGACTTACGAAGTGATGAGGTTAAGGACAACATAGTTCATAATCAACATTTAGTAGATTGGTTCTTTACTGAAAGAACAGAAGTATTTGTAAAACATTGGTTGTACAACACTTTAGGTGCAACTTGGCATTGGCATAGGTTTGAGTTTGCTGTGAATAGAGGTTCTATTCATTGCCATGGCCTTGCCAAATTGAAATCAGATCCAGGCTTGTGTAAGTTATCAAAAGTAGCTGTTAATGGGTACAAAGTTCAGATGGTTTTAGAAAACGAACAAGAATTTTCAAAGGACTTGCAAAATGATTTAAAGAGAGATGCGTTGGAAGGACTAAATGCTGAAAAAGCAATTTGTGAATTCCATGATTCCCTCTTGTCTGCACGTAACCCAGTTGACCCAGAAGAATGGATAAAGCCTAAAATACATCCATGTAAAGTTACTTATGATAAAGCTCTGGAAAATCCAGAAGAAGACTATGCCGATTTATTAAATTCTGTGGAAAGGCACACAAAGTGCAACTCTGCCTATTGTTTGAGGTATGATGAATATGGAAATCAATATTGCAGGTTTAAATTTCCATTTGAAAAATGTGACAGTACACATATTAGTTATGAAAATATGGGAAATTAGGATCAAGTAAGACCTGTTGTAATGGCAGCTCGTAATGACCCTAGGTTAAACAAACACCAAGGATATATGTTGCAAACATGGAGAGGCAATTGTGATATTCAGCTTGTGATTGATCACCATGCATGCATAGAATATCTAGCTAAATATGCATCAAAGTCAGAAAAAATGTCGGCTATTGCTAAAGATACTTTTAGCTCTGTTGTATCAACTATTAATGATGAGTCTATAAATTCTAAATCCGTTATCAGAAAACTCATGATCAAGGGGATTAGCGAAAGGGATATGAGTGTTCAGGAAGTAATGCACAACATTCTTTCTTTAAAACTGTGCAGTTCTTCCTTTAATGTTGTGACAGTATCTCTGGAGGGATCTAGACAGTTTTCAATGGAAAAAGGTGAAATGGTTACTAAACTCTCACTGTTAGATCATTATGCTAACAGAACAGTATCAAATCCTCAGACACTTAATTTAAACTTAATAGATTTCTGTGGAAATTTCCAAATAGTAAAGGGAAAGATAGAGAAACGAAAAACTTATGTTGTTGTAAGATCTTTGCCATCATATAGTTCCAATCCTAAAGGAAAAAATTATGGCCTGTATTGCAAGTACCAACTAATTCGTTACAAGCCTTGGATATTACAACCAAGTAAAGCCTGGGAGGATGAAGAAGAATTAGATGAGACTTATAATAAGAACTGGCAACAATTTATTGATAGTCCAGAGGGAAAATAGTACCCAATTGGGAAAAACAAATTTTTTTGAAGTTTTGGGATTTGGCTGTTGCAAGTTTCTTGATAAAAGAGATCTCACAGCAACTTAATTTTCATAGCTTCAACACTTCACGAAACATCAAGGAGTAAATCTGTTTTATTCAAAATCATTTATTTTACAAATTTTGAAATAAATCCATCAGTTTGAATTCAAAGAGTGATCATTTTCTTTTTTAGCATTCTGCTGTTTCTCGGGTTATGTTGATACAGTTTCTGCTGACAATAACAAGTATTTCGATATAGACCTGAAGCAAAGCCCATCATTACGATCAAAAGTTAGAATAATGTCAGGGTCCAACTTTAATCATGCTGTGTTTAATGATTTCAAAGATCAAAAGAAACCAGTTCTTCTTTCTGCTTTGTCGCCTACCAAATATGGACGTATTTTTTTCAACGAAAAGTCTGGTAGTGTTGTAAAGCCATTGGACAATGCTGATTTAGATTTTGATGCAGATATGAGTGAAGACGTAACTGTTAAATCACTTCTTGACAATACACCTGATGGAACATTCTCTATTGTCGGCCAAATTAGGTGGATTGCTGAATCGAGACAGTTGATGTTAAAGGTCAATCAAAAGCAGTACGCAATGCAAAGTTTATTGATGAGAGTGGTGATTCCATTGACATGTCAATTTGGGGAAATTTGATTGAACAAGTCTTTAATAATACAACCTACCGGTTTAAGCATCTTGCCATGAACTTTTACCGTGGTTGGAAGCTGACAACAACAGGGTCGACATTAATTGAACCTCATGATGGTGAGGAAGGAGTTTTCCAATGGGAAAATGTTAACTTTAAAAATCTAAAGAAGTTATGCTGCCCAGAAGTAATATATGCTAAAGCAGAAAATTACATTTTGTGCCGAAACCTTGATTGTAAGAAGAAAATTACCAGTATTGTTAAGCAAGCCAAGGTTCTTTGCCCAAACTGCAGAAGAACAATGATGGCCCAGAAATGCAAACAAGTTTCTCATTGGGAGATAACATTCCAGATGAAAGCGCAGGTAAACAAATTAATTTAACAGCCTTCCATGCCTCCCTGTTGGATTGTTTTACTGCCATCGAAGATAATGATGTGTTGGAAAGCCGCATATTGAACATGCAGGACACAGATGTATTTTACAATAATAAGAGAATTGTGACGAAATTTGTAAATTATGACCATGACCAAGATGTTTGATTTGTTGAAAGAGCTGAAGTGAACTTAATTGAACTCTTTACATGACTATGTTTTTATTGGTATATCTTGTTTTGTTTGCGCAGAATATGTTCTTTTCCCTTTTCATGGTTTGCCAGCATGATGTTGGAATTCACTTTTGAAATACTTTAAAGATACTTAAAAAGACATTTTGTAAAAAATGTTTTTAAGAGATTTTATTACGATACTAAAACCGATTTTTTTAACGGGTATATTCAAATTTTTAAAGTTTGTTTCATTTTATATCGTTGATGTAAAATTTAACATTTAGCAGTTGTGTTCATTTAATATGGGTGACTTAAAACTTAATATATTGCAGTGTTTATTTTAAATATTATGCCAATGCCTGATTTGGTTATAATTCCATTCAAAGTATTATGAGGTCCAACCCCAATTTTCATATAAAATCTACTTAAGAATGCCTTAAGTAGAACAATTTTTTTGAAGATCGCAAGGGTGGTTTTTGATTGGGAATGCAGTTAATTGATATGCGCCCACAACCACCTGCCAAATAATGAAAAGTTTCTTTCGTGCGACCTAACCTGCATTTCAACTGGACGCTCTGCTTTCAATGCCGGATAAAGAAATCGTTGATTTGTCCGTGTCTTTGGGCAAGTGGAAGGCAATCTGAATACTTTTTTGTTATACATAAAAGATGTGTTCGTATAGATTGATACGGTACGGGAAAGAACAAACATAACTGGTTTTTCATAGAAGATACGCGAAGTTGCAACATTTCAAGTTTCCCTGCTAAGTAACTGAAAAGCCTGTTCATAGGGCACATACTAGCGAAAGCTACTTGCTAGTTAAAGTGATATTGGAGAATCTAAAGCCTATGGTGAAAATCAATTCTGGCAAATTATATTGGTCTGATCATCTGTTGTTGGTGCTCGTAAAATTGAGACTTGGCCTGACAAATCGAGATTTGGCATATAGATTTAGTGTAAGCTTTTCGATTGCATCAAAAATTTTCAGGACTTGGATTGCTAAACTTTCCAAACTAATGGCAGAAAATGTTATTTGCTGGCCAGAAAAACCTGCTTTGAGACGAAATCTGCCGAAATGTTTCCGGAAGAAGTAGAGGAAATGCGTGTGCATCATCGACTGTACTGAAATATTTATTGAACGGCCCTTGAGTCTAAACGCTAGGGCACAAACATGGTCGAATTATAAAAATACTAACACCATTAAATATCTCATTGCATGCACACCTACAGGAGCTGTGAGTTTTTTGTCAAATGGTTGAAGTGGTCGTGTGTCAGACAAAGAACTTACAATCAAAAGTGGATTTTTGAACCTCATAGAGACAGGTGATCAAGTCCTTGCAGACAGAGGGTTTACGATAGAAAAAGAGGTCGCAACTCAAGGTGGCATTTTGGAAATCCCATCATTCACCAAAGGAAAGTCCCAATTGTCTGCTAGTGAAGTGGACAAATCGAGACAAATTGCAAATGTGCGAATTCATGTGGAGAGGGTTATTGGAAGACTAAGAAAGTTTAACATTTTGAACACAACCATTCCGATTTCATAAGTTGACCTTCTTGATGAAATAATTGTAACTGTTGCAGGGCTAGTTAATTTTTGTTCTGGAATTGTTTCTAAGTTATATAATTGTTCTTCAGAATATTGCAGCCACTCTTAATGTTTTTTTAACTTTGAGCAATCAGGACAATACCAATTGTTCTTTTTTGGTGGAGTTCTTTGTAAGTTCACACAAGAATAGTGAAACCATTCAATTCTGCAAGATAATCCATCACATGCTATCATAGGCTGAAAATATGGTCTCTTGCAGTAGCAAAAAAGTTTCTGAGTTTCACCATTATTTGGATCCATTTTACGTGTGACAAGTTCTGGTAACAAAATCAGTTTGAACACTTTTTCAAACTTTTCTTGCAGTTTACTACAAAACTCTTCATTTTTTTCAACACTGATCAGAAAAGTGTCATGGTCTTCTTTACCTTCAGACCAAACAAAAAAATCACAGTGTTCAGTCTCTGTTACCAGCATTTGTAATTGAACTTGATAATAGTACTCATGGTTAGTTTTCATTTTATTGTTAATGGTCACAGGACACTTTTCATAAGGTTTCCATCCAGAGAGACCATCCCTTAACTTCGAGGGGCACTTGATTTCAAGTAGCCGTTTGCCATGGCAATTGCACTGAACTATGCCATCTGGACTAGCACCAAGATTTGGAAACTTATGATTTATGTGTAAGCCTGTGATAGTTACAACAAGACCATCATGATTTTTGCTTTCTTTTTCCAGATACATTTCACGAGCTTTTGATTCAGATATTTTCCCATATCGTGTTTCTTTGGTATCAATATTTTTGTTGTAATGCATGATAGACTTGATAGTTGAGTCAGCAGGCTTGTCTAATATCTAAAGCCTTTTTGCAATTTGATGCAGTGATTCTGCCTGCTCTATAAAACATCCACTTGTCTGATAAACTTTGATTCATTGTTAACTTAGTGAGATTTTCATATTGTGTTTTGGTACACGATTCCAAATAGCGTTCATAAAGTGTAGTCCCGATATTTTGTACCTCGGTGTTTGTATTATTTACTGTACTTGGATCAAAAAATGATGTCTATAGTTCAGGTATAGTGCTTTTGTCTGTTTCGTCAGCAGTGTCGGTGCTGTTACCTCCTGATTGTTCATCCCACGAACTTATGCTAGTAAATAAAACTGCTTCTGGTGCAACCTTTCTCAAGGATAATAGCAATCGTTTTTGTGTCTCAATTGAAAATTTTATCGGATCAGGTGTGGAGTATCCAGATAGTGAACCTGTAAATGGGTTGTCTACTTTTGGAAGATTATCATCTTTTTTTGGGCATTTAAAACAGATATTCTTTAAGGGAGCAGGATGTGCACGTTTCCTTGATTTTTTCCATGCACACAGCTTGCTTGTACAAGCCACTTTGTTGAGTTCAAGCTGTGTACATGCTTGGAGTTTAAACAGCAGTGCTGCCACGTGACTGCACACCGATCCAAGTCTAAAAACAGTTGCATTTTAGCAGGTAGAGCATTCTCGTTGGACTAGAGAATAATGTTGAGAAATATTTACCCTGCCATACAACTGCAGTTACCACACAATATCCATCCCTACACGTGCATTACGACCCAAACATCATAAAGTGACTGGGTTTGTCCTTGCCTTCGGCTCGGCAATACAGACGTTTTAACACAGCAGAATTTGCTTGGGCTTTTCATATCAGTTATATAAATATCTTGTACATGACCAGATATAAAGAAATTATAAGCCTGTAGGGACTTGTATGCCTTTAATTTGTCTTTCGTAAACTCGCTTGGTGTTTCGATGGGGTAATTGTATATGTCTGGCCAAGTGACATCCGGTAATCGGGCAACATCAGAAACCCAACCATCTGAAATGTTGTATGGGTCTTGAAGCAGTTCACCATTGCTAAGCGTCAATTTCTTTACATACTGTGCTTTATCATCGTTTTCCAAACTTTTATAATATGTAGAGTACGTTTTCCACACCATTTTAGCGAATGTTGAAAAAGAACGCACGTGTTTGGAAATGAAGATTTTTATTTTTTTTTATCACGCTTTCGAAACATGATCGAAAAAGATTGAAAAGCTTTTGTTCACGTGTTCGATAAGCAATACTTAAATCTGATTGGGAGAATACAATGTTAATCAAAGAATATTTTTTCTCGATCAACTATAATTTTATTAATGTCAATTTTTTTTCGAAGCAGAGTCATCGAGCGCAAGAAAATAATATTTTACAAGGCTTTAGGATAAAGAAATCGAAACCTATAAAGAGGTTTATGACTGTGGAGAGTGTTCCCGTTTTTCTTTACATGCCACTACTTTTTCTTATTAGACATTTTCGTTAAAAATCACAAAATACTTTGGGAAGACAAACACAGACCCTTTGATGGAGTTCCGTATATTGTTCTCGGGTTCCAAACATTAGACTGTCATCGTGGCCCGGACAAAAACGTTAAACTAAAAGAAAAATATAAACTAGCGAAGAAAAACAAAAAGGTAGCTACTTTTGTCAACGAAATCTTTTTTCTTTAAATGAATCGCTTCGCATACAGTAGATTAAATCAATTCTATTTAGAACGCAGAACATATGTATGAGAAGGAATAGACAATAGTACAAAACTCAATGAAATTTCAATGTCCAGCAAAAATACGCTTAAGAGAACTGGTAGAGTTTCCAAAGGAAAAGGCAAGATTTAATTACAGTTTAAGTTAAGAAATTTTTTAAAACATAAATCATGTCACTGGAGACCTGTATTTTTCAGGTAAGTCAAAAAACGGAGTGGTTGAAAAGGAAAAAGTCTCAATATCTGAGAGATAAAATCAAGAATCGGAATCTTGATTCGACTGAATGGAAAAGAAAAATAGTTGTTATTATTGATCATTTCTTGACTCACAACCACGATGTTGGAAAGGTATAATTTAATTTTTTTCAAAAAATTCTTAAGGTCATCAGAATTTCCTACGATGTCTAAAATCAATTTTTATAGGCTGAAAATATATCGCAGAATATCGACAATCAAGTATCCCAAATGATTATGGAATACTGTAAGGATGGGGTCAATAAAGTAAACGAAATGAAGCGTTTACTGAAGTCGTTTGTGAAGAGAGACATCTTTGGAGGTGAAAATCTACCAGACCCAACCAACAGACGGTACTTTCCAAGAACCGAGATAATAAGAAGCCATATGGTGGCATGCAATCGAAAATTGCAGTACTCTACAATTGACCAGGAATGTTTGGCAAAAAAAATTGAGTATTGGGAAAAAATGATCCATCTATTTCAATTTATTACCGACTGAAGGTAACCAAAGAAATAAGTAGCAATGTAAGTTTCCTATTTGTGTATCAGAGTGAATGGCAGAAGGAATTGATGATTCGTTATGGCCAAGAAATGATACTTCTTGATGCAACTTACAGGACAACGAGATATGTTCTGCCCTTATTTTTTTTAACTGTAAAGACAAATACGGATTATCAAGTTGTTGCTGCATTTATAGTGGAAAATGAAAGTAAGCAAGCAATCAAAGAAGCATTGGGAGTGATTAAAAAGTGGAATCCTTCATTTCAACCGCGTTATGGAATGACCGATTATTGTAATGAAGAAATTGAAGCTTTGGAAGAATTCTTTCCTGGTAAGAATGCTCTACTTTTGACAGGAAATAGCTACATCCCAATTTACAACATCAGATCTTGAATCAGCTATGAAATCTTTTAAAAATAGTGAATTTTGGAGTGTCGCAGAGTTTCCAAAACTTGTAAAGTATCTTCAAGCATACTGGTTCCATATGCAAAAGGTATTATAACGTACTTTCAAAAGAGACACGAGGTTTGGAAGAACAGTATTTCATCTTGTTGATAGTCGGGTTTTTTTGCTTTCTTTTGCATTTGCCATCAACCACGCAAAGGTGACGATCGTTTCAGTTATCGTCCTAAACGTAAGAAAAGGAAAGTGCAAACTGAAAGAGTCGGAGTAGCGAAAGAAAGGTTATCATGTAGCATAAATGTAAATGTCAAAGACGTTAACAGTTGTTTGGAAGAGGAGATTGTTTTTACTGATAACAACGTTTTAGGTCAAGATGAATTCACTTCTACAGTACCGGAATTTGTGATTTTGTCTGATGAAGAGCTGAAAAACAGTCCAAAAATCTCTTGCGTATCAAGTCTTTTGCCTGAATCCGAAGTATCTGACATTGCAAATCATGAAATGCTGTTAGATACAGTGATACATGGCTTGCAAAAAATGTTAACCAAACAACATCCAAAAGTATCCGGTCTTCAGGATCCCATATTGGGACAGCAACTGATGTTCGATTCTTTTGAAAACGGTTTTGTGCAGGTACTTCATAATGGATCAAATCACTGGCTAGCTGTAACTACCATAGGTTGTCAAGAGGGTTCTATAGTTGTAATGGATAACTTATTTCACGGGAGAGTGACACTACACACACAACGTCAAATTTGCTGTCTTTTAAAAACGCCAAGAAATAATATAAGAGTCACGGTGCTACCTGTGCAGCAACAAGAAAATGGTGTGGACTGTGGCTTATATGCTATAGCATTCCTGCAATATCTTTTACTGACTAATTCATATCCCACTAATGTCACATTTGATGAAAGCGCATTGAGAAGTCATACCTTGGAAGCATTTAAAAGTGGAAATCTTCCAGCCTACTCTTGGACAATGTTGCACCAAAAAGTGTATCAAAGTTTGACTCTGTACACATTTTGTATTATTTTCATGATAATCTCTTTATCTTAAATTGTCGTTCTTGTCATAAACACCCAAAATGTTCAGTAAAAAACAAGTGATATCAAATGATACAACCAATATCTGTTATATTTTACCCCAATCATTTTGAGTTCGATCATTTCATAAAAGTCAAATGAAAACACAAGAAACGCATAAGATTTCTCTCGCTCGGAATATAAGTAATGAATCATGCGCAACGTGCACATGAAAATTATGGCGGAGCTTTCGCTCACGGCAAATGGAAACGCCAAGCATGTGAATTACTTTTTCTTCTCTCCTCAAAATGACTTTTGGTGCTGCACCAAAAGTCGAAAAGTCACGTGACCCATGTCGTAGCGCCTTTAAAGGCAGAAAATTTCGTGGGTATTTCTAATTTCGCGATTTGAAAAATTTTATCACGGGTATTTAAGTTCACGATTTTATGTATGTAGTATGTAATCTTGTACCTTAAGGCACGTTTCATTTCATAGAAAACATTTACTATCATAACAATGCCAGTGGGCGTGTATGGACCTTGTTAGCTGAGAGGGCCAGGGGCGGACCCAAGGGTGGTCAGATTGGTCGACGGACCTGGTAAAATCAAATCAAATTAAAAATTTTAAACAAGTTCTTAGCTGTTGCACGCGCTGTGTGCCGATCAAATCTTCACTGGAATTAGCCTTGAGAAGTGATACGTTATGAAACACAGTCCATACTTTTTGATCACTCATTTTTTGATAGTCTCAGATCAATAAACGATTTTTCCGGCTGAATTAAACTTTGGAAATCGTACCATAAGCGCGTAGGCTAAGGATCATGTTGCCCACTTTGAGTTTTTGAAGCCACTGCATTTTACGCATTCCATTGGTTTAAAATCCTGAGAACAATAGATTGCTAAACAATTGACCTATCAAGCCTCCGTTAAAATTTCACTTCTAATTTTGGATAAGTGACTTTTGACCGTGTGTTTTTGGACCGATTGGTGCTTTGTCTTCCAGACTATAGTTTTTACAAATAGGTCAAGCTTATTGACCCCGTGAAGTGAATTCTTAATCAAAGTAGGTTTGAAAGGTGAAAAATGTGTTTGACAGCAATGATTGTTATATATTAGTGATTTACGAAGATTTGATAACAAAGTTGTCGGCACAGATGAGTCACAATGTTTTGATTATGTAGACCACTTCTCTGCCACCATCTTTGAACCCTGGACAGCTTGTCTTCTCTCCATCTGATGTATCCATCGCTAATATCAAAACTAGCATTAACCTCGAAATGGACAATCTTTTTGCAGAAATACCCAATAACGATTCCGGTAAGCTGACAAAGGAGATTTTCTCCTCTTTTCGTAAGATTCTTGTTGAAGAGTTTTCAAGACTTACAGAGTCTATTATCAGCAATCTAGCGACAGAAAATAAACAGCTGAAACTAAGAGTCGAAGAGTTAGAAAAAGAACTCGTAAATCAGAAAGTCAATAGCAATCCGGAAGAAAGGATTGAGAATACCGCATCATATTCAGAAAGGATGATCGAGTTGGAGAAGAACTCATACCGTCTTGAGCAAGTTTGCAGGCATTCCAGAAACCGTAAGTGACAGTATTCTTGAATCTAAAATGATTGAGCTTCTATCTGAAATTGATGTGAAGGTGTATGAAGAAGATATCGAGGCTTGTCACCGTGTTGGCAAGCCCAATAACACTGGTCCACGAAGAGCGATCATACGATTCGTTAACCGTAAATTATCCTACAAAATCTTGCATAACAAGTCTGCACTAAAAGACATTGACAAAGAGAAACTTGGGCTCAGAAAGTCTAATATTTATGCTAACTATAGTCTTTGTAAGGTGTACGGAGCCTTGTGGTATAACTGCAAAAAAACCCACGCAGCAGGTCTTATAGATAGCTTCTGGGTAAGTAATGGGTGTGTCAAACTCAAAATGGAAGATGACTCCCTTCCAGTTTCGATTGAACATCAATCGGATCTGGATCAGTGGTTCCATAGTTTTTGTTTTGAGGATCCTATTGATCCGCCTGATAGTGCTCCCAACAAGAAAAAGAGGAAAAAGAAAAAGAAGAGGAATAAGTGATGCGATGTATTCACATAAATCGGTTGTAGGTTTCGTTTCGTTAACCAACTTTTCTATTTTGAACATTCAATTGCTGTTTTTGTTTAGTTTTGTTTTTTTGTTTTTTTCTTAGTAAATGATACAGTTTCCTTGCAGTGTTTGTGGTAGGCCTGTCAAAAAGAATGCTCGTGCTATTTGTTGTGATGTTTGTGCTCTCTGGTCCCATTGCAGATGTAGGGGGATTAGTTAGATGCATAAGAATGCATAAAAATACTGACATTACAATATACTGACATTACAATATACTATTATAGTCAGTAAAAGGTAACCTCCACATAAAACTGGAATAACCCAACTCCAGAAAAAGGGAGCTCTGCCTATCTCTTTTAGCAAATAAACAAAAATTAATGAATGAAGAAGATGAAATGAAAGGATCTTACACATGATGATATTGGCGTACAATGATCAGGCGGACCAAAACTGCTTTATTATGTGGTCACATCAACATTAATGGTTTGGAAAATAAATTATCTGAGGCGAAAATTTTGCTTGATGAATCACAATTCGACATTCTTGGAGTTACAGAGACACATCTAAGTTCTGATACTGATGATGATGATGATATAAGTATAAATGGCTATTATTTTGTACGAAGTGATAGAATTGGAGAAGGAACCCAGTGGGGTGGCACCCTGATTTACTACCGTGAAAGCCTCGAAGTTACTGAAAAAAAGATCACCACATGATTAAAATGGAGTCATCTTGGATAGAAGTTACAGTCGATTCACAAAAACTACTGGTAGCATGTATTTATCGTCCACAAAACCAAAAGTCCTTCATAAATCATTTCCACCCAATTTTCAAATCGCTCCAACTTGTTGTTTATGGGTGATTTTAACATCGACTTAACACCGGGTGCTGGTACAGCTTTGTCCTTTGCATTTTGCAATTTACTCTCAAGAAATAACCTACTGAATGTCATAAAAACACCTACCAGGATTACCAACAAATCGTCTACCCTTATAGACTAAATAATTACATCAGATCCATCAAAAATCACTAACTGTGGGTTACTACATTTGCAAAGAAATGATTGGTGAATGGGGCCATGAATGTCTTTCGAACTAGAGAAATTTCGAAGTATGGAAGTTTGAACTGTAGAGATTCGACTGTAGAAGGATTTGTGTATGATATTATTATCATTATTGACACGTTGATTTTGACACCGATATAACTTCATACTTCTACACTAGTCTGTGACTCTACTACAAACTCGTCTGTAGTTATAGAATAGACCTGCAACCCCGCGTTAACTTCCTATACGATTAATGATTTCACGACGATTCAACTAAAGTGGAAAAGCCGATGAACAACTGAACAGAGGGTGTGAAATTTAACTGCATCTGCTTAAAGCCGAAACTTGCAATTAACAGCTGAATTGGAATTCTCCACAATGAAGAATATCTTGACGAGGTTTGGAAAATAGATCCGAACAACCAGAATTCAAGTAGTTACGCATTTTGGAGAAGTTTTCAGCGAATTTATTTTTAAAAAAAAGTTTCAAGATTTTACTAACACACTCTTACAGAAGATATGGTTTCTACGTGCGAAAGATGTTCGGGAACATTTCGAAATCTCCGAGGACTCAACATCCATTTAGCCTCTTGTAAAAAGAAAGATCTGGAAGTAATTAAAGTTAATGGTCCGTATAGAGATGATACAAATGTTGATTTACAGATTCTACATTCAGGAGAGAATATAGATACCAGGTCGAGTGTTATACAAGAAGAATTAACTTTAGAAAGAGATATGGTTAACGATCGAGTTAACTTACCTCAATATAAACCTATCATTAGAATACCAGATCGTCCATGTTATGGAACACAAGGCTGTGAGTTTTTTAAAATTATTGATGATGTGTATCAGGATATGGTTACATGGAAAAAAAACTTGTTCAAACTTCCGACTGGAAAAGCCTCAAAAAGCTTTATGATTGAACTGACATCTTGGTTAGAGCACTATAACACTAACAGTAGTTTTCAAGGCGTGGCTTTGAAAGTTTTTATGCTACTACCTGTTCTAATTTTACAAAAACCTTCTCGGAAAAGCAAGGCAAAAGATCACTGCCAAAAAGTAACCGAACGCATGAAAGCCTGGAAGGACGGTCGCATCTTAGACATTGTTGACGAATGCAAGATAATCCAACGCCGTCTAACATCATCTAAAAAGAGACCTGCTCCTGATTTTGCGAAAAGTTTTTCAAAGCTCATGATGACTGGAAAAATTAATGCAGCACTTAAACTACTAACTACTGAATGTGATAATGGAGTTCATGATGTCGATGAAACTATCCTTAATGAGTTACAAAAGAAACATCCGCCAGCGGCACCCGTTATCGAGAATTCGCTTCTGAATGGGCCCATTGAAAAATTGATACCCACTTACTACGATGAAATTGACGAAGGTATGATCTTCAAAGCTGCATGTGTTACGAAAGGAGCTGGAGGACCGTCACAACTAGATGCTGATCAATATCGACACCTATTGACAAGTACTAAATATAAAAACGAAAACAAATTACTTAGAGAACAAATTGCTGTATTGGCACGAAAATTAGCAACTGAAATCACCGACCCGAAATCACTAGAATCTCTTGTATCATGTCGCTTAATACCATTGAATAAGAATCCTGGTGTCCGACCAATTGGCGTTGGAGAGGTGCTTCGAAGAATTATTGGAAAATCGATAGCATGGGTGATAAAATCAGATATCCAGGAAGTAGCAGGACCCCTACAAACCGCCACCGGTCTTCAAGGTGGGTCAGAAGCGGCAATTCACGCCATGAGAGCTATTTTTCAACACGATGAAACAGAAGCAATTATTCTGGTCGACGCTAGTAACGCATTCAACAGTTTGAACAGGCTTGTAGCCCTCCATAACGTACAAATAATGTGTCCACATTTTGCTACGATCCTTATCAATACGTACCGAGATCCAGTACAGATGATAGTTCTAGGAAAAAACCTTATAATGTCAACAGAAGGGACCACACAAGGTGACAACCTTGCAATGTCTTTTTATGCCATGGGTATTACTCCATTACTTCGTTCCCTTAGAGAACACTTCTTCAGTGTGAAAGACGTTTGCTTGGCTGATGACATCGCAGGTGCTGGCGATTTAAGCCACTTAAGAGCGTGGTGGGAAGAAGTGATAAAAGAGGTCAAAAGTTTGGATACTATGTCAACGAGAAAAAATCTTGGCTGATATTGAAACATTACGATCTGAAGGATAAAGCTGAAAACTTGTTCATTAACACTGAAATTCAAATCACAACCGAGGGCCAACGTCATCTTGGAGCTGCTCTTGGAAGTGATACATTTCGTGATAGATATGTTCAAGAAAAGGTAAACACATGGTGCAATGAAATTGAAAAGCTGTCGCAAATAGCAAAATCACAGCCGCAGGCAGCATACGCTGCTTTTATCCATGGTCAAGTGCATAAGTTTACATACTTCATCAGAACAATACCCAATATGGAAACTTACCTAAAACCACTAGATGATGTGATCAATCGATCTTTTCTTCCATCCCTATTCGACGCTCTTGTCACAGATACTGACCGTGAGTTGTATTCCTTACCAGTTCGTTATGGGGGTTTGGGTATTCCGATTCTAGCTGAAATAGCAAAATCGAAATTTGAAAATTCAAAAGTGATTACTGCTCCGCTTGTAGCCATTATGATGATGCAAGGTGATACGTTACCAAACGATGAACAAGTTAAAAAGCTGATCTCTGATGAAAAAAAGAAAAATGAACTAGTCGTGAAAGAAAAAGCCGATAGAATCGAGGGTGTATTACCACCGAAAACACGTAGGGCTGTGTATGAAGGAAAACAAAAAGGGACATCTGGCTGGCTCACAGTGCTACCAATAGAAGAGTATGGTTTCAGCTTGAATAAATCTGAATTTCGAGATGCTTTAAATCTTAGATACGCCAAAGATCTGCGTGGACTACCGTCTAAATGTCCTTGTGGGCAGTCCTACAATGTCAATCACGCCCTCAATTGCAAACGAGGCGGATTTGTGATTATAAGACACAATAATATTCGTGACTATGAGGCAGAACTACTCAAACAAGTTCAAAATGACGTTGAAATAGAACCTCTCTTACAACCTTTGAATGGTGAAGTAATACAAGGCTTAAATGGTGACGAAGCAAGACCAGACATACGTGCTCGTGGTGTCTGGAGAAACGGACAGAATGCGTATTTTGATATTCGGGTGACGAACACAAACGCAGAATCTCAAATCTCTACATCTATTGAAAAAATTTTAGAAAAACATGAACGTGAAAAGAAACGCAATTATAACAACAGAATTATGAATGTAGAGCATGGCACTTTTACTCCATTAGTTTTCTCTGTCTGCGGGAGTCAGGGTGCAGAATGCTCTACATTTCATATACATATTGCTGAAAAGATAGCTGTAAAGACGGGGGAAAGATACGAGAAGATAATCTCTATCATTCGATGTAGATTGTCCTTTTTAATCTTACGTTCTTCTTTGCTATGTATCAGAGGAAGTCGTTCACATGAAAGACCTTTCACTTCGGAGAAAGCTCTTCCAGTGGATGATTTTGCTCTTGCTTACGATTTTTCTAGGCGTGGTTGACTATTATTTGAATGCTATGTTTGTATAGTCATTTATTTAATTTTATTTATTTATTAATTTTTATTTATTAATTTATTAATGTATTTTTTTATTGATCTGTATTTCAGCTTTAACCTTGTTTTTAGATTTTAATATAAGAGTTTGTAATTGTAATTTTAAAGTATTCTTGTTTTAGTGTGTATTATCATTATTATTGTGTTGAAGTAAAAATATGAACAATTATACAAACTGTGGGAACTACACTGCTGGAATCTCTGATCATAACCTTGTTTATTCAACTCTGAAGTTACGTAAAAGGCAGCCTCCTCCCTGTTTGATCTCCTTCAAGGACTATAAAAACCTGAATTATAAATGTTTGAGATACGATCTTCAATCTACACCATGGCAGATCATGTCTTGTTCGATGATCCTGATGATAAACTTTGGTGCTGGAATTACTTATACAAAAAACTCTGAGTGATCATGTCAAGACACGGAAGGTAAAAGTAAAGTCTGTTAATAACCCTTGGATGTGTGGTGAATTCGTAAAGAGCTAAATCACAGATATCGATTACTACAGTCAGCGAAAAATACGCCTAAAGGGTCTTCTCAATGGAGAGACTATAAAATCGCCAGGAACAAATGCACAAACCTGATAAGGAGTGCCAAAGCTAACTACTGGAAAACTCAATTTCAGCAATCCGACTCTTCTAAAAAGTTCTGGCAGTTGATAAAGAAATATAAAGGTAAAACTAAACAAACCAAAATTGGCCCACTAAAAGACGGAGAGAAAGTTATCACTGATGATAAAGAAAAAGCTATGGCCATGAATTCCTTTTTTGCAAACGTGGGAAAAAATCTTGCACTGAAAATGTCCAATGGAAAAAACAACCTAAACAGCCACATCTTTCAAGTAACCCCTTGCATGCCAGAATTTAACACCTCATTAGAACCTGTCGCTAAAACCATTCATTCTTTCAAGTCCGGGAAAGCTTGCGGCCTAGATGGATGGACATCAACAGACCTGAAACTTGATCCTGAAACATCAATATCAACTCTAAACGATCTCTTCAAAAGCTGTTTACAACATCGCAAATTCCCAACAGAATGGAAACACACACAAATCACCTGCGCCTACAAGAAAGGATCAAAAAATGATTATTCAAATTACGGTCCGATCTCCCTATTGTCGATTCCTAGTAAAATCTTCAAGCATGTTCAAATAAATTCCCATCTTAATAATTTGAATTTAAGATCACAGTTTCAATGGGGGTTTCGTAAAAATAGATCAACTGAAGATCTTCTTCTTCATCTGACAGAAAAATGGCAAAAGGCTATTGATAATGGCAACTATGTTGGTGTTTTATTCATTGATTTTGAAAAAGCTTTTGACTCGATATCTCATAGAGTGCTGCTCAAAAAACTGCTGGCACATGGTGTGTCTGGTCATTCATATGAATTACTTGAGAACTAACTATGTAATCGGAAACAGTTGACTAAAGTTAATGAAGTGCGCTCCTCTTATGACGAAATAACCTATGGTGTTCCCCAAGGATCACATCTTGGTCCCACTTGTTTTGCTTTAAATGTAAGCGATCTTCCTGACAACTCAACCTGTGATACTGAATTGTTTGCTGATGACTGCACTTCCTCTGAAGTCGATAAGTGCATTGATAATCTTATGGTTAAACTTCAAGAAAACATTATGAAACTACATAAATATTCTGAATCAAACTCGTTGACAATTCATCTCGAAAAGTGCGAAATTCTAATCTTGTCGAGAAAAGCATTTATTGGTCCATTAAAAGATGTTTGTCTTGGAAATGCAAGCATCAAAGTGGTTAACAGTGCTAAATGTCTAGGTCTTCATATAGACAATAAACTAAACTGGTCAGTAAAAGTTGACAGCTTATGTCGCAAATTCAGCTGCAAAGTAAAGAAATTGTACAAAATGAGATCGTTGTCAACAAGCACTATTCAATCAGTTTACTTCCAAGGTATTCTTCCCTCAGTGCTGTATGGGATTCAAGTCTGGGGTAACTGTGCTACAACCCTATTCAACAACATTGAATCGATCCAACGAAGAGCTGCTCGATACATATGTCGATTAAAGAAAAATGTACCTGATCATCAAGTTTCGAAAAATGTAAATGGAAGCCAATTATATTTTACTACAAAAGAAGTATTGCCTGTAAAGCCTTCAAAATAATAAATAAAATTGCGTCACCACGGCTATCAGAGCTAATTCAACTTAAATAAGGCAGACGAAACAGAAATCATCAAGGTGTAAATCTCCCTTCAGTCAAATATATTTTCTACAAACACTCGTTCTGCTATAGAGCAGCGGAAATCGGGAATTCTATCCCAAATGACATCAAAGAAAAGCCATCTTATGCTTCCTTCAAATCAGAATTGCAGAAATCGGACATTCTCGACAAGATAAATTTCAGCTCTACCAGTATAGCTTTAGATGATGCCTATATATATTACTGAACATTATGTAAAACTTTAGTGTCACACTATTGTCTTTCAAGATAAATATAAATTCCTACAATGTTGAGTGACCCCAGGTTCATTGCAATTCTGGCTTTTCTTGTCAAATCTATATTATTCTTATGCTGGTCCTCATCCGTAGACCACTAATTTTCATAAGTTCTAATTTTTACAACTTCTTCGTCCCTTTTTATAAACTTTATTACTATTTATACTGTGCATAATTATTATTTTGTAAATATCACTATTAAATTATATCTTAAATTTTTATACAATAAATTCTTTTCAAATTCTCCAAGTTGCTGAGTCCCAGAGTCCACTGTGCTCGTATACTACTAGGCCCTTGGTAAAATTTTGTTCCCAGTTGGTTTCACAATTACTTACTTAATTTCGCTCTATCTGAAGTCTGCACGATTTTACCAAATATACTGTTTTATATTGATTTTATATTGTTTTTAATTTTACGTTTATAGTAGGTCCACATCAGTGTATTTTTCACTGCCTTTTGTATATGACCTTCTTTACCAAATAAATGAATAATAATAATAATAATAATAATAATAGTGCTGAATCATACGGCCATTACTTACGTGAACCTAATTATGTGACATGGTCATGTATTTCTTGTATAAACTCATCATTACCATTTCATCAAGATTCTGAAAAGCATACCATAGATCCTAATAAACTAGCAAATTTTAAAGCAACGTTGAGTCTAATTAAAAATGTTCAGGATACGAAGATTCTTGAAACTAATATGGGAGTTGGAGCTAGTGATGGCATCGACTGTAAGTATGTTGGAATTGATGACTTTCCCTCCCTTAGACTAGACCCAAAAAAGTCTCATTCCTTTTTTCACATGAATATAGCATCCTTATCTGCCCACTTTGACGAGTTTAACCACTTATTATCTCTCCCTGGGTTTGGTTTTGACGTCATTGGTATAATAAAATCAAAAATTCATGATAAAATTCCAGTATTTAGCCATGCTTTGAGTGGATATGAATTTGAACAGACTGTATCAGTGGGTGAAAAGGGAGGTTCCGCAGTATACATCTCCAATAGATTAAGATACTCAAGACGATCCGATCTTGAGAGTAAACTTTCTATAGCGAAAGAACTTGAATCTACTTCTATTGAGATACACAAAACAAATAAAAAGAATGTCATTGTTGGTTGCGTCTACAGACATCCTGGTATGTCTATCGATGTATTCAACAAGGAGTTTCTACTACCTTTACTCCACAAATGTACACAAGCGAAATGCTTGCTTGTGTACATGAAGTGGTAGCCAATCGCTTCCCATTGAGGTTATCAATGACCAAGCTGGTAAAGCTATAATCAAATTGTCTTTAATTTCGGGTATCATATCTCCCCACACTGATAATCTAATAGATACTGTTTCATCTGCAAGCAATGCTTGTCGAACATTTCTGAAGTGTTTATCATCCTTTGGGCCACAGGCAACCGATCATGTTTCTTCCAACAAGCGTATGGATCCTTGAATATCCAACACTGTATTAACTGCAAGATCTGCTTGAACTTCAACTTTTCGAAAAGCTGCTTGTGAGTACTTAAAGGCTATATCAGGAGCGTCACTTATTCTTGAATTGAAAAACATTAACGCGGCATCAGTTGGTGAAAGACCAGATAGCTTGACAGGTGATTTTAGCTGACTTTTGTTGAAAAACAGATTCCTGCTTGTGGTAGAATTTTCCTTCACTCGTATCTTCTTTGTGCTGTCATTAGTTTGAATTTGTGTATCAAAGAAGGTATTATCTTTGCGAGACCGTTGACACGGTGAAACTGATTTGATATATCCTGTCAATTCTAAAGGAGAACAGAATCGTTAATGAGTTGAGGATTTGGTCAATTTGAAACTTATTGCAGCTGCGGACAGGTCGCTTAAACCTTAGTGTCAATGTCTTCCGATTCAAGACCTCATTTGAAGTGACATCAGTAGTATGTCACTTAACCTCTCTCTTACTGTTATATTTTTTTAGAACAATACAAGTTTTCCAAGGTTCATGTTTAATTTACATAAAATATATGGGCACGCATTGTTTAATAAATTATGCTTAGTTATTCATTCACTATTGCACTCGTGTATAAAAAAATAGAGGCATTTTTCATGTTTACTTTAGTTTTCCATTAAAACAATCGTTTTTGCTGTATAAAACTCACTTAACATTAGATTGCGCTTTTTTGGGAGTAGTTTGATTGTTTTGTAATTTGAGTGGGCTTGATGGCGTGGCTAAAAAGAACAATAAAAATTAATCTGAAAGGAAGGCGCAACTATATCATGAGACAATGTTAAGGTAAAGAAAAACAAATAAGGATAAAAAATTAGATAAAGAGTAACTTACTGATTTGTTGAACTTTTGCAGATTTTGACTCCACAGTCTTATGCATACGAGTTGTTTGAGTATTATTATTAGGTGGAAGTGCTACAAAAGATTAATGGATACATAGTTGTTGCTTCATAATAAGGGACAAATACCATAGAGGCTTAGAATGATTTCTTATTCACTTTGTCAAGTGAATTTCTCTCACACCCAAACAAAAATAAAGTAAAGATAGAAAACTGAACTTAATGTTTTGAATTGCATACAAAAAATTATAATCAGAAGAATATAGCTTTTTTTGATTTTCTTGATGCAGATGACATTCTACAAAAAAGGAAAAATCGTCAAGCTTCATATTTTTCAGATGTTAATCTGTCTAACTCTTTAAGTCGTTCCTCTTCTCTGATACGATACTCAAAATTTGCAGCATTTCTTACCATAAGAAGACGTTCAAAAGAAAAAGGCTCAATAACTAAACTATCAAGTGTACAGGCACGTGATAAAGCAACATAAGCTAGTCCAGCAATCTTTTCAGTTGTGCCTAAGTCAACTATAGCTCTATCAACAGTTAAACCTTGAGATTTATGTATGGTTATAGCCCAACTAAGTTTTAGAGGAATTCGAATTTTTTCCAAATTTTCATCTGTGGTCAAAAGTACAGGTACGATAGGGATCAAACCCGAAATGTGAAATGTAGGACCAGTATATTTATCAAATTTAACCATGTCTGCAATCGGCAAAGTTGGCGGCATTTGACTAAACTCCACAACCGAGGACTGGAATGCCTTCATCAGACGATGGGAGACCTTTCGTGCTGGATCCATGATCCCAGAGGATGCAAAATCTGGTCAGCTACTTGAATGTGCCGCTGAACACCTTGGCAACATCGCCCTTTGAGCACACCCTGCATTCACTGTTCTTCCACTCACTGATGCGCTCCAGACCCTCAAGACCTTGGCCGTTATTCCTGTCTGCCCTTGGTGTGGTCAGATCAGAGCTCCTGGCCATGATACAGGACCCTGACGAGCCATTCCGAACATTCGCTGCGAGAGTTCTGGGTAAGGCCTGTGAATTCCAGACCACGTACAACGGTCTTTGTGGCAATTGCAATACTGCATACCGTGACAATGTCTACTATACCGACGAGGTCATATGAGACGTATTGCTGAATGCTATAGCAGATCCTGGATATACGCCGTGACGCCCTCAGCACCGACAACATCCAGATGAAAGCTATAACAGAAGTTATAGCCTTCGTCGAAAACAGGGAGACCGCCAGGAATGCTAAGCCAGCCACATCGATCTTCTGCCAGTCATCATACCGTCGCAATAGAGCCAACCCCGTCAGACACCGCCTCTCACCACTCGTCCCAGGAAACCCTCGAAACCTCGGACCACGTTACCGGCGGACCACCAAATTTTTAGCAAAGGCGAATGGAGGAAGGATACCTGGAAGACCGTGACGGACGCCTGGAATGGCTATAATATCCTTCCCCTCCGTGAGTCTGATCGCCACCTCACCACATTTATCACCCCCATTGGTCGATGGCTCTATAAGCGAGCACCACAGGGCTTCTTATCGTCGGGGACGGTTAACACCTGCAGATTCGATGCCACCATAGCGGAGTTCCCACGCAAAGAACGTATCATCGATGACACCCTTCACTACGACCAAAACCTCGAGGAGCATTGGTGGTGTTCCACCGACTTCCTAACCCTTCTGGGAAATGCAGGCATTGTGCTGAACCCCGAGAAGCTCCAATTTGCTAAAAAAGAGGTAGACTTCGCTGGGTTTCGGATCACAGGAAGACAGGATTGACCCGCTTGACAAATATATCATCACAATTCGGGATTTCCCGACGCCCTCTTCAACAACAGATATTCGTAGCTGGTTCGGCCTCGACAATCAGGTATCGAATTATGCTCAGCTGTGTCAGCATATGGCCCCATTCCGTCCCTTTCTTTCACCCCGCTGCCCATTCCAATGGGACGAAACGTTGAATCCGGCTTTCTCCTCATCAAAAGCCGCCATTATTGATGCGATCAGATCCGGCGTAGAGATAGTCCAACTTGCCTGCGAACAGATTGGTCGAAACAAGGCATTGGATACTTTCTTTTGCAAAACCACTGTTCCTGTCCTAGCAAGGTACCTGACTGCTGTCCAGAAGGTTGGCGGATAACCCTAGCTGGATCCAGATTCCTGTCATCGGCGGAACAACACTACGCGCCCATCGAAGGTGAGACCCTCGCGATAAGCTGGGGCCTCGAACAGACAAAGTGGTTCACCCTGGGATGTCGAGACCTCATTGTTGCGACCGACCATAAGCCGCTCACCAAAGTTGTCAGGGACAGAACATTGGACGAGATATCTAATAATGAGGCCTGTCCTTGCCTCCTGACAACTCAGAATCCAGTGTTGGCTGCAAGCTATACGTCGAGACACAACTGCCCTCACATCGGTCACATGGGATCAACTAGCTTCGGAGACCAAGAAGGACACTGCCACGTCAGCTCTACTGGACACTATCCTCTGCCGGTTCCCAGACGACACCCGCCACCAGCCTGCTGCTGCTCCATACTGGCAATACCGCCACAGCCTTCATGTATCTGATGGTGTTGTCATCATCAGGATCGAGCTGTGATACCGCTTTCCCTTCGCCCAGCCATCTTGGAAGCCCTGCACTGTGCGCACCAGGGGGTCTTAACAATGGGGGCTCGGGCACGTACTATCGTATTTTGGCCAGGGATGACGCAAGACATCGAACGAACAAGGGCCAGTTGTAGAGACTGCATCATAAATGCCCCTTCACAACCAGCACAGCCTTCTCCTCCTTCAGTATCACCTTCTACTCCATTCGAGAAAGTGTTGCAGACTTCTTCGACCTCGGTGCTCAACATTTCCTTGTCATTGGGGACCGCCTCTCTGGATGGTCCGACGTATTTACATCACCGCATGGCTCCCCTCAATCCGGCTCTGCTGGACTCATTTCGTGCCCTGCGCAATTACTTTGCCCGCTTTGGGGTACCTGAAGAGATATCTAGTGATGGAGGCCCCGAGTTCGTTGCAGGCAGCCACAGAAGACTTCCTCTCTCGCTGGGGTGTGAAGCACAGACTGTCTTCTGCTTACTACCCACAGTCCAGCGGACGAGCAGAGGTAGCAGTTAAGACCGCCAAGCGTCTCCTCCGTTCGAACACAGGTCCATCTGGCTACCTGGACACTGACAGATTTCTTCGTGTCATGATGCACCTACGGAATACCCCTGACCCGGAAGAAGTCGGCACTGAGAGAACGCTTCCATCATACCGCCGAGAAGCTATACAAGAATTCACGAGACATGTCACCCCTCCATCTTGGAGACCGTTGCTATGTCCAAAATCAGGCTGGAAACTATCCCAGGAGATGGGATCAATCTGGAACGGTCGTCGAGGATCATGGTAACCACAGCTATACCGTTTAAGTTGATGGCTCTGGGCGCCTGACCAGGAGAAACCGAAAACATCTCCGACAGTTTGTCCCGGCACGCCTGTCTCCTGCTGACATCGCACCACCAACCCTCCCAGCACCAACACAGATGCCACCATCTGTATCACCCAGTCCGGCGACACTCCGTCGCTCCCTCCATCAACCACCCCTGTTTCCAGCGCCTGGCATGTTGGCACAGCCTGGCGACACAGTTGATTCAGTGGTCACACCCATCATACCATACCAAGTGCCTAACACTGTCCATACCCGCTCCATTATCCGCTCTGACGACAACGTTGGACCACCTGCATGCATCGACACCGCACCACACGAGGACGACGTTGACATGGGAGCTCCCATCTCTACTCCAATGAGACATTCCTCTCGAGACACGCGGCGTCCAAAACCTTACGAACCTGAAACTGGAAAATGGATTTAGTTCTACTGCGTAAAACTAGGGGGGAGATGGAGAGTTATGATTAATGACATTCACTATCTTATAGTTCATTGTTCTTTTGTTTGCTTTTTTGTTTGTTCTCCTTGTTTGTATTTTAGATTCAAACATTCAAATATATATAATATCACATATTAATCGAATGACTTTTGTCTATTAGTCATGACAATGTCCAAGAAAATAACGGACAAGGGACCACCCATGGTACAAACATCAACTTGTTTGTAATTTTGATTTTGAAACAAGGAAGTACTTTTGGTAGTAAGTGTTAGTAGTAAGGGGACCCGTCCATATTCATCTAAAAACGCAAAATGTCAAATTGACGTTGTGGGTGGGTGGGTGGGTAATTTATGAATCCATTTGACGTTTTGCTGAAGTACCCTGTCAATTTTTCACAAGTAAAAAAAGAATATAAAATGAAACAATTTGAAACCAACTTCCAGTCAACACTCAATAGCCATTCATTGCAGCTTCGTTTTCGTTCTGGCCTCTTCAAAATCGAGCGAAATCTCACTGTTTCTCAACCTTTGCTCACACATATTACTAAAATTCAAAGATTACCTCAAAACGGAAAGCAAATACCTATTGCCGCGTAGATGCCAATTAAGTGAAAAGAATGTTTTGATTTGGCGGGAAATGATGTCATTCCACTGCAAGTTTAAATTTTATTGAAAATCGAATCGAATGTATTATTTTGTTGATGGAAGATCTTTCAGGGAAAATCGATTTGATATTTTCTGACAGTTCCTGTTTCTTTATTGGATTCTTGCGAAAAGGTACGCAATTTAAAAACTTTGTTAACTTATTGATCTTATTTGAAATGAAAAATGAAAAAGGTTTTCCATCAAAAACACTTAAACAAAAATTTCTTTAATTTCAGATCATGGCAACGCAATTAACCCTGTTTGGAAAGCCTTCAAAAGTCCAACCGTATTTTAGAAGTCCCAAAAATACTTACGAAAAGTATGTAAACAAGAATTGGCAGATCAATCACTATAAGTATTCATGAAAACAGGGCTTCTTGAAAGCTGCCTTGAAGGATTGGAGCAGTATCAAAGGAGATCAATGCGCCATAAATGAGTACATCGAGCGACAAACATCGCCACCGTCGAAACGTCACGTAAAACTTTTTTAACGACTTCAGCAACTGTAGCCAGTCAATCAGTCCCCACCACCATCAATTTGGTCACTTCTGAATCTTTAATGTCAACGCCCGTTTCAACCACACCATCATGCTTATGGCTGCCGTCAATTCCGAATGTGCCGAGCAACACCTCGATCCGGGAAAAGTATCTTCAGGCCAATGAGCATGGCCTTATTCGCAAGGTTCTTTCTGGGGTTGGAGAAAAATGCTTAGATAACTTTTTCACGGAAGAAGTTATGTGCGATAGTTCGCTGATGAAAACACTAGCGGCATTTAGCTATGCCGTCGATTCTTTCAATTCTTTGAGGATGATGTATGAGATTTCCTCTAAAAAGAACAGGAAATCTTTCTTGAAAGCCAAATTGGCTGATATTGATGTTCTTTTTGAGGAGTTGAAGAATCTTTTGAAAGGATGTGCAGGCTGTAAAAGACTTCCTATGATGGACAGTACCATGATATGGAAAACATATCAGAGAAAAGGGGAGATTGTGAAAGATGTCATTCTCAAGGCTGGCCAAATTAATCCAAAGGTTTCAGATTCTTCTCTTCTTAATGACCTATGAAGGCGAATTAAACAGCAGAAGAAGGGTGACACTAAAAATCTCACAAGTAGAAGTTCTAACGAACTAACAGGATGTTTCTGTTACAATGATTGTACACTGATGTGGGAAGAAACCTTTGACCGGCTGCTTGCAATGAGTAATGGAAATGAAACCCAGAAACCGATGTCTTGTGACGAGCTAAAAGAAGTCGCAGATATTATATCTTAAAATATAGTGACACCGCAAGCCGAACTAAAACGTGTAACTACAAGTGAATCAATCGAACAAATTTTAAAGCTGATGCCAGTGATGCTGTTGAAAAGAGAAAACCCAGTATTTATCAATCTTCATGAGTTTATGTTTACACCTGGTGTCTTGGAGGCTTTTTCTCTTTCTGTTGATCGGATTCATTAAGACTTGGTCACTGAAGATCCACCCGCACAATCGGATGAACAAAACGTATCTGCGACTCGCTCAAAAAGCCATGGAGGTCAACCCGCCATAACTTCGAAATTTCCCGCTATTGTTGATATCGCAGCTGATTTTGTGAAACAAGGCAGTTTCGCTGTGAAAATTAGAAGGAGATCAAACACTGGAAGCAGCGCAGGGGTTTCTGTCACTCAAATAAGGCAGCACTTGCTCGACAAAGTTCCCGGGTTGAAGGACCATGGAATTTCACTGACAACAATTAGACGCATTTTTCAAGCACCTAACATAGGCAATCGTGCAAGCAAACGCTATCTTGCTCTTGTTGATGCAAAAGTCGGTGTCAAAAAAGCACAGTTACAGATAATATCATAAGGATAGCCACTATCTTTTTGCTCGAAATAAACAGCGGCGGGAGTTTATCACCCTTGTTGGTCCGGAAGCCTGCATTCTTAGCATGGACGACATGGCCAAGCTGAAAGTAGGAGCGCCTGCGGTATACCGATACCACCAGATACGAAGGCTTTTTTCATCAAATGATATGCCAAATTTTAGTGATCGTGATTTCCCTGTGCCTAATTATTTGTTGTCGGTCTCGGGCTATATGTTTCTGCAACAGCAACAGCAGCGAAACGTATCTGACTTCCATGAATCTGACTTACTAACGTATGATATTTCCTGTAATGCTGTAGTAGGTAGTGCTGCTGTAACTGTTGGTGAAGCTCTTAGCAATTATTGGGTTGCTTTGATTGAACAACTTAGTCGTTACAGAGGAAGAGTTAAAAGATATAATTCGGGACAACGTTGACAATGCGGAGAGACTCTTTGAAAGTTTGACAGACAAAGAAGTTCATAGTCAAGATGGCGGCAACACGTACGGTCATGCTGAGGGTGTTGCTGAAAATTGTGCTAATATTTTGTATCAAAGGTCCACTGTTTAATATAAATAGTGTTTGTTATTCTTTTACTGGAATAGAAGAGCTGGATTACAAGCTGGATTATGAAATTGGAGAGCCAAAGTTTGTATTTGAATCGGTTCATATTTTACAAGAAAACAAAACTTCATGCTTGAACCGTAAAATTGCTATGGAGTTATTGCTTTTGTTGAGTGGAGATATCGAATTATGTCCAGGACCCATAAATACGGGGGAATTTTCTAATATGAAGGGCATAAAAATAATACATCAGAATATAAGAGGACTTTCACAAAATTTTGCAAATCTTTCTGTTGTTTTGGAAAAGTATAAAAACATTAATATACTCACACTATCTGAAACTCATATGACAAAGAATGACAACGAGCAGTTATTTTCGATACCGGGCTACAACTTTGTATCTAAACCACGAGAAAATGGCATTGGTGGTGGCGTAGCTGTCTACATATCAAATGATATCACATCGAAAAGGAGAAACGACCTGGAAAGGGAAAATCTAGAAATTTTATGTATTGAGATTATTGTTAAAAATGCTAAAAACTTTCTTATCTGCACAGCTTACAGACCCCCGGATTCTTCACTTTATCTTACAGAGAATTTTACAGAATTGTTTGACATATTTTTATCATCAATCAGTGAACTGTTCAATGAAGTTTTACTCCTTGAGGACTTGAACGCAAACTACCTTATCAAGAACAACTCCAAAGAGTTAAAATCGCTTCTTTGTTCTTATAATTATCAACAAATGGTTACCTCGGCAACAAGGATTACAAAGGACACTTCAACTTTAATTGATGTTATTTCATCAACTGTCAGCAAGAATATCACAGCTGTAATTACCGTTCCGTTAAACTTGAGCAACCACGGTCTTGTTGGGTGTGTGCGTAAATTAAACAATCGAAAAACTCAAGCCAGAACAATTAAATGTCGTAATTACTCCAGATATGATCCAAATGACTTAAAGAACGATTTGTCAGGAGATATATTTGAACCTCTGTACGAGATTAGTGACGTAAACAAAGCATGGTAGTTTTTGCGTAATATTTTGACAAACTTTTTTGAAAAACACGCTCCCACAATAACGAAACGGGTGAAAGGTGCATTTGCACCCTGGTTGAGTTACGAGATCAAGGAGCTTATGAATAGATTTTGCGAAAATTTCGAAAAACAAAAAACGAGGCATTCTGGAATGAGTACAAACATTTGCGAAACCGTTGCACAAGTGAAATTAAAAAAGCGAGGAGTCAACACCATCAGACACTCTTAACAGAAAATAGACATAATCCTAGGAAATTTTGGCAGACAATTAAGTCAATTTTTCCAAATAAAAAGAGCGCAGCTAGTATCCCAGCAGCAAGCAACTCCAATAAAACAAATGCATTCTGTCAGTTTTTCTCAACCGTAGCACAAACTTTAAAACAGAAAACATTTAAACTTTGCCAAGCAGTCTGGAAAGCACCATCGTCAGTAAAAAAGAGAACTTTGCTTACATTTCAATTTACTTATGTTAGCACCATATTTGTAGAAAAGGAATTGAAAAAACTTAAAAGACACAAATCTACAGGCATTGACAATTTACCACCAGGAATGCTCAAAGATGTTGCTCATGCGATTGCTAAACCAATATCCTACATTATCAACCTATCAATGCAATCCGGGTGTGTTCCAACAGAATGGGAAGTTTCTCAAGTTACACCACTTCACAAAAAGGGTGATTTAGAAAATCTGAATAATTACAGACCAATCTCTGTATTGTCTGTTACATCTAAAATTCTCGAGAAGGCAGTTCAAACACAGCTGATGTATTACTTAGAACAGAACAACTTGCTTTCAGATAATCATTACGGTTACCGCACTAATCGATCTACTGAACTTGCAACAACTTTATTTGCTGATGCAATCCGAAAAGCAGGCGATAGTGGTCAACTTACTGGCGCAGTTTTTTCTTGATCTGTCGAAAGCATTCGATATGCTAGGACATGACCGGCTACTAGAAAAGCTGAAGTCGTACGGGATCAAAGGATTATCTTTGAAATGGTTCACAGACTATCTTTTCCTGAGATCACAGATGGTGAAAATAGGACAAGAGCTATCAGATCCATGTCCGTTAGTATGTGGTGTCTCCCAAGGATCAATTTTGGGACCAGTTCTATTCTTGATATTTTTCAACGATTTTGAAGATTGTCTTCATAAATGTGACGTTCTTCAATTTGCTGATGATACCGTTATTTATGTAACTGATAAATCAGTATCCAACATTGAAAAGTTGTTGAATCAGAATCTATCCAGAATCTCGAGTTACCTGAAAGATAACGAACTTGTTATTAACCTTGAAAAAGGTAAAACCGAAAGTATGTTATTCAGCACGTCTAAGCGTATCTCCACTGTTCCACCTGAATGTAGAGAACTGAAACTGTTTTGTGATGGAGTTCCTGTCAACAATACTACGTCATATACCTACTTAGGTACTATCCTCGCTCAAAATTTGCTTTTGAACTCTGACTTCGATTGCAAATACAAGAGAGCATCAAAGAAACTAGGTGTCTTGAGGAAGTTGATGTCATTTTTAACCATAGAAGCTGCTAGACTGTTGTATTCCAGTGTCATTGTCTCTGCACTCAAAGATAACTGTATATGATATGGCCTAAATTCGCGAAAATTAATCCCCTTAAGGTATATTTTTTTTTAACAAGTTGATGTAACGTGTGTAACGTGTTCCAAAACACTGTACTTTATTGAAAAGTCAGCCAAAAAACAAGTGTAACGTGTGTAACACTTCTGTTTCTACTTTCATTATGTCACATTTTGTTTTGTTTGAGCCATCCTACACTGACAAGATGTCCTAAGTAGCAGTCGTAACTAAGCACAAGTCCATAAACTAAATAAACAAAATCCCATTTTATATAATACGTATATCTCCTTATAATAATCCGCAATCGTGTGTAACACATTTAACTTAGAGAGTGTTTTGTTTTTGTTTTTTTAATGGTCAAAATCTTCTTAATCGTGGTCATATAGCGGCAGTTAGACCACGCAAGACACATTCCCGATTACGGAGGATCTAACGTCAGTTTTCTTTAAGCCAATCAAAACGCAAGAAATTTTTTTCTCGCCATTTTGATTGGCTGCCGAAAATCAAAAATCGAATCAGTTGGAATCGGTTAGTAAATCCGTTAGTCTACAAACAGAAGCAGACGAAGGTGAATTTGGTTGAGCACGAAGTAAGACTGGGTGAATTTCTTATTACAAAAACCTTTAATCTTCAATCAATACTAGACCAATATCAAGACAGAAACAGTGTTGGCAAACAAGAAGTCTGTTTCATGTTTTTCAGCACAAAATGCTTGCGAGATTGAGTGGGAGAAAGCATATTTCTGTGCATGTACAGTAAAAACTTACTGGAAAGTAAAGAAAGTTTACAGAGGTATTTAGTACATGTTTGCAGTAGGAAAGTGTGCTTGAAAGTAAATACTTTATTTAGTTATTTGTTTACAGGTATGAAATATAGAAAGTAAAGAGTTTAGAAGTGTTTAAAAAATGGCTGCAGCAGAAGAGCAGAAAATGTTGTTTATATATACTAACATGATGATGATGTGAATTGATTATTGAAAGGTATATATAATCGTCTTTTGTTTGAAGTTAAACCAAAGTTAAAATGATATAAATCTACTTACTAAGAAGACAGTTATTATGCTGGATGAATAAAGAATAACTGTTGTGAATTAGCCAGAGGAGTTTTTCACTGAGTTTAAAAATGGTTCCACAGTAACAATGTTCTGTCATCACGGTTGTGTTGTTTAAGGTTAATGCTTTCTCAAGGTTTCTTTTAGTTTGTTTTGTTTTTTTTTTCGATAACACGATTGTATGATTTAGAGATTTTTTGTATACTTTTTGAATGTTTTCATTTGTTAAAAAATCTTTAGCTATACAAATTCTCTTATTAAGTTTGTGTCGATTATTATTATTTTTAAGTTTAATATATGTTCTTGAAGTTCCTTTTTTATTGTTTGTTTGTTTGTTTGTCATAATACGGTTAGGTATTTGAATCATTATGCATTCTAAATCTTTTTTCTTTTAGATAAGCAAAATAAAAAATACAATAACCATAAAGAAATGAAACTCATGGTTTAAATCATGATGTTGATGGTTGGTGAAGAACAGATTATCAATTTCAAAAATTCTGTCCAATGTAACTTCAACACGAAAGAAACACAGTTGGAAGGTATCGATTTGTTTTCAATTCACATTTTGTAATGTTATTCAATGTTTGCTTTTTACACTAAAGTTACTTCTATTCTGCGTATACAATATATACTTCTTTGTTGTATTGACATTTGTTTCTGCATCAAATCTTCTGCATGTAAAAACATGATTTTGGTCTCAAGTAGGGCATTTTAAGTGTTGCAATGTTTGTTTCACGTCTCCAGGGTAAAAAATAAGTTTTCGAAACCTTTATTGGGTTCAGTTCCAGTGATACACATATGCATTTATAGGCATTATTATAATAGTGGGATGTTGGATTCTTTGGTCTATAGGTTTGCATTAGTTTTATTATGATTTGTTTTACGTAGGAGTTACTTTGCATTTTCTGTTTATCAAAAAAATAGTTTTAGGTCAATAAGTAGGGCATTTTAAGTGTTGCGATGTTTGTTTATAATTCGCGTCTCCAGGGTAAAAATTTTCATTATGATTAGGTAAATAGTTGGTAAATATTTAATTGACTAATCCTCTTAGTCCAGGCATAAGTGGGTCAAAATCCCACCTTTTGATGGACAAATTTTCTTTAGGATTTTTAGATGCCTATATATGTCGAGTTTTACTTTTTGGATGGTTTTCAGTCTGTATCGGGTGCAATAAGTCTCCAGAGCGTTTTCTTTGGGGGTACTTAACAAGTCTACACTGTGAAAATTTACCTGGGGTAGGCAAACTAATTTTATCATAACTCGCTAAATTTTAATCCTTTTGATTTGAAATTTTGTAGGTATGTCCTAAAGTAGATACAAAGTCGAATGAAAACAAATTCAGTGCTTCAAAATGTTTTTTTGGTATTTTACAGACCAGAAAAGTCAAATTTTACAAGAAAATGAGTGAAATGAAAATGCCACTACTGCCAACATTCAAATACCTATAGCTGCTGAAGTAATCAACCAAACAGCTTGAAACTTTGCAAAAAGCTTACAAACATTCAAGACTTTCAATTTAGAGGGAAAAAAAAATTCCAATTTTTTTCAGGGGGTTCTGTACAAAAAACAATAGACAAAATTTAGGCAAAAAGAGCCATTTTTCATTATTTTCTTTTAATAAAAACGCCTAGAGCGTTTGGAATTGAAAGAAAGTAGCAGAAATATGAACATATGTACGAGTTACGAACAACATCATCAAAATATTGCACAATATTGAAATTAGGGGATCAATAATTGGATTTCCAGGGGGTAAAATGGACTATTTTCATGAAAAACCCGAATTTTCCCATATAAACTTCATTCTTTCGTCTGAAATCAGCTTAAAATCATAAAACATAGTTACTCATTGAACCATTTTTGTATTTGAACACAGATAGTGATAATTCAGGGGGTTTGAAATACAAAATCTGGGGGCAAAATATCACTTTTTGTCAAAAATTTGCTGTTTTTTGTTTAGAACTGCTTAGCATTGCTTTTAATCAATGTTTACTTTATAAATCCAATATATTTATATAGGGATATACATCATATATCACTGTCATCATCACTTTCATCCGTCTCATATGCTTCTTCATCTTCCATTTCTTCCTCATCATCATCAACACCCAGCGGGCACAAGACGTCTTTGAGACGTCTTATTTTAATCGTAAAATGGTCGTTTGCTTTCCAGATCATTTTGCGACGTCGTTGGGACGTCTGAAACGGGACGTCACAATTGGGATCCTTTTACGACGTTTTTAGGACGTCCTTATACGGATTGAATAACGACCTTCAAAACAATTATAAACTTAAGATCATTTTGGGACGTCGTAGGGACCTCTGAAACGGGACGTCGCAATTGGGATCCTTTTACGACGTTTTTGGAACGTCTTTATACGGATTGAATAACGACCTTCAAAACAATTATAAACTTAAGATCATTTTGGGACGTCGTAGGGACCTCTGAAACGGGACGTCGCAATTGGGATCCTTTTACGACGTTTTTGGAACGTCTTTATACGGATTGAATAACGACCTTCAAAACAATTATAAACTTAAGATCATTTTGGGACGTCGTAGGGACGTCTGAAACGGGACGTCGCAATTAGGATCATTTTACGACGTTTTTGGGACGTCTTTATACGGATTGAATAACGACCTTCGAAACAATTATAAACTTAAGATCATTTTGGGACGTCGTAGGGACGTCTGAAACGGGACGTCGCAATTGGGATCCTTTTACGACGTTTTTGGGACGTCTCTGTGCAGATTCAATAACGATCTTCAAAACAATTATAAACTTTCAAAAGCGATCAGTCTGTATAGAATGATTTATTGTAAATGTTTTTAAACGTTTTCACAGCAAGCAGTGGTGGCATAACGGTTACGAGTTCGGCTGGCACACCAGAGGTTCCAGGTTCGGGTCTGCCTGTGGCCTATTACAGTTTTTGAAAGAGTAAATTTCATAATCCTGCGACGTCGTTACGATGTCGTTGGGATGTCATCGAGACGTCTCAATGAAGATGTAATTGGGACGACTTTCGAGATTCCCACTTCGCGACCATTTTGCGACGTCTTAGGGACGTCTTGAAAAGACGTCTTTACGACGTCTTTGTGACCGCTGGGCACCTTCATCCAACAACAAGTCACACAGATTCTCGGGAAATATGTCTCCGTATATCCACTCGATCTCACCAAACTGATTCCATCCATTCTGAGCAATATCAGGAAAGTCAACAACTGGCTCCAACGTACTTTTCCACATTGCAGAAATGAAATTCGAACGCAAGACATGAAGGCAGAGGGATGATTTACAAGGTGGCAATAACGATAAATCTATCACTTTATTTTCTGCTGAATGTTTCTTGGAAAACAACTCATATCTGGCGACATTTACTTGGCTCTTCTTTTTCATCCCATATATATTGCAAACGAAACGCTCTAACGTATTCACAATACAGTCACTCGGCGACCAGTCCTCACCCATCTTGGAAAACACTTCTAGAAACTTGTCATCTTTTAACATCGCATTCTAACAAAGTTTCTTTCCTTTTCTGAAAAAAGCGGCGACATAATCATTACCGGTGAAGGCATGAAATCCAATGATCGCCTTTTGTTGGGCCTCGGTGATGGTATATTCATTCAACCATATTCCTTTCCTGTTATTTCCAGCTCCATAGTCGTAGTACACACGACACTGATATTCTGTGCTTAGTAATCCTAAAGCAAGGACCAATATGTCTGTATCACCAGACGGATTTCGTAAGATGATTTGCTCCAATGTCATTGTTCAAAGCAGATGGACATGAAGGATGACTTTAGTGTCAGCTTCTTCTTGGTTACTTCTGAGAGCTTCGTACTCTTCTGATGAATCTTCTGATAAATGATAGGTGACGTTATCATTCGACAAAAAAAGGGAATCGGTTTTTAATTTCTTCAAGACATCTTCTTTGTTCGTAACCATGTAATCAAATATCAATTTGATCAAGTTAGATTTGTTGTCGTTATTGAGCATAAACTTATTAATATCATATGGTAGCCTACTCTTGATTGATCCGATGATGATCTTTTCGGAATATCCACGCTTCAACCTTTCACCTGATTTTATGCTGTTGTCCCGGTATGTATTTGCTACTGTATCTACCCTTTTGTAGCCAGATGGTATCGACTTCACAAATCTATTGGCTAAATCTTCAAAAGTTCCAGATATATTAACAAGGCACATTCTCAATTGTGCAATCATGTCAACAATGTATACAGCTGATTCCTCTATGGATGGTGCTGCATTTCCTGATGATTCTTTTGTTGAAAGAATCTCCAATAATTTACTTTTTTGAGTTGATCTTTTCGCTCCATCTGGATTAGAAAGACTCAGCAGCACCAGAAAGAGAGGATACTTTAAAGCAGCTATGTTGATAGGTTGATTTAATTTGGTAGAAAGGCATAGTAAGCGTCCAATTATGTTGCGATTGGCTTCAACCACTTTTAATTGATTTTGCTTCTGAATTTTCACTTGATTTTCATGAAAGTTTGGTATCTTTACGCGTTGTATTTTGTCAAAAAAAGGAACTTCTTTCAACACCAGCCGTTTTTCTATAAATTCGTCAGCAAGGGCTTTCCCATTATTTCTAATATTTAACAAATCCAATTTTTTTAGATGAAGAGCAAATGGTGATAGAGGATCAAAATTTAGTTATTAATCTTTCCTTTAATTTAGTCGAATACCGTGAATCTCCAATTCCTAAACCATAAAGTGAGTGCAGATGTTTCATTGACATGACCCTTCCATTCTTAATAACATCTTCTTCAATGCATGCAACTACGTCATTGAAATTTCCTGTGTCATATACCAATGTTTTTTCTTTATTTCCCACTGTTTCTTTTCGCATAAAATCTCGGTAACACGTGCGATGAACTTTGAATTCTTTGGATATCAAATCTAAACCCATAATTTCTAGATATAAGGCTTCGTCTTTTACCTTTGCTGAATCTTTTATTGCTTTTTCAGCATCGTACGTAAGTATCTTGTGAGGCACATACCATTTACTATTACGCTTTATTCTATAATTGTGGCATAGGTTACATTCTTGTGGGTACAACCCCGCTGAGGAGGGTGGAGGTGATGGAAGAGGTGATGAAAGAGGAGAGGAAATAGGTGATGAAAGTGGTGATAGAGGAGGCGACACAGAAGAAAGTCTTTCGCTACTTCTCCTTTCTTTTTGTTTGTTTGAGCTAAACTTTTTGCTGCCAACGATCGCAGTAAACCTTAAAAAGAATACTTCACAATTAACCTATTTACTATCACTTTTTTCGCTAAGACAAAACAGGGTTTATTTTTTGCAAAACCATCTTTCTAGAATTGATGTACCAAAACAGAAAAAGTAAATATGATAATTACCTTTTGTAACATGGTTCTAAATGGATACAATGTTTGTCAGGATCAATTTCTTCCGGTATTGAATCAACTTGTGGATGATAATGAAGACCACCTACTTGCTTTCGTTTCTCTTTAGCAAGGTTGATTTTTTCAATGTTGGTATTGCTCAATTTCTTCATCTTTCCATATGATTTCAGCTTTGGGTAGTGAACTATGCATTTCATATTATCTTCTTTATTATTATGCTACTCTATATCAAATAATACAATGTGTTATTGCATATTTTATAAAGAAAATACTCGTATAATCGAAGGTTTCTAGATATCATTATATTGCTAAGCAGTTCTAAACAAAAAACAGCAAATTTTTGACAAAAAGTGATATTTTACCCCCAGATTTTATATTTCAAACCCCCTGAATTGTCACTATCTGTGTTCAAATACAAAAATGGTTCAATGAGTAACTATGTTTTATGATTTTAAGCTGATTTCAGACGAAAGAATGAAGTTTATATGGGAAAATTCGGGTTTTTCATGAAAATAGTCCATTTTACCCCCTGGAAATCCAATTATTGATCCCCTAATTTCAATATTGTGCAATATTTTGATGATGTTGTTCGTAACTCGTACATATGTTCATATTTCTGCTACTTTCTTTCAATTCCAAACGCTCTAGGCGTTTTTATTAAAAGAAAATAATGAAAAATGGCTCTTTTTGCCTAAATTTTGTCTATTGTTTTTTGTACAGAACCCCCTGAAAAAAATTGGAATTTTTTTTTCCTCTAAATTGAAAGTCTTGAATGTTTGTAAGCTTTTTGCAAAGTTTCAAGCTGTTTGGTTGATTACTTCAGCAGCTATAGGTATTTGAATGTTGGCAGTAGTGGCATTTTCATTTCACTCATTTTCTTGTAAAATTTGACTTTTCTGGTCTGTAAAATACCAAAAAAACATTTTGAAGCACTGAATTTCTTTTTATTCGACTTTGTATCCACTATAGGACATACCTACAAAATTTCAAATCAAAAGGATTAAAATTTAGCGAGTTATGATAAAATTAGTTTGCCTACCCCAGGTAAATTTTCACAGTGTAGACTTGTTAAGTACCCCCAAAGAAAAACGCTCTGGAGACTTATTGCACCCGATACAGACTGAAAACCATCCAAAAAGTAAAACTCGACATATATAGGCTTCTAAAAATCATAAAGAAAATTTGTCCATCAAAAGGTGGGATTTTGACCCACTTATGCCTGGTCTCTTGGTTCAACTCACATTGACTAAAACTGGTAAAAATTATTACCAGTTATATTCAATACTCTACAACATGGGCAAACTTATCATTGCCAATTCTTCATTTTATTTTTCGTGAACTGGAACCATTGCATTGCATCTTCAATCGATACAATATTATTTTACAGAGTGAAAAAAGCCACACACAGTGTGTGTTTTTATTTTTGATGGGTTTAAGATCTTCCAAGTAAACGACTGTTCTGCACTCCTATATTTAAAGTTTAAAGTACTTACAGCACTGATACCCTTTTTTTTTCAATGAGTTGCTTCCTGCAAGGCCGAAGCCACTACTAGGCAGAAAGCTACAAGATGAGAAAAGGAAGAACAGTTATAAAAACAGATGAAAGGGATGAGAAAAGGAAGAAGAGTTATAAAGACAGAGCAACGTGGCGGTTAACCTTGGATTTAAAAGATTGCAGATCATACTCAGCAGGAAAACAACTATGAGGGAGGAAGGCATGTGGGAGTTCATCATGATGTGATTTAATTTTTCGACACCAGGTTTGAGACGTCACTTTCAAAATTAAAACCCGTAAAAAATTTTTACACGGGATACTAGTATATATATATATATATATATACCTAATACATTAGGCAATGACTTAAACTGATGAGATATCTCCTTCAAGATAATGACCTTGTATTTCACTCTCTATAGTATGTATAATCCAGTTTATTTCTGGTGCCTTCAAATACTTGATACATTTTTCTTTGGCCTGCATAATCATAACTGTATGTTTGTACATACTTTCTATAGCTTTGGCTATCAATGGTGTGGCACAGTGACATGCATAAACTTAAACTTGTATGGGATACATTAGCAGCTCAAACTTGATGGTATGCGTATTTGTTTATCTTTTTAATAAGACTTTCTGGAAACCATGACTGACCTTTGCGTGGCCCTGTAGATCTGTTTGTTTGGCCATAAAGTCTTTGTGAAATGCAGTAAATAGAGATCTTTTTAATATTTTGTAGGCAAATCTCTGTTCATTTGTTTTTTTGAATTCAGACAAGCCCCCACAAAATATTTGGGAAAATCCCCTTCCCCCTGATCACAATGTAGTATGAAGTGCTAGGCCCCTGACTACTTTTCTTCACCCCAGAAACATTCTGTTATCTTTCAACATAAACAACATTGAATTTGGGGGCAGGGGACCTGGCTTATCAACTTTCATGAGCATTTTCCCTTTTAAACCAATATTTTAAGTTTGTCCAATATATTTTGTGGACTGTTGTAGTAACAACACTGCTTGGTCAAATAAACTTGACATTTCACATATAGCTGCTCCTTGATTACTGGCAGCCTCTTCTGACTCAAGTAAACTTTCTTTTTCCTGCTCCATGGCAATTCAAAGTCTACACAAGGGTCCAAAAACACTTTGTACCCGTTGTTGAAGTGAAGATAATTGTAAATCTTGGCTCAACATAACTTTTCGTCTTTGTTCATTAAGGACCTCCTTGAGATAAGGATATAAGTCCTTTACATTGTCAACATTTGTTAGGACAGGGTTTTCCGACAATATCCCTTCCTTGAGGGCTTTACTTTTGATTTATATACACGATTTTTTTTTTATAAGCAACTCGTTTATAAGCAACTGAACTCGATTTGAAAAAATATTAAGCAACTTCAGTTCTGAACAAATGTTAACATAAGCAACTCATAAATTGCACATAAAAATCAAAGCAGGCCTGGTCATGAATGGCGTGCGATCGCACGCGCCCACACACGCCTAGATCGGCTAAGGCGTGCGTTAATCGCACACGTGAATTTCGTAAAAACGGACCCTAGGCGTGCGATTACCACACGTGCAATCAAACAGATTTATAAATCGCACGTGCAGAATATTTACGTTTTTTTTCGCAATAACGGAACATTTGATCACATATTTTTTCTTCCATCAGCTGGTAGATTAATCAACAGGTGTTATATATGTTCATATTTACGAAAGAAAAACTTGTTTGATGAATGAAGTCACGTTTCAACGAATACATTTTTTTCAATTCGTCACTGTGCTTGAAAATGAAAATGAAAAAAAATTAAAAAAAATGAAATCACTGTAAATACAGTGTCATTGGTCCTTAGCGTTTATCGCAACACATCATGCGCATGTTTTTTAAATCAAAGTAAAAAAACTAAACTTCACCGTTTCCTTATTTGTTAAAATATTTTTAATTTAAGGTAGAGAGTAGCTTGTAACATCTGGTTTGCAGAAATCTTTGGTGTTCTATTGTCAGCAAAAGTTATTTATTTTTTATTTATTTTAAGGATAGTATTGTAGTTTTGTTATATTTTTTAGCGCACGCCTTGAGTTCGTATGGCGTGCGATCATCGCCATATTTAAAAATACAGAAAATGGCGTGCGATTGCCGCACTCCAAGCATTTTATTCATGACCAGGCCTGCAAAGCACTCAAAAAGTTCCTTTATTTACTATCAAATACTATTTTTATGTTGGATATAAAACATAGCTTTATGTCGTTTAAAAAATTGCCATACACGTTTTTTTGAGAAATAAAAACATTCGATTTTGCGTTCGAATCAGTTTTTTTCTCTGCAATGTAATGACTTCTTTTAGATAAACGATTTCAAAAGAAAGTAATCACAGTAGTGTTGTTGTTGTGTATGTTGTTGACAACGCTGTTAAGATCATGAGTAAGAGAAAGCAGACAAATTTGTTCAACTTTGGTTTTACCAAAAAGATTTGTCATCGTGGTGAGCTGGTAAATGTAGTGCCGAAGGAAAAAGAAGATAATTTGTTTGAATGTATTGTTTGCAAAAAATCACTGAAAACATCACAAGCCCTTTCGATGCACGAGTTTTGGTGTAAAAATAAGTTATCACATACAGATATTGCTCAAACTGACAAAGACCCGAAATCAATGAGCTTGGATCAAATCATTGGTGGAAAGAACAAGTAAGATAATATTGAAAAAACTGTGAAATCGGTTTTAGAGAAGCTTGTTACTGATGTTGAAGCTAACGAATTACCAAAAATTGCTGACAAACGGAAGAGCTATACGTTAAAAGAAAAGGTTGATGCGCTAAATGACTTAAATGATGGTATGTTAAGTAGGGATGTAGCAAAAAAGTATAACGTTCATAAGAGTATGATTACACGATGGAAATCAAAGGAAAAAGAAATCTACAACAAGTACAACGAAAACAAGAAAAACGCGTTATTCAGGAAATGCCGAAGAGGCGACAAACACAAAACTTTGTTTAACAAACTTTATGACAAATTCTCCGAAGCAAGAAAAAAGGGGCTAAAAGTTAACTTTGAGTGGTTGTATGTCCGAGTGAATCAAATTCATCTACAACAAAGCCCGAATGCTGACAGATTGCCAAAATCAATAGTCACTCATTTCTTAAGGAAAAATAAGATCCGCATGCTGTGTGTTCAACGTAAGTGCCAAGCTGACGTAAAGAAGCAAACCCCGATTCTGATGAAATGGCATTCAAATTTGAGAGAAAAGTTGATTAAGTCTGGAAGTGGCAAACCCACATACGATAAAAAATGGGGGCGTTTCCCACCGAAAAAGAGAATCAATGTAGATCAAATTCCACTCCCCTTTGTAGTCGAGAGCAAACGAACATACGAAATTCCAATGAGTAAGGGAAAGGAACGAAGGGACCATAGAGTATGGGTAGCTCAACCTGGCAGTGGGCTTGATAAGCGACAAGCTACCCTTCAAATGTGTTTCAGTCCTGAAGGAATGGTGAAGCCGGTGTTGATTTCAGAGGTAAGGGGAAAAGGATTAGTCAAGATGAAGTTTTAGCCTATGACACTGATGTAGATGTGTACTGGCAACCAAATGCATGGGCAGATACAGCGTTTTCCATGAAATGGGTGAAGAACACTCTCTCCAATGCTGTCGCTAACCTGGATGAGTATGTTTTGTTCTGCAATAACCTGACAGCCCAAGTCAGTGATGAGTTTTTGAATGAAGTGCATTGTCTGGTTTGGTGTTCCCAACGGGACACATTTTTGGCAACCTGTTGATGCCGGACCAGGAAAAGCATTCAAATCACATATTAAAGCAGAACAAAACATCTGGCTCGAAAATGATGAAAACATCGAACTCTGGCTTGGCAACGATGATCGGAAACTGTCGGCAAAAGATCGCCGCATTTTGATAACTCGTTGGGTCGGTGAAGCTTACCGTAAAACATCCAGAGACGAGAAATTTCTTCGTATGCTTTATAGGAGCTTTGAGAAAACAGGATGTCTTATCACGGCTGATGGTAGCGAGGACGATAAGATAAATCCTGAAGGCATGCCTGCTTATGTTGTTCCACCCCCTGTTGACATTGACAACTCGGTGGAAATCATAGAGACTCCTATTCCAGACGAAGTAAAGGATAACCCTATTGATGTTTTGCCTGATGAATCAGACGGAGAAGACGAGGAACTAGATGGACAAGTAAAAAAATCAGACGGACAAGAAGACGAAGAAAGTGGAGATGAAGAAAATAAAGATCCAGCAGAAGAGAGAAACATTTTTGATCTTTTTTTTTATTAGAATTTAAGTGATTTTAGTTGTAAAGAGCACTCTTCTGTTAAAGACTTGATATTAAACCGTATTTTGTCTCTTATTCGTAAAAACACTGAAATTTAGGCTAAGAAACTTAAGCAACCATTAAGCAACTCGAGATATAGAAATTGGCTGAAAAATAAGCAACTCGAGTTCTGACCAAAATTCTAAGTTGCTTATAAAAAAAAATCGTGTATCCATATACTTGTTGGCATACTCTGCTGGAGGTGCAGATAGTGTCCAATCATTGAGTTCACTATCATCAAGTTCAAACCCTCCAACCTTAATAGGTGGTTGTTCGTCAGGTTGGCCATCTTTCAAACCTCTCCCTCTTTTCTGGGGTGTTTCCATGCCCCCTTGATGGTGTTTGTTCAAAACTGTGGTTGGTTTCCACCACTTCGTCATTACTATCAATAGTTTCATGTAAATCCTGTTCAATCGATTGCTGTGGAGACCCCATTCTGAGAGAAATACGAGAAAACATGATAAAATATCTCTTCTAGGACAGCATGAAAGTAACATGGGAAGTTACTGAAGTACAATCTTGTTAACACTTTAACGTTTCGTGATGCTATATGGCATCATTGACTTTAGCAACCAATAAAAAAAACTTTAAACCCTCTATGGAGGAGAGCTATCTGAATTCATGTCTTGTTCACACTGCTACAGAGTTTGAAACACTTTTTGCCGCGATGTTTGGCATGTGACAGTTGGCTGCAAACCTCTTATGAAGCAAAGTGTGGGATTGTCAGGAATTTAACGTATTGACATTTTTTTACACAGGACGGTTATTGATAGCAGTTAATTGTATATTTAGTTTATTGTATAGATCATATGTATATCATTTTTACTGACGACCAAATCCTGTATAAATATTCATTAAATAAATAAATAAATAAATTATGGTTGATTTTGGGCAATGCAAAATAGGTCTCGCCTTAATGATTAGTGAATAAACTAAGTTAAATATCATTGATTTACATTAAAATGTATTATAGGTGCCACTGTTTATTGACAAGTCTACGAAAAGAATTTGAAAACCGATGATACCAAATGGCGTCATTGGGTAAATGTGGTGATTTTTTTTGCAAAAATATTACATTATGACAAATGGTCTTGTAGTTTCTACACTTGTGTATAGTATGTTCTATCTTGTTTTTATGCTCTCTATGTTGAAAAAATAGCTAATACAAACTGATTATTATTTATTGCTATTATGTTTATACTTGATATGTACATTTACATGTAAGTGTAATCCTGCAAAACAAGTTACACAGTGAATTCAAAAAGGATTTCTTCAAAATCAAATTTTTACATCAACGAGATTGTACAAAGCACAATTACAACTTTTACAGTATAAATAATGGAGATCACCAAATAGTAAAACACTAATCTAGTGATGGCCACCAAGGATGAATAATACAGGCAAACTGTAAGCCGAAACTACAAAAAAAACACAAAAAACACACACACAGACGGACTAACTATATAAACTGAGGACTCTATGCATAACCTTACAAAGTGAGACATGGCAAATTTCCTCTAATTTTTTGTTAAAGATTACTTCAACTACAAAGACACCGCATGTTGTTATTGATCGCCTTGATGAGCATTATATTACAGCCTTTACACTCGATAATTCAGCTCTTTTTTAATGCGTTAAACAGAGGACATGTGTAAGTGTTACATGTTTGTAAAAACCGCATTTCTGAGGACATACTGGGGAATCGAAAATTAGATAGTTGGAACAATAACCAAATCTTCTGATATTTAAGTAAACATAACAATGTGAATAAATACATTGAAGTTAAAGTGATAAATATTAACCAGTTGAACTAAATAAGCCATCTCCCAACTCTCCAAACAACTTCTGAAGGCGATGTTTTATTCAAGGCAAAAGCTCAAACATTGAAAATGCTTCTGAAAATCTTTTAAAAGTTTGCAGATCAAGCAAAAACGCCGTAAAAAATTGGAGAATAATTTCCAGATGCTGTAGTAAGGAAATACAAGAAAAGGCCAAGCTAAGACATAAAACAAAATGAAAATCTGTGATCTTGAAAAATCTCATAATATACAAATCAAGTAAAATCAAATCAAATAAAAACAACTTATAACTACCAGAATGTTACTCTTCCCGTAAAAATCCTTGATCTACTTCAACTACGAAGTTTTTTAACTTTGTTCTTTTGTTTTACATTTTGGTTATAAACGTAATTTTTGACGTCTACCCAAGTACGGCTCAATAATGCCGTACCAGACATGGCAAGGCAATGATCACAATCTTTTTTCCCGGGAGTTTTCATAGACTTCAAAAAGGCAGCCATATATTTCCTGACAGCACATACTCTCAGGTGCCAAATACAAGGGGGGGGGGGGGTCTTAATAAACGGAGGGGGGTTGGTGAAGTTATCTGAAAATTATTAAGCGGGGGGAGGGGGTCTTAATAAACGGGGGGGGGGGGGGGGGGGGGGGGGGCAGAAATCCGTTAAAATGGGGTTTTAAGTTATTCAAGGAGACAAGTGTACTTATATGCATACTTAGAACTATTCAAGGAACAAATATAAACAGACAAAACAAAGAATATTAACAAACAAAGTCTCTAATCTAATAAAACAAGTTCTCAAACAAATTTGGAAAGTCGTCCTCCTCTTCAACTATGTTTTCCTCCTCCGGGGCTGCTTTTTCTTTTTCGTTCACATGTTGGATCCGTTTCTTGAGACTGTTGCGAGCTGCAACATAGTTACGTTTGAAATTATTCATAAAAGGGCGAAAAGCCCTGGTAGTTTCGGCAGCTGAAAGTAGCTTTCCCATCTGATCAATGAAAATTGCATCGTTATGCAATTCACAACCTGCTTCGCACAATTCTGCAAGCATGATTGGGGCTGGAGGGGCTTTAGCAAAAGGTGGAGGTACAGAATTGTTTGCGTTTGTTGCAGTGTCAACTCCGTTTCCATCACCAGCTTCTTCATTCCCATTTGAATCACTTTCATTTTCTTCTCCTTCGTCAGAATCTTCGGTATTTCTCTCAATGGTCGGTACAGGTTCCCCTTCACAGTCAAATAATTCAAGACCTTCATCAAATGGCACTTCCTGGTGTTGATTATTTCGCTTTACTCCTTTCGGTGGAGTTATTAATTTCAAGAGCTGCTTCAGGCTTTTAGGGCTCTCTTTTTTCATCAACTCACCACGGAACTCTTTCAATTGATGCCCAACTAATGCCATGATACGTTCCGAAACTAAGTAATCTTCACTCCCATCTAATGCATTGGTTACCCAGAGCGCTTTAAATCGATTCATAGCATTAATTTCTAACGAATCAAAGCTCTCAGTTAACATCCTCATGATTTCATTTCTGTTAGGTTGAGGTATTACTTTAGGATCCGCTTTCAACTGGTCTAACATCAATTTTTGCTCAAGTTCTCTATATTTCGCTTTAAGTGGAGCATGTAAGTCTGTGTCATTAATCTGGATATCACCAGTTACTCCACCACCAATGATAACAGGAATGTATCCTCGTTTTAGGAGAGCCTGTTTAATTTCGGGCATGAGATGGACACTGTAGTCGTCCAAGACATAGATGGCATAATTCTTCGGTGTGAAAATGTTGTACCTGTTTGGTAAATTAGAGATCGTGTATAGCATTTGCTCCAAACGGTAGGAACCTTTTGGCGCCCAGCTAAACTTGATACCCTCAGGGTGGATTAAGCACAGTGCGTGTCCCCTTGCCTTTGAACACAAATTCAGGTCTAAGTATTACACCAGGGTCGCTGCAAAGTTGCGTGAAAACAGTAATTCGCTCTCGGGAAAGGTTATAGTTTTCCTTGACGAACGTGTCCATTCCTCTAAAGTTAAGTGTTTTCTGTGTCGAGCTTTCATTCCTGTGCAATGGTATCTGGTCTCCATTAATGATGGGTGGATCAACTCCAAAATTATCTAAGAAAAACTTTCTCACAGTCCAAATGTTCTTTAAGTATTCTGTGATACGTTCTTCTCTGTCTTCTTGTTTGATTTGAAAACGCTTGTTGGGGTGTCTCAGGCTCACCCCGTATTCATCCATCCATGCCTTGATCCAGCGATTGGAAAAAACGATCCTTTTATCTTCTGGGATGTCCTCAGGCTGTTGCGCAAGCCATTACTCGTAGAAAATTTTGCACTGTACCTTGAACATTTTCCTAGGCAAACGGGCTTTCAAAGGTACCGCGAATGTCAATGAACCAATCGAATAAAGCCTCTCTAACATCAGGAATAGTTTTTTTTCGCCCTCCGCCAGGTCGACGATATTTTGATTTCAATGGGTCAACAGTAACTTCACCTTTATTCTTCGAAATCTGCTCATAACATCTCTTGCCGAGTTTGATTGCTGCTTGGAGATTATGATCGTCATGCTTCACATCTCTTAAGTCCGAAAAGAACTCTCGAACGGCTTTGGCAAGATAGCCCTGTCGAGAGGTTTGGTTTGTGTGTTTCTTTCTATTTGCGTTGAAAGTAACTTGTTCAGAAGCTGTTTTCACTTGTTCATCATACTCTTGTTTGTACTTTTCACACAAACTTCCCAACGCTTCTTTCTCCTCCATCGAATACTTCCCTCGTTCAGCTCGAATAAACTTGCGACTACTCATTTCTATCTATAATAAGCAACTCATCAACACAAGAACGTACAGCATTCTTTTTCTAAAACAAGCATTCGAATTAGTTCGCAAGTATATTTACTATAGTACACTGCAATGACTTCTTTTTCTAAAACAAACATTCGAATTAGTTTGCAAGTACACTGCAATGACTTCTTACCTTTCAGATATAATTTTGTATAAAAATCATTTTGTTTTGTAAGGGGTGCCTTGGTCTCTTTCACCAAAATTAATAAACGGGGGGGGTCTTAATAAGGTCCGTCCTGGTGGTGAAAATTTTTGAAAATTAATAAGCGTCCCCCCCCCTTGTATTTGGCACCTGAGAGTATTTCTTTCTCCTGCCATTTTCTCGGACCTTCAAGGAATATAAGTAAATAATCCGCGTTGTGCATACCACTTTTATTTTAGAGAGTGACATATTTAGTTTAAATTTACGGTCATCGTCCTCTTATGTGCGCGTAAAACCACGTAGAGGCGAGAGACACTTTTTTCACGATCATTCCAAAAGCACGTGGCATCATTTGACGTCAGTTTTTTATAATCACGGGGAATCATTGCATTGCATCCCCAATCGAACGCGACGTTTTTGGGGAAATATCTCGAGAACCAATAGGGATAACTGACGTTTTTTTAGGGTCCGCGATATGGGTGATAAAGTGACGCATCATTTGGGCCTAAATTTTATTTGGTACTGCGGATATGACGTCATCAAAATCTTTGATCGAGGATATCTCTGCAATGGTTGGTCGTAGCGAAACGATCCCATACACTTTTTTGATCAGTTTTTCGAGCTCTACAACATGGGTACACTTTTGAGTTGCGATTCCATGATTTATTTTTTCGTCGCGGGGTACGTACACGGGAGTGGTGGATTTGACCTAATGTTTTCGAAGTTAAGTTCGGTAAAAAGTTTTTACCCGGGATACTATCTACTTATACTAATCCGCGTGTGTGCATACCACTTTTATTTTAGAGAGTGTTGTGTATATTTAAAATTTACGGTCAAAATCTTCTTAATCGTGGTCATTATTTCGTTAGACCATTGATAATTGACGATTAGTATAATAGCACGCGGCGTGACGTCAGTTTTTTTATCTTATCTTATTGCATTGCATCCCCAATCGAACGCGACGTTTTTGGGGAAATATCTCGAGAACCAATAGGAATAACTGACGTTTTTTAGGGTCCGCGATACGGGTGATGGGGTGACGCAACATTTGGGTCAAAATTTTATTTGGTACTGCGGATGTGACGTCATTAAAATGTTTGATCGACGATATCTCTACAACGGTTGATCGTAGCGAAACGATCCCATACATTTTTTTGATTAGTTTTTCGAGCTGTACAACATGGATACACTTTCTATTTACGATTCTGTGATTTTATTTTTCGTCACCTATTTTCGACACATACTTTTCGAAATCAAAGCCGTAAAAAACTTTTACGCGAGATACTAAATGCTTTTCTCGCAGCAAGTGCTGACAATGCCTGATGTATGGATATGGCTACAATCATCTATCAATCTGGTACATACAAGGATTTCGCCTCAAAATCTGGGGTATGCATTCCTGATGGAGGCCCACATTCGCTTTCTGAGCAACCTGGCCTCGAAATTTAAAAAAAGCATTACAAAATGACCCACTGCTTAGAACAAGGATTTAATTCGCTTCAAAATCTATTCAAGTCATCAGAAAGTTGGCAAATAGAAAGCCCCTGCCTAATACCAATGTATTATTTATTTTAGATAACAATGACAAAATTACGACTAGTGTTAAAAGATCCAAAGGTAATAACTAATAACTTATTGTTTATCGGCAAGTTTTTCTGTAAACCATTAGGTCATCTGTTGAATGACAAGGTCGTACCATTTGTCAATGTCGATGAAGCGTGCAAATGGGTTGGAGAAAGCAATACACGAAGATGTCAAAACAGTGCTGCGACGTCAGTCAATGTAGGAGTTTTTTTCAGTTAGTTTTTAGTCATGTACATATCGTGCTATCCCATTGAATTGTGTGCTGTCCTATCGAAAGTATGTTTTTTTCAGGATGGCGCTCCATAGAAATGAAGACAAAACAAACTTAAAAACATCAATACTACCTTAAGGGAAGAAATTAATGCGGAAGAAAAGATAGCGGATTTTAACTAAAATCGCAATCTTTTCTTCCGATATTCCTGCATAAATATTACTTAATCATTTAGGTAGTGTCCAAAGGGTTTTATCTTTATCCATATGATTCAAATCTTGATGCCTAAAGCGTAAACACTCTTTTAAACCCTTAGAAAATGCGCAACTTAAATGTTGCATTTAGCGACAAATCATTGGGTCACTGAGGTAATTATAGTATTTTGCGAAAAAAAATCATCGCAAATTTTTTGCTCTGTCACCCATAAAAACTAAAAATTCTAAGAACAATTTATCTTTAATTCCATGTTTTTAAGACAGATTCTCAAGATCGCAATTTTATGTTCCGCAATTTCGAGACTAGGTGGCCGATTCGCAATCTTTAAATCCGCAATTCACGATTTTTTCGACCACTGATTCGCAGTCTTTAATTCCGTAATAATTCTTTCGCAATAATTTCTTCCCTTAAGGTACTACTTGCAATAGATTTTGATGAAAATTTAGACACAAAAAAAACAAAGAGAAAGTAAGAATATAAGTAAAATTAAGATCTATGGAGAAAGGGATGGTGAAATTCATGTAAGATAAAAAAAATTCCTTCATTTGACATTCAAATAAAGAAAACATACTTTTCGTCTTTTTTCTGCCTTTAGACTTCTCTACTTCTTCATCATCTAATTAAAACACATACTTAGTGTACAAATAAGATTTTAAAATCAGTCATACTAGCTGAATGAATTTAATGCCATATGAAACGAGGGAAATTGTAATGACCAATTACACTAACCACTATGATTTACTATCGCCAGGCAAATATTCTGGAATGAAGCCGTCATTTTATTGTCACGATTCAAAGTTATATATTACCTGCTTCTTGTACATCATCATAATCGCTGATTTCAGAATGGAGATCTCCATCTAAAAAACACCAACAGATAATCAAATAAGGTACTAAAAGAACATGTGATGGTCAAAAGAGAACTTTTGAAACAAAATCGCGAGTTACCTTTCTTATTTTCAGCATTGGTTTCTTCTTCAACATATTCTTCAGTATCGTTGTCCTCTCCATCTTCGTAAACCTCTACGAAATAAAAAAAATCCGTCGCTAGTGAAAGCAGATGTATGTTTTGAATTATATTTCTTTGAAACCGAAAATGAATTCAAACAGATAACTGCCTTTTTTTAACTCGATTTTTGAAAACCTTGATGTTCAAAGACAGAACAGATAGCTAACAAACGTAGAAAGTAATAAGAAAGTCTGATCTGTGCTTTACTGACACGAAAAACATATCTATTTTCAAGTGCCAAAGTACATTGATTAAGTACCATAAGTAACTAAAAGTCCCAGTTTTATGTAGACCTATTTGATTAATATCCATTCCTTCATTAATTAAGTGATAAAATATCAAAGAAAACGTATTTTAAATGTATGTGATTGAAAACCTTCGAAAATTCAAAAGGCTGCGTTCGTTCATTAGAATGTATATTGAGTTTTTAGTGGGGGCTCGCATACTCTAAATCGTAGGCTAAAAACTGCTGTTTCGGCCGGAGTAGTAGTAGTAGTAGTAGGAGTCCAAGGGTGTTTTAATACAGTATTCGCTTACGCTGCTACCGTAATAAGTAACAAATCATGAAATTTGGGGGTTTTTGGAACCATTGTTTAAATTGGTATTTGATATTTGATTTCGAATCTGCCTTTGGCTGAACACAAGTTGTACGAGCCGTTTTTCAGGAAATATGAGGTTTATTGGGGTCTCCGGGGTGACACAGAGCAGGTGCACATGGGCGGCGAGCGACGCCGCCTTGGCGGCTAGTTTTATAATAATAACAATACCTTTTTGCATACAAACCTGTGTTTTTTTCGTCAGTTCTTTCGTCGATTTGCTCCCACACTTCACGATACGTTTTTTCGCAGGAACTGCCTAAAACAATCAAATTTAAATTAAAATATTCCTATACAAAAAGAAACACGCCTTCTTCGCGAAGTTTCTTGCTTACAAAATGATCGTTGACAAATTTCGAACGAAGAAGATAGCATTGCTCGCACTCCTCCTAGACGTTTTTCGGCTGATTTCCACTGCGCAAACCAAAAATAACAAAACGGAGGAGTGCTATTATACTAATCGTGAATGTGTTTTGCGTGGTCGAACTGCCGCTATATGACCACGATTAAGAAGATTTTGAACCATCACTCATTCATCACTCTCTAAGTTAAATGTGTTGCACACGATTGCGGATTATTATATATACCTCACATTAATATGTTCATGTTCAGTTAGTGTGGAACACCCTATATCGCCTGTTTTCACGAATAGTGTCATTTGGAATAAACAGATCATGAAATTTTAGTAGTTTTTGATATGAAAGACCGACAAATTTTGAACAACACGTCATCATCTGAAACGAACAAACTTCTAAAACACCTTCATTTGAAAAGCGAGTGTTCATCTAAAACGACTCGACGACTTGAATGTCGACTTATTGTGAACCGTGTTAACTTCTAAAACGATTCGACGACTTGGCAAACGAGATTTTGGCGCCGAATTAACTCCATAGCTTTTGGCACTGCTGCTTCGGAGAAGGAGACATCAGCTTAAAAATGGGAAGCTGAAAGCTGAGAAAAGATAAAAGGAAGAAGCGGTTTTGGGTCCGAGAAATATTCAAAAAAGGGATGAACTTGGAGAATATGATTGCTTGTTTCAAGAGCTTAAAGTTTCTGACAGGGAGCAGCGCACAAAATAACGGGCGGTCAACGGTCATTGACCGCCAGAATCTCACCTTTGAACGGCAAACTTTTCGTTCAGCCGTTCTTCCTGACCGCCATGACTTAAGAATGTGAAGAGCGAGGCAAGCTAATATGGATGAAAATCTACTTAGCTCAATGGATTAATCAAGTTCCGCTTTCGTCATGTTATTTAAAAATTTAATGATCGTGATTCATTTGCAAATATATCTTCGAACTAACAGCTGTCTTGTACATTTTGTTTCAACAAAACATATTTGTTCGCGTTTATATTTACTTTCTCATTTATTCAAATTCCCACACGCAGCCTCGTTCGAAAATATTTTCTTTTAGAATGTTCGAACGTTTTTTGTTCTATCATAATATGGAAGAATCATTTGATAAGTAGATTTCACAATAAAATAATCTTGAATTTTGAAAATCGTTGCTTGTCAGTTATATATTTCAATTGTCAGTCGCTCGTTATTTATATTTAAATCATCGTCAGTTATTTCGCTCGTTATTTATATTTAAATCATCGTCAGTTATTTATTCATCATATCAATAATCTAAACGTGGTTTCATCGTATTCAAGTTTGTTACCGCATCTAGTTGGTTGTTCGATTTATTTCCATCGTATTTATTCAAGTTCGTTATCATATTCAATTTTGTTATTCCATTTATAATCATGGAAAAAAATCAAAATAATAAACGATGTCACTCCCCAGATGACGATGTTGATATCGTGTCAGAATCTGTCCCTGTGGTGCCGGTTACCGAAAAACAAACGAATATAGCAGCATTTTTCGGGGGGAAAAGCAAGCCGAAAAAACTGTAGAGATTAAAAAACCAAAAACGTCAAACACGCCGAGAATTTTACTTGTTTCCACTGCCGAAAAGTGGAAGGAAACTAGCCTAGCAAAGTATGATGGAAGAGATTGGCTAAGCATTAAACCGAGTGAGGAAATGAAAAATAATGTTGCGTTCATGAATTGTTTGATTTGTCAAAAATTTGAGAATCGAATAATGTCAATTAAAGGTTTCAGCGAAACATGGTCCCGACAAGGTAGTCGTCGTCTGCAATTGAGTGCTGCTTTGGAACACGCTGAATCAGAACCCCATAAAAAGGCGTATGAATTAAGCCTCAGAGAAAAAGGTCTATCTGCTCACGAACGGAGCGAAATATTAGTTAGTGGCACCCAAGGGGGGATTATTAATTGCATTGAAGTGATGCAGATAAAAGACCTAGAACAAGTTAAAAAACAAGATGCCCTTACGGGCAGAAAGATTTCTGCAAAATCAGCTGAAGTATGACAATGGAACACTAACAATAACATTCTTGAAACTTGAATGGTTTTGAATGATTGAATACAATACAATACAATACAACATTGACTGCTGCTCAGTGTAGACTGCACACAGCAGGTGGGAATTGTAACACACAAAATAAAATGAGTTTTGTTATTGAAATTTTGAAGTTATATATTCAAACAGCTGGCCAAAGGTGTGCTACCAGTGAAAATTTTCATGAATAAATGATTTGAAATTATATGTTTATAAAGTTTATAAAAATTCTTTTAGAAATTCGAAAAGGTTGAATGATCTTTACAAGGCATGCCGAAAGTGTAATTGATACTATGTAAAACTTTATTGCATATATACATCTGAATGACATGGAACATTGTTTATTTTGGGTATACAAAATTCAATTAAGTTTATATTGATCTTTTCTGATATCACAGTGATTACGTATGAAAATCACATATATGCTTTAAACATTTGATATGTACTTCCAACCTTCTTAATTACATACAAACAGAATTCCCAATGTGGCAAATACAAAAAGTAATCAAAGATCTTGATCATTAAAAGTATATGCTCTATAAATTTATACCAAAATTTACCAAAATTTTGTATTGTGTTACTAATGGTACAGTATTTTGAATTTATACACAGTTAGAACATTTCAATTTGCCAGGATAATGATCAAGGCTATATTATTACAAAACAAAACGCGATTATAGAAAAAACATATCAACAAACAAATCAACAAACATAAAATGATAATAAATACATAATAGTTTATACTGACGCTCGACCCACACACAAGCCACATACAAACAGGAATAAATTCACAACAGATAACACGAGCAAACACGGGTCCACACAGCACGCAAAAATTGAACACAACGTAATTGTTCATTAACAATCGTGATTAGGAAGATCATTCGTAAATAGGGGCATTGTCAGTATAACTTAGCTAGAAAATCATCAATCAAAAGTGGTGCAGAGCAGACAACCACTACAGAATGTTGGAGCTGAGGAGGAAACTGTATTAAAGTATTACAACCCAAACAAGAACCAAAAAAAATCTATCTAGAAAGGCTTAAACACTGAAACATTTTTCCCTAATAGGAACACATACCTCTTTGACTAAAAACTTCTTAATTTACAACTTTTTAGTTAGAAAAGAATTATCACACTACAGTAGAATATTATACGTATTCCTCAGAGCTTCATAAAAGCTACAAAAACTTTATTGACACTACAAACACTTTAAACTATATTTACCATCAGACCACATACTTATTTACATCTGAATGAAAAATACTTACTTTATTTTGGAATAAAGTATACAGAATAATGAGTGTACATTGATCATTTCTGATTTCAAAGTAATTACGTAAGTAAATCATGCACATACTTTAAACACTAAAGATTGCTATCAATCTTCCTAATTACGAATGGACTAATTGCAAACAAAAAAGTAAACAAAAATTTTGATCATGAAAAATACAATACTGAAAGTTGAATGTTTTTTACAGGATGTGAAGTGTTTCGAATTGTATATCAAAATTAGGAAGGTTGTCCATAATTAGAGACATCGATAACCTAAAAACTACTGATCACCGACAAAAAAAAAACAATACTGCACTTCAAAGTATTATACAAGCACATAAGCTTAACATAGCTAGAGTGAAACATTAAAGATATAAAAAGTGATGCTGAGTAGGCAGACAGTTGGAGCTGATATGGAACTTAAGCTGAGCTGTACGCATCCAGAGCTTAAAAAGCATTACAGCCCACATTTGAAACACAAACAATGATCTTATTTTAGAAAAAATCTCAGACATTAATCTCAAAAACAAAACATACCTTTTCATTCTGTTTATAAAATGAAACGAAAAATCACCATTGAATCATAATAATATAATATATAAGATAATAATAAATTGCTGCTACAAATTTTATTCTTCATCTTCAGTTTTGGAAAAGTGCATCTTCTTTAATTATACTGACTAAAGCTGCTTTGGTATCCTTTTGGTGTTTCTTCGACTGAAATGCGTGACTTAGGCTTCGTGTAAACATTCGCACGAGATTTTCAAAAACCGCTAGGTTTGGACAGTAAGAAGAAGAAAAAGAACAGAGCCGGTTTTAAGGTATTTCTTGCTTACGCAGAAATCCAAAAATTTGACACTGCTTATTTCATAGCGAAAGAGGAGCTCCCCATTTCAAAGTACTCTAAGCTTTTAGAATTAGAGCAGCGTCATGGTGTGGAACTGGGTTCCGCATATAGGAATGAAGTCACTGCTGGAGTCATCATTGACTATATTGCTTTGGCTATCTCGAGAAATTTGAAAACCAAATTGGACGGTGTACCGTTTTATAGTGTTCTAACAGATGGATCAACGGATGCCAGCATGATCGAAAAAGAGGCTGTGTTTGTTTTAACATTCGATCCCGTACCTCCAGGAACTGATCAAATTCAAATAAACATTAACTATTTGAGTTTAATGGATTTAAAAGGGGCGGATGCTGCCAGTGTATATGAATCGATACGGGGAAGTTTTGAAGAAATTGGAGAAGACAATTTTTTGTCAAAATTAGTTGGTTTTGGTGCTGATGGGGCTTCCGTAAACAGTGGAAAAAAAGAGGGCGTAAAAACATTGTTGCAGAATGAAAATAAGTGGTTAACGTTTGGTTGGTGCGTAGCTCACCGGTTGGAGCTTGCCCTGAAAGATAGTTTAACCGGAACTGCATTCGACGATGTTGACGAACTCATACTACGAATGTATTATTGGTATAAAAGATCCCTTAAGAAGCTTCGTCAGCTGAAGGAATTAGTTGAGATCTACGATGATTTTCATGTTGGTGCCTTCAAACCGAAAAAAGCTTCTGGTAATTATTTTGAGTCGCTCTCTCTTTATTTGATCTTTCTTTTATCACAAAAAATTTAATATTTAACTGAGCTTAGGATATCAAAACTGACCCCCTCCCCCCTTCTCACTGTAGGCCAACTATGAAGATCAAAATGCGTATGATTAATTTTTGAAATGATTCATGATAGGAACACGATGGATCTCGCACAAAATATCTGCGCTAGAAGTGATTGTCGACAAATACGGCGTTTTAATGCAGCATTTGGAAAGCCTTGCGGAAGACCGAAGTTACGCATCAGCTGAGTGAGCGAAATTCAAGGGGTGGCACAGTAAATGGACAAAAGCAAGGATACCACTACTCGCTTGTTTATCCATTGAAGTTTTGACTCCTGCAAAACTTTTATCGAAAACATTTCAACTTGATCAAGTCAATGAAATTGTTCGCACGAATGGCTTGCAGCAAGCGAAAAATCAACTTGCCCGTATCGAGCGAAGGGAATTTTTGATTCTTAAGCAATACAAGCGATGATGGAGTTTTCCAAGACATTCATTTAAAATCCTTCCAAGAACGTAAATCGAATGTCGAACGGTTGAAAAATCAACGGGTGTCATTGATAAAGTCGGCCATTGAAATCCGTTTGGAGACAAAAAGTAACATACCACAACAATATTCGGTTGATTTGCTCAACACAGATGGCTGGACCCGAGGGGAAGAGGATATCGATTTTTTAGATGATGGCATTGAAGAGCTCTTTGAATTTTTTAAAGAGCTCTTAAGAAAAAGTGGATGTAATCTCAGTGTTTCTGAAATTCTCGAGCAGTGGCATGAATTAAGAGCTCATGCAACAAAATATCTGGGCACCGAAACGAAATCATATCGAGTTGTGTGGCGAAAAATATTTGAATCTAGTAAAGCTAGTGAATGGGGTAGCATTTTGTTGCTCATCAAGTTGTTGTTTACACTTCCTGTGTCGAATGTCAAGATAGAAAGGTTGTTCTCGTTAATGAATCGAATAAAAACGGATTGCCGAAATTCTTTATCCAAAACCAGGCTAGACAGCCTGATTCGTATTTGCATGGAAGGATGTCCACTGTCGGAATTTGATCCACTTCCCGCGATAAAATTGTGGAATGAAAGCGTGAAAGCTCACCGTCCCAATCAATCCGTCCGGGGCCCCTATAAAGCCAGGGAAAAGGAGGTTGTTGATCCATCAACTCTGTACAATGAATCGTCTGAAAACTCAGATATGGAGGAACGGGAAATTTAAAGTGTATTATTCTGTTATTCTTCAAATAAAAAATAACTATAAATTATTCTTTATTCAACCCGAAAAAAATGAATGAGTCACGTTATAAACAAACTTTCGTGACTGCACTGAATGCGAATGAATTTAAAGAAACTCTCTTTAGAATAGAATTTGTTAAACTGTCTGATATTCATTGTTATTTCATAAAATCTATAAATAATTTTCATTCAAAAAGTTCATGTCGAAACTCTTCCTGAATATATGACAATTCATTCGAATAGAAATAAAGTGAACTGGGAGTTAGTTTGGTCCGTGAATGATATCCCAACAGCCTCGTGTGTCTGTAAATAAACAAAATAAAAAATGACGTCGGCTGGCAGGCGAGATTATTTGACAGTTCGTGTCTCTTGTCTTCTCATCAATTATTAACCTGTGAAAGATAGAAACTTCATATCGAAAATATCACAGTGTACCTTATGCTTTGTGAGCAGGCTAATGAAGCAAATGAGAAAGAGTACAAAAACAGTACAAAAACAGTAACTTTTTGTTTTGAAATTTGACCGACAGAATTTCAGCTCTGACCGCCAAAATAGCGATGTCAGCGGTCATCATCACCGTCGGACAAATTTGAGTTATTTTGTGCGCTGAGGGAATACTTTTTCAGGTAAAAATATGCGTTTCTTCTCATGAAAGCAATAATGTAAAAATTGACGGATGACAACAACGTTGGATTGTTATCGATCTTTATATCTAATGTGTAATTATCAGCTAGGACTGGGCCTTTTATGCTTTCCTGTGATGTTTAGGCATTCTGATCGTTGATCATATCAACTAAATAAAAATTGTCAATATACCGTATTTCCTCAAATAAGCGCCACACCTAAAATTTGAATTTCGAAATTAGCGCCGCCCTCTAATAAGCACCGCACCTTCAAATGCGGCGCTTATTAGAAAATCAAGAGAAAATGAGACTTGAATACTTATACTTGAACTCTATAATTTGCTTATTGCAATAGTTGTCTACAGAAAGTTCTAGATAGCTATATTTACACTTCTTATTAACGAGTTCCTCATATAATATTTTAGAAATTTTACTGTCTGTTGAAAAGCAAAGAAATTTGGCAGGGACAACCAAGCCAAGCTCTCACTTTCTTTTTCCTGTCACTTGTGCGACTATCGTATTGGTTTCATCAGCTTTCAAAAATTGTGTCTTAAGTTTGGAGAGTTCAATAGGTAAATGTCCGACTAAAAGAAAGAATATAACAGAATCGGATGTTGAGGATGCATGCGAGCCGTTTCATTTGATTGACTCTGACCAGGAAAGCGACGAAGAAATTGATGTCTGAACTTATATTATTCTTAAAATTTGTTATATTTGATAGAAGAAGAACAGAAAACATCATGATGCATATCCGTTAATTCTTTCTCGTACATTACTTACCCCAATAGAACCCCAAATTTTATAGCAAGAACTCTTTTTCTAAGGATATCACCCAACCAACTGATCAAATTCGAAGAATAGGCAAAAACTTCAGAAACTTGAAAATTGAAATTTTGAAATAAGCGCCGCCCTCTAATAAGCGCCGCACCTAAAATCACGAAAATTAAATAAGCGCCGCGTCACTTATTAGAGGAAATACGGTAAGGCACTCAAAAGTGTATCCGCAGTAAATATATTCCGTATGATTTTTCTCGACATCAGAGTACAAAAATATAAACCAAACAAAGGGGGGGATGCAGGGTTTAAAAAAAAATGGACGAGTGCAGTTGCGTGTAAATTATTTTTTTTTTTAGAATAAAGAAATAAATTTACACAAACTCCATAAAAATTATGAAAACATGGAAAACTTAACCAAAAACGCAACTTGAGTACAAACACAACTGAATAAACTGAAGTGTACGCAATCCGATCAAATTGCATCGAAACGGTCCCAAATACTTTGACCCCTTTGTAAATTATCCATCACATTGACAAAATCTCTATACGAGATGAACAGACGAGAAACTTTTAACTGTGGAACACAAGTGTTAGCAGTGGGTACCATCATTTCTCCATAGGCACTGTTAAACACCACTTGAATAGATTCGTCAGACAGCACATCCATACCAGTAGTGTATTTTAAAAATACAGCAGCTGTATTAGGACACATCCCCTCAACATAACGCTTGAGGAACTCCACGACTTGTTCTTTGTGTATTTTTCTTTCGTCATCGTCGTCACTAAAGCTTGGTGAAAGTAACCTGGAAATCACTTTACCATTAGGTGTAAGGTAATCGTCATATTCTAAGAATGAAGTTTCAGTTACCGTCCATTTCCTGCACCCTGTGGCTTTACTATAAGATCGAATTTAGCCAACGCTGCCAGTACGCCTTCTAGCTTGTCAGGTGGAGGTATGGACACTACATGCCCAGAGAAGTATCCAGCCAACTTTAAAGACGTTGTAACGAAGTCTTGTCATAGGCATCCATACTGACCCAAAAACCACTGTTTAAAAGCGTTTGAGACGGTTCCGTAGATGTCAACAGTTGGAGTAACAACCGTTTACTAATGAAAATGGGCAAATATCCCGTCAATATGAATCCATGACGCAATATCCGCCCAATAGCAACTAAGTCCGTTGCACTCAAGACATTTGTGGAATTGATTGCAAAATTAAATGTTCTGTTTCCAGTCATTGCGGCTTTCTAAAAGTGCTGCCAAAAGGACGAAAAAATCTCTCTGGTCAGTCCTTCTACATCTTCCTTCCCAACTTCTCCACAAAATCGCACGTACAACTTCGAATTTAAAATGTCGCTGGACTCGTAATATTTCAGAGCCTCCTCGAAGATGTTGTCTCGATTAACTAATATGTGCTGTGTATCAACTAGTTTAGATCGAGCCTCCAAGCGTAGTTGCTCTAAATCGGACAAACATCTGAAATCTAAATAGAGATAATAAGAAAAACAAATGAAATCGCTTTATTCGCTAGAATAACATGTAATAAGTACTATATTAATTACCATTTCTAAGTTCGTTTGTTTCGGCCAATCGAGAATGAAAATCTAAAAAGTAAAACTTCAGCTGTAAATATAAATGTTCAGCTTTAATTTTTAAATTTGTCCGATTAAGGTATGACTTTTTTCAAAGAAGTATAAAGCTGTAAGAAAATGTGTACCTCCTGGGCATTTTTGATCCCTGTTAATAGTCTGCTCAATACATTGATCTGATGGAACTTTGTTAAATCGTCCTTGACTTCGTTTTACCGAAAAATTACCATTTCTGTAAAGAGAATAGTATAAAACCCAATGAGCAAAATAGCAAGAAAGAGGACTTTAGGAGTGATTTGGATTCGATAAAAGCTATTAGTTCTAAAACATGACCATATACAGAACATGCACCCGATCTTTGAAGGGCTTGAATGTAAATAACTTACAAAAATTCTGCGTATACGTCTGGGTGTGTTGTTGGTAGCTCTAACATTTCGGAAAGATACACAGTCAAGAATCTTGAATAATTTTGCCTATCATAGGCAAAAAACCAAGGAATCATCTTTTGAGTTGCTGCCAGATGCAAATTCCAGTCACCAATTTTTACCGATCTTAAGAATGCAAATAATATTTCCACCATATCAAGGAACGAATACCAAAACACGCATAAAGGACCACTTTTAGTAACGTCTTGCAAATGCTGCTGGTGATCTTCCAATAGCTTGATGATTGTATTATGTTCATGGTTTAAGGCTTCTTCGAGGTTTTGGATTGATACCTAAGGTGTTAATAAAAGAGTGAATTTATTTCCAAGTTTCCACATGAGAATTTCTCTTTACATGAACAATAGAGTAAAATAAAGGCACTCACGTTTTCCAAAAAGTAACTGAACTCCAGCGATGATGTTACTTCGTTAAAATCAGCATAGTCATTTTGATCAAGCCAATCTTTGAAATTTTCTAAACGCATTTGTGCGAAAGCATTGTACAAATATTTCAAGATACGTATTCCTTTGTTGTAATGTTTGCCATTAAATACTGTATCGACTGCGCTTCCACCTGATTCCTCACCTATTATTAAATTGATCCGAAATTTGTAAGAAATAGTTAACAGAGAGCAGCCAATGTTCTTACCCAGTCTATTTCGGTCTTATGTTAAAACATATTAAAAAAAATATTTACCTAAAAGTTTTGATTCAATGATTAAATCTTTCAACCCAGCATCGCCAAATCGTTTGTCAATTACAGCTGTGAAGATATTAGCTTTGTGAAAAGCTCCCATTCTAAGGACAGTGAAATTTTGCAATTCTTTGTAAGTTGGATTTTGAAGAATCTCAAATGCCTTTGCGTATATGGCTTGATCCACAACGATGTCAACTTCTTTCAAGCCAAGAGTTTCAGCTTTCAACTTGGACTGTTTGAGTAACTCTAAAACTGCTTCATGCTTTGTGGGTGATTCATTTATTGCGGGAAGATACGTAACTGTATGTACCTGTTCATCATCACCATTCTCATGAAGTTGGTGATTAAATCCCGACCAGTTTGGAATATTCTGAGACAGTGTGCTGCACAAGACCCAAAGAAAGTCGATGAATTTTGAAGTTTTCATGAACCTATCGGGATTCTCTTCAAACTTCACATCACGTAACTGAGGATTTTGTCTTTTACTCGAGATGTAGGGATCCAGTATGGTTGGCATCGCGGTGAATGATCGTCTTCTTTTCTTAGGAGGCTCGCAAGGCTCAGAATGAGGCGTGTCGGCGTTGTGATCTTCGTCGCTGTCAGTATTGTCAGACAATTGAACAATAATACCATTCGTTACATGCATCGATGTCCCAGTCAAAGTTTCTGGATTTACATCGTTATTGTCCCAAACAAAAGTAACAAATCTAAATAATAAAGAACGTATTATCATGGAAGTGTATTCTACAGAAGAAATGATTATCATAATACAGTTTTCTGAAATATACAACATCGTAACCACTTGTAAAATATCAGACATTTAGTTTTCATACCTTAAAGGGACTATCGTTGAAGGACAATAACTTCGTAGAGATTCATTCATAGATTCCCGAGTCGCCAAGTAAGTTTCCAGAACTCTCACTTCATCATTGGATATGCCATGGCCAAAGTTGTTCAACCATTTGATCAAGGTTTTAGAGCCTGTTTTTCTTTTGACACAGAACGATAGGAGGACGTGCTTGGATGTTCGATTACTGCCATTTGAAACATTGTAAATCAAATCTTGGCCTATTGAAGATATTATATGCTCCTTTCTTTGACTCAATCGGTCTTCTCGACACGTTAAAAGGGCACGTAAAAAGGTTCGAAGCATGGTTGGAAGAGCAGTTTTCTTTTCTAGCAACATTGTGGCACTAGGTGGCCATTCAGGGTAAGTTGTTGCAGTTGATATTTCTTCTCGAATTGATTTAGCTACTGTCGTAATCGGAGTTTCTGTATCGATTTGTTTAAAGGATTCGATGGCGGTATTAAGCTTGTTGATTTTCTTCATTAGAAGATCGATGATTTTCCCTTTGGATAAACTTTCGTTGAACAAATATGCTGCTCCGTATGGTGGATTCCAATACCCAATCCTGTTATTGAAATGAGCAAGTAGCTTTTTAATAACAGGGCGAATGTCAGATGGCAGTGTTTCTGTTTCAGGAAGTAGCCCGATATTTATTTCTTTGACATCGTTTGTTGTGAGAAATGCATTTTCTTCTATAATTTTGACTGATATGATGTCGCAAAACTGATTCCAAATCCCTTCTTCGCTGTTAGTTGTTTTTTGTTCATAAGTGTAAAGCTTGTAGCAGGTTCGATGGTAATGGAGTTCATAAACAACAATACTGTTCCAATCCTTCCCAATGACATCTACGCATAATTGCGGAATATTGTTTTTCTTCAAAGCAATTCTTTTTAACGTTTCCGCTGCTACCTGTGTGGTAAGTTTGACCAATTCTTCATATCCACTTCCATTTTTTGCTGTTTTTTTCACCTTCTCGCATATGCAGCAAATCACAGGTGCTATCACGGAAGCTAAAAGCAAATGTATAAATTTTAAAATAAACTAAAATTAATGACATGATAAATGATCAATAGCACAGTTGGGAGGACAGTTGCACGTAAAAAAAGCAATAGGTGATGCGTGAAAACAAAATGTGTTGCTAACCTGGAACATTGTGCCGACGGTTGGATGTTCTTCTCTCTGTAAGGGGAGTCAATCGATTTTGGCTTGAATCTTCATTTTCGTCTCTCTTCTTTTCAATTGTCTGAAGCGTTTTTTTGTGAGAGTATTTATCGAGACATTTTTGATGGAATAAGACATTATTCAAAGCGTTTTCATCTGATAGTATCGATGAGATTTGCTCGTCCAGTCTTACGTTACTACACATAAAAAAAAAATTAAACTTATAAACTTATAAATTAAATAAACTCATACAATTCATTAAACTTTGTAAAAATATATACTATAAACATTGTCAAACAAATATTAAAAATAAAAAAAAGGACACTGTAGACGGTGCAGAGAAAGCGATGAAATCTAATGTAATCTTTTGAAATAAGAAATTGTCTTACCTTGCATTCCTTGCAGTTGCGAGTGATTTATTTGTAAACTTTGTTAGCTTTTCCTTATCGTAAGATTCGAAGTGAAAAGGGCATTGTTGTTGCTGTTCTTTATCCATATAGATTCTATTACTCAAATCTCTCTCTCCATATCATAATTCAGACACGTGTTTTTTTCCGCGAAAAAAAGTTTCTTGACTGAGTTGAGTGTTTTGAATATTCATTCGAATCGAATGTTTTATTTGATATTAAAAAACAGGGGGTCTAACATTTATTTTTAATTGAGTTAAGAAATTTTTTTAAACATATAAAATTCACTTGACTTTCCATTATTTAATTTAAAATGACTTTTATCATGGTTTTTTAGAATTACAACACTAGCAGATGTAATACAAAAACTTTTCTTTTTGCACACTTTGTTTTTTATAACCCCCTAAAAAGTTTCGAAGGCTATTACGTAAGCTAAAGTTTGCATGTTTCACGATGTTGAAAATGTTCAAAAGATGGCGGCGAAGAGTTAGATTTTTATGGAAATCTTTGGTATTACAAAAAGGGTAATAAATTCTCATACAAGAAACTTTAAGAAGTCCAGTAAAGAGATTTTGTTTCTATGAGGATTAAAGAACATGTTTTTATAGGTTTCAATTTGTCAGCTAAAAATACAAATTTATCCAATTTTTTTGGCTGACAGCTCCCTGACTATCTTTCCATGGAGACATTTACTGAGAAGCCCATCATTACTTAGGTCTTGAAATATCGGGGTGATCCTAGTGCGGATGGCTTCTGGAATACCCTGAGACTCAGTATATCTAATGGAGCTATCAATCTTGTTGGCTTGGAATTTGCACCAACTATCAGCTGACCTAGGGCACATGCGGTGTCGCATTTCAGAACTGGATGCTTCTGAACAATGGAAAAGGACTGCTCCAATTGCCTTTTTCATCTGATAAACTGTGGTTCCAGCATTTCGCCTAATTGCAAGAACAAAATAGTTTTGCAATTTATTGATTGCTTTATCTGTCAAACGACCTTTGCCACTCAAGGATTTACCATCTGACAAGGGACCTTTTTCAGAGGCCTTCAACTTTCTCAACCGTGAACCAACACGCTTCTGTACGTGACCCACGCACTCTAATTTTTCAATAGGATGACCATGGTAAGGGCTTTGGAGACAACATCTGAAAAGGATTTCGAGTCACCATCACCAATGTAGTACACATATCTCAATTTACGTTGCTCTTCAGATCTAATAAAACATTCCACAATACCAGAAGCTTCCATGGATCCTGCAGAACCAGTATGATTGATAGGACACTCATGAGTTTGGAGAAATGTGTCATATCCATCTGGATCACTGTCTTTCTTAAATTCCCATGATTCACATGCCTTACATGTCTTAGAGAGCACTTCGTAGTCAATACATTTTCCAGAATCAACGGCAATGACAGTAGCCACACCATTGAGTGAAGAGAACCCACGTTTTTGCCAAGTCCCATCACAGGATACGGTGATATCAGCAGTAACCTTTTCTGCAGTTTTATCCTGACAGCTTTCTGAAAGTTCCTCAGATGCACTTTTCATAGACTCTTCTACAGCCTGTTTGTAAATGATACACAACTTTTCTTGGATGTCGTTAAAGGCATTTTTATTGACAGGTGGTGGTATATTCATGTACCCACAAAATGTGGTTAAAGCTGTATGGCCTTTTCCTATTTCTCGCATAGCGATACAAGAACGGTAGTTAACTTCAAATGGATTAGCACCAGTTGTGCTGGTTTCCACTTTCTTGCTGGAGAAAAAGAGTTGGTTCCAAGAGCATACAGTACAGTTAACATTCAAGGGTAGTTACAATCCTTTCTTTTTGGAAATATCACATGAAAGTTGCAGAGATTTATTGAGGCAATCTGGACAGGTACCAAGCAGTTCAATCATTGATTTTAAAATATCTGAATCCATCAAAATGTAACAGCTAGGCAGATTGTTTGACTGATCACAAAAATCGATTGAATCTGAAGCAACAGTTGTTGACGACGACATAGTCACAGAACTACTAGCGTCTTGTTTGTCTTTTTTGTGATGTCTCTTTAATTTTTTTGCAGATGAAGAAAGTATGCCTACATCTTTATTAGTTTGTGAGTTTTCTACTGCAGGAAGATTCGTAGAATGCTCAGGTATTGTGATTGAAGAATCAGCAACTGAAGCAGAGGAAGTGTTTGTATATTTGTTGCCTCTGAATCGTCTTTTTCTAAAAACTTTACCACCAGATTTTCTTCTCAAAGAAGACTCGTGTTTTGTTTTATTCATTTTTATTATGACAATATTTAACTAATCTAAAATAAAAACATTTGATATACACAGAACTGTCATTAGAACGTTATTACAAGGACAGAACCAATTTCTCACTTTCTCAACCTACTTCAAACAACCACACACTTCTGCGCTCTTGTTTTGCCATTTTTTTCGTGTATTGTAGCATGAAAACACACTAAAGCCTTAGACACACTACTGAACTTTCACTGGGAGAAACTACAGCCAAAAAAACCAATTCTGTGGCCAGAAATGAAGGTAAAACGGTTGCTAAGGACGTTGCTAGGGAAATTCATTGCTCTAGCAACAAGACCCTTGAACTTTTGATGGCAAATTGTGAAATCTACGGCATTTTGGCGTAAAAATAAACTATGCCATCGTTTTCTCCATACATGAAAGTATCTAAAAAGACACATTTTGAAATTTTGAAAATTTTGATATTTATTACTGTACTACCACCTTAAAAGTGAAAGTCACCATGAAATCATGAAATGGCTTTAATAACATAGGTAAGGGGTACTTGTAAGCTCATTCATTAAGAAGGTAAAATATTGATACACTCATCAGCTCAATATAAAATAAACATTTTTTATAAGCAAAACATCTATAAGCATAGGAAGGCTCAAAAGTGGTCAAAAATTATGAAAATAAGTGTGCAATACATTTCTTTCTCTAAGGTCACCTATAATTAATCATTCGTGCATAGTCATCTTTTACGCAAAAATCTTGGTGCAGGATGCGGTGATTATTTCATTATTTTTCATTTTTATTTTTATTTATGTTCTTTCTTTCGCAAGTGACTCATAACCAACATTAGCTTCAATGTACAGAAAATTTACAAAAAGATCTAGACGATACTGAATTTATAGAAACAGGGTATTCCATAGTTCCTTTTAAAAACTTGTTATTTATGAAATACAGAAAATAAAATGGGTTTTTCAAGGGCGCTGTAAGAAAATTTGACATTTCGTAATTTAACAAATGTTTTATAAACGCGTGATAAAATTCAGAAAAGAAGTTTGTTGGTATTTTTTTAAAGCTGTTGGTGAAAAGCTTATCAACAATTTTTGGTTATGCAGTTTATGAACGTTTATATCATTTTTCGATTTTGCCTCTCCAAGATTATATTGGTTACTTTGCAGCAATAAAATAAGAAAACTCTTATTTTAATTATTTAAAGTGAATGCACAGCGCCTATATTTATTTTTGATGAATTAAAGCCTGTGTTCTATGCGGAATACTACATTCTAAACATTCTACATTCCAAACCATTGAGGAACTTTATCATACTATAATTTAGTATACTTAGCCTTTCTCTCTGTGCAGCTCACATCGATTAAAACCTGTAAAAAAATTTTACACGGGTCACTAGTGATCTTATAACTTTAGAAAAATAATCAAAATTGATGCACAAATTATTGAATTATAATTCTGAATGTGTGCAGAAGAGTATGAACGAATCATTAAGTATAGGTTGTCGATATTTTGACGACCACTTTTGTTTCCAATCTTTTGTTTGCTTATGTCGTTACCGGACATTTGCCTTGGTTCCAGTTTTTTCTTGTGTGCGCTTCAATATGGTGCGCTAGTTACGACAGTCTGTTCTTCTTCTTGTTTACATGAAGTTTACGTAGTTATTTTGAAAGAACACTCATATAAAAACGACATTGCTTATCTCTTTCATCATGCTGTCCACATCCATGCCCTCAAATAGATTAACAGCTTATGGGCCCAGTAACTTGTGGCAAAACTTAGTTTTCGATGGAAACGAGAAAAAGTTTGAACTATGGGAGACGAAAGTACTTGGATATATGAAACTGAAAAAGTTAAAAAATATTTTTACGACCACTGATGAAATTACCGAGGAACAAAATGAAATAACGTTCGCTGACCCTGGTTATGCGAGAAGCCCAGGATGATGGGAGGAAAGCCTGGAAAATTTTAAAGGAACATTATGCCAGTGGAAGTAAACCAAGGATTATAACTTTGTACAATGAATTTACCTCGCTGAAGAAGTCGTGTTCAGAGTCAATAACCGACTATTTATTGCGTGCTGAAAATGCAGCAACCTCTTTACGCTCAGTGAAAGAGCAAATTAGTGACTCTCTTCTCATTGCTATGGTGCTCAAAGGATTACCTAATGATTACAAGGCCTTTGTAGCTGTCACTACCCAAGCTGAAAATGTTGATGATTTTGTTAAATTCAAAACCTCCTTGAAACATTTTGAGGAAACTGAAAATTCCCGAAACCAATCTCCATCTGAGAGCTCATCTGTGATGAAAACTGATGTTCGTGGATCAAAACCACTAGTTTGCTATTCGTGTGGTACACCTGGCCACAAGTCGTCGAATTGTGTTAACAAGAAACGACGTTGGTGTAGCATTTGTAAGAACAAATCACACAACACAAACAAATGCCGTAAGAGAAATAAAGACAGTGCCAACAAGACATCTTCGAAGGATGAAAACGATCATAGTTTTATTTTTAAAATCAATGACAAAAATGTGAACATTGAAGCTAACACCAATATTTTCCATGTTGATTGTGGTGCTACTTCTCACATCGTGAATGACAAATCATGTTTCATTGATACTGATCCCACATTTAAACCCAGTGACCATTATATTGAGTTAGCTGATGGCACAACAGTGAATTGCATTGCCAAGAAAAAGGGGACCGTGGTTACCCAGTTTCAGAAGCAGTCAGAATGTATTTGTAGATGTCAAGCTGACAGACGTTTTATACATACCAGACTTTCCACAATGTATTTTTTCTGTTAAGTCAGCAACAACTCATGGGTGTAAAATTGTATCTTCGGAAAACAAGGATGAAATGATTGCTCCTGATGGAACTATATTCCTTATTTTTCAAGAAAAACGTTTGTATTACCTTTGTAAATCAGCAGTTAACTCCAAACGATCAGAAAGTCTTCAAACTTGGCACCGTATCTTTGGCCACTGCAACACAGCTGATATTTCCAAAATGGAAAACGTTGTTCAAGGCATGAAGATTAGAGGGGACCAGTCCAAATTTGAATGTGAGACCTGTGTGATGGCTAAGCAACCAAATGTTCGGAATCGTAACCCTGATGTTAGAGCCAGTGAACCATTCGAGCTGATCCATACTGACCTATCAGGTCCCTATAGACCCCACTGCCGAAGATGGTTTCAAATATGCAATTGTGTTCACCGATGACTATTCCGGCAACATGTTTACGTATTACCTTAGAGAAAAATCGGATGCTACCCATGCAACAGAGAGATTTTTAGCTGATATAGCACCCTATGGAAAGGTTAAGACTAAGCTTTCATGAGGACATTTTTCCCTCCGGAGATATCAAGTGTGTTCGATCTGATAATGGAGGAGAGTTTACTTCCCAGCAGTCCAGTTCTTTGCTAACGAAAAACCAAATTAAACATGAGAAAAGTGCACCTTATTCACCGCACCAAAATGGTACTGCCGAGAGAAGTTGGCGTACTTTGTTTGAAATGGTAAGATCATTATTGTTAGAAGCGGGGCTTCCCAAAAACTTATGGACATATGCCGTCATGACCGCCACCCATATAAGGAATAGGTGCTATTCTCAACGTCTTACGAATACACCCTATGGAATCATTACTGGGAAGAAACCAGATGTGGCCAAAATGCAGATCTTTGGTTCCACATGCTACCCTACTGTTCAGAATCCAAAGAAACTTGATTCTCGAACCAAGAAAGGAATTTTCATTGGATATGATCGGGACAGCCCCAGTTACCTTGTTTATGATCCTGAAACTCATGCTGTAAGCAAACACCGCCTTGTCAAGTTTATTTCTGTTAATAACCCTTTACCGGATGCTGAAGGATTCCTACCAGCCTCTGAAGAACCTGACGTCAAACCAGAGTCGTCCACCTGTGATGCACCACCTGTTGTCAAGCCGGACCTAAGAAAGTATTCACTTAGGTCACACCAACAGCCGCCATCTTCAAATTCAAATTCATTTATTTTTGGAAACTAGGTTTATTTACTAGATTGGTTTTTGACTTTATATATTCTTTTTGAAGTAGTCGTCAAGTTGGGGTGTCGATATTTTGACGACCACTTTTGTTTTCAATCTTTTGTTTACTTATGTCGTTACCGGACATTTGTCTCGGTTCCAGTTTTTTCTTGTGTGCGCTTCAATATGGTGCGCTAGTTATGACAGTCTGTTCTTCTTGTTTACATGAATTTACGTAGTTATTTTGAAAGAAGACTCATAGAAAAACGACATTGCTTATTAACATAGGTGGCCTAAAATAACAAATGAAAAGTCAAATTTAACATACCATCTGATGTTGTTCTCCTAACACTGCCACTTTCGATAGATGTACCTAATGTATTATTAATTGAATTGAATGCTGATTATTGCTGGTCTTGAAGGATATGAAGGGATGAACTTCAATACTTTTCAATAAAGCAAGAAATAGCTACTACAAGAATAACTAATGTAATAGTTGCACCGTCTTCACATGGGACTGATACTAATTTAACGGTTACAGCATATTCAAAAAATCTATATATTAATAGCCGATTCTCTGTTTGTTTGTTTGTGCGTTTGTTTGTTTGTTTGTAAGAGGTTGTGACTTTGAATCTGGTTCTGGTTGAGCACAAGTTGTACGAGCCGTTTATAAGGAAATTTGACGTTTATTGATAGAATGATACAGAGCAGGTGGATATGGGCGGTGATAACAGATTTTATCTGACCTCTGGTAGCAGTATCTGTTCCTGTACCAATGTTGGCCAATGTTGATGGTATGGTGCTGCTACGTGCGATGGATGAAACTAAATGTAAGTTCAAATATCATAGGTCATTTGCTGCCTACTATACTGGAGTATTATCTTGGAAAGTTCTGTTTGCCATTTACCTCTGGTAGCAGTACTATGCTCTATTCGACTCACATATTAACTATTGTCTCCAGTCTGTAGGTTATACCTCTGAAGCCTCTTTCGAAAAGATTGAAGTTCTACAAAATAAGGCCCTGAGAGTTATACACTTTAAGCACAACCGATACTCAGCTCGCCCACTTTTCATAAGATCTTCTATTTTGCCAATCAAAAAACAACTTAAAGTGAAGAACTGCCTTTTTGCTCTTGATCATGTTCAAAATAATCTACCTAAATACTTTTCAAATTACCTTAGATATTCTCCTGTACACGAAGGTACAAGACAGTCACCAAAGAAACTTGAACTACCGACTACAAATACGGTAAAGTATGGCTCTTACAACATAGCTTCCCTAATAACTAAGGACTGGAATGAACTCCATACCGAGGTTCTGATTCAAGATTTCAACAAATGCACAAAACAAACTCTTAAAAAACATTTACATCGTTTTATTTTAACTAAACTTGCATCTCAATAGACTCTTGGCTACTCTTTCCTTTTCTCTTCTTACTCTTTTCGGTCTTTCCTTTATTTTTATTATTATTATTTATTATTCTCTTTCTCTGGTCTGATCTTGGCAAACTAGAAACTTTAGTAAATGCTAAACCAAGGTTACTCCGAGGGCACTAGTTTGTTGGAACTATCTTCGTTGTCTCCCTTCCGTTTCTCATTTACACCCCGTACTAGCGTCAAAAATCTAATAATTTGATTTATTATAGACATTTTACAACTTATGCTAGTGTTTTTTTAAAATGTATATTCCACTTTGTTCATATTTGTTCATATATGTTCATATTCCACTTGTTGCGGAGTGTAGCTTTTTAGCGGAACGGAGCTCATTTGGCAAGATCATATATTGTCATCAAAATACTAACAGAGAGATGCATTTCGGCTGCCATAACTCGATGAAACCTCCTACAGGGTCATACAAAAAGTGCAATTTGGCTCACTTACATCAGATTTCCCAAGTAGAATTCACTCAGATAACACCTTGAATGCGCGAGCAAAAAAATTTTCAAAGTATGGCTTTTAGGCAAATTTTCCCGTTTCTACGGTACATGGACTGCTTACCAAAATGCAAAGTTGTTATTCTTAGTTAGAGTTAAGTAGACATTTTTCCCCTTTCCCCGGGAAGGCTTTGCTTTGAGGTTTGTTTCTGGGAAACCAATACCTTCAATGTAAGTTGAGGATGGGAATAGATTGTTTGGTGACCTTTTTGACAATCTCTTATATTCTAGAAGTAAGGTTTCTATACTTTTTAAAGCACACTAAAATTATTTGTTGACTGAGCATCAATGTGCTTAACAGCTGTGCTGTGTGCTAGTAGGAATATCCATACGATCCAAATGTATTTCTTATCCATTCCTTTTGCTTCTACGTTTCAGCTATTTTTATTTAGCCTTTTGTGTTTTTTGAACCACTGGCACAAGAAAGAGTTTATTTCACAACAGACTGAACTAGTCATTACAACATCATTTGCTGCATGCAATGAGACCACTTTTACACCACAAAAGTTTGTTAATTGGTTCTTAGAGATTTTGAATTCTTAAGGCTAGTTGGAAATGTAGCGTATTAGGCTTTACCCTCTGTTTGGGGTAGTAGGATATATATATATACAGAAAAAAATTGACCTTGATTATTTCTAATGTAATCCACTCAGCAAAAATCAAAACAGCATACATCATAATGGAATTTGAAAGGGTAAAATCTGTGTCACTTTGGGTAAATATATAATCAATCTATTAGGTATTTTATTAACCATAAGTTTTTTAATAATAAAAACATGAACATTCAATTATTAATTTATTTTACGAAACTTTTCGTAAGTATCTCTTACATCTTCAGGTTATAATACACTGTTGTACAGTTATTATTATCAAATTGAACTGCTTTACAATAAAAAAATGTAAGCAACATTACCTACCTGTAATGGCAGAAAATTATTGTCTGATTTGCTATTCAATATACAGCAACTACATTGTAGTGTTAGAATTTATAACATTTGCGCAGGTGAAACTTTATAACATGTTTTTGTCAAATGATAATGTAATTTTCAAAATCCTTTAAATGAATTAGATAACTGAAAAGTAAATCAATAAATTGGTTTTTCTATAACTGTATGCCTTGGTGTTATAACTTGGGTTCATTCTAATAATATAACATTACATAAAATGATTTTACTTAGGAAAAATCACATTAATAACTTATTACTATCATTTTGTGAATGGGAAATTTTATGTTCTTATTAATTAATATGTTGTTTTACTATTTCAGGTGTAATCACATTATCAATGTATGAATGAAGAGGAAATGTATAATTGTTGGACATCTCGTACACTTGAAATGGAAGGGCTGAACCAAAGATAGGAGTAACTAATGTCAAAGTGAAGTGTTGAGCATTAACTGCCAGTGTTAAAAAATAATACTCCGGAAGCATTCATTCAAAGATATCTTCAGTGACAATTCATTTGAAAGGAACGACACATTAAAGCATGTTTTAAATTGAATTTTCTTTGACTTTTAAAGTTTCAATTAACTGAATGTTGATTGTCATCTCTGGGTTAGTGTAAACATTTTTGGAAAAAGTTTGGAATATGCCTGTTGTATTTCTTGTTGGTTTCAACTTCCTGGTCTTCTTTATTTGATAATATTTGAGTGTGTATATCTACTATTTACGCAGGATACTTTTACAACTGTGAGTGTCAAAATTTTTTGAATCTGTACTTATGTATGAAAGAACTGAAAATTATTGATTCATAAAGTATTTTATTTTATTTTGTTATTCCTTCTAATTTCCATCTCCATCTCACGTTCACATTATCAAATTCTTAAAAAAAAAGCACTATCAGACTATTAAACCCAATTACATTTTGACTATTTATATTTTGATATGCTAGTTATATACTTGATAATAAGTTCTTCATACATGAAAGTTGCTATGGGCTAATTGTGTAATTTTCATCAAATTACCACATCAAAACGAGGCGGGAGTACGGTTTGGTAAAATTTCGACATTTGAAATAATATACGGGAGTATTTTCAATCTACTTATTATAATCCGCAATCGTGTGCAACACATTTAACTTAGAGAGTGTTTTGTTTTTTTCAAATTTGCGGTCGAAATCTTCTTAATCATGGTCATATAGCGACAGTCCGACCATTGAAGAAACTATTGCAATGCCTATTTTTTAACATTTGTTTTGACACGTGATCCCCTTTTAGCCGTTTTTATTGGTTGCCGAAATCGGGAAAACTATAGCGACGACCTTCGTTGGAAAAGTAAACAAATTAAGTTTTTTATTCATTCCGGTAACGTTCCAGAAAGAAAAGACAATAGTATAGACTATCGCAATTGTCTATATATCAAATTAATCAGTTATCAATCAAGTTTTAAAGTCTGTTTATCATCGAAAGCGAAAGAATTACGTAACGAGGTATTGTGTTTATTATTTTTAAAGATGGTAAACTCCACGAAGGTTTTCCAACCTTTCCAACCTTCCTTCCCAACCTATTTAGTGTCTGTCTTCTAACAAATTCTATTTATTCAGGTTCATTTGTTCCTTGCTGTGATATAGAAAGAAAGACAGAAAGTAGAAAGAAAGGTTTGTCACTTAAAACTTTTAAATGTAAATGCAGCTGTTTTATATTCTTTTTGAGAAACGTTTCAAAAGCTTTTTTGCGCTTTCTCCTAGGTTCTTTAGCTATCCACAGTAGTGTTGTTAGTTTGTAGAAAGAAAGGTTTGTTTTCGCTTCCACCAGGTTTTTTTTGTGTTGTTTCTTTCCTGGTGGTATTTCTTTCTACTGTATATCTATTGTTGTTAGTGTTTCTCAAGTGTAATGTTTAATATAAGAGGCACTAATATTATTCCTGGCTTCCAAGCAGCTTTTAGGAATGGCCAGTTTGTTTTGCAACCACCTGATCAGCAGCAAATGCGCTCTGTTATTCAGCGTAGGCATGCAAATGAGGATGTAGCTGAAGCAAGGCGCCAACAGCTTCAGGTGAATAACATCCAACCTTCATCAGAAAATGATAGACTTAGAATTAACAATACTCAAAGGAGTGTTGAACATCGTCAAGCTGAACAGCCAGGTGAAAGATTAGCCAGGCAGAATGAGAATGCCCACCGTATGAGGGAAAGGCGGGTTGTTCGACGAAATGCAAATCCTCAATTGCATCGTGCTGCTCGGCATAACCAATTGCCTGAGGTACATTATCTTGGTGCCATGGACAAGGTCTGTCAATTTTGTGGTGCCAGAATGTTTGCTGAGGAAACTAATTTTAAGTGTTGTCACAATGGTAAAGTTCATTTAGATAACATTTATTATCCTAATGACCTTAAACATCTTTTAGTAGGCAATAACAATCAAGCAAAGAACTTTCAAGAACATATTCGAAAGTTCAACAGTTCAGTTGCTTTTGCTTCTATGGGTGCGAAATTGGCTGTACCACCAGGTCGTGGTCCACCAGTTTTTCGTATAAATGGCCAGGTATGCCACCGAACAGGTAGTTTACACCCACCACCAGGTGTTCCTCCATCCTATGGTCAACTTTATATTTATGACGGTATGGATGCATTCAACGAGCGAATGGCAAGACCAGAAAATCAAAGTTGCTCCCCTGAAGTCATGCAAACTTTGCAAGATATCATTTTAAGGGAGAGTCCATATGCAGCTGCTTATAAACACATGGGTGAGGTAGAGGCGGAGGAGTTGCAACTCGCAAATGAACAAAATCGCCAGCCATCTGAAGTAAGTGGAAATAGAAAATAATAGCAGATCTTTAACTGCGCATCATAACATTCTATTTGTTTTCCAGATAAGAATGCACTTGAGAAGTGGTGGTGACCGCCGTCGATACAATCTACCTCATCATGATGAAGTAGCAGCTATTTTTGTTGGTGAAGATGGTGCACCACCTTTGGCTCGGGACATCGTTGTTTACCCTCGAGATAGACCATTGCAGGATTTACCTGTGCATTCACCTAATCTCGATCCAATGGTGTATCCTGTATTTTTCCCGAGAGGAGAATTGGGTTGGAGCTCTGACATTCCTCATGTAGCAGAATATGCAGTAGGTCAGCAACGTCGCACGACCATGCTGCAATATTATACATTTAGGTTTGCATTTAGAGATGCATTTAGCCCCATCTTAAAAGGTAAAAGATTACTTCAACAATATGCTGTGGATAGTTATTGTAAAATTGAAGCTAATCGTTTGAATTTCATACGAATGAACCAGGCCGCTCTTCGTGTTGAACAATATCAAGGCCTAATTGATCATCTTGCCAATGTTGCAGAAAATCGTGGCCTTAATGCAGGCAGACCAGTTGTTCTACCTTCTTCATTTCAGGGTGGTCCAAGAGCCATGCAACAAAATTATCAAGATGCTATGGCTATGGTCACTAAAATGGGCAAACCAGATTTGTTTTGCACTTTTACGTGTAATCCCAAATGGCGAGAAATTACTGAAAACTTGGATAATGAGCCCGCACATTATCGACCTGACTTGGTTGCACGTGTTTTTAATTTGAAATTAAAATCACTCTTAGAGGATATTACTAAGAACGGTGTTTTGGGGAAAGCCATTTCTCACCTGTATGTTATTGAGTTCCAGAAACGTTCTTTACCTCATGCGCATATTCTTATACATTTAGCTCAAGAGGACAAACTGCAGAATGCTGATGATATTGACAGCTTAATTTCTGCTGAAATACCAGATCCTGAACTTGAACCTGAGCTACATAACATCATCAGATCATGTATGATTCATGGTCCCTGTGGAAATGCTAATCCTAATTCAGTCTGTATGGGAGATGACGGTAACTGCACAAAGAATTTTCCAAAGCCATTCTGTGACGCAACCCAAATGAATGCAAATGGGTATCCAATGTATCGCAGACGCAATGATGGCCGTACTATCAGGGTCAAGAACGTGGAATTGGATAATCAATGGGTTGTTCCATACTGTCCATGGTTGTCAAAAAAATACAATGCTCACATAAATTTAGAAGCATGTACCACGATAAGAAGTGTGAAATATATGTTGAGATTAATGAACGTCTGGAGCATGACGAAATTAAAACATTTCTGGATGCTCGATATGTCAGTGCACCCGAAGCATTGTGGAGAATTTTCGAGTTCTCCATGAATGATAAATCCCACACTATCAAACGTTTAGCTGTTCATTTGCCTAATTGTCATCAGGTTTATTTTAGAGCTGGCGAGGAAGAGGCAGCTGCTGAAGGGGCATTGAAAGATAGTCACCTAACAGCATGGTTTAAGCTGAATGTAGAAGATCCTGATGCTCGACAGTTTCTTTACTCAGATATTCCATATCATTATGTCTTTCATGACAAAGAGAAAAAATGGCAGAAACGAAAAAAAACATTGAAACCTATAGTGGCTCGGTTATACAATGCCCGGCCGACAGAAGGAGAACGTTTCTTCCTTCGAGTTTTGTTGTTGCACGTTCCAGGTGCTACATCATTCGAGTATCTACGCACATTTGGTGGAGTAGTTTACGACACATTTCGTGAAGCGTGTATTGCAAGACATCTTCTCCAAGATGACGAAGAGTGGCACAATACATTGGAAGAGGCATCAACATTTCAAATGCCCCGACAGATGAGACAACTGTTTGTCACTATTTTGACTCACTGCGAGCCCTCAAACCCTCTTGAGTTGTGGAATACACTCAAGGAGCATCTGTGTGAGGACTACACTCGAACTTTAGCTGTTGCTCAAGCAGAGCAAAGAGCTTTGGGTGATATTGATAATGTCCTGAAACAATTTGGTATGTCATTAATACAATTTAATCTTCCACAGTTGGTTCAGCAAATACCTGAGGAAGAAGTGGATGTGAATGTTTACATTGACAGGGCCCAGCAGGTAAGGCCTCAGCTTAATGAACAGCAGGTAGCTGTGGCTGATGCGATTTTGTCTGCTGTTTCAAATGTGCGCAATGGTTTAGCACAACTCGAAACATTGTTTTATCTGGATGGACCAGCTGGCACAGGTAAAACTTTTACATACTAGCCGCCAAGGCGGCGTCGCTCGCCGCCGATGTTCACATGCTCTGTATCACTGTATCAATAAACGTCAAATTTCCTTATAAACGGCTCGTACAACTTGTGTTCAACCAGAAGCATATTCGAAGTCACAACCTCTGATAAAACCAATCTTTTATCAGTGTAACAATACACTCAAAATGTAGAGAGAGAAAACTTCAACTTTTTATTAGCTTTTGTTTTAAAAAAGTTACGCACTCTAACATGGGTGCTATCAAACGTAAGGGGGAAATAGTTTCTCTTCTTAAAAACATCACGACGGAGGAGAGAAAAAAGGCACGTGCTAAATGAATAAATAGAATAAAAAACGTTCGATCAGAACGCTTAACAATTAAAAGAAGAAATTAATTTGTTAAAAGAAAATTTGTTAAAAAAAAACACATTTTGTTTTGATATAATACTCTTTTTTTACCTATCGGTTTTTAAACATTTTGATTGCTCAAAAAAAAAGTTCACCCGTCTCAGACAGTCAGGCAAGAGATAGTGGCAAATCGCACATGCTGCCACGTTCTGCCACTGCTGCTTTTTGTCCAAAATGTTTAATCACTTTGTATTTAGTTGATGTACTGTTTTCAAAGCCAAGTCAACGTGTGGAATATAAAACTAACAATAATGATAAAAACAAAACGTTATTCCTATTAGTTCATCAGCCAAAAAAAGTCACGTTCGATTGGGGTTGCAATGTATTTGCTTCGAACTCACGTCGCACACAAAAAAAGAAATAATTTCGCTCACAACTCAATCTACCATTTTGCGTGACAGACAAACAAACAGACAAACAGAGAATCGGCTATTAATATATAGATAACTATGTTATTACAGCATGTAGAGCCAGAGGTTGGAAAGTTGCTACTGCTGCATATACAGGTATTGCAGCCACTCTACTTTCTGGTGGGTGTACATTACATTCATTATTTCGTTTGCCTGTTCCTGTTTTAGAAAACAGTGTTTGTAATATAGTCCCAACATCAAAACATGCTGAATACTTGCGTAATGTGGACCTATTTCTCATCGATGAAGCGACAATGGTTTCCACCCATATTTTTCATGCCATTGATCGATTACTTCGTGATGTCTGCAACAACGATACTTCTTTTGGTGGCAAAGTAATGTTATGGGGCGGAGATTTCCGTCAATGTTTACCTGTTGTTAAGAAAGCAAAACCCACTGATGTTATTGAGGTGTGCTTAACCAGTTCTGCATTGTGGGCTTCAGTGTCAAAATTCACATTAACTCAAAACATGAGAGCTAGACCTGAGGAACAACAATTTTGTCAGTGGCTGCTACAATTGGGTAATGGGGAACTACCATTAAAACAAGCAGATCCTGCTAAAGGTGCCATTGAAATTCCGGATTGCTGTGTCGTGTCTGAAAACACATCGCTTATTTCAGTCATGTTTGACGGCCTGGAACCTCATCAATATGCTTCAACTGCTATTTTGACACCTACAAATGAGCAGTCATTAATAATTAATAACGAAGTGTTGGAAAGATTGCCTGGTGATCCAGTTTGCTATTATAGTGCTGATGAAGTTGATTGTGATGATGAGGACGAGAGACAAAATTATCCGCTTGATTTTTTAAACAGCATCACACCATCTGCTATGCCTCCACATTGTTTGAAACTTAAAGTTGGAGCAATAATTATGCTTTTACGAAATTTGAACATCGAGAAGGGTCTTTGCAATGGGACACGCTTGATTGTTCGGGAATTATCGCAGAATTTTATTAAAGCTGACGTTTTGACAGGGTCAGCTGTTGGAGAAACTATTTTCATACCTAGGGTACAATTGTCACCCTCTGACACAGGTATGCCTTTCACTTTAAAACGTAGACAACTGCCGATTCGTTTGGCTTATTCTTTCACTATTAATAAGAGTCAAGGTCAAACATTTGAAAAAATTGGTTTGTTTCTACAACGACCGTGCTCTTCACATGGTCAACTATATGTAGCCTGTTCTAGGGCAAAGGCATTTGATAATGTTAAAGTCAAAGTTGCTGCCACAGGTAAACAAGGTTACATCAATGGGAAGTTGTATACACAGAATGTTATCTTCCCACAAGTTTTACAGTAAACTATCTATTTATTGTTTTGTTTATTGTACAGTTTTTCTGTCATAAATGTTTTGTGTTTATTTTTGAACACTTTTTTATTTGACATAATCTGTGCCCTTCTGTTAGTTCAGTAACATGTGTATTATTGTGGCAGATGTGATGGATGTTTGTTACACTGTGTATGGTTTTCCTTTGTGTAAACTTGCCAGTGTGATATTTACTCTATCCGCCAGGTAGTTCGTTAATGCTGTTTATAGTAGAACAACCGTCTCTGCTTTTCTGATATACGATGACTGTTCCTTGAGGTGCCAGCTGTCAACTGTTATATTAAATACTGAAGAAATGTAATCAACTTATATCACATGATATGTTCATTTCTTCTTTAGGTGGAGTACAAGTCCCATTGACTTACGTTCCCGTCGTGTACTCTGTTACCATGAATTGCGCATGGAAAATCATGAGCTTTTAGTCAATAGCAACATATCTCCATATCTTATACCAAGAGCTTTTAGTCAATAGCAACATATCTCCATAGGCAATTCATGAACCAAAAGTCAGGGCATCTCTTCCAAAGAGATATATTTGCAGTTTAGTAATGTAGTATCTTTTAGCATTATTTTTGTAAGAGTTGTAAATTAAAACTATGAAATTTTTATTTCATTTTAGTGATAAAAAAAATATAATGGCCGCAGCCAATAAAGACGTCAGTAAGTTGTGCATTCTAATAAATCTATCTTCCTCCTATATTTTAGTATTCGAAAGAGAGTGTCATGCAAGTAAGGTTTACCATATTTACTTTCGTCACTTTTTCATTAAAGAATATATCCTTTATGGTTTTAACTGCTTTATTTTTAGAATTAGATGAATTTGAAAAGAAAAAGACAGGTATGCAACTTAAGCATGAGTACCTTTCTATGTCCCCATTTGAACACCCTGAAGGAAGCTGAATGAAAGTAATTCACATTACAAAATCATGTGAATGTTTCTTCGTTTGTTTCATTCATAAACATTTTATTTTTCAGTAATGAAAAAGGTTAAACAGGCAGAGCCCATATTGAGAAAACCTGCTGGTAAGCAATAGCATAATCTAAGTAATAGCATATAGCTAGATATAATTATTTTTGTGTGCCCTTCATTCTTTATATAAAAGCATACATCTATATTTTGTCTGAAGTCTTTTATTCAAATGACTGCTTCTTTCATGTTATGGATGTAAATACGTATGCATATATGTTTTTAGATGTTCCGAAAAATAAAGTCATTAGTAGTGAGTTTTCATTATATTCAATCGATGTTTATTTATTTAGATATTTTTTAACACATAGGATAAAAATAGTTCTATTTTTAAGCAGTGATGAGTAATGTATTTTTTTTAGATGTAATGGATGTGGATGTGAATGAGTCCATTTCGAACGGTAAGAGTGAAAACATTTGTATTTTTTTAATGGCTTCTTTCACACTCTTTCGACTGTTGTGTTGGATATGTATTTAGATGCAGGAAAATCAAAGCCAAGTGGCAGCGGTGATGGTGAGTTATCGTGTGCATAGTCCTTTGTTTACAACAGATTGAATATAAAGATTCCATTAACATACTTTTTTTTATTCTCCAATAAGCAGTTTATGTATATTTATAGATACCATATTTTTTTTCTAGGTGTTGCGCCCAGTACTGACAGTAAGAATTGATTTGTCAATTGTATCTCTTAACATAAAAATTACCATTTAAAAGGTTGATTATTGCTTTCATTTAGAATTCACTTTCGTACAATTTGCGAAGTACAGAGAGTTACACCCGGGCTCAAGATCTGAACGCGCGTTTCAGGTCTGGGCACGGAATGGCGGTAAAGACCGTCCAGATTATGTGCCTCCACAGCACAGAAATAAAAAAAAAAATAAAAAAAATAATAATAATTTGTTAAAAAACATTGTTAAAATTTTAAACAATTCTACGTTGTAAGAATTGAGAATAGTATATAGATAGCGAATAGTTTGGAATCTATGATTATTTGAAGTTTCTTTTTTAAGAGATAAAGTTGCAATTCTTACAGCGTAGAATTAGTTTGTTAGTTTAATTAGTTAGAATATATATGTTTTACTATCAATCTTTTCAGTTTCATTGTCATGATTCACTTTTGTTATTGTATTTCAATATCATCCCAGCCGGCACATTTGTTAAAAAACCTCTGCGAAGGAGTGCATTTCTATATAAATATGCACACAATTTCAATAAAAATTCTCTCCGTCACAGTGACTTTTTGGCGATTTTGCCGACTGGGATATCAAATGTTTAATGTTCATACAGAATGTTGAGCGTGATTGTTTTTTAGTTTGTAAATCGTATAAATAACCTGATGGAAACATTTTAAAATCATGCTGAACCGTTGCTACCTTCAACATAAAATTACCATTAAGTTAAGTAAAATTGAGTTTGTCATTATATCTCTCCCTTTTGATTGAAATAAATAGATTGTACAAAATAAGTTATCTGTTTTCTTTTAGATTGGAAATAACTGACCATCATATCGGCTATGATGCAGCTAACCATCGAGTTTAGACGAATTGTATCACCTGGCGCCAATGACTCAGGACTCCAATGAGTACCAATTATCGAGATATCATGGTTCCTCAGAACATTATTAAAATTTGTTTGGAAATTAAATGTTGTATCATATAATATTGAATTACAAACAATGTTATCATTTTTGCTCCTCTTTCTTTTGCTAACATTCTCTCGAGTATGTTCATCTAACAATTTTGGATCATCAAACTTTTCGGTGAGAACTCTTATAGTAATGTTTGAACGAATGAGGCAATTGTTGTTTATGAAATCAATCATCCCAACAAATTTTAAAAGGTTGACAACATCTCAATACAATATCACGTTAATTGATAAAACGCATTCTTTAACAGCACCCGTAAAAAGTTTTTACACGGGTTACTAGTAGCAATATAAACTCAAAAGTACATTGTATTGATAGGCTTACATTGCATTAATTATTTTGCCAACAAAAGTAACATTATTTTGGTTTGATATGGATACGCATTCACGCACACAGTTACGAATTTAACTCGCTCGGTTTGTCTTTGTCGAATGAAAATCCGGCTTTCACGCATTCCATATTTTCGCTGGCGAACGGGTGATTACACGCACCCACTCCGCAAACATTATATATATTCATATTGATACATTTTATTAGGATGAGAGTATCGGTAAATATATAATACTAGCCGCCAAGGCGGCGTCGCTCGCCGCACATGTCCACCTGCTCTGTATCACTGTATCAATAAACGTCAAATTTCCTTATAAACGGCTCGTACAACCAGAAGCAGATTCGAAGTCACAACCTCTGGTAAAACCAATCTTTTATCAGTGTAACAATACACTCAAAACTTTTTATTAACTTTTGTTTAAAAAAAATTACGCGCTCTAACATGGGTGCTATCAAACGTAAGGGGAAAATGGATTCTCTTCTTAAAAAGATCACACGGGAGGAGAAAAAAAATGCACGTGCTAAATGAATCAAGTGAATAAAAAACGTTCGATCAGATTAAAATAGATTAAAAGAAATCGATTAAAGACAACTATTAAGACAAAAGGAAAAAAAAAATATTTTGTTTTATGATATTTTTTTTACCTATAGGTTTTAAACATTTTCATTACTCGAAAAAAAAGTTCACCCGTCTCAGACAGTCAGGCAAGGATACGTTAGGATACACTGGCAAACCGAGATGCTACCACGTTCTCCCACGGCTGCTTTTTGTCCAAAATGTTTTATCAGTTAGTTTCTTTGTATTTAGTTGATGTATTGTTTTCAAAGCCAAGTCAACGTGGAATATAAAACTAACAAAATAATAAAAACGAAACGTTATTCCTATTAGTTCATCAGCCAAAAAAAGTCACATTCGATTGGGGTTGCAATGTATTTGCTTCGAACTCACGTCGCACACAAAAAAAGAAATAATTTCTCTCACAACTCAATCTACCATTTTGCGTGACTTACAGACAGACGGAGAATCGGCTATTAATATATAGACTAGCCGCCAAGGCGGCGTCGCTCGCCGCCCATGTTCAGCTTGCGTTGTATCACCACCTGCTCCACATTATTGCACTTAAAACCAGCGATAAGACTTCCTTTGCTGCTGGCTTTATCGCTTAATAAAGCTCGTTTGCACGTGAAGAGAAATACGTTCCTGGTGTTTCAAATCTTGCATGTTCTTAACTCAGCCGTTCATTGTCGCGGTCGCATTTAAAATGTTAGTAGACTTTCTTGCTTTACACAATGCATTCTGAACGTGAACTTCACGTGGTTTTTATTTGCGATTTTAAACCAATCAAATATCAGTTTAACAATACACTCAAAACGCAGAGAGAAAAAACTTTTCAACTTATTATTAGCTTTTGTTTTACGCGCTCTAACATGGGTGCTGTCAGAAGTAGGTGAAAAAATGGTTTTTCTTCTTAAAAAGATCACACGGGAGGAGAAAAAAAATGCACGTGCTAAATGAATGAATTGAATAAAAAACGTTCGATCAGATTAAAATAGATTAAAAGAAATCGATTAAAAGAAATTAAGACAACTATTAAGACAAAAGCAAAAAAAAAATATTTTGTTTCATGATTCTCTTTTTTTTTACCTATCGGTTTTTAAACATTTTGATTGCTCGAAAAAAAGTTCACCCGTCTCAGTCAATCGACGAAAGCGTTAGGATACACTGGCAAACCGAACATGCTGCCACGTTCTGCCACTGCTGCTTTTTGTCCAAAATGTTTAATCAGTTAGTTTCTTTGTATTTAGTTGATGTATTGTTTTCAAAGCCAAGTCAACGGTGGTCCTTGGAATATAAAACTAACAATAATAATAAAAACAAAACGTTATCTCTATTGGTTCACCAGCCAAAAAACGTCACGTTCGATTGGGGTTGCAATGTATTTGTTTCGAACTCACGTCGCACACAAAAAAAGAAATAATTTCGCTCACAACTCAATCTACCATTTTGCGTGACTTACAAACAAACAAACAGACAGACAGACAGACAGAGAATCGGCTATTAATATATAGACTAGCCGCCAAGGCGGCGTCGTTCGCCGCCCATGTCCACTTGCTCTGTATCACTGTATCAATAAACGTCAAATTTCCTTATAAACGGCTCGTACAACTTGTGTTCAACCAGAAGCAGATTCGAAGTCACAACCTCTGGTAAAACCAATCTTTTATCAGTGTAACAATACACTCAAAATGTAGAGAGAGAAAACTTCAACTTTTTATTAGCTTTTGTTTTAAAAAAAGTTACGTGCTCTCACATGGGTGCTATCAAACGTAAGGGGGAATGGTTTCTCTTCTTAAAAAGATCACACGGGAGGAGAGAAAAAAATGCACGTGCTAAATGAATAAATTGAATAAAAAAAAACGTTCGATCTGAAGCCCATAGCAATTAAAAAAAGAAATTAAATTATTATTAAAAGAAAAGCAAAAAAATATTTTGTTTCATGATACTCTTTTTTTACCTATCGGTTTCTAAATATTTTGATTAATCGAAAAAAAGTTTACCCATCTCAGGCAGTCAGGCAAGGACACATTAGGATACACTGGCAAACATGCTGCCACGTTCTGCCAATGCTACTTTTTGTCCAAACTGTTTAATCAGTTAGTTTCTTTGTATTTAGTTGATGTAATGTTTTCAAAGCCAACGTAGTCAACGTGGTCCTTGGAATATAAAACTAACCATAATAATAAAAACAAAACGTTATTCCTATTAGTTCATCAGCCAAAAAAGGTCACGTTCGATTGGGGTTGCAATGTATTTCCTTCGAACTCACGTCGCACACAAAAAAAGAAATAATTTCGCTCACAACTCAATCTACCATTTTGCGTGACTTACAAACAAACAAACAGACAGACAGACAGACGGAGAATCGGCTATTAATATATAGACTAGGCGCCAAGGCGGCGTCGCTCGCCGCCCATGTCCACCTGCTCTGTATCACTCTATCAATAAACGTCAAATTTCCTTATAAACGGCTCGAACAACTTGTGCTCAACCAGAAGCAGATTCGAAGTCACAACCTCTGGTAAAACCAATCTTTTATCAGTGTAACAATACACTCAAAGCGTAGAGAGAGAAAACTTCAACTTTTTATTAGCTTTTGTTTTAAAAACGGTACGCGCTCTAACATGGGTGCTATCAAACAGGAGAAAAATGGTTTCTCTTCTTAAAAAGTTCACACGGAGGAGAGAAAAAGGCACGTGCTAAATGAATAAATAGAATAAAAAAACGTTCGATCAGAACGCTTAACAATTAAAAGAAGAAATAAATTTATTAAAAGAAAAGCAAAAAAAAAAAAACATTTTGTTTTGATATGATACTGTTTTTTTACCTTTCGGTTTTTAAACATTTTGATTGCTCAAAAAAAACGTTCACCCGTCTCAGACAGTCAGGCAAGAGTTGGTGGCAAACCGAACATGCTACCACGTTCTGCCACTGCTGCTTTTTGCCCAAAATGTTTAATCAGTGAGTTTCTTTGTATTTAGTTGATGTACTGTTTTCAAAGCCAAGTCAACGTGGAATATAAAACTAACAATAATGATAAAACAAAACGTTATTACGGTAGCAGCGAAAGCGAATACCGTATTAAAACACCCGTGGACTCCTACTCCTCCTCCTCCTACTACCACTACTCCGGCCGAAATGGCAATTAGTCTGCGATTTAGAGTCTGCGAGACTCTACTAATAACGCAATGTAAGTTCTAATGAAGGAACGCAGCCTTCGAATTTTGGAAGCTTTTCTATATCAAACATTCAAAAGTATAGATTGCGTTTTGTTTTAAAAGTACATAATCTGATATTTTGTAGCTAAATCCATGAAAGAATGAATTCTTATCAAATAGGCGTACATAGAAATGGGACTTTTAGTTCATTACGCTAACTGAAAATACATATATGTTGCTTTTCTTGTTAGTAAAGCTTATCAGTTCAAAATTTCTTATTACCTCATTTGTTAGCTACTATACACTGTTTCTGTATTAAGACTTTCAAAGATCTAGTTTGAAAAGGCAGTTATTTGTTTGAATTCATTTTTGGATTGATGAAATTATAATTAAAAACATATTTTTTTTTCGAAACGCGTGCTATTTTCTACACGTGGTCTTACAAAAAATTTTCTTATAAAAAAACATATACAGCTCACGCATGTATAATTCTTTTGTCTTTAATAAATTAATTTCTGGTGGTTTAGGATTAGACCCTTTTTACACTAACTAATAATTTTGAAATATGCCTGTTTTCCACCAGTGAGATATAAAAAACACAAGCCTCAAAGAACTTTGTAGTAACTTTTCATAACTTTAAGTACCATTGCTGCTACCGTTTTGCGCCATCTGGCTCTTGTTCCTATTAGTTCATCAGCCAAAAAAAAGTCACATTCGATTGGGGTTGCAATGTATTTGCTTCGAACTCACGTCGCACAAAAAAAAGAAATAATATCGCTCACAACTCAATCTACCATTTTGCGTGACTTACAAACAAACAAACAGACAGACAGACAGAGAATCGGCTATTAATATATAGACTAGCCGCCAAGGCGGCGTCGCTCGCCGCCCATGTTCAGCATTCGTTGACTTCACGAAAAATAAAATTAAGGAATTGGCAACCGAAAGTGTTACCATGTTGTGGAGCTCGAACAACTGATTAAAAAAATGTATGGGATCGTTCCGCTACGATCAACCGTTACAAAGATATCATTCTTCAAAGATTTTGATGACGTCACAGACCCCTCCCGAAAAAATTAGACCCAAATTTTTTGTCGTCCCATCGCCTGTATCGCGGACCCGAAAAAACGTCAGTTATCCTAGAGGCAGATTCGAAATCAAATATCAAATATCAGTTTAAACAATGGTTCCAAAAAAACCCAAATTTCATGTGTTATTTATTTTTTAAAACAATCGTTGATCAGTACAACAATGCACTCAAAACGTAGAGAGAAAAAAACTTTTTATTAGCTTTTGTTTTAAAAACGTTACGCACTCTAACATGGGTGCTATCAAACAGGGGGAAAATGGTTTCTCTTCTTAAAAAGTTCACACGGAGGAGAGAAAAAAAGGCACGTGCTAAATGAATAAATAGAATAAAAAAACGTTCGATCAGAACGCTTAACAATTAAAAGAAGAAAATAATTTATTAAAAGAAAAGCAAAAAAAAAAAAAAAAACATTTTGTTTTGATATGATACTCTTTTTTTACCTATCGGTTTTTAAACATTTTGATTGCTCAATAAAAAAGTTCACCCGTCTCAGACAGTCAGGCAAGAGTTAGTGGCAAACCGAACATATGCTGCTACGTTCTGCCACTGCTGCTTTTTCTCCAAAATATTTAATCAGTTAGTGACTTTGTATTTAGTTGATGTACTGTTTTCAAAGCCAAGTCAACGTGGAATATAAAACTAACAATAATAATAAAAACAAAACGTTATTCCTATTAAATCATCAGCCAAAAAAAGTCACGTTCGATTGGGGGTTGCAATGTATTTGTTTCGAACTCACGTCGCACACAAAAAAAGAAATAATTTCGCTCACAACTCAATCTACCATTTTGCGTGACTTACAAACAAACAAACAGACAGACAGACAGACAGAGAATCGGCTATTAATATATAGATATCCTATCCTATCCTATATCCTATCCTATGTACTAATGTTCACCAATGTTGATGGCACATTGCTACTACGTGCAATGGATGGAACTAAATGTAAGTAAGAAAATAAATGTTCTTAAGAGTTTCTTTAACAGTCTTAAAATAAGGTAAAATGTTAGCTCGGGATAGAGCACATAGTTAATGATTGAAGATCTGTTACAGCCTGAGTAACAGACAATACTGATTTTAAGCAATAAGGAGAAGGAAATGAGGTAATTAAACTTCACCGATTTTCATTTATGTTCAGCGACCAAAGGGAATGTTTGAGGGATGAAACTAAATCAAAGTACGAGGATTAATAATTTAGAATAATTGGCTAAAGTATGGATATATAAATGTATACTGTTATGTTTGTTGATAATAAAGTTAATGAAAAACTAAAACTTTTGTGCCCTTTAACTTATTATCTACATGAAAATCACAGATAATGAAATACTAAATTATATTGTAGTGTCATCTTGTGGGTTGAACTGAATTTTTATAAAATTCTGCCAATAACCATCTTAAATAGAGAGGTAAAATACCATAAAAGAATACCAACCTGTTATTGAAGAGAAAGTTAAACTTATAATTGATGTTGTTACAGAGCCTGAATAATAAATGATTTTAATTTTAGTAAAAAGTATCGCTTTAGCTAGAAACAAAAGTGCATTGCGGATGTTGTAGCAACAAAAAGCTTTAACAAATAAAACTTTAGGTATTTTAGGCAATAAACCAGAAACGAATCTGAAAATAACACAAAAATCTAGGACTTATGTTGCGCCATGGCAGGAAAACATAGAGATATAAGTGATGATGCAGTAGTAGTTCTATTTGCATTCAAATCTGAAAACATATCATGGGAAGACAAGTAATAAACAATATCACATGAAGGGAAAATTTCATTTTCCAAGAAAAAGAAGTTTTCACTTCGAAGCTAGCACTTACCGTCACCATATTCTCCCTTTTGCACCATCTGTCGAAACAATCTTCCATCATTTGTTCTTGAACATGGCATGGCTTTATTTCTTTTTCAAGTGATTCAGCTATAAATTACAATAATAACCTCCCTTCGTCGAAAATTTGAAATCTACCCTCGCAATATTTGATTTGGACCAGCATGCATTGCGCGAACAATAGGTGTCTTCTTTAATAAACGAGACAAATTTAACCGTAACGATAACACAGTCGTCTGCCGGGAACTTCAAATTATCTGATATCACTTGATATACTTAGTATATCTATGGAAACCGATTGTCACATATTTTTGATATACTAAGAATATCAAATGATATATCACTTCACACCTTGTGATATTCCTAGTATATCATTTTATATACCAAGTATATCATTTGATATTCTTAGTATATCAATTTTTACTATGAATATCAACTGATATTCCAAGTAGATCAAACCAAATTCGATATTGATGAAACCAAAGTAGATATTTAAGAAACGTTCTCGATAAGCCAACAGAATTTTTTCAGAAATGGACCATAATGCAACAGCGAGCCAAACAAACTAAATTTGCGAAGTCAGAACGAGGAAAGTATACCTTATAGACGAGGAAAAGTAAACATGCTTAAATTTTTCATACATAAAACAGTTCTTTTAAGAACTCCATCATGGTAATTTTTTCTTCTTATAAATATTCTAAGTAGCCACATAGATTTAGTGGCAGCACCGGCTCCTTGCGAGAAGAACGGCAAGCTGCTCATCATCAGAGAGCATCATAGGAACAGTCCAAGAAGCACTCCAACGAGTGCATGGAGAAGAATTAGAGGAGTCCGTCGCACAATTGACAACAACCCAACTGATGATGATTTACAATCCTGTCAAGTTGAACTACGAACATTATTTTTGAATAATAGTGAGCAATGAGCAATGCATTGCGCGAACAACAGACGTCTTCTTTAATAAACGAGACAAATTTAACCATAACGATAACACATTCGTCTGGCAGGAATTTCGAAATAACTGATATAGTAAGTATATCACTTCATAAACCTAGTATATCAAACTTTACTTAGAATATTAGTTGATATTCATAGTAAAAATTGATATACTAAGAATATCAAATGATATACTAGGAATATCAAAAGGCGTGAAGTGATATACTTAGTATATCAAGTGATATTCTTAGTATATCAAAAATATGTCACAATCGGCTTCCATACAACTGACATTCTAAGTAGATCAAACCAATTTCAATATTGATGAAAACAAAGTAAATATTTAAGAAATGTTCTCGATGAACCAATAAAATTTTTTTCGAAATGGATCATAATGCAACAGGGTCTTCTGCCTTTTCAATATACGGATAGCGGCAAAGAAGACCCTGGCGAACGCTACCCAATTAACGAATTCTATTGGCTGAAAATATTACATCGACCGCAGGATTTTCGAGCAAAAAGAAGAAATCATCCGAGTTACTGCTGAGGAAGATAAGAATTGGAGTTTAAAAATTAAATTATTCAAAATAACATTATTTTAGCTATCATTTCAATTCAAAAAGCACTGGTATGGTGACATTATGTATTTACAATGAGAAAAGCTAACAACAACAAGGTCTTAAAATAATCAACAAGTGAACAAGATAAATTTTCATGCTCTTTTGACTTATTAAACAGAATAGTGATGAATTATGGCAGTCTTTTCTAGAAGAACATAGTTTCTAAGAACTTTAATTGTAGGCTCACACCACACATGTGCTAAAATGTAAGAGCATAATAGAAAATAAGAAATATGAGGATGACCATCTTCAATCATTTCTGGGAGGAAAACATGAATTTTTTTTGACACGATTTTTGAATATTATCAACAATAAGACTACAGAAATCACAAATATATACAAATACATATTTCAAACATTATTTGTTAATCACAGATTGACCTATATTTCCATATTTATATATCATAGAATTGTTAAATTCATATAGCTAATTTCCATTCACACTCACATTCCTTATTAGAATTTAGTGGCTTCAGTTGATGAGTATAAATCACAACGGTTCTGAAGCAAAATTGTTCAATATGTGGGTCTAAACAAAACATTGCAATCCAGAAATGGGATCAAAAACTAAAACAAGCATGTGCACATACAAAGAATGCAAATGTAATCTAATTTTTACTTTACAGTGTATCACAATTTGTAGGATTTACATAAAAACGTATACATTGACTTAAGAATTCTAAATCTTAAGCTGTATCGTTTAGCAAAATACATAAAAGGGTAAAGGTAAACTTTACACTTAACAACAATACAGCGTTTACTCAAAACTAAACCATCTGCCATAATGGATTCAAGATCCCATGTAATGACTTAAAACTATTATACGTCACATAGCTTGGTTATAAAAATCCTGCAAATTGTCATAGAGAGAAGAATGGACTGACAAGAACGACTGAGACGGTTTAAGGGAAGATAACAATCTAAAAAGCAATTTCCCTGAAATTTGAAATATCAGTATTCATACAGAATACCATCCTGTTTTTGATCACATAGTAACCTTGAAACTAACAACAAATTTCACTCAACATATGTTAAAATCTGGTTCAAATCCTGACAGGATCCTACACAATATCCTACAAGAATTCATAAAAGAAATACTTCTTTTTCAGCACACATAATAAGGGTAGCTAACACAATACAACAAACATCATTTTTAAGTATACTAATAAGTATATATTGACACTTGGCACTTGAGAAAGACTTCATAGGTTAAGAAGTGTGAACATTTTATAAGTTGTGTTGTTCTGTCTTCATTTGTGACAAACGTATACTTGATAATACTTAGGTCAGTTACAAGAAGAAGTTATAGAGCTTTTTCGAAATAGACATACATACTGACCAGTGAACTTTGCAAATTTTGATATAGCTAACAATGTTGAATCATTTAATATATTTGAATAAGTTCTTCATCCCAAACATTATTTAATGAGAATCTTCTCTCACCATTGCACTGTTGTATTATTGTTGTTTATGTATTATCTTCATAGTTTTTTTTTTACTTTTTGTGTGCCTTTATTGGCTATTTATATTTTCTTTTGTGGAAGATTGAACCTCAATACACTCAAGTTTTGCTTCTGTTTCTGGATGTGTCTCCAAAATAAACCACAGCTCATTACAAAGATAAAATCCACAAAACACCACACGAATTTTGTAATCTCCCTTTTATCATTGAATGTAATAACCTTGATAACGAATAAAATCTTTATCAAATCAGAAACACCGTCTTTCCAGAATGCTGTTGAAGTCTTGTAAACAACTAAGTTTTGCAGAAATGAGCTCGAGTGAACTCGATGAACTATACCTCTTTTAAAAATTGCAAAGATTTTGTGTAATTTTCATGTCACGTAACCAGCGTTCGCCAGGGTCTTCTTTGCCGCTATCCGTATATCGAAAAGGCAAGAGACCCTGGGTTCGAGGTTGGGTATGCCTTACAGATAATAAGAGACCACGAGGAAAAGTAAACATGCTTAAATTTTATATACATAAAACAGTTCTTTTAAGAACTCCATCATGGCAATTTTTTCTTCTTATAAATATTCTAAGTAGCCTCATAGATTTAGTGGTAGCACCTGTTCCTACGCGAGAAGGACGACATGCTGCTAATCATCAGAGAGCATCAGTAAGCGAGACAAATTTTACCTTTATCCTTTAATTTATCCTTTATTTAGTGGATAAATAAAGGATAAGAGGGATCTTTACTGTTGTGTTTTGAATTTTCCAGAGAGGAGCTTTGAACTGGAAATAAAAAATGGCTCCACATATGTGAATGTTTTCATAAGTTAAAAATACTAAAAACACTTTAGCTATACTAATTTTGTCGTCATGTTTGTGTTTTTAATTATTATTTTTAAAGTAAATATGTTTTCAAAGTTTCTTTTAGTTTGTTTTTTTTTTCTTTTGATTTCGTCATATTACGATTACGTTTTTTGTATATGTTTTTTGAATATTTTCATCTGTTAAAATAGAAATGAAGCACATGATGGGTTAAATTATAATATTGAGCGGGTTAGTTAAGAGAAGAATGGATTATTTATTTAAGAAGATCATTATTTATGACTGTGCAATGAAACTGTCCTACAAAAAATAAGCGTTATTGGTTGGATTTTTCTTAAGTTTATATTTTATCATGTTTATGCATTATTTTGTGTTATGGTAATCGTTTACGTGCCTGGGTATATAACTTTGGCATTATGATTTTATTTGTGACTTTATCTTCTGGGTAAATAGTAGTAGTAGTAGTATTGTTTATTTATCATCTCAGTTTACAATGCAAAATCATAATTTATATAAAATAACTGATAATAATTTCAACATACAATACAGCCTGTAAACAGTTTGAGATGACAGGAGGTATTCCTATTAGTCAAAGGACTAGTCAAAGAGGAAGCCACCAAAGATTGTCAGAATCGTTCATATGTGGTTGAAAAACAAGTAAAAGTAAAAAAGACAAAAAACAAAAAAAAAAAACAAAAAAAACAAAGCAAAAAAAAAAAAAAAAAGTAATTAAATAAAAATGATATGTAACAAATCAATATTGACTGAAAGTGATGCTATTGAACAACTCAAAAAGTTTGGATTTGGATGCTGTTGAGAGATCTAGTTGTGGTTAAGATAACTGAAGCTGATTCCATTGAAGAATTGACTGATAAATGGCAGAGTTGATGCCATATCTAAAAGTATTGCACTGGGGTCTTGCGATTAGGCCTTAAGAATTTCCTCTGGTGTTATGAAAGTCTTGACATTTTTGTAAATTGTAAATATTACAAAGAGAAGAAGGGACAGATCTAGAGAGAACAAGAGAAACAAGGTGTAAATTGAGAGATTTTGAGAGCAAAAAAAATGGGTGAAGTATGCTCATTGAAAATAGAGAAAGTAAGTAATCTAATAGCTTGTTTTTGGAGCTTGAAAATTTGAGAGCAAGAAGAGTTAAACCATACTTGGCAGGCATATCTCAAGTGAGAGTCAAAGAAAGAGTTATAAAAGCAAAGAAGAATTGAAGATAAACTCCAAGGTATTTAACATGTTCACTGTGATTCAAAATTTTGCCATTAAGTTTGAGTCTAATATTGTAGCTGATTCTTTTATGTACATCATGAAAAAGTAGGACGTCCGTTTTAGAGACATTTAGCGAAATTTTATTAGAACAGAGCCATTTGAAAACACGTCTCAAGTCAATGTTAAGGGATTTTTCGAGTGATTTAGGAGAAAAAATAGAGTTTAAAAGACAATGGTCATCCACAAAAATAGTTGATTCACTGAAAAGGAGACAATTTGGCAGATCGTTTATATAAATTATAAAAAGTAGGGGACCTAATACAGAGCCTTGAGGGACACCATAAAGAATTTTTTTCAATTTCGAGCATTTACCATTAACCTTCACATATTGCTTCCTACCAGTCAAGTAAGATCTGAGCCAATCATTGCAAATTCCCCTTACACCGTACATTTCAAGTTTACGTAGGAGGATGTTTATATCAACCGTGTCAAAGGCTTTTTGTAAGTCAAGGAAAATTCCACAAGAATATTTGCCATTGTCGAGAGATTTTCTGATGTTTTCAGTGAGGGTAATTAATGCATAATTAGTAGAATGGGACTTTCAATCACTAGCAATCTCAGTCTGGTTGGTAATGGTCTTACCGTCAACATTTAAAGACATATCATTGGTACATTTTGATTTGGAATTATGGATGATGTTATTAATTCCCTCCCAGATTTTTTTAGGGTTTTTTATATTTTCCTCAAAATAAACTTTAAAATAATTATGTTTACTAGATTTAATCAATTTGACAATATAATTTCTGTAGAACTTGTATTTGTTGTGTAGAGTTTCCTTGTTAATTGGTAGTTTACAATTAATGAACTTTTTTAGGAGAGCATCCCTTTTTAAAATTGATTTTTTGATACCTTTTGTTATCCAGGGTTTGTTTCTTCCTTGAAGCTGTTTTTTGACAATCTTCTCAATGGAGTATGAAGATCAACCATTTGATTTTGTTTTCGAAAAAAACAAGTTAAAAGATAGATTAGGATTTTTTGTATCAAGATTTAGATAATCTTTCCAATTAAAGGAATTAAATTCGGATTAAAAGCCATTCGAATCAAAATTTTTCCAATCTTTATAAAATTGGTATTTAGATTGGTATTTTTGAATCACAAATTGTGGTAGATGGTCAGAAATGCTGGAGATGAAATTACCTGAAACTGATTTAAATGAATGGGGTGAAATAATAATGTTATCTATTAGAGTTTGGGAAGTTGAGCTAATTCTAGTGGTCAATATGTGGAAGCATTAAATAATTGCCTAGTCAATAAATTCCTTGACATTGTCATTGCCATTTTATAGGTTGATGTTATAATCACCCAGAAGAACTAGAAACTTACCTTGTTTATAAACCTTGTCTAGCAGTGGTGTAAGAAAATTTCTACAAAAGACCCATGGTGAAAGACCATGATGTCTCTAAATAGAACCAACCACAATATTAGATTTTTTATTTTGAATCTCCACAAAACTTCACTCTAAAAGTTTCGGAGAGTACATAAGTTTATCCAGATCATGTCTCCTTGATACGGAAGCCGAGAAGGGACAATCTTGAAAAAAAATTAAAATCCGTAAAAATCTGAAAAAATATTTCAAATCTTGAAATATTTTTTTCAATCTACATTTCAAATCCTAAAATCTTATTATAATAATCCGCGTTGTGCATCCCACTTTTATTTTAGAGAGTGATATATTTGTTTCATTTTTACGGTCATCGTCCTCTTATGTGCGCGTAAAACCACGTAGCGGCGAGAGACACTTTTTTCACGATCATTCCAAAAGCACGTGGCATCATTTGACGTCAGTTTTTTTATCTTATCACGGGGGAACCATTGCATTGCATCCCCAATCGAACGCGACGTTTTTGGGGAAATATCTCGAGAACCAATATTAAATTTGGGCCTAAATTTAATTTGGTACTGCGGATATGACGTCATCAAAATCTTTGATCGAGGATATCTCTGCAATGGTTGGTCGTAGCGAAACGATCCCATACACTTTTTTGATCAGTTTTTCGAGCTCTACAACATGGGTACACTTTTGAGTTGCGATTCCATGATTTATTTTTTCGTGACGAGTGGATTTGACCTAATGTTTTCGAAGTTAAGTTAGGTAAAAAGTTTTTATCCGGGATACTAGTATTTTATAAATCTGGATTACAAATCCACTTTTAAAATCCAAAAATATTTTTTAAATCTGCATTTAAAATCTGTATTTCATTATCAAACCTAAATCCTGATTGATAAAACACCTTGAGGATTTATCATAACAATGAAGGCTAAGTTTTGCCATAGATGCGGAAGAGAGTTCCATTTTATGGATAGATTTTGCCGTGACTGTGGAATTCAGCGAAAATTCATTAATGATTGGATGAATGGAGATGTGGAAAGTTTTGTAAAGGCACACTTTTACAGAGGCACTGAATACCTAAAAATTGCTGCAGTACTTTGTGAGTACCATGAAATTTCTATAACTGTCAGAACTCTCAAACGTTGGTTGAAGAAATTGGGGCTTAAAAGAAAAGGAAGAACAGCACCAAATGCTTGTGTTAGACGTATTATAGAGACTGAGATTCAGAGCAGCTCAGGTATAAAGGGTTACAGAAATATATGGCATAACCTTAAAATCAATCATCAAATAATTTTGAATCGTGATCACGTAATGAAAATTGTTCGCGAATGGAATTCTGAACAGTTGCAAGCAAGAAAAGCACGGAAACTTAAACGTAGGATATATACATCCCCAGCGCCTAATGCAGTTTGGCATGCAGATGGGTATGACAAACTGAAACCTTATGGGTTTCCTATTCATGGGTGTATTGATGGTTTCTCGAGAAAAGTAGTTTGGATCAAGGTATGTAGAAGCAATAATAATCCTATTGTGCCGGCTCACTTTTTTTTGAATTCCGTGCGGGAGCAAGGGTTGGCACCTGATCTGTTGAAAACTGATTGCGGCTCAGAGAATGGCATTATGGCAGGCATTCAGTCACTTATACACGGTGATGTCAATTCTCATAGATATGGATCTTCAATAGCTAATCAGAGAATAGAAAATCTTTGGTCTCATTTCAAACGCATGTACACTAATTGGATCATTGACTTTTTTAAAAGAATGGTACACCTCAATGAACTAAAGCTCGGCAATATTTTACATATGGAGTGTGCGTGGTTTGCTTTCTCCAGTTTATTGCAAAATGAACTTGACAAAATGCGGGAAGAATGGAATACCCATAGAATTAGGAAATCGAAACACGCAGAAGTGTGTGGAGTACCTGACGAAATGTTTTACATTCCAGAATACTACGGTTTTAGCAAATGTGGGAAGCAAGTTACATCTAACATTATCATGAATATTATCCAACACCGAAATATTCCTAAAGAAGCAGAAGAAGTACTGAATGCTTACGATGAAGACCTTGTGGATTATTTCAATTATGTAATACGAATTAAAGGTATCAAGATGCCTCCGAAAGATTGGATGGAAGCCAAGGAAATTTACGACATAATCATTTCGGCTTCAGGTTGACTGTAACAGTTTTTCTTAGAAACGAACATTTGCGCAACTAATAAATAATATCAACATCATAAACCTTAGACATATACTATACTATATACATCACGATCTTTAAAGGTGTACCAAACTACACCAGGTATTTCGAATTTGGTGGATACCGCGAAATTCAAAATTTAACATTTTCCCGTTGAATTTTTAATTTTGTAAGATCCAATAAATTCAAAAATACCCTGGGTAGTTCGGTACACCTTCAATCTACAACCTCGGAGAAAATATTTTAGCCAAACTAGAAATATGTAGCATCTTGAATCTAACGCACAACGATGGGCCATCATTAAAAAGTCAAAATAAAAAAAGCATAAAAAAACAACAGAACTATGTAACAATGAACAAAATTGGTAAAGCAGTACAATAAGATTTCTTGTTCATAAATCAAAGTTTGCCAAAATGACAACCATCATGTATAGCTGAATAAAATGCATTTCTCATATCCTCTTCAGTATTAATATTAACAGGGATATTTATTCGCAAATCACACGTGCTCACAGTTGGTAAGCATGAACACCTACGACCTCTGACTGTTGTGCAATCGTGAATGAAATTTACAACAATTTCATTGAGTAAACCTAATACAGGCAACGATGATGATCTAGTTAGAAATTGTAGTAATTCTTTCGATGTTGATGTTGCTTGATCTACATAGAAACGTAGTGAAAATATAAAATCATCAAGAAGCAAAGGTTGATATAACTATTTCTTATAGAAAATGTGACATTGAATAATAATTACCATCTTCAAAACAGTATTCCGCAAAATCTATAAAAGCTTTGTAGACTTGAATTTCAATTTGCTTCTTATTGCCTTCTGAAAATTCGGGTTTTAATGCTTTGGCGAATTCTGGAAATCTCCACGTATAGTATTGGCTACCACAAAAAACAGGTTGCATCACTTCAGGATTCTGTTTAACAATATTCAGAACACCATAGCATCTGAGTCCTTCAGAGAGTTCAGTGACGATTGGCAAACATGGTTCTAACTTCCCCTTTATGAGAATGCATCTGGAAAAAGGAACAATGTGCAACATTTCCCTTATTTTGAATTACATTTATTACATTTATGTGTTTGTAATAAGCCAGTTTACTATTATTTTGAATTAATATGACTTGACATTATAAGTAAAAACTGAAACTCGACATATATTACAATATTTAATACTATTAACATTCAATGAAATTGTTAAAGTTAATTAACCTTACTCTAAGATAGAAGCTTTATCATCTAATGAAGCCTTTCTTGGATTCCCTTTGTAGCCAATGGCATCCATCATGCTAAAGCCCTCATCCGTTGAAACCAACTCAGACAATTCTTCACTTGTGCTTGCTTCAATAAGCTAAAACAGATAGATGTTTTCAAAATTATTGTTTTATAATAGTTTCAAATATTCATGTATTGAAATATTCCAACAGAAACAAGTACTTTATTGTAAAAATCTTTGTATGGTGACGATTCATTAATTTTCGGCAAGCCAACTTTTATAGCACTTCTTAGACCATTTGAAACATATTCGTAGACCCAAGGAGCAAGAAAGGCTGGTGCAGGACCACCATTCACAATGGAAGCTGACATCAAGTGACCCATTGATCTAATTGTTCCATCTGCAACACTTGCTCTGCCACATAAGGGCTCCCAACCATTTTGTTCATCACCAAAGAAATATTTAGCTTTGATGGCCTTCAAAGCTTCTAGAAAAAACAAAATAATAGCTAATGATGATTATAACATAGAAAAGTATTTTATGTAAAAACGAGCAATTTTCAAGCTAACAATTCTGATATATGAAATGAGAAAAACAAATCATATTATATTATATACTGAATTCAAGAAATTGAAGACAAAAGGTTAATAAAGAAACCTGTATAGAACTCTCTTGACACTCCACCTGTGTCCACTGCTGGCTCCCCAACAAATGTAAACTTGTAAGGTCTGTTGAGTTTGATTCTGTTCCATTTTTTACTGAAGAATTTCATAAAATCTTCAAATTCATAGTGTCTTCTGATATAGATCAATAAAGGTTCCTCATTAGTTAACTGAATATTATTTCTCAATAGTACTGGTATTTCATTATAATCAACTTTATTTTCCTTTTTTCCTTTGTTCTCATCAATAGCTTGGATAATCTTCTTATCATTATTATCGTCGCTATGGTCACTGTCAATTGAATAAATGACTGGTTGTTTTTTTTTATTCAAGCAATCATTTGTGTGTTTTTCAATTAAGGAAAATGATATCTTTACATTACAGACTGGACAAACACCAAAAGTATCACCAAAAGTATCTCTCTTTGAACCACTAGAATGATCTTGGGAAGGTAAATTATTCAAAAAGTCATCTGGGTTAAAAACATAATCAAGTCCTTCATAAAGTTTAGAGTCTTCCAAACTGTCATTACTTGAAATGTTTTCGAAGTCATCCAGTGGTTTAAGAAGCTGTTCTTTTAGATATTCTATTTTAATAGAATCAAAATGTGTTCTCAAACAAAGGAAAAGGTCAACCTTACTGTAGGGTTTGCACAATTCTTTTTTATAACCTTCCACAGTGAAAGGAACTTCTGACCCTGGTTTATGTTTTACCTCCTTATGGTCAGGATACAGTAAAACCCAGTCTTCTTCGCTACAAAAGAACTGATCATGGTTACTATGTTTTTCAACACCTTTTCTGAGGATATACTTTGCATCTGCTTTCTTTGGCACAGCGATAGGAAGTTTGCTGCCTCTGACATTCTGAAGTTCTGAGTGCTTTTCTGACTCTTTTGTCACTCCAATGTTTATGATAACACTGTTAGGTGTAGGTTTCTTCAATTTATTGACAAAAAAAACTGGATTTCTTTGATGTTCCTTCTGATGTTGCTTCGTCATCATCATCAAACTCCCTTTTCTGTGGCTTTGCTTTTTTTACAAATCTGTCTGTTCTTTCATGTGATTTCTTTTTCAAATAGCTATCTAGTGTGTCAGTCTTTTCAGAGTTATTTTCAGAGTTTTGCTGTTTTGTTCCACATTGAACACAAAATACATCGTCTCTTTCAACCTTTCCACCACACTTTCGACAAAAACAACAACATGGACTGTCCGCCATATTTGTTAGAAGCATGCGAGGTGACATCAACCGTTTCGGATTTAAAATCGGGTTTAAAATGTGGGTTTGAAATGCGGATTTGAAATGCGGATTTGAAATGAGGATTTGAAATGAGGATTTGAAAAATATTTTAGGATTTGAAACATTTTTGCAGATTTTTAAGATTTTGACGGATTTTAATTTTTTTTCAAGATTGTCCCTTCTCGGCTTCCGTACCTTGAGGCCGTAAGTTTATTAGAAATGAAAAGAGAAGTGCCACCGTGGTGGGCTTCGGTGGTAGTAAAAAAAGATTGGTAGCCATCAAAATTAGGGCAAGAAGGGGAGGAAGTTAAGATTTTTGTCTCAGATAGACCTATAACATCAAATTTCAAATTTAGAACAGATAGAAATGTTTCAAAATCATCAAGATGAAGATTAAGAGAATTGATATTTAGGTGAAAGAAAGATGTAGAAGATTCATTACAGATTGAGAATTCGGAGAGCATTTTATTAAAAGAAATATCGTCATAATACTTACAATTCACAAGTTTGTCATTTACTTCAGAGGTTGGTAAAGTTGATGATGGACTTTTATCAACAAAAGTGTCAACAGGGTTATCCGAATTGGCAGAATTAAACGGAAAAAGCATACAATTACACTTATAACAAAACCAGGATTCAGTATTGTCTGACTCAACAAGTCTGTTGAAATCAGCCTTATTGAGGTTGTTACATTTAGGATGTACCCAAAGTTCACAAAAATTACAAATAATAGCATCGCTTAAAACTGATTTGTTACAAATTGAGCAAGGGTTAATAAACATTTGATGATAAATTTGAGTAGAGTGATAGAGTTTTGTCAGACTAAAACAAGCGTGAGAACCAAACAAGTTATATACACTTCAATGTTTACCATTTTGATTGTTTACTGGATTTGTGAGACGAAACCCAGTAGACAGTAATTCTGGAGATAATGAAAACTTGAAATTTTAGTCCCCTTTTTATCTTGTTTATCATCAGCAATAAAAAGATAGCCATTGTAAATTCAAAAACGGTCTATGATATCACCATCATACAACTGTTTGCATTTTCCCCATCGGAATTTGTACGGACAAAGGTTGTTGTTAGTGTAGAGAGGTTTTTGCTGGAAGCCAATTTTTTCCAAATCGTTTCGAAGTTTGGCATTATCTCTATCTCTCAGCTTCTTTTTGTGTAGATGGAGTCTATCACAGAATTTTCTATTAGTGAATGGTACAATAGTTTTTTTTGCCTCGGAGTTATCCTTAAGGCTATGACATGCCTCAATGTCATTACTAGTAATCTTAACATTAATGGTACTAGTTAATTCTATCACTTTGTTTTCCAGATCTTTGTCAGGTACACTGGACGGAATACTGCATATTTCTAGGTTATTCCGGCGAATATACTGTAACATCCCTTTGAAGGCTTCAAATTTCTTTGTCTTTTTTTTCGACATCCTCTTCAAGAATGGAGAGTTTTGAGCGAAGGACAGAATTTTCGGCTTGCATCTCGAGGAGAAGACTTTTTTTATGATTTTTTAGTAGGGCGTTAAAATGTTCTTTTAGGGAGTTGCTGTGTAGAGCGAGTTGTTGCATCAGAAATTCCTGAGTTATGGCCAAGGTTGGCGAAGCTTCGTTTACTTGTGTATTCACACTATCTTCGAAAGCATGGTTGGTGGTAGCTATCGTTTGTAAGAGCTGTTGTGAAAGTGATAGATCAGTCTCTGTGTCTGTGAGGTTGGTTGTTGTTGCTGATTCAGTGGATGGTTCATTTTCCAAATCCCAAACAAGGCCTTTTTTATGTTTTGAACGTGTTTCCATTTTATACGATATGAAGAAGCAAGTCTCAGCTTTTTAGTCAACTCCCTTTTTTTCACAAATTTCAAGAGCACGTCTTAACTCGTCGACAGCCAGAGTCGGAATTTTTGTTCTTAGTTATTGTTTTTAGGATAAATGCGTACTTGAATTTCATTTTTTTGTTTATAGCATGATTAGGTTTTCGGTATTGCAATTCAAATATTATTCTTTTAGGTAATAATAAAAAAAGCATAAAGAAATGAAACTCATGGTTTTAATCATGACGATGATGGTTTTGGGAAGAACAGACTATATATCATTTCAAAAATTCATTAATGATTGCTGTATAATGTAACTTCGGCACGAAAGAAACACAGTTAGAAGGTATCGATTTGTTTTCAATTCACATTTTGTAATGTTATTCAATGTTTGATTTTGTATGTCTGGGTAAACGGTTCTGTGTTATATATTGCCATTTTTTTACACAAATTTTTTTTACTTCTCTTCTGCATATAGATACATATTCTGAGCCATATTGCTATTTGTTTCTGTTTTAAATCTTCTGAATGTAAGAAATGAATTAAAAAGTTAATGCCTGAAAACTAAATTTTACTGCGACATAATGCATACTGAACATGGGCGGCTAGTATAATTATAATTATATAAAATATATATAATTATGTTAAATAAATAAACAGATGTCCTGTGCGTATGTTGTGTTGTGAATTATGTATACACAAGCGAACGAAATAAAACACATAATTATGTTAAATAATTTTGTTAAATATATAAAGATTTTGCTTAGTATCGTGAATGGGAAATTTATGCTCTTAATAATTTGGTTTTTTTTAAATCACTCACCCCACTCAAGGCCGAAGCCACTACAAGGAGCGGGGCTACATAGTCCGGATGTTCATCACAGTGTTAATCTCCCCAACTAGCCTTCATTTTCCACAAAATACATCAGGGAATCGAGCTAGTTGCAGTACCTCCAGGAGTCGTGACTTTTTCAACACCCAACCTTAGCGGGGTTTGAACCCTCAATATTGGGTTCCTAAGCTCAATGTTTTAACCACTAAGCCACTACTGCTTTGTCTGTTGGTTTTACTATTTCAGGTGTATGAAGCATTATCAAGAGTAATTGATATCAATTTATGAATCACTATAGTCGTGGAATATCTGGTATACTTGAAACAATGGAACTGCTGAACCAAGACAGGAGTAACAGATGTGACGTGTTGGGCATTTCCAGCATAATGTGGTCAGGAAACTTTGATTCAAATTGGTTATCGTTTATTTGAAAGGAGCATGTGACCAATTCAAGAATGTCTTCTATATACAAATTGAATTTTGTCGATTGACATTTGAAGTTGCAACATAAAACTGGATGTTGTTCATTATATCTGGGTTAAGTTACCTGAACATTTTGGCAAAGTTTAAAAGATGTCTGTTATGTATTTCTTGTTGGTTTTACTTCCTAGTGTTTCTTTATGCATTCGAAAAAGCTATTTTTTAATTATAGATCATTTTTACTCATGCTCTTTTTGCCACTATGAGTGTCAGAATTTTTTTGAATCTGTACTTATGCATAAAGGAACTGGAAATTATTGATTCATAAAGCATTTTGTTTTCCTTTTCTCCATCCCACATTCACAAAATCAAATCCTTGAATGCACGTTATCAGACTATCAAACCTGACCTTGTTTTGATTTTTTATATAGTGACATTACTTGATATTAATTTCTTCATAACAGAAATTTGCTATGGGCCAATTTCTGATCATCAAATTACACAAACCAAAACGAGGCAAGAGAGGACAGTTTGGTATTTCGACATTTGAAGTAATAAGGTCTAATTGCAATATAACTGAAGTACATTACATTGATAGGATATATTTCAAGAAAACTAAAAAAAAGTTACATATATTTTTTCAGTGGTGCTATTTCGTTTTCGCACTTCCCACTTTCCGTCCAGGATGTTTTAGGGTCAGGATTAAGGGTTAGGATTAGGGTTATTTTTTATCTCCATCATGAAGAGCCAATAGTAAAAAAATATGGCAGATACATTTAGGGGGGTGCGAAAAGGAAATTATTATTCAATTTGAATTGCAATATAACTAAAATGTATATTACATTGATAGGATACATTGCATTAGTTTCAAGAAAACTAACAAAAATTACAGATATTCTTTCAGTTATGGATGCGTATTCAACATCCATTCAACTCACTCGTCGGAAGTTGTTGAATGAATATCCGGCTTTCAGGCATTCCATATTTTCGCTGGCGAACGGGTGATTCCACGCACCCACTCCGCAAACCTTATATATTGATGTTATACTAACAATATCAAATGATATACTTGGTATATCACTTGATATACTAAGTATATCACTTCACACCTTTTGATATTCCTAGTATATCATTTGATATACCAAGAATATCAATTTTTACTATGAATATTAACTGATATTCTAAGTAGATCAAACCAAATTCGATATTGATGAAAACAAAGTAGATATTTAAGAAATGTTCTCGATGAACCAATAGAATTTTTTCCGAAATGGACCATAATGCAACAGCGCGCCAAACAAACTAAACTTGCGATGCCAGAACGAGGAAGTATACCTTATAGATGATAAGAAACCACGAGGAAAAGTAAACATGCTTAAATTTTATATACATAAAACAGTTTTCTATTGCGATCAAACTTTTATCCAACACATTTTTGCTTCATCCAACACATTTTTTTCTACTTTTGCAAATTTTGCTCTTGGTCAAACGTGTCCAACATTTGATCCAACACCGAAAATTTTCGATGTTGGATGAAATGCTGGACACGTTTGACCTAAGCTTTATAAGAACAAATGTTAATTTTATATACATTTCTTATTAAATAGCAAGATCCTAACGAGTCAGCCCGGTCAAGCAGGATAGGACCCCGTCTCCATATGAATATAGTCCTTAGAGCCTTCAATTCCCCAATCCTGTGTGTAAATTAAAAGATATTCTTTTCTACATTGTGTAACCTTTACGATTAGCAAAACATAGATAGATAGATAGATAGATAGATAGATAGGTATATTTTCTGTTAATAATAAGTTTACAGGCTGGTAATATATACAATGTTACAACAATTTTCAGAATGTTAACAATAACGTAAAAACGTTACAGTTTCCATAATTTAAATAATGTTAAGTGGATATTCTCGTAAACTCATAAATAACAAGGAAAACTCGTGGAAGATCAGGGTGATCTTATCAACGAGAACCTATTTTGCTTGTTCTTGTTGAGATATTTTTTCAGAATCTAATAATGTACTATATAGGTAATCCTTAAAAATTCATTGGCAAAAAGTGTGTTAAAAATATTTCTCCATGTTGTCAGTATGTAGGAGGAGCATAACCTTAAGTTTTTGCTTAAAGTTCATATAAGATTTGCAATCCAGTGGAGTGTTTGTGGAATCTGAGGATATTCCACAGGTGCCGTGCACGAAAAGATATACCAAATTGCTTAAGTTTATTGTGACAATAAGGTTCAGATAACATTCTCGCAAATCTTGTTGTGTACTTGTGTGTTGGTTTTAATTTGTACAAATCATGAAATATGGGTGGTGCAGTCTTAGTGGCTTAGCATTTGTATAGCGGTCTTTAACGTGTATAACGCGCATTGCATGTTTTTAGAGGCGATAAAGTGGCTTTAGTTTTGACTTAGATGTACTGGCCCAAACGATATTTGCATAACGCATAATAAAGTTGCTTCAGCAGTTGTTTAGTCAGCAGGTGTCTTACTCTATATAATATACCAACACATCTAGAAGCTTTTGTACCGACAGTATCAATTTGTTTTTTCCAGGAAAGGGTTTCATCTAACATAACTCCCAAAAATTTAGTTACCGTTTCTCTTTTTATAGAAATATTGTCTATCTTTAATGTTGGAATAATTTCTGGAATAAATCACTTTTTATTGGATGGATGAAAAATAGAATACTTTGTTTTCTTTATATTTAATGACAGCCTGTTGGCTTTAAACCATTCTGCTACTTTGGTAAGCTCCAAATTCATTGTTGAAAAAAGGTCAGCGAAATTTTCGTTGGAATAAAATAAATTTGTGTCGTCAGCACACATCACTTGTGAGAGTATTGTAGAGCATTTACAAAGATCATTCACGTATATTAGAAACAGTAGTGGACCTAAGATAGATCCTTGGGGAACTCCGCAGATAATAGATAATTTCCGTGTCCATACGCCACATATTGTTTTCGATTTTTCAAATAACTTTGAAACCATTCAAGGGTTTTCCCATGAAGTCCATAATATCAAAGTTTTTCTAAGAGTATGCTGTGGTCAACTGTATCAAATGCTTTTGACAAATCTATAAATACACCAATAGTATACTTACCATGCGAGAACGAAGTAGTTATTTCATTTACTAATTGAAGGATAGCATGTTCAGTCGAAGTATTTTTTTGAAAGCCAAATTGTTTAAAGGATATTAATTGTTGCCTTGTTAAGTAATTATATACTTTGTTATACATGATTCTTTCCAGGATCTTCAAAATGACTGGTAGTACTGATATTGGCCTATAATTTCCTAAATCAGAAGTGTCCCCTGTCTTGAAAACTGGTGTCACTTTTGCTATTATTAGTTTATCGGGAAATTTTCCTTCTTTGAAAGACGATTTACAAAGGTAAAAAAGAGGATTTTTTATTTCATCATATACTTCCAAGATAGTGTTACTGTTTATATCATCAACCCCGATGGCTTTGTTGCGTTTTAATGATTTGAACGCAGATTCAAATTCATGAAATATTAAATGATTATCCTCAAACAGTTGATGTGTATTGGTAAGAAAATTTTGAAAATTTTCAGTTCCTTTGGGAATATTTTTAGCAAGGTTTGGCCCTATATTAGCATAAAAATTGTTGAATTCATTAGCTATAACAGTTTCGTCTTCTGTCGTTCCTTTATCAGTTTTTACTATTTTGGGCAGACTATTCGATTTAATTTTGATCTTCCCAGTTACTTCTTTCATGATTTCCCACATTTTTTTGTAGTTACTTTTATATTTTTATATTTGTAATGCATAGTAGCATTTCTTAGCTCGCTTTCTTAATTTCTCGAATAAATTTTTATAAATTTTGTACACTGTTTCTGATTCAGTTGTTTTTTGCTTTAAATATTTGATGTAAAGTTTTTGTTTCTGTTTTGAAGATTTTTTTATTCCTTTTGTAATCAAGGTGCTTGAAGATCCTTTTCCTTGGGTTTTATTTCCCTTATTGGAAAGTGCTTATTATAAGTTTCATAGAAAATTGAATAGAACTTTTCATGTGAATCATTCACGTTATCCAGTCTTTTTAAGATGCTCCAATCAATAAGCGCTAGTTCTTCTTTAAAGCTTTGTTTATTCGTTTCGCTGAAGTTTCTTTGATTCAAAATAATGTTTGCTTTTTTATTCAATTTTTCACTAGTATTAAAAGCTACAAATATTGGGAAATGATCAGAAATAGACGTCAGAAATAGACGACTTTATAATTTCTTTTTTTAAGGTTTTTGTCAAATATATAGTTTGTTAAGATATTATCAATAAGAGCAGCGGATGTTTCCGAAACCCTTGTTGGTCTTGTAATCAGAGGAAAAGCTCCATGTGAAAACACAGTATTGTAAAATTGCCTAATGTCAGCATTTTCATTAAAATTTAAACAATCTAAGTTGAAGTCTCCTAGGATGAAAAACTTTTCTGTGTTAGCTGCTTGAAAGATATTTTCGATATGGTTACTAAAGTTTTTTGTGTTGTGGTTTGGTACCCAGTAACAGCACGTTACTAGGACGTTCTTCGAATTTTTCATTTTTATTTCAATAGATATGGATTCTGTATCGCAATCAGAGATGTACAGATCATTGCGCATTTTGTATTTTAAATCATTCCTGACGTAAATCAAAACTCCTCCACGGTGCTTATTTGTTTTTTGTTCCGAATGGATTGCACTATACTGAGGGAGTTGGTAGGAGGAATTTTCATAAAATTCCTTATTATTAACCCAAGTCTCTGTGATACATAGAATGTTGAAAGAATTCCCACTATCTTTTAAGAGTTCCAAGAGATTTTCAAAATTAGGATTAAGACTCCTAATGTTTAAGTGAAAGAGGGAAAGATTCTCATATTTATTTGATTCTTTGAGAAATTCTTTTGTTTCTTCTTGATACATATATTTCGTATCAAAATTCAAACAATGAACTTCATTAAAAAAATGAATATCTGGGTCATTATTATCTTGGAAACGTGATCCTTCTGACGTAAGTGGATTGAATAATATTTGTTCAAAATCACTGGTAGCCATCATTCTGAGTGAGTGAGTTTTTAATTTGAATAAGATAAAGAATAATCTTTTATCAGAATTGCGCAACTATGCTCAATGAGAACCTTGCACTCTTTCACGATTTTCTTTAACAATTAATTTATTATAAATAACACGTGCATACTTACCTTCTTCCCTTAGTTTCTTCGCTTCTCGGAACAGATTTTTTCTTACTTCTCGTGTATGTTCTGAGAAGTCCTCGTTAATACAAACTTTATTATTCCACAGTTCTTTTTCTTTGTATTTACCAAGTATTAAACTTTTATCTTCGAAATTCAAAAACTTAACCACCACCGTTCTTTTCCTAATTTAAGCATTCGATCTGGCACTACCACTCCGATGAGCACGTTCTATTTCGATCCCTTTCTTTATCCCAAGTTGGTTTTTAATCACATCCTTCACCTTTCATTCCGATAAATTCCAATCTTCATCGGGATCTTCAGGCAATCCGTCGAACCTAACGTTGTTTCGACGACTTCTATCTTCCATTCCTGCAATCTTTTCAATGAATTCTTCGTTTTCAGCTTTTAGTTTATTCACCTCATCTGCTTGCTCAGACATTGCCTTCTTTTGAATACCTTCTACTAAATCACTGTGGAATTCCAGTGATGTCTTCGGTTCTTCCACTTCTTTCCGCAATAAGATGTTCTCTTCAACAACATTCTTTATCTTGTTTTCCATTCATTCAATTTGACTGTTAAAAATTTTAATCAATGTGTCTTCATGTTTACTTAAAATTTCTTTGACTTGGCTGTAGGTAAAACTTTCTGATGGTATTTCGGTAGACATTTTTAAATAATTTTTTGAAAGATTTTCAAAATTTTCGAAGAACACGTAAAACACGTCTGTACTCAACGAGAACAACATTCGAATCTTTAGGGCTGGTTTACATTTTCATGGGTATAAGTCGTGGAAAAAAAATGACGATTGTGCAAATCTTCATAAGGTTGCTTGTATTATAGCTGCTTGTGAAATAAAAGAATGTACTAACACTTGTATTTGTGAACATCTACGTTCTGCCTCAAAAGTACGGCTTGTAGGATTTTTTAATCTCGAAGTTGTGCGACTTTTATTGAAAAGTCATTTGGGCTCGACCCTAGTAGCTCGAAATACAAACACACACTAATATTAAAAGTAAAGTATGAACTACATCTGATGGTCAGAAACTGTTCGGCAAAAATATCCACGATGAACATAATCATGTCATAAAAATTGAAAACATTTAAAAACTTTTTCTTCGTGTAATTTCTTTGAATCCCTCTTGCAACGGTCAACAAATAAGACCTATAAGTTTTGCTTTTACTGACTTCTTCACAATTCAAGAAGAAACCGCAAATTTCAAAGTATATATGAACGTTCATGAAGAGCAAGCATTCGAAGCCAACATTCGTTGTGACAAAACGATGCCATAATATGAATGAAATAAAGCAGAGGGATGGAAGGGGAGGGAGAACTAATTAATGACGTCAGTCAATCGATGCTATTATCTCACTAGGGTTCATGAAGAACAAATGTCCAGATATATTTCATGTTCTCCTCTGCGTTTCTGTTTGTGATTCAATTATTTGGACGTACAGTTAGGTAACATAATGTCAAAGTTACTAATCACCTGAAAAAATGAAAGATAATGGTAGAAAAACTATAATGAAAATGTTTCACAGTATGAATAGAAAATATTTTTGAAAATATAGAAAATATAAAATAGAAAATATAAGTTATACTTATATAAATATAAGAAATACGGTCACGTATGAATAGCCACTGCGAAATTAAAAAATGATTTGAAAAAAACAACAAACTAATTTAAATAGAAAATTTGTCTTTTTTGCTAAATTAAATTAAATGGAATTTTGTTCTTGGCCGAGAGCTGCCAATGTTGTGATAAATAAAGCCATGGCTTTTATCTATCGCGTTCTTTTCAATATAGCGGAGAAAAGAAGACATAACCAACAACAAGAGTGGAAAAAATTTAATAAAAGAATGAGAATGAAACATATACAAAATAAAAAGAATAAAAAAGATCGATCGTCTGACATCTATGGAGCAAAAATTCTTAATACACAATTGCTTATAGTACAAAGAAGTACGAACGTACTGGGCCCCAAGAGTTTGTACCTTTCGAGTTTGATGAAGTTACCATCGACAATATCAAATCAGCATGCAACCTTCACTTTGCAACAAGACTTCCTGCTGGAATGACATGTAATGTACTAAGTAGCGACCGTGGTCCTTCATGTTCAAAGATGGATCACTTGCTATCATTAAAATTGATACATGTCAGGTTTATCAAGCATCCTACTACCAAGTCAAATAGATTTTACACATTATCAATGGATACAAGTTGCCTTAAAAAAATTACATGCAGCTCTCTACCATCATCGGTGCTGTTAGATCAAAAAATCAATTTATTAAGTCGGCTGTCCCAAAAAGTTTACCAGTGTCACAGATGATGAGACTTGGAAAAGTTGTAAGGACTGTTGAAAAGCAAAGCCAGATGATTAATTTGTCTGATTTTAAGATAAATGAAATGGAGTAGGGAAGGCCATACTGTGAAAGCCATTTTATTGAAGAAACCTCATTTGCCTCTGGGGCTTTCCGTGAAGCTTACAAAGCAAAATAACAAACAGAAACTTCTCTAAATTTTGTTGTCAAAAAGTATCTAGAAAAGACTTATGACGAATTAAAGCAAATTGGTGAAAATCCAATTGACCATGCTAAAAAGTCGGTGCAGATGCATTGTTTAGCACAACATTTGGCATTGCAGTTAAAATCATTGCTGAAGGAAAAAGGATATTGTGGGAACTTCATGAGGTACAACAAATGTTCATATGGAACACTTCGTGATGAACCAGTTACTATTGAATACTATTGAATATACTATTGACAGGGTTTTTGAGAAATATGTAAACAATGATGGTTCAATATGCCAGAATGATAATGAGGAAGCTCAAGAAATGGCAGAATGTTTGGTCCATTTTTCTTATTTTAAATCAAATAGCAAGTTGCTTTTGGTTGATCTCCAAGGTTGTGGCTTTACACTATGCGACCCTGAGATTGCAACAACAACAAGTAGTTTTGATGAGCATGATGAGTTATTATTTTGTTCTGGAAATTTATCCACACTTTCTAAAGAAACCTTCTTTTCTGCACACAAATGTAATAAGTTTTGCTTCTTGGAAGAATTACCTTAAGGGAAGAAATTGTACAATTTTCTTATCAAAGTTGATTCCTGGGATTTGGTAGTAAGGATTTGCTTACATTGAGTATAAAGTCATTGGGAATCTGGGAATTAACACATTCTGAAATTTTGTTTATATTTCCTATAATGTGTGCTTCAGTAATACATATTTCTTTACATAATCTTCAGCATCAAAAGGGTGCTTCACAATTGCCTCGCATTTCTTTTGAAAGGCATCAGGAATATAGTTGTGACTGTATTCTAGAACTCCAGATAATGCCGAAACATCTTGTAGCTCTTCTTGTGACACATGAAAGATTAAAATGAAGTGTTAATTATAATATATATTTTATTGTCTTTATATTTATTATATAGTTTTATTATTTAATAGTTGCAGACTCTATTTCAAAGACTTCTTAAAGGAATCTTTCTTACCACAGTGTGTCATGCCATACTTGTTTGGAAAAGAAAAATGTGATTAGGCACGCCATCTGGCAACAAAATGTCTTTTTGATGGCGAATTCGGTGTGTATTCCAAATTGTGTCTTCAAACTCATCCAGTTGTTCTTGCATTAGAGGTATCATTATGTACTAGCCGCCAAGGCGGCGTCGTTCACCGCTCGTGTCCACCTGCTCTGTGTATCACTGTATCAATAAACGGCAAATTACTTTATAAACGGCTCATACAACTTGGAAAAGACCGCTGGTGTGCAGTCAGTGTTACATCAGTGTTACATTAACTATTTTCCAGGTTTTTCATTATGTGTGACTTATTTATTTTTTAAAACCAATTGTTGATCAGTACAACAATACACTCAAAATGTAGGAAGAAGAATTTCCACTTTTTATTAGCTTTTGTAAAAAAGCTTTTTAAAAAAAGTTACGCGCTCAAACATGGGTGCTATCAAACAGGTCGAAAATTGTTTCTCTTCTTAAAATGTTCACACGGGAGGAGAGAAAAAATGCATGTGCTAAATGAATAAAGAGAATAAAAAAACGTTCGATCAGATTAAAATAGTTTAAAAGAAATCGATTAAAAGAAATTAAGACAACTATTACGACAAAAGCAAAAAAAAAACATTTTGTTTTATGATACTCTTTTTTTTACCTTTCAGCTTTTAAACATTTTGATTGCTCAAAAAGAAAGTTTACCCGTCTCAGACAGTCAGGCAAGAGTTAGTGACAAATTAAGGTTCTGCCACTGCTGCTTTTTGTCCAAACTGTTTAATCAGTTAGTTTCTTTGTATTTAATTGATGTACTGTTTTCAAAGCCAAGTCAACGTGGAATATAAAACTAACAATAATAATAAAAACAAAACGTTATTCCTATTAGTTCATCAGCCAAAAAAAGTCACGTTCGATTGGGGTTGCAATGTATTTGCTTCGAACTCACGTCGCACACAAAAAAAGAAATAATTTCGCTCACAACTCAATCTACCATTTTGCGTGACTTACAAACAAACAAACAGACAGACAGACAGACAGAGAATCGGCTATTAATATATAGACTTCAACATACTTCTTCTTAATATATAGACTTCAACATACTTCTAAAGCACGAAAATTTTGAAAATCTTTAGTTTATTAATATTTAGTTTACCTGGACTGTTCTTGTGTTCATTTTGCATTCAAAAATGTTTACCTATCTTGTTCGTTATTGGGTTCATAATGATTGTTTTCTTTTAACCATTGTAGAGCTTCTTTAAAGTATTTTTCCAAAAGGTCTTGTAATTCACACCACCAACGTTCAATCTTTTATAAAAAGAAATATTTAGATCTCAAAAAGGAAATATTTAGTGCTATTCTCCTACGCTGCAGTTTTCTCACTCTCATCATTACCTAATTAGATGTAGATGGGCCATATATGACACTGTCTGTGGGGTCATTCTAAATCACCATGGTTACGCCTTAAGTAAGCTTGCATAGTTGCCATCACTCCAGTTTCTGTTCCTTTGTCTATCTGCAAGTAAGATGGAACGGTTCTGCATTGAAATAGATATTCTAGGTACCACAATCCAACAAGTTTAGGGTCCGAGTTTAGGGTCCGAGTTCATGTCCCAGATACGTAACCATAAAAGTTTTCTACTTTCTGTCTCAATACAGTCATAAACAGCCAAGGGAAATGTCCAATTCTGATACCCCATAAGTTTATCATGACTGTCTAATGATAAAACCCAGTTTGGTCCCTTTGAAACGAAGTTTGCGCGGATTCTTTTTTCTTTTTTAGCTGGTCTTCTTTCTGCAAGAATATCAGGTGCTGACTCATACATAAGGTTGTGCACTGCATCTCTTGGTACTTATAACTCGTATTTTTGCCTTAGTTTTTGCCGCAATGCTCTGTATCCCAGCTGTCTGCCTGGACCTTCCGACTCCTTCTTCACAGCTTCCCGAGTATCATTAATGGTTACATTTTCCATGTCAATATAATATATGCCAAATTTTCGTAATCGTCTGTCCAAGGCTCACATGCTCCATGTATAAAATGGATAATCACGGAACATATAATCTAAAATTTCTTTCCTTTGTATGCCTTGCCGTACATACATCTCTAAGTCTTTATGCAAGTTATCATCATCACGTCATGTGGTGCAAGCTGCCATTTCGAATGATGAAATGAGGTTTTGCTGAACTTAATGTCATAAGCCAAAATATCAAATTAATGGCAGTTCTCGGCCATTTTTCAATTCAATTCAATTTGAAAGATATTCAAAATTATGTCGATATTGTTTTAAATTCAAAATTAAAGTAATAATAAGTTTCTTTCAAAATTGATTTTAAATGTATTTTGATTTAATTAAAAAAATATATATAAAACGGGCTGAAAATTTTCGGTGGCAGCTCTCGGCAACCATACTCCACATAGGAATTTCTAAGTGAAGTTTTTTGTTGCTTTTTCGAATTTCTCCACATAGAAATTTCTAAGTGAAATTATTTTTTCAAAAAGTGTTTAAAAAACTCCACATAGAAATTTCTAAGTGAAATTATTTTTTTAAAGTGGTTAAAAAAATTCTCTACATACACTGGATGTGAAAATATTTGCGTTTTGACTAGCCGCCCAGGCGGCGTTGCTCGCCACCCATGTTCAGTATGCGTTGTGTCGTAGAATTTAACTCATGTAAAAGTTTCTTTTCAGGCATTAATTTTTTAATTCATTTCTTACATTCAGAAGATTTAAAATAGAAAGAAATAGCAACATGACTCAGAATATATATTTATACGCAGAAGAGAAGTAACTTTAATGTAAAAAAAGGCAATATATAACACAGAACTGTTTACCCAGACATACAAAACCAAACATTGAATAACATTACAAAATGTGAATTGAAAATAAATCGATACCTTCTAACTGTGTTTCTTTCGTGCGGAAGTTACATTATACAGCAACCATTTTTGAATTTTTGAAATGATATATAGTCTGATATATAGTCTGTTCTTCCCAAAACCATCAACATCATGATTAAAACCATGAGTTTCATTTCTTTATGCTTTTTTTATTATTACCTAAAAAATTAATACTTGAATTGTAATACCGAAAACCTAATCATGCTATAAGAATATTAAAATAAAACAACAACAACAACAACAACAAAAATGAAATTCAAGTACGCATTTATCCTAAATACAATAACTAAAAACAAAAATTTACCCAGAAGATAAAAAGTCACAAATGAAATCATAATGCCAAACTTATATATATACCCAGGTACGTAAACGATTACCATAACACAAAATAATGCATAAACATGATAAAATATAAACTTAAGAAAAATCCACCCAATAATGCTTCTTTTATTGTAGGACAGTTTCATTGCACTGTAATAACTAATGAACTTCTTAAATACATAATATCAATTCTTCTCTTAACTAACCCTCTCAACATAATTTAACCCACCATGTACTTCATTTCTATTCAGATGAAAATATTCAAAAACATATACAAAAAACCTAATCGTAATACGAGGATAACAAAACGACAATCTTTTGACAAATCCATATATTGACTAGCTTTCGGAGGAGTCTCCCTCCATGCTCACGTCTACTGTAATATAAAATTTTTTTTACACGTTTAAGTTACAATACCGTGTCAAATTATAATAAGTACAATACCGTGTCAAATTAGATATTTTAGAATAATTCTAAAGGCATTGATTGGATGGCTCTATTGAGAGAAGGTTTATCACGGTTTATCAAAAGACTTGCAAACTAAGAAGTGGTCCTTAATGGCTGTAGTATTGTACAAGCTAGCCTTGATGCTCTTACCGGTGAGATGAGAAATTCCTAGGTGTTCACAGGCTCTAACTTTGAAGTGGCGTTTGGTCTTGCTGTAATATCTGGCATTGCAGCCAGAACACTTATAACAATAAAAAAGACCTGATCTCAAAAACTTGGGAATTTTATCCTTAAATTGAAAAAAAGTATTGTTTATCCACTAATACTAACCGTGTTTAATCTAAATAGATAATATTTTAACTTTACCTTTCAATAGCAATTCACATTTTCATGATGATAGTAAACAATATTGATCATGTTCTGTAGCGCCATTATCAAACACTTCTAAACTCTTTATACTTTCTATATTTCATACCTGTAAACAAATTAATAACACTCGATTAAAAGACATAAAAATGCTTTCTTCGTAACTTCATAACTGTGTAGCCATTTTTAAATAAATAAAATAAGGAACAGTTCATTACCAAAACAAATCAGTAACTGCTCGTAAGACATGGATCTTTATGATTTGATCATTTCAACCGTTTGACTCATGTACTTACGTATATTACTTTATATCTTTTCCAAACAATTTCCCACCGAAAAGAAGTAAAACCATTTTCACCAATGTAAATAAACATCATCCTTTCTGCAGCCATTTTTAAACAACTTCAACTTCATCTACACTACTTTACTGCTGCACTCCCATACAGAACAATTTGATAACTATAAAAAGAAATACGTAAAATCAGCACACGTTTCTATCGTAAAATAAAAATAGACTTTCTTCATCTCGTTCTTCGTTTGGTTTTCCTCTGAAAAAACCCATTATTATAATGGGTTATAAAAAAAAACAACCTCTGGTTAAAAACTCACTTACGCACGTAGCACATCTGTTCTTTTATTAATCTAAAATACAATAGCAGTTAAAGTTTAACAATAAACCTTTTATAATAATAAACCTTCGTATGTGTACAAACCTGTGCTTCTTCGTGAAGTTCACAACGAAGAAAAGAAAGCCGTTATTAGCGACCGAAATTTTTGGAATTTGTCAGCCAATCAAAACAGCGCATTTTAAGAGTTTTCCTTTATTAGCCAATGAAATCGATCAGCGGCGGGATTTCCCCATATACTAATCGTAAAAAATCGTTCTCGCATCTGCGTGGTTTTACGACGAAAAGGGAAAAAATAAGAAGGATTTGACCGTTAAAGAAAAACCAAATATATCACTCTCTAAAATAAAAGTGTGACACACAGCGCGGATTATTATAATAAGATAATTTTACATACACTGGATGCGATTATTATTTATCATTTGCACGTGCACAATAAAATGGCGGATGTGAGTCTTGGAAGCAACGAAGAGGTAAGTCACTTTTCCCATAAAATTTCGATTGTAAGCCGCTTGAACTCTTTGTGAAAATCGCTAAAGTATCAACTGGATATGCTCAGTACTTCTTTTATTAGATTTTAGAATTCCTCAAGCTTCGAGGATATGACAATGAGTAGCGAAAAAAGTTAAAGATTCAAGGGTAAATTATTTCTTTTTACAGGGCTGGCTAGTTTGATGAATTCCGTTGTGGTGTAGCTATACTGTTATAGTGATAATTAATAATTCAAATTGGAAACTCTCTTAAGGGTTTTTAGCAAAGATTTGGTGTAAAGTGGGCTTTTTTAGAAAAATTTATATAAGAAGAGAATCAGAAATAAAAGGCTTTAAATTAATTGTTTACTTTTCTTTGTAGTTTTCACTATTGACCTAATGTGATCTCAAAAACAATGCAATAATAATATCTCTATGGATTTATAGATCTTTTGAAAACATTTGTCTTTACACAAATGTTAATTTTTTTCTATTATTTGAATGGAATATTTGCTGGAATACTAGTCAAATCTCATTTTGAAGAAATTATGTAGTAGAAGGTTTATTTATCTAATGTTTGTGTGTGTTTTAGATTTACACCTTGTTCTCATCTATGATATTTTCTTTTATAAGGTGTCAAAGGAGTCGATTCACTTGTTCAGTACTCAAGATTTCACCTTTATTGGTATAGCTTTGGCAGATGCAAGACTGCTTATTGAAAAATATCGCTCTGATAGAGCTGGTGACTTGGCTGATATTGGAAAGCAAAATTATGTTCAAGAATTTAAGAAGAAAAAGAGCAAATTGAAAATCAAGTATGGTTGGCACCATTGGTCTTCATCTAAGAAAAGTTATATAGTGGTGAAGTTATCCTCTGGAGGCGGTGTACATGAAAAAAATGGGAGAGGGAGACCAAGCTGAAACTGGTATTTGAGGATATGATAGCAATGTTTTTTCCAAATAAAAGGAGCAGTAAAGGTACGTTATGTTAAGCATACATTAATGTGTACACAAAAAGTAATTGTAGTTTTAATAATTATGTTTTTTAATAGGTAGCTCAAATTTGATGACATTCTATTTGTATGGTGCAGACATGACTGAAATAATAGACATGGACAAATCGATTGATGATTTTGTAAAACTTACAGGCCTGAAAATATCAAAATTCTTGCTGATGAGTAAACCGTTGATATTTGATGAATATTCAGATGATTCAGATTTTGACATACCAACTAAGAAGGGACCTGTATCCTCTACATCGATATCAGAAGATAGGAGGAGCCTTGTAAATGAACAAGATAAAGCATATGAACTGTGCTTAAGAGCTGACCAGTTAAAAGACAGACTCATTAAGCAAAAGGAAGAAGAAGAAAACAAGAAGGAATTTAAGAAACTAAAAAAGGAGCAAGAAGAACTTAATATTCGAAAACAAATGCAGGAAAGTAGGAGGCAGCTACTTCCAGATGAGCCATCTTTGTCACAAGATTGTTACGTAATTACCATACATCATATTTCTTTGGGGAGGCAGACACGCGTGTTTCCATCACACTGCAAAATGGAATCAGTTTATAACTGGGTGGGAAGTTTGAATGATCAACCAGAGTTATTTGAGCTTCTTGTTTGTTCACCCGCAGCCACTGTAGTGGATCCGAATGCGACTGTAACAGATTTTGAGAAACACATTTTATACATGAAAGAAGTTGAAAATTTAAATTTCACAATGGATATGCAGATAAAAGAACACATAGATAATCAGCAGCCACATTGTTCAAATGAGGGTCAATCCAGGGATAAAAATGAATGCCGTTTAGTTCTATGTCCCGTCTGCTCTAAGCAATATCCTGCAGAGACAATATAAGAACATGCAGCAGAACGTGCAGCTGCAAAGTACCCATTGGTAATTGAAAGTAACTCCAGTGATGATAGTGACATGGAACTACCTATGTTCTTATAAAAAAAAGAAGTTAATGTGACAGACATTAAGAAAACATTGAAGGATATTGTTAGTAAATGTTCTGTTGATAAAAGTCATGCTATGAAAATCAAAGTGTGTAGAAATTATGTGTTTAATGATTTTTGTGAAAGAATATAAAAGCCATGGATTCAAAACAAGCTTGGTTGCTCCTTCTCAGTGGACTTTTATGGTGAAAGTGGAATTGACCAGGGTGGGTTATCAAGAGAATTCTTTTCTGGTAAATGATATTATTGATGTTATAGTTGTTTATATATTACTAATATCCCGTGTAAAAATTTTTAATTCTGAAAGTGACATCTCAAGCCTCGTGTCCAAAAATTAAATCACAGCATGATGAACAGAAAGGGTATCAGTGCTGTAAGTACTTTAAACTTTAGAAATAGGAGCGCAGAACAGTCTTTTTACTTGGAAGATCTTAAACCCATCAAAAATAAAAATATGCGCTGCGTGTGCATCGCCTTTTTTCACTTTGTAAAATAAATTGTATTGATTGAAGTTGCAATGCAATGGTTGCCCGTGATGAAAAATCTAACGTCAATACGAAAAAAAATAACACTTCTCGCCCTTTTAATTAAGAAACTCTAGGTATTCCAGCTAAAGCATTTTTAGTTCACTATCAACACTGGAGTCATGAACAGAAAAACTTTTTAATCGGAAGATCTGACACACATCAAAATATTCATAATACATCTTTCATGATAGTAGTAAAAATAACTTGTGCGTACAGGCAAACAACAAAAATGCTGGATAAATAAACTGTGTTCTAACTAAATAGATCTATAATATTTTAACTTTGGTTTAACTTCAAACAAAGAGAATATACCTATCCATACTAATTCACATCATCGTCTTAGTAAACAACAACATCTTCTGCAGCCATTTTCAAACTCTTTACTTTCCATATTTCATATCTGAAAATAAAATAATAATACTTTAAACTACTACTTTCCAGCACACTTTCCTACTGTAAGCATATACTTAAAACACTTTCTTCTGCTATTTCTTTTCCACTGAAATTACGCTACCATATTTATACACTGAAAAACATAAAACTACTTTCTTTGTTTGGAAAAACTGCTTTTATGCTTATGTGAGGTAACTTTCTCTATTTTGCAGAAGATTTTCTACTATAAACATACACTAAATACCTCTGTAAACTTTTTTTTTCTTTCCAGTAAGTGTAGTATAGTCAGCTGGGGTAATAACGGAACAAATTCAACAAACCTTATTATCTGACCTTCGTACTTAGTTTATTTCTATCATTCCGAAGCCAAAAGCTTCCGGGTATGGTGCTGAACTCCACAATCGCTTAGGGTCTAATAGCGAAATAAAGTGTTTCGTTTTTACCCGCGTGTTGGGGTAATAGTGGAACACAGCTTGGGTAAAAACGGAACAGCGTTCCGCTTTTACCCCATTGAAGTTTCTTCATTGAGGGGTAATTGTGGAACACAAGGAAAATGATTTTAAAATTATAGGATGTCCTTTAATTTTCTGTATTTTGGTGTAACATTCAATGAACATAGTAAATTGAAAGAAACAATGTTTGGACTTCAGTTTGAAAGTCTATGAAACTGGTTGAGTAACATGCCGTATTGGACGTTATATACTCCCCTTCCAAACCTGCTTCTGCTCGTCTCTCAGTGGTACAACAGCCGCCCCCTACCGAATACGAGCCAGAGAGACAAGCTTTTGGTACACTTAATTTCCCTTCCAGACTTGGAATACATTGGAAAAATGAATCCAGGGTGGAAAAAAACATTATATAGTATAAACTAAGGATGAAGCATTTTTGCTATGTATGGATATACTAATTACAACAAACAAAACTTCTTGTACATTTCTTCGCGATCTTCCTTTTCGATTGTCTTGAAATATTCATAAAGCCTCGGATAATCGGAGAAGGTCCATTTTTGCCCTTCTCTATACCAAACTTTTAATTGACACGCAATTATGTTAGATGCTTTGAATATTCCAATATCTTTGCCAAGATGCAGTAGCGGCTCTTCCAAGATTGTGGAAGATGGCCCGGACGCTGGCTTTAAACAATCAAGCTCTAGAGCATCGACAGAGCCACCCTTCTCAGTCAGGAAGCGTTTTGTTACGCGACCAATGTATAAAGTTCCTTTATTTCGTTTAGAACTTGCGTAGTATATTCCAGCATGCCAACACATCAACAGATCTTTCTCGGGGACTGGGGGGGACGTAACTTCCCATGTATATTACGAAGATACGCCCTTGCCTCTTCTTTCTTGCTCGGAAATGGCACATTTTCCTTGTTCAGATTGAATTCTTCATCATCCTCACTAGAGGAGAGCACTTCTTCGTCTTCAGTCTCCGAGGGAACAGGCAAAACAGACGATTCTTCCTCTTCTGAATCAAAAGAGTCTGCTTCTGGGGATTTATTGTGTTTTGCTTTTTCCTTTTGTTTTTTCTTTTCTTCTTTCTCCATAGCCTTGACTCTTTCTCTTTCCAGCTCATCGCACACTTCCTGGAAGGTTTTATCCGACGTTACGATGTTGCCAACCGGGTTGACTCTTCTTCTCTTAATTTGCTGGCCGCTGTTTTTTGCCTTGTTGTCGAGTCGTTTCAAGCATTGTTCCTTATATATCAGAGAGTAACAATGAAAATATTATTACACGTTCTACCTTCGCGGTTATGCTCATTGCTTTGGAACACACCGATGACAACTAAAATCCCACACATGGACCTACCTGAAATGTGGTTGAACGTGGAGTAGATTGGTTTGAATTACAAGGCGAATCAATTGATGATGGGGTCACAGGGATCAATTCTGCAGGATTTTCGTCTGGGATGAAATACCAGTGTCCTGGTCGGCCTAAATAATTTAGAAAACATTCATTGACAATTCTTTTAAATATATGTCCATGTATAATTAGGATTTACAATTATAATAAGGTAAAACGGATATTTAATTGATTGAGCCATCATTGAGACATTGTCGTTTTCCTGTGCGGGTTGTCTTTCTGTTGTTGCCTCAAACATTGCATCAAGTTCTTCAGCAGAAATGGCTTCTTTACCTCCTTTAACCCATGTGTCGTACCGATTTTTTAAGTTGGCGTTAAATCGTTCAATGGGGTACACTAAACAATCATAGGGCCATATGCCACACCTGAAAATAAGCAAGAATATTAGAAAGAAACTAGCCGCCAAGGCGGCGTCGCTCGCCGCCCATGTGCACCTGCTCTGTGTGTCACCCCGGAGACCCCCATAAACCTCATATTTCCTGAAAAACGGCTCGTACAACTTGTGTTCAGCCAGAGGCAGATTCGAAATCAAATATCAAATATCAGTTTAAACAATGGTTCCAAAAAACCCCAAATTTCATGATGTGTTACTTATTTATTTTTTAAAACAATCGCTGATCAGTACAACAATACACTCAAAACGTATTAACTTTTGTTTTAAAAAAGTTACGCGCTCTAACATGGGTGCTATCAAACGTAAGGGGGAAATGGTTTCTCTTCTTAAAAAGATCACACGGGAGGAGAGAAAAAAAGGCACGTGCTAAATGAATAAAGTGAATAAAAAAAACGTTCGATCTGATATAAAATAAAAAGATTAAAAGAAATCGATTAAAACAAATTAAGACAACTATTATGACAAAAGCAAAAAAAAAATATTTTGTTTTATGATACTCTTTTTTTACCTATAGGTTTTTAAAATTTTGATTGCTCGAAAAAAAGTTCACCCGTCTCAGACAGTCAGGCAAGGATACGTTTGGATACACTGGCAAACCGAACATGCTACCACGTTCTGCCACGGCTGCTTTTTGTCCAAAATGTTTTATCAATTAGTTTCTTTTGTATTTAGTTTTCAAAGCCAAGTCAACGTGGAATATAAAACTAACAAAATAATAAAAACGAAACGTTATTCCTATTAGTTCATCAGCCAAAAAAATTCACGTTCGATTGGGGTTGCAATGTATTTGCTTCGAACTCACGTCGCACACAAAAAAAGAAATAATTTCGCTCACAACTAAATCTACCATTTTGCGTGACAGACAGACAAACAAACGGAGAATCGGCTATTAATATATAGAAGAAAGAAAATTTCTTAGAGTATGTGTTGCACGTTAATCAGAAAAATTATCCTGTATACATACTTTCGAAATCCGTTCTGTATGGATTCTTTATTGAAAGCTGCCTTTCACACGTCATCACTTGAAAGGAGTGTCGAGAAGTCAGACTTTGAGAGAGCTCCCCTTGTTTTCCTCAAATGCTTAAACAACACTGCTCCCCATTTCTCTTTCAGCGATTTAAAAACAGAGACATCCAATGGTTGTAGAAGGTCTGTTGTGTGTGGCAGAAGTTTTAGAATGGTGATGTTATTCTCACGAGCATGTTTGAGGGTTGAGTAACCCACATGTGAGAGATGACCATCATATATCATCAGTCGCGGTTCCAACGCTCTGTTTTCGTCAGTGGATTTAGTACGAGAGTCCCATTCCACAAACCACTTATAGAGTATATTTGATTTCATCCAACCGGACTCGTTGGAATAAATCCATGGATAATATTCATGATCGGGGTTTGTGGAGGGTCTCCACGTACTTTGGACTTATTTGCCCTGGAATATGACTAGTGGAGGCAAAGCTGTGGCACTCGCGGATACTGCAGCAAGCACTGTTGTGTTGTCTCTGTAAGAACCTGCCACAATGTGTAAAGTTTTTTGCCCTTTTAGTGAAACAACTCGGCACTTTTGGTTCATGCGGAAGACCACTCTTGTCACAGTTCCAAATGAGATCTGGTCTTTCCCCTATTCTCAGTTTAATGATTGTTTCTTGTAGAATGTCGAACCAATGATAAATAATAAAAGGGTTCTTTGTTGCATCATACCGTGCTTTGCAAAGTTTGGTGGCGTTTTTTAAGCTAAGATTTTGAGTTTTTAAAAAGTTTTGCAACCAATCCGGTCCTGGGCACCCCTTTATCCATTTAAAGTGGAAGGTTTCTTGCGCTCGTTTGTGATTATTAATATTAACATAATCATGAACAATTTCCCAAATGTCATTTAAAGTTGGCGCAAAGCCGAGTTCTGCCAAGTCGACTATGCAGTTTTTTAATTCCTGTTGTTCTACTTCGTTGAATACGGTTCCCCTCCCTGTTCGTTGAGCCGTTTGGCCTTTTTTACTGAGTTCCACATGGCGGTAAAGCACTGTCATTGGGACATTAAACTCCTTGGCAAGCTCGCGATATGAAGTTCCTTAAAGTATGATAATTTTTTGTTTAGTTAAAGTTAGTGAAAATACAAAAGATCAAAACTCTGCATGAATAGATATCACAAGAACTTTGATCACGTGTCACTAATCAGTAATTTCATATTAAAATTAAATGTATAACATCTTACCTAACTCTAATCGTTTGGTTATTGCATCTTTCAATGCTTCTTTTGTGTAATGTTGTTTTTGCTTAGGTTTATAAACACGTGGCATAACTACTATATCTAAAGAGAGCTCCTTACACACCTGTGTTCTACTTCGAAAAGAATAAAGAAGAAATGAGTTCGATCATTTATATAGAATTTCTTATTCACATGATTGATATTTTACCACACAAAAAAGCGTTCCGAATTTACCCCTTTCGCCCTTGTTACAAAGGGGAAAATACGGAACGCGTTCCATTATTACCCCTAAAGTAGCCTAACATCGCGGGGTAAATAGGAACGCCATTTTTTTTGGCTGTAAATGCCGATTCAGCTGCGGAAACCCATGGTTTACTTATCTACACGCTTAGCTTGTCTCGATTGGCTGGTTTTGATATAATCAAAGTTTTTTAATGACAACTGTTTTAACAAGTCAAAAAACCAACTTGAATGCGATTGACGGCGCGATCGCACACCGAAACCACAAACCGTATTTGCGAGGGTTCGGTGATGTGTCTTGGTATTAAACTTGGTGGGAATGTACTTGGGACATTGTTCTTTTAGATGACTCAGATAAATTTCTTGTTGATGGCAATTTTTACTTTGTATTTATGCATTCCTTTATTACCCCAGGTTTGGTAATGTTCCTTTTTTACCCTAGCTGACTATAAACCTTTCACCTTTCACCTTCGTCTGCTTCGTGCTAAACTGTCTGTAGACTAAGGAATTTAGTAACGGATTCCATCCGCAACCAATCAAAACGGCGAAAAAATAATTTCTTGCGTTTTGATTGGCTTAAAAATAACTGACATTAGATGCCCCGTGCTATTATACTAATCGTGAATGTGTCTTGCATGGTCGAACTGCCGCTATATTACCACGATTAAGAAGATTTAGGCCGTAAATTTAAAAAAAACAATCACTCTCTAAGTTAAATGTGTTGCACACGATTGCGGATTATTGTAAGTAGATATTTTATATAGGTTAGTATAGATAGAAATTCAATTTAGTTATTATGTTATTATTCATTTTAGTTATATTATGTTTTACATATGTTCCTGGAGTTTCCAGTGATGTAAGTCCTGTAGGTTTAAGGTGGTCATCAACCTTATTTTGCATGCTCGGCTGAAAAAAATAGAAATCGAGTTTTTGCGTTGAAAACTTACTTTCACCATATAGGCACATGGAGAAACCAATTCAAACATCTTATTCAAACTGGAAAGGTTGCTATACACAGATTTAGAAGAAGCAGTGAAAAGGTGCTCTCCTTAGCAATGGAACATTTATCTTGGTTGCTAGGGACATTTTTGCCGTTCCGTGGGTCCTAGGTCAGTTTCTTTCCACCTAGGAGGCTAAGCAATATCTAATAAGCAAAATAGTGTAATATCTACTTTGCTCCCTGCGGTGCGCAAATGCTACAGCCTCAAAGCAAATTAGTTTGTTTTGCAAATTGGAGGCACAAATTTTTGTAACTAGCTACTGTTTGAATTTCATGGCGATTTAATATGATATTTTAGTTATTTGAAGGTAAAAAATGGATACTTTTAAGAAACATAAAGCAAGGAGTGCGAATTTAAGAAAGAAAAAGAACAGGAAAGGTAAATGTAATGCTAATAGGAAGAGGAAAGACACCCAGCACCAAACATCAAGTGAACAATCTCAGCCATCTTGTTCATCAACTCTTCATGAAAGCACACCATCTTCTAATAGTACAAAAGTTCCTGGACCATCAAATGGACAATTTAAAACAAGAGTGAGGAGAAATTGAAGAACTCTCTGTTAAATAAAATTGATTCTTCACCCTCGAAGCTAATCAAAACTCGTTCCACTTCACGGAGACTTGGTCTTGGTATCAAAGGACAATCATCAGAAACATTTGTACATGCTACTGGATATAAACTTGTTGATATGAGCTTGCTTCAGGATGCTGTCTCTAACTTTGCTGTTTGTAGACATTGTAAAAGCCAGAAAAGTACTTTGAAGATCTTATCAGAACTCAAAAGCAGATGTGGCTTAGCCGAGAAACTTTCGCTAAGATGCTGTCACTGTAACAGTTTATTATCATTTTATACTAGTCAAATGTTTGCACATTTAAGACAGGATCTGCTTCTACAGTCATGCTGTTAAAATCATTAGGTACTAGTATCCCGGGTAAAAACTTTTTACCGAACTTAACTTCGAAAACATTAGGTCAAATCCACCATTCCCGTGTACGTACCCCGTGACGAAAAAATAAATCATAGAATCGCAACTCAAAAACATCCCAGGCGGCGTCGCTCGCCACCCATGTTCAGTATGCGTTGTGTTGCGAAATTTAACTCGTGTAAAAGTTTCTACAGGCATTAGTTTTTTAATTCATTTCTTACATTCAGAAGATTAAAAACAGAAACAAATAGCGACATGGCTCAGAATAATATATTTATACGCAGATGACACTCAAGATGGCGACACGCACGGACGTGTATTTGCTGTTTTTGTTAATATTTTCTATGGTTTTTGCTAATGGTATACAATGTGTTGACTGTGGAAAAAGTATCAGAAGAGGACAGAGTTATGATAAATGTTGTTTATGTGGAAACGAATTGCATCTGACATGTTTAATGGATAAATTTGATGGAAATACTGAGAGATTGTATTGCAATGTATGTACACCCGCAGAAGTAGAAAACATGACTTTCCCAGTTGATCCTGAAGTATCTGCATTTCTTTCTCAGCGAGGAATGAAAATATTCCATCAAAATATCAACGGAATATGTGGAAAATTGGATAGTATAAAATCATTCTTATCCGCTTCAAAAAACTCAGTTCATATTTTTAGTTTCTCCGAAACACACACACACGACTCAATAACAAACTCTGAACTTTCAATTCCGGGGTACATGTTAGAAAGAAAAGATAGAATTAATGGTTGACATGGTGGAGTATCCATGTATATTCGAAATGATCTGGAATATTGCAGAAGAAGCGATCTTGAAACTGATGAATTAGAGTTTTTATGGATCGAATTATACATTCCAAAGTCAAAATCTATATTGGTTTGTTCTGCTTTCAGACCCCCTGACTCATCTAAGTATCTAAATAAAAACTTTGTTACAATTTTCTCCAACATTTTAAATAAGATATCAAGATGCAACAATGCAGTAATTATAGGCGGTGATTTCAACATTGATTACCATAAACCAAGAGACCATTCTGATATAAAAGACATCGTTAAACTTTACAATTACAGTCAACTCGTAAAGTCGTTTACACATATTGATAAGAATACCAGAACAATCATAGACCTGCTTTTTACAACTGATAAATTAAAAATCAAAAACACACTCGTTCACTCAAATTCTCTTAGTGACCATTGTATGATTGCGGTCAATCGCAAAGCAAATTACAAACATTTTCCGGCAAAGAAAATTAAAGTCCGCGATTACAAGAATTACATCAAAGAAGATTTACAAAATGAAGTTCGAAATTTACCATGGGAAAACTGTCTAAATTGTGCAGATTTTAATCAAGCGTGGAACTTATTTAAATCATATTTAACCGTAACAGTTAATAAGCATGCACCTCTTATCGAAAAGTCAGTTCGTGGCAGGCCAAGTCCCTGGTTATCAAGGGAATTGAGAAATGAAATGCACACCCGTGATCATTATCTGCGTAGATTCAAACGTTCTAATTCCACAGAAGACTGGAATTACTACAAGCATCACCGAAATATGGTGACTCAAATGGTCCGAACTGCCAAGGCTAACCATATTCGAAAAACATTGAAGGAATCTTCTGGAAACCCTAGTTGTTTTTGGAAACAAATAAAATCATGTTATCCCACCAAGGATTCTTCCAACATTAGTAAATCTTTCTGCATAAATGACACCGTAACATCTAACACCAAGACAATTGCTAATGCATTTTGTTTATTCTTTACCAAAGTCGGAACAAATCTAATGAAATCAACTCGCAACCTTACCTGGAAACTTTTTAATATTCGAAACTATCTACATAATATAAACCCATCAAACGCATCTTTTAAATTCAAACCTGTGACACTTGAAAAAGTACTGAAAGTGCTAAAATCAATTAAGAAATCAAAAGCGGCTGGTATCGACACATTGCCAGGGAGAATCATCAAAGACATTTCGAACGAGCTGGCGGCACCACTTATGTTCCTGATCAATAAATGCCTCGAAACTGGGACATTTCCTAGCTGTGAAAAAATTGCAAAGATAAAACCTCTCTATAAGTCTGGTGATCGATCGAATGTAGACATTTACCGTCCGATATCTATACTAAACGTCCTGTCAAAAGTCATTGAACGTATTGTTTATGACCAATTAGTTGAATATCTGGAATCCAATAAACTACTGAGCAAATACCAGTTCGGTTTTCGCAGCAAGAGATCTACTCGTAAGGCAGTAAGCAAATTAGTTGATGATATCAGACTGGGTATGGATGAAAGTAAAATCACTGGTGCTCTATTTATGGATTTGAAAAAGGCATTTGACACTGTCCACCATGGCTGTTTACTCCAAAAGCTACCTTACTATGGCATAACTGGCGATGAAGTTAATTGGATTAGTAGTTACCTTTTCAACCGTAGTCAAACTGTTTTCATTGATAGTAAGTTTTCCGATTATGAAAGAATTACACATGGTGTGCCCCAAGGCTCCATATTGGGGCCATTGCTATTTGTTTTACTTATCAACGATCTTCCATCTCAGCTAAAACATTGTCGTATTTTGATGTATGCTGATGATACAGTTATATATATATCTAGTAAATCACTTAATGAACTCGAAACTTTGATCAATGCTGATACCAATCTTATTTTCGATTGGATGACAGAGAACTGCTTGGTTTTGAACCCAAAAAAGGGTAAGACGGAATTCGTGCTTTTTGCCAGCAAATCACCTAAAGCAAATGTTGACATGGTTATTAACCACAATGAAATAAATCAGCCAAATGTGTACGAATATCTTGGTGTTCTGCTTGACTCACATCTCAACTTGAACCTCCATCTTCAAAGAACATACAAACGTATTGGCTCTCGAATCAAACTGCTGAAAAAAATTCGCCACAAAATTCCACCTTATGTAGCTGAGACGATTTTCAACTCAATGATACACCCATTGTTCTTCTACTGTTACCCAATATTGAGTGGACTGAGTAATACTTGGACTGAGAAATTCGAGTCGTTACAGGGAAGGGCAAAGCAAATTATTGGTACTAAGAAGTCATGGGCGTTGTGGTCTACTCAAGTCAAACGTAAGATTGCTCTTGACGTATTTAGGGAAATCAATGCTGTTAACGAACCCTCTAATTACAAATTGTTAAATCATTCTTTTGACACAAGAGGGAATAAGTTGAAATTGGTTGTACCCAGAATAAGATCAGAATCTGAAAAAAAACTCACATACTATCAAGGAACACTTGTTTTAAACTCCTTACCTGCAGATTTAGCAAAAGAAAGGAGTATTTTGAAATTTAGAAATGATCTAAAAAATCACCACTTTTGATATTGTATGTTTTGATTTGGCCCGCAATTTTGTATAAAGCTTTAATTCGGGGGTTACTCTATTCGTTTACCCTATTTCATTGCCAATGTAAAATCCTACATCTTTGTTGATTTGGGCTTTGACTTCTGATTCACCTCCTGTTGACTCTTGTCTAAATTTGACTTTTCGTTTACTGGTTCTATCTTCAATATTGTCATAGGTTATAGTCTCCGTGAGTGTCTGTGAAATGAATCCAATCCCTCTTTTTTATCTAATGTATATACTGTAAAAATTTAAAAGAAAAAAAAAAATTTCTTGTGATATTTATTAACATTTTTTGTTTATTTATTTTTGTCAGGTCACACGTTGATACCAGAATTTTTATAAATTTTCTGAAGTTGTACACCTGGATGAATATGAATAATAATAAAATAAGAAGAGAAGTAACTTTAATGTTAAAAAAATGGCAATATATAACACAGAACTGTTTATCCAGACATACAAAACCAAACATTGAATAGTATTACAAAATGTGATTTGAAAACAAATTGATACCTTCCAACTTTTTCTTTTGTTCCAAAGTTACTACTCGACTGCAACCATTAATGAATTTTTGAAATGATATATAGTCTGTTCTTCCCAAAACCATCAACGTCATGATTAAAACCATGAGTTTCATTTCTTTATGCTTTTTTTATTATTACCTAAAAAATTAATACTTGAATTGTAATACCGAAAACCTAATCATGCTATAACAATATTGAAAAAAAAAATAAAGCAAAAAGAAAATTCAAGTACGCATTTATCCTAAAGATAACAATTAAAAACAAAATTTGGTCTATAAAGTCAACCGATACTGTGAGTCAATACGGGTTCACTCAACACTGGAGCTGAACAGAATAAGACTTTTACCTGGCATACACAACCAAACATCAAATTAATAAAAATAATTGAAACAACAAAATGCCCTACTTTGACCAAAACCATAATTGAATACCCAGAAGATATTAAAAGAACAAATAAAAACATAATGCTAAACTTATATACCTAGCAAGCATGTATGTAGCAATTAACATAACGCAAAATAATGAATGCCCTAAACAAATATAAACTGAAGAAAAAATATACCCCAGCAATGCTTCTTTTTTGTAGTACAATAACCTTCTCAACATACCATGTGTTTCATTTATACATTTATAATTTCGTTTTATAAATAGCTACACTTTTTCTTTTCTGACCTAAAAGAAAAAGATTTCAGTAAAGAACAGCTACAATACTTACTACTACTGCAACCATATTTAAGGAAACCAAAACAAAAGGCATAAATGGCTGGCAGAAAGGCATGTAGACAAAGCATCAAACATCGTCAATAGATACAATTTGACAGCATAACACCTTCCCTACTTCCACAGCCATGAGAAAGGAAAACAGTCATAGCTGTGGGACCATTTTTAATTGATCTGTAAATAAATAAATCAAATCCAATCTTCTTTGCTAACTATAAAAATAATAATAGCGCCCGTTACCAAAACAAATTACTCTCGTCTTCGTTTTTCATCCAGTAGCATATAAACTAAACGAAAGAACTCATATAATAAGATATCTATTCAAAGCTATAGTATTTAATCTTTCAAAACTAAATTAAAACCATTCCTTACTGTGTAAATAAACATCATTTTGTTTTGCATTTCTTCACTACACTTTCTTCTGTATAGCGATATTTGATAACTAAAACGTAAACAAACATTTAAATACATTTAAATACAAGTACATATACCTAACTTGTTCTAAGTTCTTTTATTAATCAAAAATAAAAGTTTTATAATAATACCTTTTGTTCGTTCGATCTTTCTGCAGCTAATTTTTAAAAACTTCACTGCACTTCTTCTGTATATCTAAATATGATTTTTCATTGTAAACAAACAACTAACTCACTTACACGTGCTACCCGTGTTCTTTTATTAATAAGAGTAAAAGTTTAGCAATAAACACGATAATAAAACGTTTTATAATAATAACAATACCTTTTTGCATACAAACCTGTGTTTCTTCGTCAGTTCTTTCGTCGATTTGCTCCCACACTTCCTGATACGTTTTTTCGCAGAAACTGCCTAAAAGAATCAAATTTAAATTACAATATTCGTATATAAAAAGAAAACACGTCTTCTTCGCGAAGTTTCTTGCTCACGAAATGATCGTTGACAAATTTCGAACGAAGAAGATTACATTGCTCGCACTCCTCCAAAGACGTTTTTCGGCTGATTTCCATTGCGCAAACCAAAAATAACAAAACGGAAGAGCATATACTAATCGCGGAAAATCAAAAAAATGCTCTCACCTCTGTGTGGCTTTACGACAAAAAGGGAAAAAATAAGAAGGATTTGACCGTGAAAAAAAAACAAATATGTCACTCTCTAAAATAAAAGTGTGACACACAACGCCAATTAGTATAATAAGATAACACCTGGTGCTGATATGTTGAAGGCGTATCGAAAATCTGATAAAATGAGGGTACAACGTGCAGCGAAGAAAATAGCGATAAAGCAAGACTTCAGAGAAGAAAACTTCGTGCAAAAAAGAAATCATAAACTGTTGACAATCAGACTTATCTTGCTGGTAGTTTTGGTGTAGGCACCCAACCAGAATGCTTTTTGGAAAGTAATGTCAAAAGCAATAGAAAATGGGTTAATTGTAAACGAAATTGAATTATAATTTACGCAATTGGTTGCTTATGGTGTTAGCAAAGTTTAGATCAAATTTGATGTTAATTAACTTGTTGAAGTTTGGTCATAAACTCTGATGACTTCAGTTTTTTAAAGTTTTTGTGCGATTTGAAAATCAGGGGGGTAAAATTGTACAGACTATAAAACCAAGAAGAGTCTTCTATTTTCTTTGAAAATTGGACCACAAATGTACTTTTATCAGACAAGTGTATTTGTTTTTTGATATTTGTATTTCAGGGGGTAATGTAACCAAAAATCAGCTTTTAAGTACACTACCCCCGGAAAATGAAATTTCAAAAAATAAAAACACTCATTACATTCTTATTGATAAACTACTTTCTGAGATAAGATTTCAAATCTTTTGGATGAGCCCTTCAGGAGTTATAGCCTGTATTATTTTCATCACCTATATTTATACTACGTAACCCCCTGACAGGTGGTAAACCTATTTATAAATTTTTTGACATTTTAAGGCTCTTTTGTGCTGATAAATTTCATGTGGTAATTTTTGTAACATTTTGATGAGTATTACTAAGATATATTCTTGGCAGGTAGTAATTAATATTAGTAACTATCCCACTAAAGGAATGTCCTTAGTAAAGCAAATCTCTTCGGGTTGAATATTAAGGTCCGGACAAAATCGTCAAAAACACTACGTCGAAGAGCATTCTCATTGACATAGTGTATGTTTTTCTATAGAAGTGCACTCTTTCGTAGTGTTTCAGTTACCGAGGGTTTCGTTAACTCATCGGAAATGTTTTTCCAGCAAACCCGATAGCTGGTAAATATTTTCCTGACGTTTCTGGGAACGAGGTTGAGCATGCGCGGACGCATGGCCATAAAATGGGCGTTGTGGATATCTGTTATTCTCTCGGATCTCTCAACATACACAGTGTCATAAGTTTTTTTGTTGACTGTATCTTTCTTCAACATGACTGATTCATCCGCATTGTTAGAAGAGTTAACAGTAAGAATTAATCAGATTGTGAGAGATTCTATTTCTGTTATTAAAGAAGATATCGTTTGAGAAGTAACCGCCGCTGGGAAGAGATCATTGACTGAAGAATCCCAAAGTATCGCAAAAAAGGTGAAAGCTGCTGAAATCCCTTCTTTCAAACGTGCTTACAATAAACAGCAATACGAGCATAACAATAAAGTTGAACAGGTTTTATTTGATGCTGAACTTGGTTAGGGAATGGGGATGAAGAAAAAGTGAAGGAAAAGTTGGAGGAAGGTAAGACCTTAATTGCGAAAAGGCAAAAATTGATTAAGATAGCGGATAGGGAGGATGATGGTTGGGAAGTTGTGAGATGCTATACTTCTGATACCCATGCTGATAACTCTGAGGATGAGAAACGCATTAATAGGTCTAGGCGTCAAGCAGCAGCTAACAAGAAGAAAAATTCTGATAATAGAAGAAAACGTCTAAATAAGGACATTCGTTCTAGTGAAGACTTTTATACCAAACGAGAATCTTTTGATGTTACTCCGGTCCAAAGGTTTAAAGCAAGAAGTGAATTGTTAAATTCTAGATCCTCTTGTTTCTTATGTGGAGAGAGAGGACATTTTGTTGCCTCCTGCCCAAGAAACAAACCACGGAATTCTGGACAGTAGAGATTATGAAATACGAAACCTCAGAAAATGAATTCTATTGTTGGAAGGTTGAGAAAACACGTATCCTTTTGGGAAAACACCCTTGATGCTTCGTCCTTTGTTTTGAACGTAATCAAGTCTGGATATTTTTTACCTTTTTCGAAAACCCCTCCGCCGTTTTACGCTAAAAATAATCGATCCAGTTTGAAGCACACTAAATTTGTTGAAGAAGCTATCCACACTTTGCTCACAAAAGGTTGTATCAAAGAAGTAAATTCCAGACCTTATTGCTGTAATCCTTTGACTGTTGCAGAGCATCCT